>CAOKZL010000901.1:0-600000 GCA_948472985.1 Iguana delicatissima | reverse complement strand
ACCTCAGGTGTAATTTCTGAAATTGTTAGCAAAAGCCATTACTACACCAAGGGAAAAACTCACCTACTTGCCCTTTGTATGTCTGGTCTACCAGGTTTTCAGGATTCCCAGTGTCCCAGTTTTTCAGGCGTCCCGATCTCCAACAAACTATTTGGTTGGTGGATTTGAAAGATTCAGTTTGCCTATTTTGGCACAGGGATTCGGATTTGCGGATCTCAAATCCTTGCCAAGGATTCGAGGATTTGGTTGGCCCACTCCTAGTTTATCCATATATGAAATACCATATTTGCTGGTGTATAAGAAGCACTTTTTTCCTTAAAAAATACCCTCTGAACATGGGGTGTGTCTTATACACCAGCAAATACAGTAACACTAAATACATAAAGAAGGGAGGGGGAGCAAAAGGAGTTCTCCCTGCCCAGGCAAAACAGGAAGGAAGGGGGTAGAGGCAGCCTGGTGTTGCACTCTTCCCATTCTCTCCTGTGCATTTTGACTCTGCTGGGAGTTCTCCCTGCCTTGGCAAAACAGGAATGGAGGAAATGGGGGAAGCCTGGCGCAGCACTCCTTTCATTGTCCTCCTTTCCTGTGCATTTTGTCTCACCAGGGAACTAAAAAAAGCTTTCATGAAAAATACTGCTTGAAAAGTGAGGTGTTATATGCTGGTGCATCTAATACACCAGCAAATATAGTGCCTGGGATGTGAAACATTTTGGAAGCTTAAAACTGGATGGGATTACATTCTAAAACATGGAAATCTTTTAGATGGGATCGTAAGTTCTTACCATTGGCCACACTGAGTTAGGCCATTTCCACATGGTGTCACAGTCCCGCTATGGGGACAAGATGGCAGAAGTCCATGGGCCATGCTTCTACATGATGATGTCATGGTCCTGCTGCCATCATGGGATGTTTGCACAATCAGATAACACTCCCATCCTTACCTGGCATGTAGAAGGGCAGGAAGTGTGATGGAGGCACTTCCTTCCCCAACACAGCATGGGAAAGAGTCCGGCTGCACTGCGGAAGGCAGGCGCATGTTGCTCAAGCTCCCTTCTGCAGGGAGCCAGCCAGGTGCAGAAGGAAGTGTTCCCATCGTGCTCCCTTCCCAACAAAGCATTGCCAAGATTGCAACAGGAGGATGACAGGAGCAGGTAATGTGTGGAAATGGCCTCAGTGTAGAAGGCCTACAGTCTGAGACCGTACTCTTGTGTTTATATCAACATTGAAATCTATTTCATGTATGAAGGCTTGCAATTGGATGGCATGTAGCATGTGATTAATTGCATAGGTAGAAAGTCCTGAGTAGATGACTATAAATTTCAGTGTGTATGTTCCTACACAACTCAGACCAAAGACTATAGGGAGACCTGGTTCACCAGTACTCTCTGATTCTTACGAAAGTTTACTAATATCTGCACTGTAGAACCATCCATCCCAGGGAGGCAGTGGCTGGAGGCTATGATCTAAAGACATAGGCATCTCACCCCAAAATGATAGGGCAAGTTATTCAATCTCAGGCTCTGACTCCCCAGTGGTTGGTCCTGAGATTAATGGAAGTATCCAGGTTTTTTCCTATCAGTCTTATATTTAACATATGAGCTTCACTTGAGCAGTAGTTAAACATGACATGGCATCATGGTAGCCATAATTAATTAAATTCCTAGTTTGATTATATTGATACAGAGAATAACACAAGACTGCTAGGTAATCCATGCATATTTTTCCCTAACAACTAGTTCCAGTTCCCTATGCCTCTATTATATAATGTACTACTGGAAAAGAATTTGGGGTTTGAAAATTGCTTGGAAAAAGTTTTAGATGTGGATAATTCCTTAAACTGTTGCGGTGGGGGGGAGGCTTGAAGAAATTCCTAAATATGTTTTAGAAAATCTGTGAGCATTTAATTTGTTCTCCTTTAGATACCTGCTGATGTGTATTATCAAAGCTTTAAGGAAACTTCAAAGGCACAGTCCAGTGACAACTTTATTAGGACCAGTGAAAATTCTACAAGAGTGCACCAGCTTTTGAGTTCTCCAGAAATCTTCACTAGGCTAGGTAGTTCAATGACTAGGAGGGGTGGGTCATTATAGCCAAATTGCCTGCATTTTGGTTTGTTCCCATGGTCCAACACAGTTAACCTTATAATTAGATATAAATAGCTCAATTGAATTAATGGCTGCAATCCTTCCTGAGAAGGAATTGTAGAGATTTCCTTCTCTTGAGGCAGAGGGAAAGAAGTGGACCTTCAGAGAAGAAGTTCTGACCTCATAAATGTCATGTGTGAGCCTGTGAGCCCTTTCACACTGCACAAACATAACAGTATGAGCTACTTTAACTACTGTGGTTGCATCTTATGGAATCCTGGGGTTTGTAATTTGAACATTCTGGCTGACATTTCTAAAAGCCCACCTCAAACTGCAAATCCTGGGAATCTAAAGTATGGAACCATGACAATTATTATGGAATCATAGTGCTTTAACTGTTCAGTGTGAAGGGAGCCTCTGTCAGGCATACTTCTCCATGATGCTTTCAGAATTGGTGTAGTAAAGATGAACTCTTCTGAGCTCATTTCCAGACTGTTCCAGTAGAGACTTTTGATCTGCAGGACATGACCACTAAGATTTATTTTCCTTCCATTCTCTGAAGGGGATTTTTTGAAACAATAAACAAACAAACAAGGGTACTGAAACAATTTAGGTTTTTTTTTAAAAAAAAAAACTTAATTGTTTCAGTACCCTTGTACTTTAAAAAACAAACAACCTGAAGATACCTAAAAAGGAAAGGAAAAAAAGATAAAGAACCTAGTACTTTATCACCAAGGCTTAGCAGAAGTACTTTTTAAGAAGCAAAAATTACCTGTTTGATGAGTGAATGTCTTTGTGTTTAAAAAGTCATTCTTTGGTAGCAGCAACATAGTTCAGTAAAGGAGGTAGAAAGCCTCCAATATTCCATGTTGGTTAAATCAGGGAGCGGGGAATACAGCAATGGATAACACCATGTCCCAATGCATTTGATCCTCAGCCAGATTATTTCTGTTTTTATATGTATACTTCAGTTTGTTATGGAAATTGTTTTTATATATTTATCAAATAACAATTCTCCTTTTCCTACAAACTATTCTTCTTCTTCAGGTGCTTGTGATGATCATTTCTATTTCATAGAAGCTTTAGGAAGAAGAAATGTAATAGTCATTTCTTTCTCCCCTCCCCTCCCCTCCTCTCCCCTCCCCTCCTCTTCCTCCTCCTCCTCCTGACAATATTGCTAGTTAACAAATTGTCTGTAGTGATCAAGGCAGCCTCAGAGACACCTGACTGGTGGACATGGATAAGCCTGATGTCATATTATTGACCTTTCCATCACAGTAAAATGGTGGATGTGCAGTGTAGCCTAATACCTGTCTGCTATTGAACTCTGTTCTTTAAAATGATTTCTCGATGAGCTTTTCTTGGTGCTTCTGCAGCGAGAGCAGGCAACTTTCTCAGGAGAAAAATTGGAGCCATTTGAAAAAGTTGACAGCTTAGTGTAATATTGTGTCAGGGGAGAGGAAAACGTGGACCACATAGAAGATGACTGAAATGCTGACTAATGGCACCGGTTGCACCAAAAGCAAATAAACTTCTAGATATTATTGATGGCTTGGGAAGCTGAAACAACTGAGTTACTTCTTTTCAGTTGAATTTTCTTTTTCTGGAGACTTAACTGTCATAGAATGTTCTCCTATATCAATTCATATCCTGAATGATAGCAGTTAGCAGTTATATTTCTATACTGGTTATCAGTGCTAAGTACTCACTAAGCGGTTTACAATGTGTTCAGCTAATTGCCCCCCACATGCTGGGTACTCATTTTACCAACCTATGGAAGGATGGAAGGCTGAGTCAACGTGGAGCCCTGCAGAACTGAACTCACAACATTGTAGCTGCAGTACTGGCATTTAAGCACTGCACCACCGTATGCTCCATTTAAAAAAAAAAAATCCTAAACACTAACTCACTGATTTTTTGTTACTAGGATTTTGTCACCTGTGATTTCAACTACCAGGTATTTGTCCTATCTCAGTCCCAGCACAGCTGATAAAACAAACAAAACAAACTGATTAACTCCCAGCTCATTACTTACTTCCAGGCAGTAAGCACAGAGTCATAAATACAATCCAACAGGGTTCAAAGGCAAGGGAGTATCCAAGATCAGTCAGAACATTCATCAAAGTATCCAGCGGGGCAGAAAGTCAGTTAACTTCTGATAGCTCCCGGAGGGGAACGAAGTCAGCCATATAGATCTGAAGCCTAGTGCAACTGTGGCTTGATTAATTATTGCTGTTAATAAATTCTGAGAGAGTGACATCTTGTCTCTGTTTGTTGTCTGCGCTCTGCAAAGCTGGGTACAGGTAAGTGCTCATCTATGTCTGAAGAGGTGACTCTCTGCTGGAGCTGGTACTGTCCCTGTTCTGTTTGTGGCACTGTAACCTCTCCCTGTTCATCAGGTCCTGGCATGCCCCCTGTTTCAGACTCTGAATGTCCATGTTCTGGAAGCAGGGCATGACAGTATTTGACTAGGCTGATGGACCATACTTGCTTGATCAAAAGAATAAAGTAATAGAAACATTGTCATATTTTATTGTCTGTTTGTGATATATTAGCAAAGGGAGTCAGAGAATGAGAGGGAAAATTAGCATAGGTTTCACAGAAGTTAGCAGATTATATACAGTAGTAACATATTTTGGCAAGATCGCTTGCATCGAAGGTGACCGTTGTACTTCACCTGGCTGAAGATGCTTTGTTAAAGCTGAATTGTGTTATGAATCTACATAATCAGAAACTCCATTGAGTTAGGTGCACCTTATTCCCAGGTAACCAGGCACAAGATTGGAGTTGCATAGTTATGCCCTGTAATCTTAACTGCAAAATGTTACTAATGACTTATCTGGATATTTGAACTGGAATATTCGTTCCTTGTAGTATAAAAACATGGAAAAGCAGTGTACAGCTGTGACTACAAAGTCCTCTCAGAAAGTGGGGACAAATATGGGGACAGTCATGAAGAGCTCCTGTTCTTCATAAATTAGCACCACCTCACTCTTTATAACAAAGACAAAGACCCTTTCCGCACCTTACCTTTTTCCTGTGCTGGGGTGTGGGGATCGGGCGAGCAGCTCCTCATGAGCTGCCTGCTCATGTGAGAGCCCTGCCTCTTCCTCTGCAGTGCAGCCTGGGAGTTTCCCAGGCTGCGCTGGGGAAGGAAGTGCGACTGGGATGGCTCTGGAGGCTCCACAAGCCAGGTAAGTGCACGCAGGGCCTGGGAGCAATGCGCGATCGCGCACCATTTTTGGCTTCCAGCTGAAAATGAAAAAGTGCTCGATCGGCCCCTGCCAGCCCCTGGAGTGCTGTGCGATTGTGAGTACGTCATGTAGATTGCTCCTCACAATCGCGTGATGCTTGAGGGGCCTTTTTCTAAGGCAAATACCGTGCAGAAAGAGCCAAAGAGATACTATCCTGTTTCCTATGTAGTGCAGTGAAGGCATGTCATTTTATGGATGTGGAATAGAAGATGCTAATCTTGTTGAGCTGCAGTTGATACAGGCAGCCCAAGTATGTAGACTGGGATACTTTTGCCTCCTTTGCTTTTCTAGCAACTATCTGACTTCGCTTGATCATTCCGTTCATTCTGATGGCCTTTTAGGAGATATAGTGAAAGGCAAATGTTCTAAGTTAATTTGGATGTTCGTGGGCAATCAAAACATATGACTGCAAAAGGACCTCTGAACTAGCAAGAGGATGTTCTCATGGAAAGTATGCACAGTGCTATCACCTGCTCCCAGAAGACAATGCAGGTTTTCAAGTGAATCTGGTCTATGAAGGCCATCTGCCACTCACAGGCCATTTCCACACCAGACTGTTATAGTGCTATTATTCCAGCATCTTTCAGCATCCTATGGAATCCTGGGCTTTGCAGTTTAGGGAGGGGCCTTGGGGCACTATAACAGTCTAGTCGAGAAATGGCCACAGTCAACAAGAAATATCTCTCTCTGCAAAATGGATGACAGTTCAAGAATGACCATTTCTGCTTCCCCATAGATTTTTAATGTAAATGTCAAGCATGTTGCTATGAGGCAAGGCCTAAGAAATTTTATTGCTGAAGGAAAATATCAAGATAGCACACACACACACACCACACACACATTCCATGTAAAAAAGCTGACTGGACTTTGGGGAAAACTGATGATAGGGCCTATCTTCCACTACACTGAAAAAAAAAAAGAATAGCCTAGAGAGCTATTCTTAGAGTAGGCTACATAGCTTCCCAGCCTCCAACATCATGCCTTCCCACTTCTGCCACTTGAGTCTAATTCTGAAGTCTGCCCTGCTTTGACCAGTGCTGCTCTGAGGAAAGCAAAAGTTGTGTCAGTTCTCCTAACAACATTTTTCTTTGGATTCCTACATATCTTTCCTCACTACCGTGTCACTGAAAAATGGGCAAATTGGAGGGCTTTCTGTGAACCCTGCCTTCACTCCTCATTACCTAGTCAAACCAGAACAAACATTGCGTTCTCTGTGTAGAATATTTTGGAAATAATAAAACAATGTTGTTTTTATTTATAACGTGGTGATCAATTTGCATAATGTGCAAATCGCTATGCCCAGATTTACACAATGGCAGTCCTGATTGGGAATCCAAAATACATCTTATGTGGAAATACTGTTATGCATTATTGTGGGGTGGAAAAGGTTGGAGGAAGATATCCAGGGACCTGTCAATGTATTTCAGCCTCAGGGTGCACATTAACCTTGTTTTCTCCGCATAATGCTGACTCGCATCAGTTTGGGACATGCTATAGTACTCAAGAATCCTGACAGCACCAGAGATGGCACATAGTTGCCTGGAGTCCTAAAAGTGCTTCTACCTCTGAAAGTACCTCAAAGTGGTCTCCACCACTCTGGCCTTCTAATTAGGATGAAAATACCCTCCATATGTGCAGCAGTTCATTTTCACAGGAGGCACTGACCTACATTTTCAAGGGTGTTGGGTACCCACAGTTCTCTGTGACAGCAGCCATATGTCTTATCTAGGCATGTACCCTTCCAATGTGTTTATTCCTGTACTACAGATTAACAGCCTGCACAGGGAGTGGTGGAAGGGGAGGGAAGAGAGAGAGAGCTAAGTTAAATGATGGCATTATGGTTTCACTTACAGTAAATCACAGAAAGGTTCCTAGATGCCAGTGAAATGGCTGCTCTTGGCCCCACTTAATTGAAGATGACCAAGGCGATTTATAGTCCATTCGTTTACAGTGTGAGCTTTTTATATGCTAAAGTTTTAGCCTGGTGTGAATTTTTATGACTAGTTTTTAAAGCTCAGGGAAAATAGGATCGTGCAACAGAAGAGCTGCCTGCCCTCTTATCACCAGTGCAGTAGCAGGTGCCAGTCTTATAATCCATGTTCCTATAGTTGGAGTCTACTTTTTATACCCTATAGAAGTGGTAAATAATATTGGGACAAAATGAGTTAGGATACTTAGGATTCACTCTAGCAAAGAGAATCAGAACAACAAAGGCACTCTCACTGATGAAATTGGAAATGTTTTTTTTTAATTAACACTTCTAATTAGAATTTAACATCTCACTAGCTTCGTATGGGATTTTTCGCTTCCTTAACCTCACGGAAACCTATCTATTGGTTCTAAATAGGCAGTCACTTACCATGCACCACTTGAGGATTTCAATTAATCCCAAATCCTCTAACTTTGGTGTTTGAACTTACATTTGTCTCTGCAGGCCATTCTCCCCACCCAAGCTTCATTCCTTTTGAGAGCCTGCTCAGAAAAGTTTCCTCCATCTCACTTCCACACCATCTTGCATCCTTTTTTCTTGGTTTCCTTTCTTTCCCTCTTGAAAGAGAATTTGTATTTTAAATATGACACAAAAATGCTATGTATGTGAGTAAATAATATTTTCTGCTTAATTTATCTCCTGGCAAACCATACACTGAAAGTATTATACTCATGTGGTCTCAAGTTAAACTGAAGTCTTATCTGTAGGAAGGAAATGGTACTGAAGAAGATTATTGAGAGGGGGAATTAAAATTCACACTTTATTTTTTTAAAAGGAAAATCAAACATTTTCTTACACCTCTAGATTATCACTCATAGAAGACATTCATTTTAAGCTCTATTTGCTTCTAAGGATACCAAAATCTTTGTATATTGTTCAGGTGTGGGTTATCACCATTGGACCACTCGCATTGTGGGAAACAGCTCAGGGCCTTTCCGCATTATACTGTTATAGTGCTATCACTGCACTTTCAACATCCTATGGAATCCTGGGGTTTGTAGTTTATGGAGGGGCATTTAGAATTCTCAGCCAGAGAGCTCTTTGGCCTCAGGAAACTAACAAGCCTAGAATTTCTCAGGATGTTGAAAGTGGAATAATAGCACTATCACAGTGTAGTGTGGAAATACCTTCAGAGATATAGAAGTAAGATGTGACATTCCTCACTAATGCAACAGCCTGGGGCTTTGCAGAGACCATCCATAATTGTGGCAGTGATGTACAATCCTTGTATGTGAAGCTCACGTCACATTTCAAATTATCAACCTGAAAAATTTTATACGTCTCTATTGTGGCTCTTTCTTTACTCCTTTTTTCCCCTTGGCTACATGAAGAAGTTGTTCCGTCTTTTGATCATTTTGGTTGTCCTTTCTTTGAACCTCTCTGTCTCTGTTAGGGATGGGAAGAATATCTGAAAATGCTCAAAAAAAATGCCAAAAAACATATTTTTAAGTTTCAAGAAGGCTTGACAGGAAGAAACCTGGATTGATGAGAATCTTTGAAGCTCAGGATTTGTTTTGTGCAAAAAAATATATATGGTGATTTTGTACAGAAAACAGCATTTTCTGCTCAGAAAATGACATTTCTAAGAATAAATGTTATTTTATGTACAGAGATGCTTACTTGGGTCTTTATTTGGTACAAAATTTCATGTCGATGTTTTGCATAGAAGATGGCATTTTAAGTTCGGAAAACAATATTTTCTGGATGAGAGATAATATTTCTATACTGCAATATTATTCTTTGCATAGAAAATGCTGTTTTCTATTGAAAACAACCATGTGTGATTTTTTTTTTAAAAAAAGAACAAGTCCTGAATTGCAAATAGTCTTAGAAAACTGTGTGGTTTTCAAAGACTTTCTTATAGGTGGAAGAAAATTGCTAAAATTAGCCATTGCTTCCTTCAAAAAGAAGCTTGATGAAAAATTACATCCAAACTGTCTACAGTATCTTTTTTCTTTTAAGGTAACTAGAATGGGATACAGTTTTCCAAGGGCAATTGTCCCGTGAATTTGTTTTACAGCATTATGATAGTGGCATTTTAAAACTTGTTGTCTTAGAATCTGTGCCTTTTTGGTAGCCCTACTCCACCCATGGTTGACATTTTGGAAGAATTATTCACTGCAGTTGCCAAGGCATTTTCCTGGTCACACATTGCCACCACCATATAGGAAGATGGGATCATATACACTTCATTTTTTTTCCTTGTGAAAAGGATATATAATGCCTCTGGATGAGATTGTGAAAGTTGTTGTTGCTGTCCTCCTCCTCCTCCTCCTCCTCCTCCTTCATTCCCTTTCAGGATGTTTTTGTGAATCTATAAATATTCTTTACATCTCTAGTTTCAAGTACCCTTAATTAGGACATCTAGCTGACCATCCCTAATGTCAGATCATTTTGAACAAGTTAAAAGAAAAAACTAGTTTCGGTATATTGATCCTTGTTATTGTTGTTTTGCCTTCAAGTCATTTCTAACTTACAGTGACCTTAAATAAATTCATTATGGAGTTCTTCCTCACATGGTTTATTCAGAAGGGATTTGCCATTGCCTTCCTCTGAGGCTGAGAGAATGTGCCTGCCTCAAGGTCACCACCTTGGTGGTTTTCCATGGCCAAGCTGGAAGTCCTAGAAGTCCTAGTTCAGTACTCACAACACTAAATCACACTGGCCTATCCTTCTCAGGGTACTCACTATTTATATTTCTTATCATGGAACCATTATGGGTTCTTTCCTCTTATTCCATCATTGATAGCTTTGCTCAAGATTCAGTCCTGTTCCATCATTGATACATTTGGTTAGAGCCTCTGACTTTGAGAAAGGCTGTTGAAACAATGGCCATTTCCACACTACACTGTCTAGTACTATTATTCCTCTTTCAACATCCTATAGAATCCTGGGGTTTTCAACTCAAGAAGGGGCATTTAGAATTCTCAGCTGGAGAGCTCTTTGGCCTCAGTAAACTACAAACCTCGAGGTCCACAGGATGTTGAAAGTGGAATAATAGCACTTTAACAGGGTAGAGCTGAAATGGACAATATCTGCTGTGTCACCCTGATTCACATACTTCTTGAGTTCTAAAAAAATCCTAAAAGATCTTATCTTTGTGGAAACTATGTTGTTGTTGTTGTTGGGAGGGCAGGAGATATCCTTGATATGCTCTATAATTTTATCTTCAATAACACTTTTCAGTAATATACCCAGAAAATGCATTAATTAAAAACAGGCTAGGAGAAGCTGAATGTTATCTGTGGGTCAGAATGAAACGCACAGTCCACATGCAGCCCTACTCTAATTGTCCCACACTTACCATAGCAACAACAACTGATAGTATATGTCAGATATAAAATTCTGTTGCCCATTTGCTTTGTCCTGGATTTTCAGTAGCACTGTTAGAATTTTGAATGATAGGTTTGAAGATCTCTAAGTTCAGGACCAGGCAAAACAAATTAAGACCCAGATCCTTTAGTTACAACTGTCAGCCTGGACTTGGTGAGAGAAAACTAATAGACCTGAGTCTATTTATCAATTTCCTCTCCAGAAAGATTAATAATGGAGCAGCAGAAAGAGAGGGAGGGAGGGAGGGAGGGAAGAAGTGGGGGGAGGAGAGAAAGAGAGAGAGAGAGTACTGCAAGGTTGCTGAAGGTTTGCGGCTGCCTGAAGCTGTAGGGAAGGAGATATAGTAACAACAAAAACCAAGAGAAAGCACAGACAAAGCAAAAGGAGAAAAATGTTGGCCTCTTATATTACAACTTAAATACAGGTTTTCCTTTCCAATTGAAATACCACTAATGTATGTGTTAGGTAGGCTTGCCCTTGCCCTGGAAAAGTAGTAGTAGCCTCAAATTGTATGGATTTTCCTTGAAATTAACTCCTGAACAAAGAGCCACCTAGTCCAGCATCTTGTTTCCCTCATTAACCAAACATGGCTGTGGCTGGGAAGACATGAAGGCAATAAATAACTTTCACCAGGCGTATATGAAGGCAATGGCTCTCTACCTTTCCTGACTATTCTATGCTGCCTCTGTGAACGTGGATGTTCTACATGGTCGTCATTGCCAATAAATACTGATAAATCTCTGATAAATCTCTGTGTCTTCAGTTCACCTATATATGATGCAATGTATGATGAATTTCATACATTTTTTAAAATCCTTTTGTGAGAAATATTTAGAGGCATTTTGCCATGGTCTCAGGTGGCAAGTGCAAACTTTAGGCATGTTAATGTGGAAGAAAGCAAATTGTGTGATGGATCAAAATGTACTTGTGAGTGTATATGTGCCTTCAAGTTGCCTGCCAATTTAAGGTGGCCCTGTGAAATTCATAGGGTTTTCTTAGGCAAGGAATACTCAGAGGTGGTTTTGCTAATTCCTTCCTTTGAAATATTCCTTCCTCTGAATATTCCTTGGTAGTATCCCATCCAAATACTAAACAAGACTGACCCTGCTTAGCTTCCAAGATGAGATGGGATCTGGTGCTTTACTTAATTTGTCTGGTTCCCTGGTGGAATGAACTCTGAGAGTGGCAACCACTCTCTCTTGTGACAGTGCATTCTATAAATTAATTATATGTTGTGCAAAGAAGTACTTCCTTTTCTCTATTGTGAAGTCTCTTGCCAATTGGATGCATAGGAGAAGGCTTAACTATGTCAAGGAAGGAAAGCCGGCAGAGCCACCTTGCCATGCATAGGTGAAGAAGGCTTTACATTCTGAAATCTTGGCTATAAGAGGTGTAGAACTTTGCCATCCTTTTTTGTCTCTGCCTATCCTACCTTCATGTCAATATCAGACAATGCATTTCTTTCACCATAGAAACATAACAACTTAACAGCTAAGCAAAAGAGAATGACTCAAGATTGTAGACCTTATAATTATCACCACCTATTTTTTTTCTAGACTTTTGTCTAGAGATAATGTGGTCTGTACCTAGTAATTTAAAATTATGGTCTTCCCACTTTTGTTCAGAAGCAACGGAGAAACTGTGCAACTCCCATTATTACACTTCTAAATTTTAAGGAATGGTGTCTGGTAGGGTGTATTTGCAAACATAAGTGGGAAGTAGCTCTTGCACATCAGCATATGATGGGCTGGCATTTGAATCTTTGAGTTGGATGCTATTCACAAAAGTTATTTACAAGTCTCTGCTGGATGAATTGCATCTCTTTTGAAAGTGTCACTGAATATAGTTGTCATAGGAAGCAATTTGGAAAGGAAAATAAATTGCTGATATTTGGTACACATACAATATAATATCTACATAACACAGAACAAGTGTTTAGATATCAATGATGTGTCCTCTCAAATGTGAAGTCATTGCAGACAGTTTGTGAAATAGCATCATTCAACAAAGGTGAACTGCTGAAGTAAGCATACAACATGCGTATATTAGCACTATACATAACCTCTCTTAGAATATATGAATAATCAGCTTTCATTGGATTAGAAAAAAAAGATGTTTCTAGCTCTCGTAATAGAAATGGATTTTGGCTATAAAACAAATACAAAAATAGGTCAATTCAATTTCTTGTAAATTATTGTTTCTTTGTAATTTTAATAAAATTATTCAAAATGTGTATTCTTCCATGTCCTGAAAATATTTAAACACATTTTAAATGACTATATATTCCAATACATCCCATGAGATTGAATGTATCTCATACAGAAACTAGCTTTCTGATAATTTTTGGTTATTACTGTTTAAAGAACAAGCCTGAAATCCAGTGTTGCAATTATATGGATCCATAACCAGATTTTCTTACTGTAAACTTACATAAGGGCCACCCCAGCCCACCTTAAGGGTCATCAGCTGCACCAGGCAAAGGAGGTCTTTTCAGCTTCTGATTGGGATGCAAGGGAAGATGATTTTTCCATCCCTCTCACCAGTGAGCAAGGCTGTGACAATCAGAAGCAGAATCCCTGTCACAAATCCTCATCACAGGCTCACTTGCTGGTAAGAATGCAATGGAAATGTCATCCTCCTCGAATACTGAGAGGCAGCTGAGCTTCTGGCATTTATGGCTGGGGTGGAGTGGCAGGTGGAGAGACTGGGATTTGCAGTTTAGAGAGGGGCATTTAGAATTCTCTGCTAGAGAGAGCTCTTTGGCCTCAGTAAACTACAAACCCCAGAATTCCACAGGATGTTGAAAGTGGAATAATAGCACTATAAAGCCGTAATTTGGCTTTGCAGGATGTAATTAAGCAACCAGTCTGAAACACCAGATTTCTAAATAGCACAGTGTCTTGAAATATATTAAAAACTGGTGATTTCTGGGGAATGCATAGAACCCAGTGGGAATATATATGTGTGTGTGTGTGTGTGTATACACACACGCACACACACACACCTATACACATATATATTTGTGTGTCTGTGTGTGTTTCAGTATATATCTGCCTTCCATTGCTACTTAGTTCATTACCTGTGCATACAGATCCTCATAATTTTCATCAAATCTCCTCAGAGCTTTGGAACAATTTTAGTTTCCACATGTACCTGTCTGGCTTTCCTTTAAGAGCTTTCTCCAAATTCTTGACTAGGTTAGGTGGATGAAGTCCCTCATTTCTGGAAATCTTTCCCCAACATAGCTTGCCTGGTACCCACCCTGATGTCTTTTCAGCTGCAAGGGGAAAAAATTAATTTTCTAAGGCTTTTTTTAAATTTGTTTTAGATTCAACTAGATTTTCTTCTCTGTCTCTTTTTTTTTTCCTTTTTAAGACTGCATTTGCATTTTTAACAGATTTGTGTTATACGTTGCACCTTTTATGGATTTTAATTATGTATTCAGCTATGTAAGCCACCCTGGGACCTCACTGAAGGGTCTGTTTTAACTGCAAAAAAATAAATAATGTAAATTTATGCAAATACTTTAACAGAGAAGAGACTGCAATTTTACTGCATAATTTGGAGGGGGAACAGGCATGCAGCATCACTGGTCCACCCCATAGTGGCAATGAATGATTATTTACAGCACTTCATAAAGTGTGTGGGGATTATCCCTCAACATGGTCTAACAAATACTTCTCAGGGGCAAGACCTGTCAAATGATATACACAGGGAAAATGTGCTGGATTTAGCTCTGGGAGGGCAAAAAGAATTCACAGTTTTTGCTCGGAACAACTGTGGCAGACAAAAAAATAGTTGTTTTTCTTCCAAAGCTCCATGACGTATAGAATTCACTGCCACAAGTTGCAGTGATGATTGCTAGTTTAAATCCATTTTAAACAAAATCAAATATAACCAAGAATTGTACATTTATTAGCAACTATTAGGAACTCATAGTTGTTAATAAACATGTCTCCCATCAATATATGAATATATTAGCCAAATGGAATGGAATATCTTCGAACACTAAATGCTGGATAGGAGGAACACCTCATGCAACCTGGGTATATGGGCAGTTACTAGATGAACCAAAATGCTGGAAGAGATGGCCTAGTACAGGAGATGTCTTAAATGTTGATATAGCGCTTAACAGAAAAGGATTAGTTTCAAATATATTAGCGCTACACTGATGAAACCAATTCAGTTACAACAGCAAACTTATATGGATTACAGCTTAATGCTTTTCTTCATGCTACTTCTGTAAAATGTAAACACATCAGACACAGCATAGGCCATTTCCGCACTAGAGTGTTATAGCGCTATGATTCCACTGTCAACATCCTATGGAATCCTGGGCTTGCAGTTTCGGGAGGGGCCGGCAGGCCCCTTCCGAAACTGCAAACCCCAGGATTCCATAGGATGTTGAAAGTGGAATCATAGCGCTATAACTGTCTAGTGCAGAAATGGCCATAGAGAGGTATTTGAGTCATGACTGCAAAACAGAAACAGAGCTGGACATCTTTGATGAGATTCAATGCTTTGGCTTGCCTGGGGTTGTAACTCTAGAGAAGAACCATTTGCTGCAGTTCTGTTTAGCAGGTGATTTACAGAACTGCGGTTTTCTCAATGACTTTACTAAAACACCCAGGGCAAAGTAATGTTTACAGCACACAGTGATGCATAATAGCAGAGGTTGACTAAGCTGTAATTGTGTCACAAAAATCTCACCTATCCATCAGACCTTATTGCTGGGGCACATCTGTCCACTGTGTATACTAAAGTAATATTTATAGGATGCTCCTTAAAAAGGGACACAAAGAATGTCTGTGCATTAAAATGAAAGCCACAATGGCACACTGCATCGTTCTCAGCTCCTCTGTAGAAATTTGATTAGAACAGAAACAAACTGCTACCTGTCAAATGATGTTGGATTGCATCTCCCATCAGCCCTATTTAGCAGAGCTAAAGGTGAACCATGATGGAAGATGTTGTCCAGCAATATCTGGACAGCCAGATTTTGCCCACTCTCAAATTGGAAGATTAGGAACAGTTCTTGCAACAAAATATATATGCACTGAAGCAAAGCTAGGTGCTTGAGAAGGACTTTGGATTGGGTTTTCTTAGTGATTTTACTTAAGGATAAACTGGATCCAGTGCATGAGGTGCTTGAAATGTGTGGGGACTATACAAGAAAGGAACACAGACCAGATTATCTTCCTTCTCAGTCACTGGGCATTTTTATCCTTCCTCCGGGCCTGCGGGAATCCATATTGGCTCAGACCATTGATAGTTCAACTAGGGTAAACCTATTGAATCAATTATTGAATTGTAAGCCAATACTTATGTAAATTCTATTGATTAAATGAGCCTGCTTTAGAGGAACAGCTAACAGGATTCAGTCCACTGTGAGCCTGAAGCATGTATAAATAAAGTCCAATAGGCCTGAACCAAATGCATTTCATAATCCCCTTAAAATCCAGGGAATCACTGCATGGCTCAAAGTTACCTATCTAGACTTTGTCTGCATATCCTTTTTGTCAGTGTTATGTCAACTGCAGCGCTGTTACCAAATCTAAGGGAGCCTTGGGCTGCAGTATTCTGGTACGTACTCCCTCCTCTATTTGTGGACCCTAGTACAGTGGGCCCTCCTAACTGCAATCTCCACGTGTGTGATTTCCAGCTCATGTGAAATGTCATATCCCTACACCTGAAAAAGGCAATGATGTGCATGAGAATTCAATGGCAGTTGGACCCAGACTTTGGGTGGTATTTGGAATGTTGAGCTGGATTTTGTAATTGGATTAGGGCCAAGGGCAATTAATATAATGAGGAGAACTAGTGAAAGTTGATAAGTTTTTCAGTGATGTAACTCAGCTTGTTTTATTTTATTATTGTATTGTATTTTTAAAAACAGCCTCAGTTGAACCTCAGCTGACACACAACAGAAGTATGGGGAGTATCAGCTGGCATCAAACTGCTATAACTGTGTAGTGTACATCTACTTTACCACTCTATATTCAACACATTATTTCTGTCTCTGCCAACTGTGTAACCCCAACACATGTGCCAGGCACTCCTTGGGCAGGTAGGTTGGATTCCACCTCACCCAACATGAACATAATATAAGGAGCAAAGACAGAGAATTTGTATTTGTAATCACTGGGCCACTTTATGGTGCTTTTGAAAGGGGAAAAAAAGTTCTGCAAACTCTTTTATAGGCTCCAAGGATTGTTTCTTAAGTGATCTTGACCATATTTACATCCAAAATGCACAGCGTTTAGCATCCTGTGTTAGATAGGGAGGGAATATGCCTGTATTGTTGTCATGTGCCTTCAAGTCATTTCCAACTTTTAGTGACTCTAAGGTGAACCTAACACAGGATTTTCTGGGGTTGAGTGTGTGTGACATGCTGAAGGTCACTCAGTGGGTTTCCATGGCCAAGCAGGGAATTGAACCTTGGCCTCCAGGGGCATAGTCCAGCACTCAAATCACTATACCATACTAGCTCTCTATGCCTATATTTCTTAGATAGATTTTGAAATAAGTGATTGGAGTAGGATTGTGAACTTTGGTTTCATATGGAGTCCAGAAATTGAACTCAGTCTCTTGAAATTACTATTGGAGATGTGACAAGCTATCATTGTACTTTCATACCAGCCTGTCATCTCACTAGGTCTAAGCAGGAAGGTATAGCAGATAGAAGGGATGTGTGCTAACATTCAATAAAGGAAGAGAAGAACTGTTGACAAGCCTTGGAAAAATGTTGCAAAACTGAACTAGGAGTTTGGTAAAGGTGCAAAAATAGCCAGGAGTTACAGAAAAGAGGCGCTGGTTTTCTTGTATTTCTCAGTAGCTAAATGTGTTGCAGCTACCTGCTGAGGTAGGAGAGATCCACTGTACACCATAATGGCTAGTCATGTGATGCCTCTTTCCCATATTTAAGCAAAGACATTCAATAATGACAGATTGTTGTAGTTGTGAAGGACCTTCAGACAGAAACATAGTAGAAAGAAAGAAAGAAAGAAAGAAAGAAAGAAAGAAAGAAAGAAAGAAAGAAAGAAAAAAAATACATGTTGTGTACCTTTAATGGTGAATTAAAGAAAATGCATTCAAATAATGGATTACAAAAGCTTTGAGTCTGGATGTAGACATACTTATCCTCATGGCATACAGCAAGTTTAGTTTCTTGGACAAGAAGGTAGAGTTTGTAGAAATGGATTGCAAAGATTTGCTTCAGCACTTACCAAAAAGGTCACTGTCACTTCTATGCATTATTGAATGTGTGCAATGTTGGCCTCTTTTGAGAGCCTTTTTTCTTCCTAGAGGGGGAAGAAGAATGTGTGAAGATTGTGTAGGCAGCTTTCTGTAAAGAAGAACACAAATCTATCTCTTTTTATTATGTTTATAGTCTGATGGCAATTTTTCAAGATTCCGTGAAGAAAATGGAAGGCAACAATGTCAGCCGGATAGAAATCTATGATGTCATGGAAGGACTCAATTCAAAACTAAAAAGAAATAGAGAGGACATAATCTGTGACACTGTATGGAAGATCAAGTCATTTTGGACAGTTTGTTTCAGGATGACAACAGAAAATACATTGAATGCCTGGAAAAATGATATGATGTTGAACCATCATTTTTCATTAAATACAAATGGCAATTCTGACAACCTTAGTGAGGCATAAGGGATAGCCACCTTTGGTTTTTTTTAAAAAATAACTCCGCCACCTAATGTTGTTCTTAACTGCTGTCGAGGTGACCTCAACTTATAGCAGCCCTATGGATGAGAGATCTCCAAGTCACTCTGTCATCAACCGCCCTGCTCAGGTCTTACAGATTCAGAGACACATCTTTCTTATTGAGTCAATTGCTCTGTACTGTGGTCTTCTTTTCCTATTGCCTTTACCAAACATTATTGACTTTTCTAAAAAGTCATGTCTTCTCATGATATGGCCAAAGTACAACCACCTTTCTGCTTCTACTTTGGTCTTTCCTGTTTTCAAGGGAAGATTTTGTAGGACTCCAATTAACTGTTTGCAAAACAACCAATATGGTGTAGGGATTGAAAGAATATTCAAAAATACTAGGAAAATCATTGAAAAACATTTTTCTCAAGTATCAGAAAACCCTGAACTGATGAGAATCTTTGCAGTCCAGGATTTATTCTGATGGAAAAAAATTAATGCAGAATGATATTCCCAGAGATATTATCTTGTGCGCATAAAATGCAATTTCTGCAAATTCACACAAAAATGTGTGAATTTTGCACAGAACAGTCACAAAGTAGAGCAGCATCTGTATAGAAAACAGCAAATTTTACACTGAAAATAGTATTTCTCACAGAATATTTTTTGCACAGAAAATGCTGTTTTCTACACACACAAAAAATCCCTACACAAATTTTGTATAGAATACATTGTGAGCTTTGAATAATCATTGAAAACTGTTTGAAGACTTCCTCACTGTGGAAAAGAAATAGCTATTAAGTACTCATTGCATAGTCCATAGATTAGACAATTAATAAATAACTTCATTCGTAATGAGGTGTAGTAGTTCGAATATGGCACTGGGACTTGGAAATCTTGGTTCTAGTGAAGTTTGGTGACCTTGGGGCTGTCACTCTCACTTGCTGTGAGGCTAAAGGAAAGAAAAACAGATTTCTATCTTTGTCTGTTTATTATGAAAGTATTTATATTCTACTCTTTATTGAAACATCTCAGGGCCTTGGAGAGAGAGGAGAAGAGGCAGCTTTATCATGGCAAGGCCGAGAAACAGAGGAAAGGCCCTCCTTCCATCCCAACTGCCACTGCTCTGGGCTTGAAGGGAGAAAAGAAAAAGCAATGTCAGATGGATTTAATCCCCTCCTATCAATTTGACTTCAACTCATGCCAACACCCTGTCGTCAACAGCCCTGCTCAGGTCTTGCAGCCTCAAGGACATGGCTTCTTCATTTGAGTCTATCCACCTGTATTACAGTTTTCCTCTTTTCATGTTGCTTTCTAACTTATTAAGCATCACCATCTTTTCTAATAAGTTATGTCGTCTACATATATAAAATTTGTTGTTATTGCGGTGTGCCTTCAACCCTATGATGAACCTATTATGGAGTTTTCTGAGGCCAAGAGTGTGTGATGCACCCAAAGTCACCCGGTAGTTTTCCATGGCTGAATGGGAACTGAATTCTGGCCTTCAGGGTTGCAGTCTAATGCTCAAACCAATACCTTATGCTGGCTCTTATATATAAGGTACACACATCTAAATGTTTGCTATTTTTTAATGTGGCCAGTCCAAAATATAATGGATAAGTTTGTTGCATTTTATGTAATCACAGATTAAAAACATAACTACCCAGGAATTTTTTCATATGCTTATTCAGAGGTAAGTTTTATTAAGTTACTTCAAGACAAGTAGACAGCCTTAAAATAATTGTACTCCACAACAGACTCTATACTGGCAATACACAGTCTTAAAATAGCAAATGTTGATGTCTTAAACTGAAATTAATTAGTTCTTCCTTTACCAGACTGATAAACCCTAGTAAATACCATGCCAGCTGAAAACTGTCTTTATGTTGGAAAGCCCTTTAACAGTGATTAATGTTGGTGTGATTTACAAACCATTTAACCTGGTTCAACCTAGACTTCAGCCAACTTAGATGCATTCGATAATATTTTCAAAAGCATTGCCTGAAATCTCTTAGGCCACCTGTGTCAGCCAAAAGGCTCTTCTGAAAGTTAAAAAAAAATTGTTCTTTTGTGTTGGTATAACAAGGACAATGTAATCATAAAAGGCAACACTTAACATTAATTATTTCTATACCTTCAAAGCATCTCAAATTGAAATATTTCTATTATCACTGATCAGAATATAAAGGATGGAGCAGAAGTAGGTTAAAATGGAAGTGAATAAAGGACAAAGAAAGACAAATAGACATTAATTTGGAATTCAGAGAACATTCTCAGTCCCATAAGTGTGCATGTATGTTTGTATATGTGAATCTGTGCAACCCCACTGAAATCAATTAACTTTTGAATACACTAGAGTTTACTCAGTTAGGGATTATGCTATGTGTAGAAAACGTGAAGATAGTGTTAAGTAGTTGTAAAGATAAATAGGCTGTATAAATACCCAGTTCTATATCCTATAAGCATTCTGGTGTTATTTGCAAAATGATTTTTTAAAAACATAACTCCAGCTGATGATTATAGAACTCTATTTCTTAATTTGATACAAAGTTAGCTTGGAAAATGAATTTTGCAAAATATATCAACATCATAAAATATATATATATATATATATATATATATATATATAATATTCTCCCAGTAAACCAGAAGGTCAGAAAAGAAAAATAAATAAAATTCCTCAAAATGAAGCTTAACATACATCAAACATCTATTAAAGAAACAGAGAGAAGACATCAAAAACTTTGCAAATGCAGAATGCAAAAGTGGAAAATTTGTAATATGGATATAGAAAGTTTTGATTATTACTGTATTGCTATGGAAAGATGTATTAATTATATGGATGCAACTGAGATACAGCATGAATAATGGTTTTCTATATGCTACATTCTCACCTTTGATTACATAGGTTCATTAATTTAACTAGGCATTATGTAGTTAGAGCTAGCATCTGTAAATCCCATTTATTTTAATAGGAGAGTTAGGATTATACCTAAATCTCCCCTCTGAAAATGTGGAACACTTTTCTGTGGCTTGATTGAATTGTGCTCAGTGCAAGGATGGAAAGATCTGTCACTTTCACTTTCTCCCACATTTGGATTTTGAAATCTCAAATTCTTTCTACTTTGAATATGAAGTCTGAAAATTTTGCTATTTTTTTTCACAAAATGAACTGTTGAAACAAAATTTCTCCCCATTTGTACTGACCAAATTCAACAGATAAGGCTATACAGTCTTGAGTCTGAAAGAACGGGAAAGACCAGCATGAATTTTTGAAAGCCCCATTGCTCATCCACCTCACTAAAACACTTTTCTTGCTTTCTTTTTCTCTGTCCCTTATAATTGTATCTCCCTTATCTTATCCCTTTATTAGCTTGCTGATTCCCACATGGATCCCATGAAAATTTCTAGAGTTAAAAGCTTGAAAGTTCAATTTCCTGGGTCAAATGAGTCACCTATATGCAGTGTTTGGAGTACAAAACAGGAGGATCAACTGTGTGCAGAGAAAATAACTCAGCTTCCAAGTTGCCTTTACTGTTTGTTTAAAGTCTTGATGGATAATACCTTTGAACCTTGGAATTAACCAAACTGTCATACCCTACTCACAAAAGAAAATAAACAGAGATTCCTATAGCCATTTGCTGGTTCAAGGGGCTAGTTCCTCCACTGATGTATAAAACACAAAGATACATAGCCTGGAGAAAATATGGTCTCAACTTTAACTGATTATAGCTATAAGAGTTTGATGCTGACACAAGTCCAGATGCAGGCATTAACCAATCCACCTGTCAGTCAATGAACCAAAGCTTGGTCTGCTTGCTGGGTGTTCCCAGGGATGACCGCCCCAGAATACCACATAAGCAGAAGCCACTATATGGATCCTCTGTCACTTTGGAGTGTAACCATCCACCAGTGCCTAGAGCTGGTTGTGATCCCAACCATTATACTCTCAAAGTCTCTTAACAGGACATCTTACCAATTTTATTGGTTCAGCCAACACCATCACTCCATAATTCCAGATCAGGATCCCATGTACACTGGCTACAAAGTTGTGACAAAGAGATAGGTAACACAACATGCAACTCACTGGGTGAGTGGGCCAATGCTCAGCAGCAGACTGTGCTTTGGATGCTGAGAGAGCTGCTTATATCCCTCAGTGCCTGACCAACGGGAAGACTAGCCAGTAGCCTCATTCTGGAACCACCCACCAGCCCATGCTCCAAAAAGATTGGCTGATGGTTCCCACTGTTTCCAGAGCCCAAAGACACACGTGGGGTTCTGGAAAAGAGAATCAAGCGGAATAGGTTTGCAGATGACTTAGTGGACACAGATTGTCTGGATCTGCCCTGGGCAGACAAAACTGGTTTCTAAGGCATGGCTTGTACAAAATTTGACTAATTGGTAAGTTATGAATTCTAGTAACATTACAAATTATATTCATTTTGCATAGTGTCAAAGAGCTGAAGACTTCATGTCAGATACTGTTTGAACGTTTGGTGGATTTCATCAAATTTGTCTGAATGAATCAAAATGGAGCATTGTGACTGATCTACATACACTGCAGAATGGTATGTTACTACTTTTGTCACTCTGAACTTATTTAAACATTTAGGTTTTCTTGCTTGTTACATGTATTTATGAGGACAGGAAGAAGATAAAAATCCCTTTAGAGGTCTCAGCCTCTTATGTCTAATAGAATATACAATAAATTAGCAGGCACTGTTGAGTCGTATTGAGACTTGCAATTCCATTACCGCTTTGGCTGGTGCTTTAGTGCTGAGTGCCCCAAGGTACTTGATGTCCTATGAGCAGCTTGTCCATCTTTAGCAAGACATAACAGTTCACTCTGTTCTTGGCCAGACCCTTTGAAGCAAAGGCTCCTGTCATCAGTTCTAGACAGTTTATATAGAGTTACAGCTCCTCCTTGGACCATTTCTTCCTATTTGAAAAATTGCCACTGTGATCTCCCCAGCCTGCCAAGTTGGCAGACTCTATTATGAAACCTGGAGGTGAGCCAGAAATCACAACAGCATTCTGAACCACTGATCTGAGTCAGCCATCAACTTGATTCAGCACTCCCACTTGCAAAGACAGAAAAACTTCTGGCTAATATTTTGGAAGTATTTTGTCATGGCCTTTAAAAAAAAAGGAATAAGATTCTACTATGTGGTGAACATTTTGAAGTGCAGCATTGTGTTTGTATAATAAAAACCCTAACCTTTTGTCTAAAGAATGGGAAAGAAATAATAAAACAGTACGTTTTTGTCTCATATGCAAGGTGTGATTGGCATCGAAGGTGCTCCTCACCTCCTTGTGTTGCGGTATAAAGAAGGAAGAGAAGGAGATGGGATGGGAAGAGGGCATTGTGTAGATTTGCTCACTTGCTCACTCATGCAGATGGGAGGAGGAAATGAGATGGGAGGGGGAAGGAAAGATGCACATGTCCTTCACTTACAAAGGCAAGAGGAGGTGAAGGAGATGGTATTGGAAGAGGGTGTATGTGTCCATTTGCTCACTCACGAGAGCAGGAGATGGGATGGGATGGGATGGCACCGTGTTCCCGTGTGTTCACTCGACCAGTCACACAGACAGGAGGAAGAGAAGGGGATGGGATGGGAGGAGGGTGCAGGCACACATTTACTCACTTGCTCACTTGTGTGGGTGGGAGAGGGGATGGGATGGGTAGAGTTTGCTCACTCACTCACCTGCATGGGTGGAAGGTTAGGAGGACTGGAGGGAGGAGGGCATGCAGGTTCACTCACTCATAGGATGGGGGATGCATGGCTGGATAGCAGTACATGTGAAAGGGGTCCATAGGAGTCTTGGTAGATCACAAGCTGAACATGAGACACCAGTGTGATGAGGAAGCCAAGAAAGCCAACGCAATCCTTGGTTGCATCAATAGGAGTATGGTGTCTAGATCGAGGGAGGTAATGGTACCCCTCTATAGTGCATTGGTTAGGCCTCATCTGGAATACTGTGTCCAGTTCTGGGCACCTCAATTCAAGAAAGATATGAACAAGCTGGAACGTGTCCAGAGGAGGGCGACAAAAATGGTGGGTCTGGAAGTCATGCCCTTTGAGGAACAGCTTAGGGAGCTGGGTATGTTTAGTCTGCAGAAGAGAAGGTTAAGAGGGACATGATAGCCATGTTTAAATATTTGAAGGGATGTCGTGTCAAGGAGGGAGTGGGCTTGTTTTCTGCTACTCCAGAGACTAGGAAAAAGAGAAATGGATTCAAGCTGCAGGAAAGGAGATTCCACTTGAACCTTAAGAAGAATTTCCTGATGGTCAGAGCTGTCTGGCAGTGGAATATGCTGCCATGGAGTGTGAAAGAGTATCCTTCCTTGGAGGTTTTTAGCAGAGGCTGGATGGCCATCTGTTGGGAATGCTTTGATGGGTGTTCCTACATGGCAGGGGGTTGGACTCGATGGCCCCTGTGGTCTCTTCCAACTCTATGTTTTTCATGGGACAGGAGGTCAACACATGTGTGTTCATTCATTCACCCAAATTGGTGGGAAGAGGGAAGGGGGTGGGATCGGATGGATGTCCCCTTTCTCCCTCTCCTCCATCCTATCTCTTTCCCCCTCCTGCTTGCCCACATGAGTAAGTGAAGGAACACACATGTTGCTGGCTCCAGCCACTGTTCCAATACAGCTACTTTTTTTGTGTGTTAAATACAGTTTAGGGGGCTTATGATATTTGTGTTTTTTTCCACTTTCATGGGGATCTTGCATTGCAAAAGTGGAGGCCTGACTATATTTAGAAAGAGGTGTGTAGTTTTCTTCTAGAGACAAGAATGACCAATATGAGAGTATAGTACCAATAATGTTGTGTATCCTAAATGGGTTGTTATTTAAGGCCATTTCCATACTATACTGTTATAGTGCTATTATTCTACTTTCAACACCCTGTGGAATTCTGGGGTGTGTAGTTTACTGAGGCCCAAGGGCTCTCAGGCTGAGAATTCTGAATGCCTCTACCTAAACTACAAACCCCATGATCCCACAGGATGTTGAAAATGGAATAGCAGCACTATAATGGTGTAATGCAGATATGGCCTAAGTTGACCATTGTGAATCCAGCTCATAGCTATGGGGGAGGTATGGATCCACTCAGGTTTGAGGTTAGTCTCCTAAAGAGAATTCCAGTAATTTCCCCCATTTTCAAGCTGGATGACCATGAAGAAACAGATCATCATTCTTTAAATTACAGGTGTGCTTCACTTTCAACCAAAGGTGTCATTTCTGGTTCCAGTAAAATGAAGGATATGTTTTAGAAAAGAAAGCATCAAGGTGAAAAATTCTGATTATGAAGATTGCTGTGTACTCTGCACTTTTTTGAATGTTGAGAAGAACTTGTAGTAGCATCATTACCCAGGTTTAGTTCCCTTTGAGGGAAAGAACAATGGAAACTTATGCATCTGCCCAATATCATTGTAGCAATTGCATACCACTTTTGCTGTTATGACTCCATCTCATGGAATCCTGGGATCTGTAATGTGGTGAGGCACATAGAATTCTCTGCCAGGTTTGAAGGTTATAGTTTTAAATGGTTCTGTTATAGACAGATAGTGGAGAGATATAAAGTGGATTAAAAAAAAATGACTTTGACTAAATTTGATTTTGAAAAACAGTTGTCTCCAGATGATGAACATTTGATTGGAAAAGGTATAATCTTTTGTTAAAAATAGAGTTGGTTAAGGATTGTGTGATAAAGTGGGCACAAAATATTGGACATACAGTAGGAACAACAGGAGAAAATGTGGTTAGAGGGAATTAAATTTGCATTAGGTTATGATCTTAAAGAGAACTTTTATAAGATGATGTATTGTTGGCATTTGACACCAGAAAAATTGGCTGAAATGCATAAAGATGTTTCTAATAGATGTTGGAAATACGAGCAACAACTGGGAATTTTTTTTACCACGTTGGTATACTTGTGAAAAGGCCAAAAAAAATCTAAAATCTAATATGTTCTATGATGTATAAAATTTTGAAAGTTAATGTTCAATTAAAACCAGAATTGTATTTGTTTGGATTAGAAGAAGTATTGCAAAATATTATGATAAATGACCACCATAGCACGATTGCTAGATGTACAGCAGTGGAAGAATGCAGAGATTCCCATGAAAAAGGACTGGCTGATAAAATTGTTGGGCTTAGCTGAAATGGATAAACTGATGAAACTGATAAGAGAAAAATCAGTGGTGACTTTTGCAAAAGATTGGGGACCTTTAATATGCTTTTTGCAAGAAAAAGGGTACAATATATTGACTGGAGGATTCAATAGTTAGTATTTTTGGAAAAGCAGCAGTTGAAGCATTTGAATTGTATTTGTAATTAGAGACGTTTTTGTATATGGTGTTATCCATAGTCTGTTTTAGGAAAGCTGGAAACCACTCTCTTAAAAATATTTTTATTGTCTTTGGTTAGTTTTTAGTATCTAAGTATTTAGTGCTTCCCATTTTTATACTTTTCC
Source organism: Iguana delicatissima (assembly GCA_948472985.1). NCBI lineage: Eukaryota > Metazoa > Chordata > Lepidosauria > Squamata > Iguanidae > Iguana > Iguana delicatissima. Next base: position 573,192 of record CAOKZL010000901.1, on the reverse strand, counting down.
TCTTTCTGGGTTTGTTTTTCTTGTTTACTTTCTTGTTGTAATCTGTTGTTTCTTTTTTGTCTTATCTATATGTATAGTCAATAATTGTAAGTTAAAATATTCAATAATTGTAAGTTAAAAAAGAATTCTCTGTCAAAGAGGTCCTAGCACTCATTTATACCCCACCAAACCAGTCCCAAGGTTCTGTTAAGATAGAAGCATAACAGTTAAAGTGACATAATACTAATGTTGCTGTGTAGCACAGAAATACCCTTAAGGTGTTTTTGTAACACCACTAACTTTATTAATGAGTAGAGACAAAGGCAAATATCAGGCACTCCTGCAAGGAAGCAAATCTGCTGCTGCCTCCCAGATCCTCATAAAGGCCCTGCATTCCCAAGATTTCCCCTTGAGGAAATTTCAGCTATCCTGGGCTACATTAATGAGAAACCTGCCTCAACTTGGGAAATGATCAATCAAGTAACAATATATTTCTGTTTTTGTTTTGGTTTTTTAAAAAAACAACAACCTCTATTTTCTGAGGACAAGTTGTGATTATTTTTAATTCCATTATAATAATTGGATGTGTCCAAATGTAAAATGATACAAGAGGACCTTTCAAACTACACAAATATAGCACTGTGATTCCACTTGAACTGCCATGATTCTGTCCCATGGAATACTGGGACTGGCGGTTTAGAGAGGGGCAATTAGAACTCTCAGCCAGGGAGCTTCAATGCTTCACCAAACTACAAATCCAGGAATCCATGGGATAGGAGCAGGGAAGTTTAAGTGGAATCACAGTGTTATAATTGTGTTATGTGAAAAGGCCAAAAGTGAGGAATGCTTCCTGCCCTTCCCTATATGGCACCCTATTTCCATATTTAAATCTATGAAACTTCAAATGCTAAATTAGGTTTGGACAGAATGTTCATTCCTCTCTTTCTTTTCTATGCATGGAACAACAAACTCCTATAATCCACCTCTGTTCAAATGAATACTCTGTCAGAGTTTAACGAATCATAGTTCCACTTTTTATACTGTAGTTCGAGTAGCTGAGGTTCGAGGATATTTGATTTTGTTTAAACACTTCTTTATATAATCTTTTCATAGCCTTTTCCCTATCTATGAAATTGCTAGTTATATCTGAGAGGGAATATTTCTTGTTCCTGAGCCAATGAATGAGTGTTGGAGTTGTTCAGTTATTTACCAGATTTCTTCCATCATTTCTTTGACATTTCCATCTGCTTTTGGGAGCCATCCCACTGTTTCATGGCTGCCAGTAGTGTTCATTGCACAAGGATCTTGGCGTCTGAACTACTGATGACACATAATAAACTTTGGAGAAGAAATCTTCATTTTTCAGTCTGTTTTTCCCCCTTTCCAAGATTTGGATGTCCTCCCACAACATCATCAATACAGTCTGGGCATGCTGAGGGCAAAGAAAACAAGAATGGAAGTCAGACAAAGATGCTTTTGCAAGAGGCAGAGAGGCAAAGGAGACTAACTGTTCTGGAGAGTTCACAAAAAAGCTAAAGCTGTTGAAGTATATGTGAGCTGCCACTTGGTTATGGTGGATCATCTGCCATTTCTATGCATACATACCAGTGATGCAACAAAGGAATAGGAAGGATACAGAGAAGCAGAAACCATCTATTTTCCTCCACCTCCCTGACCTGACCTGGGAGAACTCCTGTTTAAGAGGCATATGTTACCAGGGAAGGGGAAAAAGCAAATGTGTGTGTGTGTGTGTGTGTGTGTGTGTGAGAGAGAGAGAGAGAGAGAGAGAGAGAGAGAGAGAAGAGGCGGAGGGAGGGAGAACCCTACCACTTTGATTCTGCTGTTCAATATTTTTATCCACGACTTGGATGAAGGATTAGAGGGCATGCTCATCAAATTTGCAGATGACACCAAATTGGGAGGGGTTGCTAAAATGCCAGAGGACAGGATCAAAATTCAAAATGACCTGGATAGATTGGAGAGCTGGGCCAAGCCTAACAAAATGAAGTTCAACAGAGACAAGTGTAAGGTCCTACACTTAGGTAGAAAAAATGGAATACAGAAATATAGGATGGGAAACACGTGGCTGGATAGCAGTACATGTGAAGGGGATCTAGGAGTCTTCATAGACCACAAGCTGAACATGAGTCGGCAGTGTGATGCGGCAGCCAAGAAAGCCAATGCAATTCTTGGTTGCATCAATAGGAACATGGTGTCTAGATCGAGGGAGGTACTGGTACCACTCTACTCTGCTTTGGTTAGACCTCATCTTGAATACTGTGTCCAGTTCTGGGCAGCCCAATTCAAGAAGGACATGGTCAAGCTGGAGCAAGTCCAGAGAAGAGTGACCAAAATGGCGAGAGGCCTGGAAGCTGTGCCCTATGAGGATAGACTTAGAGAACTGGGTATGTTTAGTCTGAAGAAGAGAAGGTTAAGAGGGGACATGATAGCCATGTTTAAATATTTGAAGGGATGCCATGTAGAGGAAGGAGAGCGCTTGTTTTCTGCTGCTCCAGAGACCAGGACAAGGAGCAATGGATTCAAGCTGCAGGAAAGGAGATTCCACCTGAACCTCAGGAAGAACTTCCTGACAGTCAGGGCTGTCCGGTAGTGGAATATGCTGCCTCAGAGTGTAGTGGAGTCTCCTTCCTTGGAGGTTTTTAAGCAGAGGCTAGATGGCCATCTGTCGGGAGTGCTTTGAGGGTGTTCCTGCATAGCAGGGGGTTGGACTGGATGGCCCATGTGGTCTCTTCCAACTCTACATTTCTATGATTCTATGATATCTTCCTAGTATTGGCTTCAACTCATCCACCACCAGGATTCAAACTATAATTTGCAAATTATCCAAAGGGAACAAGGTTCTCTGAAGAAATTTTAAAAGGTTACCAACCTTTGCTGTGAAGGATTCCAAAAAACTAAAGATGTACTTACAATATGGCAAATAAAAGGACATAGGCTTTAGTTGATAAGGATGAAAATATTAATATTTGTACATCATAACAATGAAAATTGGGCAAAAAGAAGTTCATTGCCATATTATCTGCTTATCCAGGTAGCTTAAATAACTTCTAGGTTACTGGTATTATGATAGACAGAAATCCAAACAGAACATGCTATAGGTGGAAATCCCACACAGTTGGTAGCTAAAGCTCATCGACATTGATAGATTTAAACATCCTTATTGTGTTCAGGACTGCTACTGCAATTATAATGGTAATAGTAATCTTATAATATGGAACTACACAATATTGAGTTGATGATTTTAACAGCCAATTGGTTTTCACTTTCTTTCCATTAGCAGTAGTATACATAATTGTAATGTTCATCTTTTAACTTGTAAGTAGAAATAATGTATTATAAGTATCCAGATTTTCATGCTGTAGCACTTTTCAAATTAGAAAGCAGATACAATAATTTTCTTTTCACTTTGCAACTACCAAGTCAGAAAAAAAACGATTGATTGATTGATTGATTGACAGCCATCAAATAATTAAGATGCATAATTTGCAGCATAATCCTATGTACTTAGATACCAACTTAGAATTAAAGCCCCAATGAATTCAATTTCAGTTACTTCTAAGTAAAGAGATACAGGATGACTGTTAACCTCATCTATTTGCATGGGACACTTCATTCACACAGAATCAATATTTGCTACAGAACAAAACCTACACATAGGTAGACCTACATGGTAGTCATGTTATGAGATTGTCACTTGAAGAGTTTGAACCAATATATCCAAGTTTCAGTCACTTGCCATGTATAGATTTCTTTAAACAGATCAAAAAGGCCACCTGGGACAAATAAGAAAGCACCAACAAATATGCAGAATTTTGCCCCTGAGTTGTTGTTGTTGTTGTTGTTGTTGTTTTGCCCCAGACAATATAACAGAATGGGACAAAAGGTGTCCCATGCCAATTTTAGAGAACTACAGGAGTGAAAAAGAGCTCTATTCAGATTGGTCCTATTCAGAGGAAAGCAACATTTCTTCCATTTTGGAGGAATTTTATAATTCATTGGCATCAGAAAATACCTGGCACTTCGAGAAGCATTAGCAAGTCCACAGGAGAACTGAATATTGGTGACATTTTCATTCAGAAGTGTGAATATCACACAAGTTTTCTATTATTATTATTATTATTATTATTATTATTATTATTATTATTATTATTATTATTATTATTAATCAGGCAAGTTTTCATTAAAATGTGTACAAAACAAATTTGTTTCCCATCTATGCTCTTGGACTTCTAGAGCTTTACTCTGAAACTTGCCTTTTGCAGGGGGAGGGGGGAAACTATTTATTGGGATATATTGTGTTGTCACTCACCAATCAGCTCCTAGAATTGGTTGATCTTGCATTGCTGTCCTTGGTCTTCCAGTTGGGTCACTTCTTAGATGTTGGGGGTAATGTAGTTTTAATGCTTTTCCTCCCTTCTCTAAACTAGTTGCTTGTTCCCATGGAACAGCATGGAACATAACAAATAGATGGACAGTTGGGACATGACAGCTACAATACAGGTATATAATTTCAATAGTGGAATCCTCTTTTGAGTAACTGAGAATGAGGCCATTTTCACACTACACTGTTATAGTGCTATTATTCCACTTTCAGCATCCTGTGGAATTCTGGGGTTTGCAGCATAGGGAGGGGCATTTAGAATTCTAGCCAGAGAGCTCTTTGACCTCACTAAAACTACAAACCCCAGAATTCCACTGGATATTGAAAGTGGAATAATAGCACTATAACAGTGTACGTCAGAAATGGCCTGAGCTTCAGTCAGAAAGGGGTTTTGCACAAATGCTGGCAATTTTTTTCACTTCTAACTAGCTAGTCTGCAGATTAGACATGAAATGAGGGAGTTGCCTGTGTTGTCTTGTTGGCAGTAGTTCTAAAGCCAGAGGTGCCACAGAGGGTAAAAAGCAATACGCAGCTCTTCAATGTAATACGAACTGTAAAAGCAACTACTGACGTCCATGTAAAAATAGGAACAGCTACTGTCTTAATAAAAAGTTATTAACCTTTGGTAGCTATACTCAGACTGTGACTATGGCCAAAGGTGTGTATGGAGAGCATGGATTTCATTATTTTCGGACTGAAAAAAAGTATTTTTCAGTCTAGTGTTATTTGTACTCTGATGCCTCCATTGCCCCACTCTGCAGAGAGATTTTGTTGGAACAATTCCATTTAATAAGCACTTCCCTCTGTGGCATGCTTTTATTGCCAAAAGTTGCATTACAGGCAAGATTCCTTTTGACCAAATTAACATGTAAATCTGCTCACCTAGTTTTGTTGTGCATCACATTGCCTAAGCTGCCTTTCCTCCTTGATAAAGTTCACCCCTGCTATATCTGATATGTTAATCTCTTCATAGATTTTTTTAAAAAACTCATTATTCACTCTTGTGGTGACAGGTGGACACCTCTCTCCATCAGATTGGATCAGAAATAATTTGGGAGACAACAGATTGCCTTGCTAAACATACAGAGGATAACTGGCTTTAGTGCAAAATCTAGCACAGTTATTCAAATTCAGTTTGCCCCCATTATCTCCTAAATGAAAACGGAAAAATGAGTGACTATGTCCTGGACCACAGTGTATCTTAAGGAAGTTGATCCCATGGTTTCCATCTTCTCCAAAGCATACTTAAGGCAGCCTCTAAGGGCATTAAGTACCATGTATCCATGTATCCATTTCCCATGCTGGATGCTATCATTAGGGATGAAGAGAACATTCATTGTTCATTGTTTGGCTTTTTAAAAAAGGTTTGGGAAATTGCAAAGCTGTAGTGATACTTTTTGCACTTTGGTAATTACTTTTTGTATTTTTTGGTTTTTCTGCACAGAAATCTTTTTTTTTTCCGTTAGAAAGGGATTTCTTGTACAGGGAACAGTGTGTTTTGCACAGAAAATACTATTCCCTGTGCAGCAAACAGGGAACAGAAAAACTGTGTCTATTTCTGTGTAGAAGAATAATGACCACAGTTCTGCATTCTTGAGATGTAATATAAAAATTCCACATATAGAACAATGCCATAGGTTTGAGGAGAATTTTGGTTAGATGTGAGAGGTTGGTAGAGAATTCTATAGTAACTAAAAAAAGTGACTTGTGATGCATAAGTTACATTTATGACAATGTAAATCACTAACAGGATGCCTGCCATCATGATTTCTTACCAAAATACCAAAATGAGTATAGTGACTGAGAGCAAGACAGAAATCTACATGTTCTCATTTAGTGCGGAGAATACTTCTGTGATTAAGTGCATGAAGATTTAAAGTTGTAGCTACTTTAGCTCTTCCAACAGGCTCCTCATCAAGATGAAGTTTTAGATGAGGAAGGTGAAAATTGATTCATCTTGGCTTGGCCATAAACTAAAACAAACCCCTGGGGAATCATAGAATAATAGAACAATAGATGCAGAAAAAGACCCCAAGGATTATCTGATACAAATCTCTGCCAATGCAGGCATCCACAGCTATAGCATGCCTGATAGATGGAAATCTATTCTCTCTGAAAACCCCTTTCTGAAGGTAGTGAAAAAGAGTTCACCACCTTCAGAGGTATCTGTGAAATGCTGTCAAACATCTGTTGTTGCTAACTGCTGCTGCTGCTGTTGTTGTTGTTGTATGCTTTCAAGTCATTTCCAGCTTACCTCTACCCTAAGCTGAACTTCTCATAGAGTTTTCTCAGCAAGAGTTGTTCAGGGGGTTTTCCATTGCCCTTCTCTGAGGCTGACAGAATGGATATTTGCCCAAGGCCACCCAGCAGATTTCCATGTCTGAGCAGGTATTCAAACCATGTTCTAGAGTCTTCATCCAACACTAAAACCACAACACTATATTGGCTTTTACTTTCAGAAAATTATTCCACATATCCAAACAGTCCCTGAAATGGTCTTCATGGGTCTTAATTTGTGGCCATTTTGAGAGGGGACAGGGGATTCCAGGTATGAACCAACTACAGTTTTGTATCTGGGAAAAAAGAAGAATCATCACCTTTCTGGACCTGAAGGTCCATGACCATAACACCCCTTCACTTCTTCATGGCTTTGAATGTGCAACTGGATTGTTCCCAGGATCCCACTACCCCACTGCATGCTGATCAGCTGTGGTGTGTTTGTGTCCCAGTTCCATCAGCTGGGATTTCACACGGGGTAAAAGGGTGTTGGCAGTGATTCCCAGCTCTTAGCCATTGAAATCTGGCTAATTAAAAGACTGCTTTCCGCCTTAACTAGACAGAATCAATCCCTCTGGAGTGTGTTGGTATCACAGACTCTGCAGAACCAGTCTGTAGTAATTCAGGATACATTCAGACTGTATGAACAATTTCTATTTTTATTTGTAAATATGTTGAAGTCTTATTTGATTTTGGAACCTACTGGCAAGATCAGGTTATAATGGCTTGGCACTGGAGTACTTCCAAAAATAGTACTATCTTTATGTACATGTGTGATCAATTCTAGGGGTGGTGGCATAGAAGGAAGGAAGGAAGGAAGGAAGGAAGGAAGGAAGGAAGGAAGGAAGGAAGGAAGGAAGGAAGGATACTGAGTAAATACAAAGTGGGCAGTGCAGCACATTTCCTCTGTGCATACATATTCAGCCTTGTGGCTTCAGTGAAACTGATTCCATGATTTTTTACTTAGCTAAGACATAATGGCTGGTAATTCTGTTAGGAGAATGCACATGCATAAGTTTCATGTGTCTTTTACTGTATAGCATCGGAATCCACTCCATCCCCCAGCATGGTCATTCTATGCTTTGTAGGGGGCAGGCAAGATCAGAAAAGCATCTTTGTATTTCCTGGAGGGCTGTGTGTGTGTGTGTGTGTGTGTGTGTGTGTGTGTGTGTTCACATGCACCAAAGACCCATGGATTTTTTCTCTCAAAAAGATTGTTTTTACATAATGAACAATACTTTTGCACCAAAAACATTTAAACCAAAGCATAACGTATACTTATTAATACAACTTAATACTATTAATACAACTTGAGTGTTCTTGCCTATATGTACTTGTCTACAGTAAAGTTTAAAAGTTACTAAGAAATCAGACTTCCATTCAGCTTCACTTACTGATGTTAGTTAAAGAACAATATTGATAGAATACTTAATAGATTTACTTAATGAATTATTCGTTCCTTAGCATGTGTCATCTCAAATTTCCTCTGAGAATGGGAATAATTAAAGAATGCCAAAGGTGTGGGCTTATTTCTCTCCTTTGGTGCATTTTTAAGATACAGTGTGTTTCTAACTATGATTCCTTTATCCCAAGTAGTATTAGTAATTGGCATAGTTTAAAGATAAACAGCATAGTAATTCCTTCTCTCTACCACACCTAAAATAATTTCTGATGGAAACATTACACATGAATGCATGACTATTCCACTTTTGGTGTTCTCAGCAGTCATGTGCACAGGTGTATATCAGTACTTCTGGGGCTCTTTCCACTCTTCTGAAAGGTTTTCCCACTTTTTTGTTTTTTACAAAAATGCAAAATGTCTGAATTGAAACTCTTAAGCATTTAAGCACTTGACGTTTCTTCTTAGACCAGAGAATGGTTAAATAACCATGAAACCAGGTTTTCATGTTATGCTCATTGGGAACTATCATTAGTATTAACTATGTTTTATTGAAGTAAGCAGAAATAATTAATTATGCTTTGAAATTCTCTTGTTTATATAAACCATGGTTAACATTAAGAGATATTGGCCATTTCTGCACGGGGTGATGCTACTCACCGGACTTTTGGGCTCCCTGGTCCAGTCCATGCTTCTCCGGAGCAGTGCATGGCCGCCACTCTGCACTGCTCCGGGGACAAAAATGGCAGCTTCTGGTTGGTCAAGAGTCTCAACCAACCGCTGAAGCTCGCCAGCCTATAGCCCGCCCCCGGCAGATCACAGGCTCACACCAATGCAAGCCTGCAAATCTGTATAAGAGAACAGGCTCGCAGTGGCGCACTCTGTGCTTTTGAAAAACCTGTTTTTAGTGGTCTTTCAAAAGCACACTCAACAACCACTTGGGGTCATTCCAGAGCAGGCTGGGGTGCAGATCTATGTTAAGTAGGTCCGACCCAGTCCGCTCCCAGATGCAGACGTCCTCCCTGGAGGACGCTCTGCCCTGTGTTAAAAACCCCGTGTGGAAAGGGCCATTGACAGCCAGTGTGGCATAGTAGACTAGTGGACTTCAAAAGATGAAATAGGACTCCAAGAGACAAATATTTGAATCCCTGTTCAGCCATGGAAACCCACTGGGAGTGATCTTGGCCAAGTCACACTCTCTCAACTTTAGACTAAGGCAATGGTAAATCACTATGAAGGCACATAACAACAACAGTAACAGTTAACACTAACCACAACATGACTAGTTTTGATAAATAATTGGGTTTGAAAACCATGCATCCATGTTGGAAAGTCAGGGAGCTGTTGGTTTGTAGATGTTCTGTGGAGGTATGGTTTAGATTTTCTTGCAAATGCTGACACTGTCTAGCATACATCAACACTTGTTAAAACCCTACAAGTTTAATCCATTACCTGGTTAGGAAAAAAGAAGTTCTAGAAAGGGGTAGTAAATCACTATGTCTGAAACATTTGGAAAAAGATGATATCATCACAAGAACAGAAGGATCAGGGAAATCTGATTGTGAAATATATAAATAGAGGTCTTTGTCTTGAGTTATATCAGGACACATTTATTGATTTAAGGGGAAAGACTTTATTAGTTGTAGAAGATGTTGTATCAAGGATTTAGCCGCATTATTACTTTTAGCTAGACTAATTTCATTTTAGAAAATAAAGTCAGTGATTGCAGTCTGGCTTCTTTGTGCACATCTTGTTTGTAATGATTTCAGTGTCGTGTGATTCAAATTATTTTGTTAAGCGCAATAAGAATGTTTGTTGCAGCCTAATGATCTGCATGTGTCCCTGAGATGACAACAAAAAGTGGTTTCCATGTAAATCTGATTTTTCACATGCATCATAATGGTTATTTCCTTGAAAAGAAATGTAAAGGTAGCATGAAGGCAGGGCAGTGTTTATTGATTGTTTTTATGCAAGGACGGAGTTCATTCACATTAAGAAACTCTGCAATCTGATTTTCACTAATAGAAGACTACTGAGTGCTAACTTCTCCCTTCATTGACATTGGTTGTAAATGCCCTTTATATCTGAAACTCCTTGCAATAACATTTGAATTCCATGTATTTCAAGAACTATTGATTGGCATGGATAGTTGGTCAGATAACAGAGATGGCTATTACAAAACATAACTTTCAAGTGTTCATAATTCACCTCTGCATATTTGAAGATAATAGTTTACCTGCTTTTAGAGGGAAATTAAAAAAATGAAAGCCAATAGAAAAGAAAAGAAAAAGAAATTCCAATTCAGAGTTGGTTTTAATACTTTTGTGATTCAGCTCCAATTACCTGTACCATTATATTACACTTTCCTTCTCTGTAGTTTCTGTATAGTCCTAGTCTACTATAAAATAAATGAATGGGTCCATATGCCCCAAACCTGTTCTTTTCTGGGATGTGAATTAAGTGTTCATTACAGCTGTGTGACAAAGTAGTTATAATTCCTTAGGTATATGGCTCATGATTGAGTGTTCTGTACTGGAATGGTCATAATTTGGTTGTTTCAGTGAGGTCATGATAGCCCAGTCTTCTCTGTAGCCCAAAGTCTGGGCTTTTTCGCACTTTGAGAAGAAAACGGGGCATTCTGTTACTCACCGGACTGGCGTGCTCCCTCCGACGATCCACGCTGATCCGGAGCAGTGCGTGGCTGCAGTACACACTGCTCCGGGGGTTCTCCACCAACAGGAGAAGCTCGCCAGCTGGAAGCCCACCCCCAGAAGATCTGCAGCATCACGCTGGTGCAAGCCTGCAGATCTACACAGGAGCGCAGCGACGGAGTGGGACACGCTGGGCTATTGAAAGACTTGTTTTAAGCGGTCTTTCAATAGCACAGCACACCACCAGTTCTGGTCGTTCCGAAGCAGGCTGAAGTCCGAAACTACAGAAAGCAGTCCGGACCTAGTCCGCCCCTAAGTGCAAACATCCTCGCTGGAGGACGTGCTGCCCTGTTGTAAAAACAAAATGTGGAAAGGGCCTCTGATGGGTGATCCCTAGATAACCTCACTGTTTCTGATTATCTATCCTGGCTTCATTAAATATGAGTACCAATTCTCTTCCCTTCATTCTGGACCCATCAAAGCTGTGATAGTTATATGCAATTACAAAATGGCAAAAGTACCTTGTATAGACAATTCAGAAGTGAGACCAAGGAATGTATAAAACATAGCAACCCTTTTGAAAACCTTGCTTGAGAAGGAAAAGGAAATACCAGTTCCTTCTAAGACAACCAGAACATGCATGGTTGTGATGCTTACCTGTTGGATTGTGATGAGTAGTGATGCTTGTTCTTGTGTGCCTTCAAGTTATTTCCAACTTATGGTTAGCCTAAGGCGAAGCTATCATGGGGTTTTTTTGGGGGCTGAGAGTCTGTGATGTGCCCCAGATTTCCATAGCTGAACAGACAATCAAACCCTGGTCTCCAGTGTTGTAGTCCGACGCTCAAACCAGTATACTACACTGGTTCTCTATGTGCCCTCAAGTCATTTCTGACTTATGGCAACACTAAAGTGAACCCACCACAGAGTTTTCTGGGACTGAGAAGGTGTGACATGCACAAGGTCACCCCGTGGGTTTCCATGGCTGAGCAGGGAATCAGACTCTGGTCTCCAAGGTCATAGACCAATGTCCAACCATTACACAACTCTGGCTCTTACTTAGCTGGAATGAGGCCGGGCCATGAAGGGCAAGGCCTTATATAGGCCTGCTCAGATCTGTTCTTGTGAGATTAAAATTCCACATCTCATGTGATTTTGACCTTCCAGATGTTGAGACAGCCAGGATCATCAGTGTTAGAGCTCTAAGATTTAGACATAGCAATGCTTACTTTTCTTCCTTCGATTTTGTCACTTTTCTTCCTTCAATTTTGTCACAACAACATTTTCCCCTTCTGTAAAGTCACAGTTGGAAGGCCTTTGCTGGACACTATCAAGTGAACATGTGGGGGTGATTTGTATTCACAATTAATTAGGCGTTATTCATTCAGATAGTTATACACAGTTAAATATATTGTGCATACGTCTGACATAGGTAGGAACAACGTGCTTAACATGTGGTGATATAATCAGCAAATAAACTAGTTAAAATTGAGGCCTAAACTTCTTTTTCTTTTCTTTTTTTGTCTTCCTTCCCCCCAGAAAAGCATTTTATATTTCATGTATATTAAGGGAGGGACTATTCAACTCCAATTGAATGAAATGGGATCTTTCCCATTAATTTTAATGGGTGAAAAATCAGGACTGAACTTTTTTCAAGCAGTAAAACCTTCAGGGCTATTAAAGGTTATCATAGTAATAATCCTTTCAGAGAGTCCCTCCTCTATGTGTGGCTTTCACAGAGTTTGCAGGCCCTAAAAGCTCCAAGAGTTTTTTATCATCTTCCCAGCCTCCAACAGAGCTATTAAGTTGTATCAAGTCAAAGAGCTCCTTTGGAAAGTGCTCCTAAATACACAGGTGCATAAAAAATTGACAGTTCCTATCTTGGTTCATTTTCAAAATGCCTAAATACTGTATATATTTAAAAGCTCATGCAGCAAGGGAGCCATAAATGTCTATCATCAAGTAAAAAATATAAGCAATTTTGGGTGAACTCTTACGGGTCAGGTCCAGAAAAACGGAAATTTCATACCCAGAAAACTCTGCAGAGGAAAAATTTAAAGGTTTGACCTTGCATTTCAAAACAAGGGCATTCAAATTTGTTCATCCCGCATTATTTCAAGCAAAATGTCAAAGCATTCCATTGTGATTTAAAACCTGCATCAGGACAGAATCAGTCTGCTGCTTTGTAGGATTCACACTAGGAAAAACAGTAGCACTCCTAGAAAATGGTTTCAAACATAATTGTTTGTAAAGGATTAGAATGCAACAAGTACCCCACCTCCCATTACTGAAATGAATCTGCATGTTTACCTTATGTCAACAGAACTTGAATGCCATTCGTTCTTCTCAAACATTACTTTATAGATAGTGGCCGGAGTACTATCATTCAGGATTCTGTTTAGGCAGCCGTACCTTCTATCTAGAGACTCCATTCTTCCATGTTTCTTTATTCAGCAGTACTTCACCATTCCACACTGACTGAGCATGCTCACTTTTCTTTTGGCTGTTGCTGAGATCTTTCTCTGATCTATTCAGGTCCTGTTCCTCACAAGTAAGACTAAGGCCCTTATCGCACTATGGCCCAATAATGCTTCCTCCTGACCCCACCCAGCAGTGCCGTTGCTGGGATGGGATTGGGACCTGAATGTTCCTCACCACACCTGGTCAGCTGCTGGCAGATAGGTAGTGTTAGGAATACTCTTCTTCCTTCTGCAGTACATCCTGCCTCTTCTTGTGCCGTACTCTGGGAGGAAGCACTTGATAGTACTTCTGCCCTTACTGCACACCCACAGCTAATGGGATAATAATGGGAAAGGGGGCCATTACCATTTCTCTCTCCCCAGTAATGGTATAAGGCACAACAGCAGCAGTTGAGGATGTGACAGCATGGGACTGGAATGATATTGTGTGATGGCACCTGTCCTGGACCAGCAGCAATGTGTTGCCATGCCGGGATGGCAACATCATGCAGTGAGGGCCTAAATCACTGGGAGTACAGGTTAACAGCTTTGTTGATGAAGATGGAGGAAGGCTGGAAAAAGAGGAACAAAGAAAGTGTTTGCATGTCCTTTGGCTAAATACTGACACAATCTCCACTGCAGGAAGTCCCTGGGGTTACACTGCCAGATATTACATTGTTCTCTTAGCTCCAGATGTGTGTTCAAGTTCTTGGGCAACTGGCCAGCATTTGCCCTCCCCAAGAAGAAGCAAAATCTTTTCCCATCTTTTTGCACTACACTGTTATAGGCATTAGTGCTATTATCCCACTTTCAACATCCTATGGGATCCTGGGATTTGCAGTTTAGGGAGAGGCCTTTAGAATTCTCAGTCAGAGAGCTGTTTGGCCTCAGTAAACTACAAACCCTAGAATTCCACAGGATGTTGAAAGTGGAATAATAGCGCTATAACTGTGTAGTGAGGAAATAGCCCAAGTTTTAATCAATGAACATGGATTCTTCATGTACATTTGGTGGCTAAAAGTATATTGCAGCATTGAAAAGATGAATGTCTACTCTCTTTTACTTATTGGACACATGATATATAGATGATCCAGAAGGTGGAAGAGGCAACAAGGGGATCAGCTATTTTAGATCTGATCCTAACCAACAGGGAAGACCTAGTCAATGAGGTGGTGGAGGTGGTGGGATTCTTAGGGGGAAGTGACCATGCTCTTTTGGAGTTTATCATTCAGTGGGAAGGAGAAGCCAAATGTTGTCAGACATGCATACTAAACTTTAAGAAAGCTGATTTCTGTAAACTTAGGGAGTTACTTGCTGAAATCCCATGGTCAAGAATACTAAAAGAGAATGGAGTTCGTGACGGATGGGAATTTCTTAAAAATGAGATACTGAAGGCACAATTAAAAACTGTGCAGGTGTCTGCACACTACCACATGTTGTCATTTCATTTTTAAAGCCACCTCAATTGTATTGAGCAGGGCAGCAAACTCAGGGACCACACATGGGCAGCAAAAGCTCTAGCTACACCACTGCACTTTCAACATCCTATTGAATCCTGGGGTTTGCAGTTTAGGGAAGGGCATTTAGAACTCTCAACCAGAGAGTTCTTTGGCCTCAGTAAACTGCAAACCTCAGAATTCCACAGGAGGTTGAAAGTGGAATAATAACACTGTAACAGTGTAATGTGGAAATGACCATAGGCTAAACTGACAATTCTCAAACGGCCAAAGGTCACCTTGTGAATTTCACAGCTGAGAGAATATTTGAATCTAGTTTCTCCAATCTATTGCACATTGCACTACTTTCAGAGAAATTTCTCTGATGAAACGTTGGGTTTATTTAAACTTTCTAAATGTCATAGCTATCCCAGACATTCTTCAGTTTTGTTTTTGTTTTTCTTTTTTAAATCAAGCTATTTTCTAGTTGTTGTATGCCTTCAAGTCATTTCTGACTTTATGATGAAACTAAAGTGACCGTATTACAGAGTTTTCTGGGGTTGAGAGTATGTGACATGCTGAGGGTCAACAAGTCAGTTTCCATGGCCAATGGGGAATTGAAGCCTGTTTTGCAGAGTCATAGCCCAGTGCTCAAACCACTACACCACACTGATTTTCTAGATAATATGCATGTTTTCTTTTTCTAATTTTTTTGGTTTAGATTCTAGCATTGGGTTGCACAGCATAAATCACCACATGTGAAGCTATGCATTGGATATGCTACACAACCATTGACTGAATGCACACTGAAGTGTGTAACCAAATGTACAACCCAGTGTAAACAAGCATCTTGAGGCACATGTGAATCTGCATGTACAAGGGCACTGCATGTTCAACTCTACTTCTGGAAGCTTGAACTGAAAGCGCTGAAAAAAATGTTCTGCAACAAAGTTCTGCATTGGACCAAAGTGTGTAACTATTTCTGTAGGGGCAGTTACACATGTGTAAGACACAAACAGGATTGCAGCCCTTGTATATCACTGTTATTTCTCCTAATGATTACTGCCCTGGTGGCATTCCCCATGGGTGCTTCCTCCCCCTTCCTGATTTAGTCACAAGCAAGAAATCACAGATCACCCAGCCGTAAAAAAATGAGTCAGATCATGACACTGTCAAAGTTCAGCTCCATGATGAAGTCACTGAGGCCAAGTAAGAGCCTCAGTGCAACTAACACAGTAAAACAATTCACTAAGAGCATCAGTCACCTATAAAAGAACAGCTTCCTCAGAATTGTCAAAAACATTCACAGTAATTTCATCACTACTATTAGTGACACTGGCTGTCAACATCCAGATCCCATTCCAAAGAGTGCTTTTTAATTTTTTTTTCTTCTAATTTAAATTAGCTTATGGAGAAAAACCAACAATGGCCAAAATAGAGAACATTGGCAGAGTGTTATGTTATTCTGACTCTTAAAGATCATTGAACAGTATGTATTGAAAGGACTGTTTTTCAGATAATAATGGAGCAAAAGTGAATGCATGGTGTGTCCACCTAGTCCCATTATTGCATTGTTTTCTAATCCCTTTCTGATGCTTGTTTTGTACATCTCCTGAACAGCTGAATAGAAAATGTTATCATTTAAAGGCAAACCATTAATCCAACCATGACAAAAATTAAGATATATTTGTCCTTTAAGGCTGACTGCCTCAGTTCTGTTCAGCTATAGAGGTCAATAACCTGTAAGTGTTTAATGAATATCACTATAATGTTGCTTTCATTATTGAATTAGAAGCGGCTTTGAAGAAGACATAAAATGGTTTGATGTGTTTTGTTTTATATTTATTAAACATCACAAAACATATATGAATTATATTGCAGCTAGTTAATATTTTGAAAGAAGCCCGACATTTACATAAGATTTGCATAAGAAAAAGCCTATCAAAATTAATAATAAATAATCATCTTCCAGTTGCTAACATGTATCAATGAAGACATGCTACAGTTTAAACATTCATAACAAATCTGAAATAGATTTATTACCGTGAGCTATTTTACAGTTCCTGCAGTTTGCTTGTTATAGTGTAATTTCATGTGAATATTATATACATACATTATTTAAAGTTTATTCTTTCTTTAATACTGAAGGAATGGCAGAATCAATTAAGAACTAAAAGGATTGAAAATGACACTAGAATAATAGAAGTTCTAAAATGAAATCCTGGAAATGTTACCCCACTATGGGAAGAAGAGATTTGGGTCTTCAGTGGGATTTTCCCTCTCTATTACCCTCCCCGAGATGTGATCCAAAATATTCCCCAATCCCAGATTTGTGGGAAATGTGGGGGACAGTGGGGGAGAAATTGACTTCTGCATGCAGCTTCTGTTGTGCTGGAAGATGGACATCAGTGGATGCTACCCCATGATTCAGTTTCAGTCCTCTTTTATGATGCACCTTCCTGAAAAGAAATCTTTAGAATATTAGTTTTGTAAAAGTTTTGTAAAATGATTAGCAGCCTCTAAGATGTGTGCTGGACTTTCTGCCCATGTACTGAAAGAGACATATCTCAGCCTACTATGATGTAATCTTTTGTATCAAGATGCCCAACATAAGGTGACCGATTAATATTTGAAGCCTTCTTCAGGGGGCTATAAAAGATAATGCTTCACACAGAAATAAATGTATATAAAACATTATATAGTGCAAAATCATTCAAATAATAGTACACTGGAACACAACCTATACATACTCACTCAAAAACAACTATATACAGAAATCTGACAAAACATATGCAAAACAAATTACTTGTTA
Source organism: Iguana delicatissima (assembly GCA_948472985.1). Lineage (NCBI taxonomy): Eukaryota > Metazoa > Chordata > Lepidosauria > Squamata > Iguanidae > Iguana > Iguana delicatissima. The sequence continues at coordinate 555,780 of CAOKZL010000901.1, read as the reverse complement.
TTACGTGCCTTCAAATCATGATGACCCTATTACAGAGTCTTGGTAAAATTTATTCAAAGGAGATATGGGCCCTTTCCACACGGGGGGGGGGCGAAATGCGGCGGAACGGGGTGGTGCACACGGGGATGGAGCTTACCTTAATCCAGGTGGCTCTGTCCCCGCGGGGAGCAGCGCGTGTACGCCACTTTACACGCCGGCGGCGTCCAGCAGCTTCCGGCAGCACTCCGCCAATTGGGGCAGCGCGCCAGCCGGAAGCCTGCCCCCGGGCAGCTCTGCAGGGATGCGCTTGCTCACCTCTGCTGTTCTTCACGGGGCACTGCGACGGGCTAGCGTGCTCTTGTTTTAAAAAGACCACTTGAAAGGTGGTCTTTATAAAACACGCGGCGCCACCCCTGCGGCCGCGTGAGGGCTCTTTGAGGTGCAGAACCTCACCTTTTCAAACCGCCCTAGCGCACCCTGTGGTGTAGACGACCTTCTGGTGAGGTTCTCCCAGCGTGGGCTATATCCCCGTGTGGAAATGGCCATTTTTACTGACTTCTTCTGAGGCTGAAAGAATGTGAATTACCGAAGGGGACCTCATGGCTTTCCATGGCGGTGTGGGGAACTGGATCTTTGTTTCCTGCCATCCTAGTGCAACACCCAAAACACTACATCACACTGGCTTTCTATACAACATATTGGCAACTAAAATGTTTGTGAATGGAGAACTATAGTTTTTTATTCTGTCTATTAGGGATGATTCTGGAATATATTCATTGTGTTTCAAGAAATTCATACCTGGATGTGACTAGGTTGAAAAAAAGGAGGTTGACACCAGAAAACTCTAGATGTTACTTTAAGGAAGTGGAATAAATTTAAATTCTGTATTCAGGGTCGAGCTGACTGCTGACCCCCAAAAGACCATACAGACACCAATGTTTGGGGAAAAATAAGGGCTACAACTTTATTGGCTACAGATGTGACAGGGTTGACATGCGCATGGGTCTGGATCCAGGCATCGGCCAGTCTGTCTCTTAGCCAATGAACTAGACACCAAGCGTGGCCCAGGACCACCTGATGGCAAGCCCAAGGCCTTCTGCTCCACCAGGGAGTGCAGAGGAAGTGTACACCACTGACCACCACACACCCAATTCTCTCTGCACTCCCAACACTTCAGAACTCCTTATCCTGGCCCGAAACAACCATCCTGGATCCAGGACCCATGCTGCCCCCTGAAAGTTGTGACAGATAGCAGCTACCAGAGCAAAGTACCAGAAAAGTGCCTGCAAGGTGATGTGGGTGGGACAACGCTGCCTGGCTGACTGCCAGAAGGCACAGAGCTGGACAAAGAATCCCCTCGGCTTCCAGAAGGCGAGTTGCACCACGGATCCTGACAACTCCAGGCAGCCAATGAACTCTACCCAGCAGTCAGCTCATTGGCCACCACCGCCAAAATTGGGGGCCTTCCAGTCAGCATGGGGCCCATTGGGAAGATGGGGGCAACTGCCCCAAGCCACACATGTGGCCAGTGAAGCCATGTGCCCAGCACTGCCAGTCCAAGTCACAACTCATTCACAAGGTGAGTATTGCAGATTATTTCTTTGCTACACAAGGAAAGACTTAGAATTTTTAATTTTACAATCCATACTATTTCTTTCCTTCTTTCCTCCTCCTCTTTTTTTTTTTTAGCAAGATTCTGTCATCACGGTTATTTGCTGTATCTTTTCTAATGTCCTACATCTTAGGTTTTTAAAAGATTGCTTTGGGTTCCACAAAATGGAAACACTAAAGGGGCATCCAGTCTCTCATACCTTGTGCTCCAAAGATGGTCCCCTATCATTTTTTTTTGAAAGACTCTTTTTATTTTTCTGTCATAAATCTTTCTGGCATTTGTGCTTAATAGCACAGACAACAAAACTGTTATAAAAGGTGGTAAACTCATGCAAAAGATACATTCTGTGGTTGAGTTCATACTCAAATTCTACCATTTTTAATCTATCTCCAACAGACAATTGACCACATGGAGGGCTTCACCTGGGCAAAGACACATTCAGTATAATGTTTTGTGATGTGCACCTGTACTTCTATTGTTCTTGGGCTTGTCTGCCAAGCTAACATGTGTTGGATAATGTACTATTTTTAACAACCTTGTGGTTTGTTAATAATATGATTAGAGGTGGAATCCTGTTGGTGACATTTGCCAGTTGTTTTGGATTGTTCCCCTTTTTGAGGGCAAAAAATAGGGATTCAACCTGAAATGAGAGATTTGTTATTGTTGTTATGTGCCTTCAAGTTGTTTCCAACTTATGGTGACCCTAAGGTGAACCTATCACTGCTTTTTCCAGGGCTGAGAGTGTGTGATGCACCCAAGGTCACCCAGTTGGTTTCCATGGCTGAGCAGGGAATCAAACCTTGGTCTCCAGGGTTGTAGTCCAATGCTCAGACCACTACACTCTGCAATCCCGTTCCCAGCAGTATAAATATTTTTGCAACATTTTCCCCTCTGGTGTCAGTACTGGCACTTTATGTTGAACTAACTGAAGAAAGACATGATCTGTCAGATCCCTGGATTTCGGCTGCCCAACTTGTCCTTGGAATTGGCAGAAACGTATGCCATATACATAATTTCCCTCCCATTGCAAGCAATGGAAGAGAAAGGTAAAATAAAAAGTCAGGCCCTTTCCGCCCTAAGCTGTTAAAATGCTATTATCCCACTTCAACATCCTGCGGAATTCTGGGGTTTGTAGTTTACTGAGGCCAAAGAGCTCTCTGGCTGAGAATTCTAAATGTCTCTCCCTAAACTGCAAACCCCAGGATTCCACCGGATGTTGAAAGTGGGATAATAGCACTATAACAGTGTAGTGTGGAAAGACCCTCAGACTAAAAGGAGAAAAAAAAGAGAAAAATGCTGCTCTTTCCTCCAGTCTAGAGTGACCATTTCAGGACTGGCCCTGGCCCTGGGATTTCTGGGTCCAGACCGGATGCATAAGGACAGCTCATTGTTATATCATTAAGCATTATTTATTAAATATCAATCACAGTTGCTCGCAGCTTTTCATTCAAATACACACATTTCCTGTCTGGAAATTAGGATAGAACTTCTTAACCACATGCATTCAGATCAAGTGCAATGAGGGAGTAATCCTTCTCATTTACTTAAGGAGAAGGGATAAGGGACATTCAATTTAGGCTACTTGCTTCTAGCTAGAGAACAGATGCAGAGTAGAGTGGAAAATGAGCCCTAGAGCAAAAATGACTGGGAGGGAAGAACCCAAATGAACACATAAACCCCTCTGGAGGGTCTTTGAAGTTGCAGCAACAAATCAATTTAGCCTTACAAATTGTAGGAAGCTACTGCTTTTCTAACTGAGCTGAAGATTTGCATGTAGTCCATGCCTCTTGCCTGGAGAAGGTCCACCATTGAGTGGAGAATTTGCACCCTCATCTTCTACCTGTGTGAGGCAAAAAAGGAGAGGGGTTATTCTCCTACTTGATGCTACCTCCCGCTCTCAATTAGGAGATGGGATCCCCCTTTGCCTTGGACATCATTTAGCTGCTACCACCTACTGATTTTAAATCCCCATCATGCAATAGCTCAGTAGGAAGCTACTGGGAAAAGAATCTCTGAACTCAGAGGTTGAATTCTATCTGTGAGTACAACCAGCAGGCATGTGGAAAGAGAATATGGACAGAGGGGATCTTTATAAGGAACATTTTTTTATTCTAAGGAGGCAAACACAATAACAAAAGTTACCCCATTCACAAAGGCACGTTCCTTCAGGCATTACTTAACAGTTACAAAGTTACAATAAGCCTAGATCATTTCAGCCAGAGTTTTAAAAGAACATAGTCCCTAATGTAACTAGCTAAAAACATTCCTATTCTACTCACATTATTATCCAGATGCTAGGATGATATAGGGGGAATAAGCCAGGAGCCTGGAGCAGTCTTTTCCAGCCTGCCACAGGTCCTCATCTCTCATTGATGTTCCTTTGTCTCTCTCTTACGTTGTGGTCTCTTGAGGCCTTTTTAAAACTTCTGGACCAAAACATCTGGAAGCTTCTCACATTGCTCCTCCATCTGCTCTTGCTGATTGAGCCATTGTCTCTCATGATCTCTGATATTCTTCTGTGATGCTGACCCCCAATAAATGTAACTTAAACCTGACACTTCATTAACCCCTTGTTTACCTAGAGAGACAACTATCCCCCTTTCAGCTATGTTGCCTAGAGTGATAATGGGAAGTGTCAAGGTCAGAGTCCTGGGTGGCAAGCCAGCCTGGAGAAGAGAGTGGGAGAGCCAGCAAAGTCCAGCCAGGAGAAGACAAGCAAGCACTTACTCAAAGAAGTTCATTTACCAGAGCACCAAGTGAAGCCATAGTCAGAGTTCCAAAGCCAAGAGTCAAGAGTCCAGAGATCAATTCAAGGTATCAGGAACCAGGCACTGGGAGCAAGGTACAAGCAACAGGAGGGCTTGTAAGAAGTTTGCCACAAGCAAAGGGAAGCTTCCAGGCAGGCAGTTATATAACCCCAGGCACAGGTGTGTCCAGTCACCGCTTCTTAAACTTAGCCAAGGAAGCCTCCCTTTGCACAGCCCTCTTGAGTCTCCACCTTGATTGGGGAACCAGGTTCCAGAGCCTCTTAGTCTTATTGAACCAGGCTCCAGAGCCTCTTCAGAATCGGGTCCCTTTTGCTCTAAAGGAGCAGGCAGAGGGACATCCGTGCCTGCTCGGTCCATGGCAGCAGGGGGAGCTCTTGAGCTGCAGGACTCATTTCCAGCCAGAGCCACAGGGACCAACAGCTGCTGCTCTTCACCTCCACCCTGAGCCACAGGGACCAACAGCTGCTGCTTGTCATCAGCAGCTCCGACAGGGGCTTCAGTTATCACAGGAAAAGCCCATTATCACAGCTTGGAGATAACTCTTCAAAACTCAACACTCAGGACCAGACCCAGAGATCTGGCAACTCTACACATCTACATATCTCTACTGGGGCAATGGAGGAAAAGGTTTTTTGTTTGTTTTAGCATCTTCCCTAAGCACACTGTCCCCTATCCCAATTTCCTCTATCGCCACATGCTCCATCCTCACTGGACTGTTTTGTGGGGTGTTTTCAATACTTCTGCACCATCTACAGTTCCTGCAAGCCTTTGGATACGTCCTTTTTATGTGCAGATTGTGCCATTCTGCCAATGTAAGGGCCTAAATCCAATTGTTAGTTTCCACTAGAGTGCACTAATTGAATCAATGGAACTTACATAAATGTTTACATAACAATTTAACATTGAGTCCATGGGTCTACTATAGTTGAGATTAAAAACTAGATTTAGGTTCAAGATTCACATTTGAAGAAAGTGTTAGGTAATCCTGTGTAGGAGCATTAAGTCCATGTACTCAATGGCTGGGTTTGTAATGCAGATATGACTTAATCAGCAAAATTTTCAGTTAAAGAAAAGGAATTGAATATTATAAGAATGGGTTTTAATGTTAAAGTAAATTTGTGTGTGTGCCTAAAGCAGCTGACTTATCTAAAAAAAGCCAGCTGCACATGTGTGCAATTTAATTCTCTGTTCTAAACTGAAGAATAATTTTTGGGTGTGAATATTGTTCAATTTGAAATATTGTCAAGCTTTATGGTTTGCATGTGTTCTGAACTAGGTCCTTCCAAGTATAGACAGCATCATTAAATAATGAAAGTATATAGTAGTTTGCATAAAGGTATCTGTTAACAAAGTACAGAAATTAAGGGAGAAATACAATATATTTAGAAGATAGAGTTCAGCACTCTGTAGTTACTTTAAACTTCAGATTAAAACTTGGAGATGATTCACTGCCCTACTGATCCAGGAGTCACCAGCCACACTAGCTGTGCTTATCTTAGAAAATAAGAGGTAGTAAATAAATGGAATTCCATTAAATCCTGCAAGTTTCCCAACTTGCCTACTTTTCCACCATAAGATGCTATATCAAAAAGAAAATTCAACATTGCACATCCCCAGTCATGACAGTGTTTACTACCTTGGGAATAAAGGGAATGAAATCAGAAAGGGATGTGCAGTGGGTTCAGATTTCAAGTATTCTTGTGGTGATGCACTCTGATATGTTTACTCGCAGAGACCATTTCCACATGATCAGGCTGTGCCACTTCTGCTTCTGCACGACATTGTCACTGGCCCACTGCCATCCTGTCCCCAAGCATTGTGCTTGCGCAGCTTTTGTAAAATGGAAAAAATCTATTTTATGCTTGTGTTCATGCAGCGCTCCCATTCCTCCCGGCTGTGCGGAAGCCACGGAAGTGCAATGGTAGCACTTCCTTCCATAGCATAGCAATGGAAAGTGCCCGGCTGTGCTGTGGAAGGAAAAGACAGCAACACTGTGCTCCTTTCTCCATGGTACAGAGGGGGCATTGCTGATGCCCTCCCTTCCAGACCTGGGATTGCAGTGCAAGGATGCAGAAGAGTGTTGTCATGCAGAAATGGCCAAAGTTTCCTCAGAATCAGGCTTCCCCATTTACTTCAATAGAGGATGTAGTTTGAGGTGTGGAAAGGAAAGGAATCAATAACAGCTACTTCCATTAGAGTAGATGGAGAAACATGTGTCCCATGTATTGTGAGTTCAGAGAAACAGAGAACAGAGAGAAAAGAAGCTGAACAGCACAAAGTTGAACTAAAATATGCAGTGCATTCACAATTTAAAATTTCTGCCAATCAGGGCAAAAATTACTTTCACTGATTTATTTTACACAAGTAAGTACAATAGTATGCACATCTACTCAAAAGTACACCACATTGACTTCAATTAGACTTATACCTAGGTTAGTATTCTACAATCTGTGTGATCACTTTATTTTTAACCTTAGAATGTAAACAAATACCTTCCCACCAGTCTATTATGTTTCATATGGATATCTTGATGTTCGTTTTGGCATACAGATGTTCAGAAGAGCTCTGGGAAAGCCTGCACATCTTCAGCAAAGACAAAACACTTGGCTGCCAATATTTGATCTCCAATCTCATATCTTTTTTGTTTTTGTTTGTGGCAAATTATATTTATGGCAACATGCCTCCAATGCCGTTTTCATTGGTATCACATTCCACTCTTATCTAGCCAAAATGAAAAAACAAAACAAAAACCTTAATCCTTTCTAACAGTGATTCCAGGGAGAATTCTTTAGAGGTTCTTGGATAAAATAATGAGATGCCCTTGTACCCCAAGTCAATGCATATGCAATAGATCCAGCACTTCTGAGTAAAAAATATAAAATAACTTGATTCTGTTGAAGAGAGAGAGAGAGATTAGAAAAACAGTAGGGAATAAGGTCCACATCATCTGAACTGGAGACGAAACACAATTAAATATGTCATAATTGTTTTATTTTTTCCCTTTCTTCAAACATTGCACAGTTGTCAAGTAGCCCCCTCCATTCTCATTCCAAATTTTGCTTTTTCCAGCAGCTACAAGATTTTGAAAAACCCTTTAAGAATTTTGCTTATTAACATTAACCAAATCTCTCTCAAGATACCTACAGTTGCATTATCTGACCAGAACAATAAAAATGCACTTTAACTGATATTCCAAGAGAATTTTCTCCTCTTGATCCTTGATTAAGATTTTTACTAGATGGTCTAGAATGGCAAAAATATTGGAGTTGTGTTACCTCCTCTGTTTTTACATAGACTCCTTAGATCCACCATCTGGTAAAATGAACTTGCAACTTTTCCACACAAAGGTCCACTTCTAGTTGTTCCAGATTTTCTTAATGTTATAGCAATAGCATCAGTATGATTTATCAGTATGATTTATGGTTTGGCAGGGGGACAAGGGTCCAGCTATGTAATAAAAAATCTTGTACCAGCTGAACATTTTCTTTTTCCCAATGGGATGTTTCAACATGTCAGCACAAGAAAAAAAAAGTTCTTACCCCGGGCAAGAAAGTTTACAAATATGCCTTATCAGCAAATTTCAGTGGCTGCAAATTCTGCCTTGGTGCAACACCCAATAGGTTCCAGGACAGTTCATCACATCCCTCACCCTGGAAAGTTGTCTACCCCTAATAGAGACAATTGTGTCAGAAGAATGAAAGTAGGAGGGTGAGATTTGACAGTGGGCAGACCCAGAGTGAGTAACAGAAAGGGGCTGGCATTCTGATGGTGACATAAGCATGCATGGGTGTGCAACCCATGCAGGGCATATTAATCATCAGAGCACAACAGATGTATCCTGGTGGCAGCGGCCAGAGTGCAGTTGGAATAACATTTATTGATTTCTATTATACAATGTTGCTATTCTGCACAGGGGGTTGTATAGTGTTAGTACAGCATTATCTGCACATGAGGGTATTTATACAATGCTGAGGGGGAAGTTGGATTGCAGCTAGGGAATGTCATTGGAAAAGGACAGCTAGGCCATTATTTGATTTGACTTGGTCTGATCTGATTTGTATCCCTCCTTTCTTCCAACTTGGGATCAAAAGCAACTTACAATGTAAGTTAAAAAAAGCTAGCTAAAACAATATGTGATACAAACAGATTTAAAAGCATTAAATGATCAGTCCAATAATAACATTAATTTACAACATATCAAACAAATTAAGGACATGATACTTAAAAAAAAAAGCACACCTATTGCAAATTCTCTTTCCATGGTAGGTCAGCTTAGAGTTAAAGGCTGAAGATCTGCCAGAAAAAAAAAAGTGTGGCGGGGGAGTCAACCAAGTTTCCCTAGGGAGCGAGTTTTGAGGCCCAGGAGTAGCCACCAAGAAGGCTGTCTCCCATGTCATGGCCAGATTGGCCAATGAATGTGGTGGGACAGAAAGAAAGCCCTCCACTGAAGATCATAAGACTTGGACCGATATGGGCTTTGAGATAGCCTGAACCTGTGCTGACTATAATCCTGTATCCAGTATCTTGGAAGTAAGCTGCACTGAACTTAATGGGACTTAATTTACCTGCTTTCTCAGCACTGTTAGATGCCTTAGTTCAGAGTCATCAGGAATCAGGGGGAGAGAGCAGTGGCGTACCTGGGCTCAGCAGTGCCTGGGACAAGTGCAGAAGTTATGCCCCTAGGCACCGCTGCTGCTACCGCCGCTGATCTCAAACGAGCCAGGAAGGACAGAGGGGTGGCAGTGAGTGGGCATGGAAGGGGGTGGAAGGGCAGGGGGAGCTGCATGGGTGGGTATGGGTGGGAAGGGCACGGGGTGGCGGCAAGTGGGAACGGAAGGGCACGGGGTGATGAGTGGGAGCAGAAGTGCATGGGGATGGCCCGTGGGCTTGGGAGGAATGGCAACTTTCGTGCCCCCCTGAGAATGGTGCCCAGGGCCCACATCCCAATTGTTCCACCCTTGATCTGCCTGTGGGGGAGAGAGAGAGATAAAGGAGAAGGAGGAGGAGGGGGAGGAGAGGAGGAAGAAAAGCAACAAGAACAACAAGATAAGCAGGCTGTTAATCAAATGATCATGAAAAGAGGAGTATGTTATGTTTGTCCAATTTAGAAAGAATAAACATTATTTATATCCAGAACTAGTAAACAAATGATAAGAGGTACCTGTTGTGTTCAAATGTGCAACCATTTTTTTTAAATGGGGGTTATAAATATATTATGATATTCTGCTGACTACTTAAGAAAACCATTCTGAGCAAGGCAAACCTTAAACTTTGCTTGAGGAGCTTCTCTCTGCAGTAAGGATCTTTTGAACTGGGTAGAAGCAGGAGCTGTACTTCACAAGCAGTTCTTGCCCCTTCCTGGCTAGGGATCTTACTAATATTTAATGCTGATACCAGGGTTCCTTGGTCTTCAACCCAGGAGTGAATGGTGCAGGTCTGTCAACCTCTTCTTCAGTAGGTGGAGCAAGCAATGGCTGAATGAATATAGGTAAGCCAGTTAATTTTTCAATTTAAATCAATTTATTTCAAGCAGTCATACTGCATCATAATCATCTAGCCATGTGCTAAAATTACAAAGCAATTCCTATAGTCATCTGTACATGCTAAAACTACTGATGTTGAAATTGATAATTAGGCACACAGACATATGCATACATGATTTCGTAACTGTGTCCATAGTATTTTTAATCCCCCTTTGCAGAATGAGTGTGCTTTAGAATAATTAATACTGCACTGAAGCACCTTTAACCCCCACACAAAACAAAACAAACAAACAAACAAAAAAACAAAGAAAAATAAAACACCAACTTCATTTAATAATAGACAGACCAATTCTGTTCCCTAAAGTGGGAACAGAGTTTAAAAAACAAACAAATTTTCACATTGGGCATATTTATCTGCAAATGTAATTTTAAAAAGTAAGCTATTCTCCTGGTAAAATGTTGGAAATTAATTACATTACCTATAAAAAGATTTCTGATTTTATGAGTGCTGTTAATATTTGTTCTGACCAACCTATTTTTTCTTATCAGCACCCCCATCCCTGGCTACTATGTTCCTGCCATCTCTGAAAGTTTTTGTCCTCCCATATTTTTTTATGAGATCTGTATTGTTGTTGTTATTACTATCTATTTCTGGTTTCCTGTTTCTTCCTCCAATCTTATCTTTCATTTTTCTCTATTAATTTTGCTGGCTGCTCAATTGAGTAATAAGGGCCCTTTCCATACCCCACCCCCAACCTGCAATGGCCACAGGATTGCAACAGGATCACGACGATGGATCTGTGTGATGTCGTTGCGATCCCGTGGCCACCTGCTGCTATCATGGATTACATCATTGATGGGTTTCTCCCCTCAGTGACATGTGATAGCACTGTCCTTCCGCCTCCCTCTTGCACTTACCTGTTGTGCAGAATGGTAGGAAGTGCAATGGTTGTGCTTCCTCCCCCAGTGCAGTCTAGGAAACTGCCAGGCTGCACTGTGGAAGGGAGGGGGAGCCATTGCGCTTCCTCCTGTCCAGCAGGCAGCCAGTGCGGAGGGGAGCCCTCCCAGGAGAGGCTTTCCTTGGATCCCCACATGATGGCTTTGAGGACAGGTAAGGTGTGGAAAGGGCCAAGGTCTCTCTTCCTCCATGTAATTTTTGATCTTTCTCTTCCTTCTGCTTTATTCCCTTTCTCCGCTTACCTCTCCCGCTGCCACTCCTACTTTAGTTTCTTGCTCACCTTTCACCCTTGTCTCTATATCCATCCCCCCAACCCCAGATGCAGAATCTGCAGCTCCCTTCCTGCACAAATACTTTACCATGAGGCAGAACACTGGATGACTTTTTCCTTTTCCTTTTCCTCTCCCCCATCCCCTCTTTTCCTCTCCTGGTCTGCCATCACACAGTTAAACCCCACTCTGGGGAAGCTGAGATTGTAGCCAACGTAATGCAGTAAATGTAGCCAAAAACACCCTCATCCCTATTATTCCTTTCAAAATGCTCCTCAAAGCTTTAATTGAGCAAGAAGTGTTTTTTGTTCTGGTTTAAATCATTTCTTTTTTTATAGGGATGAGACGAATCCAGAATTTTCCAAATCCGAATCCGGATCCAAATCCCTGGAAGGTTCTGGGAATCCACGAATCTCACGAATCTCGAATCTTTTGAATCCTTTTTTTAAAAAGAGTTTAAAAAGCAAGGGAAAGAAGGATAATCTTGGGCAAGACACACTCTCTCAGCCTTACCAAAAGCCTAGGCAAAGGCAAACCTCCCTCTTAAGAAATCTGGCCAAGAGAATTGTCATAGTTTTGCCTTTAGGATCTCCCCAGACTGAAAATGACATGAAGGCCCTTTCTACGCAGGCAGGAAAATGTGGATTAATCCCATATTTTCCTGCCTGTGTAAACAGGGCCACATACTACAGTAGAGAGATAATCCAGGTCAAAAATGACTTTTCTTTGCATAGCTCCTTCTGGCATCCTGGGGTTTGTAGTTTGCTGATGCACCAGCACACTTTGGTAGAAAAGGCCGTGACACCTTGTAAACCTGCAAACCCCAGAATTGTGTGTGAAAGAGGTTTGCAAGGGAGCTATGCAAAGGAATGTTTCAGCTTACCTTGAAATCTCAAGCCTGTAGCTTCCATTCAAGTACTGAACTTCAATATGAAATGTTCAATTTAAATATCTTAGAATACAAGCCCAGATGTAATTTCTGAAATTGTTGGCAAAGGCCATTATTACTCCAAGGGAAAACCTCACCTGCTTACTATCTTCCCGTGTATGTATGGTTTCCCAGGTTTTCAGGCATCCCAGTCTCCCAGGGTTTCAGGTGTCCCAGTTTCCCTGGTTTTTAGGTGTCCTGGTCTCCAACAATCTATTCAGTTGACGGATTGGAAAGATTCAGTTTGCCTATTTTGGCACAGGGATTCGGGTTCGGGAATCTTGAATCCTTACCCATGATTCGAGGATTCGGTTGGCCCATCCCTACTTTTTTTATAAACATAATTTAGCATAAGTAGTGTTACTGCATGGCACTTAATCTGTGACGAAAGCTAAAAACTTGTTTAGTCCAACAGAGGATTAAGAATGAACCACCCAGGTTTATTCAAGGTATATCATTCTCTAGAGACAGGATGAGCTCCTTAAGCATGCCAGCACCTTGGCCATGACAGCTGTGATTTTTTACTTTTTTTCTTGGAAATCCCAGATCTCCCCATAAAAACATAAACTAATTTTGGGCTCTCCTCCATGTTGAAAGTAGTTTGCTGTATGACATGGAGCTGAGAAACCCAGCCCTCATATATCCCTTGTCCAGGCAGAACCAGAATTTAGAAAACCTACTTTTTGGACTATGACTCCATGCTAGTTGGTGGATTCTTGTTCAGGCCAATATTCCAAAGCAGCTTTTTCCCAGAGCAACTTTTCCAAAGCACTGGACAGAACTAATAACTGACCTACATTCTGAGCTGTAAGTTGAGAGTACAGATTCACCAGTAACCAGGTAGCAACAATACTGATAGAGTTAAATGGGAGCAGAAAATGCACTTTGCTAATGTCATTATTATTAACAGCAAACTGAACTTTATTTTTATTAAGTACCATGACATAATAAATACAGATTGTTAATAATATTCCTCCTTCCCTTAAAAATGGAGTATAACAATCTTTATAAAAAGGAGCCAATATACTTACCAATTTCCTAACACTTCATTTCTCTTGCTCTTGTGAAATTACCAGTGATTGTAATGTGTGGTTTTTCTTTGAACCAGAGCTACACAAAATGTATTCCTCGAATTTGCAGGTGACCAAATAAAAAATAGAAGCACAAAGGCCACAGGGCCCAAATGACTTCTACCAGCATTTGTTACAATTTGAAATAATGACATGCAAGGAATGTGTATTCCCTAATTCCTGAATCGTGCACATGCTGAAAACAACATTACTAGGACAAATTAAAAATGAGAAGTTTTTTGTGACTTCAACTCTTGAACTATTGTGTATTGAAACTGTAATGGTCATACAAACAGAAGATTTTAAACTGTACCATTGGAAGGACTGTAGTACTTCTTGATTTGCCCCACAACATGCAACTTAAAAGTGTCATTTCCCCCCCACATGAGATTCAACTTAAATCCCATAAAGCAAAGAGACAGGAGTGCAGTTAGAGCAAGAAATGCTTGTAATGAGAAGTAGATGGAGCCAGCTGGTTTCAGGAACATGTGCCACTGCTGTGAAGATTTTCTCTGCAATTGAGCTGATCCATGTGGAAAGTCTGATACAAACATTATATCCCATCACCTGCACTGTTGCTGCGCAGCATCATCTCTTTCTGAAAATAGCACATAAACTATGGAATCTGCCACCACAAGGTGTAATGAGGGCCTCCAATGTAGCAGACTGTTTTTATAGAGGATTAGACAAATTTAGGTATCAATGGCTTTGACTCACAATGATTGTATCATGCTCCCAGTGTCAGCTGTAATAAGACTCTCCATCTTAGTAACACACGATCAGGAGAGCAGTTTTGCACTCATGTCCTCCTTGTGGGCTTCCCATGGACATCTGTTTGGTCACTGAGTAAAGCGAACACTAGACTAAATAGATCATCCAGCATGGTTCCTCTAATGTTACTAATATTTCTTTCACATTGATAATGAATGGTTGTTGTTCTTGATATTGTTTGTTGTCAAGTCAAATTCAACTTATGGCAACCCAAAAAAATCACAGATTTCCATGTTCCCCAGGTTCCCCTGCTCAGATCTTACATACTCAGGACCATGGCTTTCTTGATTAAGTCAATCTACCTGTATTGTGGTCTTCCTATTTTCCTACTACTTTACACCTTGCCAGATATTTTCATCTTTTCCAGTGAGTTGCATGTTCTAATGATATGTCCAAAGTATGGCAGCTTCAGTTTAGCCATTTTTGCTTCCAGCGAGAGTTCTGGCTTGATTTGCTCCAAAATCTATTTATTTATCTTTCTAGCAGTCCATGGTATTTGTAGAACTCTTCTCTAGCACCACACTTCAAATGAGTTGGTTTTATTCCCTTCAGCTTTCTTCACTGTCCAGCTTTCCCAACTATACATAGAAAATGTGCAATATTATTTATTCATCTATTGAGAGGTATTTTTAATACCTTTTAAACCTGTTCCTCCACAAGAAACCTTTCAGTATATAAAACAATATGTACATCAACCAAGTTAATTAAAATAGCATCTGACAATAACATTATCAGCAAAATTATCAGTAATGCAAGAATAAACATAAAAATAGCTGAAACTATTTTCAGTGACAATGTCTAAAAAAGGAGTTTGAAACGGGAGCCAAAATGAAGGCCCAAACTGGTAGGGATGTACCTCAATTGTGAAATTAAGTGAGAATTCCACAAATGGAGCCATAGCTCCAAATTCTCTGTCCTTGTGCCCATCCTTACTGTCCCTTTCACCAGTAGGCATACAAGCAGGGTCTCCGAGGTTGTTAACCACTGTCAAGTTGACTTTGACTTACACCAGCCCTATGAATGCAATGTCTCCATGTTACCCTACAGCCCTGCTCAAGTCCTGTAGACTTAGGGCTGTGATTTTCTTGATTGAGCCTATCCATCTGCAATGTTTTCTTCCTCGTTTCCTACCGCTTTCCACTTTGCCAATCATTACTGTTGTTGTTTTTTCCTAGTGAGTGATGCCTTCTAATAATGTGTCTTTACATTTCAGGATCTTGTCTAGTTCCTTCATAGCTGCCTTTCCAAGTCCTAGTCTTCTTCTGATTTCTTGACTGTAGTCTCCATTCTGATTAATGACTGAGGCAAGGTATGGAAAATCTTGAACTATTTCATCTTCATTGTTTGCTTTAAAGCTACGTAAATCATCTGTAGTCATTATTTTTGTTTTCTTAATGTTCAGCTGTAAACCTGCCTTTACACTTTGTTCCATGACTTTCTTCAGTAATCATTCCATTTCTTTGCTATTTATTTTATTCTAGTGGCATGGAATCCTCTGCAAATGTTAAACTGTTGATGTCCCATCCTCCCGTTTTCACATCTCTACAACAAAGACTTTTTCCTGAGTATAATAATATTTTACACATATTTTCAGTGTACAAATAAAACAGATAGGGTGATAAAATGCTTTCTTGCCTGATTGCCTTGCCATTCTGTTTCTCTGTATTCTGTCCTGATGGTAGTGTCTTGTCCTGAGTACAAGTCTTGCATCAGGACAATCAAATGTTGTGGCATGCCAATTTGTTTAAGAGAAATGCAAAGTTTTTCATGATCTACACAATCAAAGACTTTGCTATAATCTGTAAAGCAGTGGCTGATCTTACTCAGAAATTATTTGGTAACCTCCATTACCCAATGTACGTTTGCAATATGATCCCTCGTGCCTCTTTGTTTCTTGACACAGCTTGGATATCTGGCATTTCTTACTCCATTGTGGTAAAAATCTTTGTTGTAAAATTTTAGGCATCATGTTCCTTGTATGAGAAATTAAATGGTCCTATGTTTACTACAATCCCTATTTGTTATTAGGTTGTTTAAAAATGTTGCTGTGACAAGTGGGGATTCATCAAGATTTTCAGCTGAATTGCATCAAATGGGGATATTCATTCTCAGGTTGCGGACATAGAGGCAGAGAATGTTTATCATCAGAATTCCAGCTGAGTAGGGAAGGGTCAAATCTTCTCATCTCTCATGCTGTCATGCCAATCAAAATAGGAATTTCCCCGTGTCAGCTCTTAGCTGGAGAGGCAGAATCTACTACCAAGATGATCTCAGTCTCTTATTTTTTCTAGCTATCCTCCTCTCTGAGCATGTTTTAAGAAAGAAAATTCTAAGTTTCTCATTCTAACAGAATTACAGTGTAGGACGAATGCCTTCTGTAACTATTTATGGAAGGTGTATGACACTGATTTCGTTTGTAGCTTTGTGAATCTATTGAAAACTGTTGGGAAGGAGAAAAAGCTCCAGTCTTATGGAATTCAGTAGGGAATTTCATGCTTAAACACCTTACTTAATTGAAATAGTGTGTTTCAATTGGCTGGATTCATACATTGTCATTACTACCACCATCATAAATAGAAGAGAAGGGCATAGTGTTGTTGGTGATTGGCTTCCACCGAAATGTTAGGTATCAGACACATGTTTTCATGGGTTAATATTTAAAACTACAGAGTCAGAATGAGTTCTTTTTAACTTCTCAATAGAAAGGAGATGAGAGCGGTGACAGAGCTGATGGAAAGGTGGAAGAACAGTAAGAGAAAATCCTGTGTTCAACTACACATAGGAAATTAAAGAAGAGGGAAACAAAATGGAGGGAACATGTGTCAACCAGGAAAGACTTTTACTAGGTAAAAAAGAGTGAAGAATTGCAAGAGACCAATCAACTGATTGAAGCTGAAAAGAGGGGGGGTTTTCCTATTATTTTTGATAATATTTTCTTGAAAATGGACTGATTCATTAAATATTCCTGAAAGGAAAATTAATAATTAGAGCATTCATGGCAAAGGAAGGCCCAAACAGCCAATGAAAACCCCATTTTTTTTTAAATTCAGCTATGTAATCAGAGAAATGCTTCTGAGGTTTTGCCTCCCAGGTGCCTTGAGAAGGCTAATAACATGGTGTTTTGTGGTTTTCCTTGCTGAATGGTTCACGTTTTATATTTCACAGCTCTATTCATTGATGCAGGATTCTGCTTCAATACCAGTACTTAAATGGTTTAGCAAAAGTAAGCCAGACCTCTAAAAAGTTTGAGCTACATTTTCATAATGTTTTAAAAAAATGATGATTTATGGTTATGCAAACGAGGTTTAATATGCATTAGGAATTCAAATGCTGTTGCAATAATTTTTTAGTAAAAGCTGCTTTTTGAACTACCTTTGCACATTTCTCTCCACGAGCCATAATTCTTCATCTATAGAGTAATTTATTTCTTCTGGTTTTAATATGTTACAGATGAATGGTTGTATGTCTTTCCTGTTAGAGCATTACAAGACAGGCCACTTTTGCATTAGGCTGGTACTACAACAGATACCTGTGGTGCTCTTCATGGTTCATGTGGTACTAATTTAAATGGGAAGTTGCACATATTTCATTGAAACACTTGGTAAAGCCAGCTTTCACAGAAGGGTGCAAATGATGGACTGTTCTCTGTGTGCAGCTGAACTGCTCTAAATGTGTCAGTGAGGGTTATGGATCATTTCATTCACCCATCAGCTCTGGTCCGCTGTGTGTACAAATCACAGTCTAGTGTCATCCAACAGAACATTCCTGACAATACTAGAACATTTATAGTACTGCCATTTTAATAGGAGTTCTGCAACCCTGTTAAACAGTTTTACTCCTTTAACGCTTTCGGCCCCATATTAGAAGTGATGGACAGTTTCACCTGCCTATGCTGGGGTGCTTGTTCCTTTGTTCCTGGCATATTTCAGCGGTGCTGCTGCTAACAGTCAGTGAGAAAGTTAGGTTTTAGGCATTAGGTATTTATCAATGTATTATGCTCCCCCCTGCCCCGGTAATCTCACTGGTAGTGTATACTAAATAAATGTGTGGTCTGACATCACCATGCTATGCATCTCCCCCTGCTTGTGGTAGCCAGTGAGGCAGGATGGGGAGAAGGGAGAGACACAGAATGTCATTCCTGATGACAGCAAGCACTTCATTACTATGCATTAAATGGGAGATGAAAAGTGATCCAACACAGATTCATGGTGAGGGCTCCTTGGTTTTGGTCTAGTTCCACTCCTAGGAATTTAATAGAAAGTGCATAAACATGTGTGCATTGTGTTCCCTGTCAGAAAACATGTGTATAAAATTTGGGCTGGCTGCTTTGCAGTGTGCTTAGTTCTACAACCATTTTAAATTTCTACATACCATCTCATTTCCCAGTGTTATCTTCTTTCAGCGATGGATTGAACGCTCACAGTGAGTGCCTTTTTCTATTTTTTTCCTGAACTACCAATAAGAGAAAGGGGAAAAAAGAATACTTGTTTCAGATTAGTATTTTGAGAATAAATAGAGTTTTAGCATAATATTTCCCCATTTCCTTGAAAAGCACAATGAAGCCTTGTAGAGAAAGAGCTCCTTACTTTTGAATTCTAGCTTAGAAAAGGACTGTTTGGTCAAAGAGTTGGCTACTTAGATCCAGGTATGAGATTATTTTATAGGTTTGTCCTGGTTTAGTGAGGTTGATTATTTACATGTTTTTCATGGCTTAAAATAAAGGTGGAAACATGTAACTACATGAAACAAAAAGTTTAAACAAGCCATACATTAAAAGAGGAAATACTGCAGTTGTTAAAACATCAAAGGAGGAGGAGGAGGAGCAGAAGGAGGGGAGTGCTAAAACTTTTAATAATTAAGCATGCAGTGATAAAAGCTCAAGTTCAAGGCTGGCATTTAATTAATTAATTAATTAATTTTACAGAAAGAAAAGTCTTTATCAACCATGTAACAAAGGAAATAAGGGAAGCACAGTAAATTCCAAATATGAAGTGATGGAGGGAGAGCCAAAATCACAGGACTATTACTCTATTACTGAGACCCTATAGCTTATCCTTTCCTGCCTGATGTAACTTCTGAGCTTCATAAACAGAAGGAACACAACAATGGTCTCAAGATATGAGTTTAAGACTGGTTTTGGAGGTCCTGTTATATGTTCCACCCTACCAAGAAAAGCTAGATTGCTTGAAACATGTGACTGTGCCTATCTGTGGCAACAACCCAACTTTGGAACCTCCCTGAGGAAATCAAGCTAATTTAATCTTTGTTTTGTTTTATGTGACTCACTAAAATCTTTTGAATTTGATTAATTCTACTCATCAGCCAGAATCTAATTGTGTACTTCTGTATCCTTTGTGATGCCAAAATGCCATGCAAAGTGGTTTCTTTAGCCACCAGAGCAAGTTTTTAGAGTGTCTGCAAGTGCAGGAAGGAAAGCAATTGCTGATTTTGGTAGTCTGCATTTAAAATTAGTTATTCCTTTGTTCTGAATCTGTTTGGATGCTATGGTTTTGAAGTATCTAAATTAGCTATTTAAAAATTTAAGTCATCTTGAGGACCTTCAGGCCTGAGGTTAATACACATTTTTAAATTAATTAATAAATTAAATAATATTGGAACAAGCAGATTCCCAAAATAACCTAAGTCTGTTATCCTGTGGATCTTTACTGGGAGTAAACTCGATGAGGCTTCCTTCTAAGCAGACCTATATAGGAAATGCACTGTTAGGGTTTCAAAGATGAATGCCAGCACTGTAAATTAAGGTCAGAAACAAATGGACAACCAGTACATATCTGGGTTATGTAAGATGTAGCCATTTTTGCATGCCTGTTCTCAGTAGCTGCTAGTTTTCATCTCTCTCTAAGATTGTAGGCACAGCATATATTATTACCACTTCCTATATCTTGGTCATAGCCACATCTTCTCTTTTTCTACGTTAGTTAGGCTGTTGTTTTGTCTACATTTTTTTTTTTGTATTCTTCAGTACTCTCTGTCTCTTGCCTCCATGTTTGAAGAGCATAAAGGATCATAAAGGATCTCACCTTATAAAATGCTTAGTATCTGTGAGTAAACCTAATTTATATATTTTTCCATGCTACCAGTTAAACCTTGTGGGGATGTGGGACTGGTAGTTGCTCACTTTCTGCTTGTGAATACTAATTATGCTGCATAGATATCCTATGATCTGTCACATTCCTCAACAGATTAAACACGATCTTTCTAAGGCCATTTCCACACGGGCATATTGCCCACACTAGGGTAACCTCTCTTGGAGGTCTTCTTCACCGCGGGGTGCGCTAGCGCAGTTAAAAAAAGTGAGGCTCTAGACCTCAAACTGCTCTAGCACAGCCGCGGGGGTGGCGCTGCGAGTTTTATAAAAACCACCTTCGAAAGTGGCTTTTACAAAACTCACCTGCGCTGCCCCGTGGCAGCCCCCGGTGAAGAACTGCAGAGACGCGGTAGCGTGTCCCTGCAGATCTGCCCGGGCGCGGGCTTGCAGCTGGCGCGCTGTCCTGATTGGCGGAGCACCGCCGGCCACCATTTTGGGTGCCGCCGAGCGTTGCTGAACGCCGCTGAGTGCCACCGAAATTCGGCGGCGTTTAGAACGGCGGATCCGCGCTCTCCGCAGGGACGGAGCAATCCGCTCACGGGTAAACTCTGCCCCTGCGTGCGCAGCCCCGTTTCGCCTCCCCATGAGGAAAAGGCCTATGTTATGCTTGCTTTCTATTATATCCTTTTATATTTGAATTCAACTTGTCTCTTGGGTATACAGAATAGAAATAAGTTTAATACATGAGGAAGTTTATGCAAACAGTATGAACAAGTTTCCTGACCATTGGCTGATATACTCAATTTCTCAGTTGCTTATTGTACATATTGCAGCTTAATCCTATTGGTAGTTCCATCTAGAGCAGACCCATTGAATGATTGAATGATTACTGAATGGTAAGTCAACAATTATGTAAACTGCAATGTATCTACTCTGGTTGGGACTATCAATAGGATTTAGGCTAATATTAGCAGTCATTAATTTATAAATTATGCAGCATTATGGCAATCCTATCTGGAATGTGTAAACACTTTCACACAGAAGCACAATGCCTGCCCCCATTCTGAATGTGTACAAGTTGGTAAGGGTGAGTAAAATGTGACCACACAGATTCACTGGTATTCAGTTCTTTATTTTTAATCTCTCAGATCTCTAGTCTGATCCATATAACTGAAAGCAACATTAAGGGTTAAGCTGTTGTAGTAAGCTATATAAGTAATTCATAGTAAAATGTAATATATAGATCTGCATAACTATATGTGACATAGTATTTCATTGGGTGAAGATGATGCCAGCTATGCGACTTCTGAGCTACAACTTTGGTTTGGCTTGAACTGTATGGCTAAAGATCAGAATGCAAATGTTTCTGGCTCTTGTACTCCACTGGTGTTTGCTTTGCAAAGGCTGTTAAAGCAAATGTAGCCTGTTCAGAGGGAAATCTAACACCCTCTGTTTCACACTCACTTTGAAATGGCAAATTGCCTGAACATTTTAAAGTCCAAAGAGCATTCTGAGCCCCTTGTACATGGCATTCCCACTTTCCAAAACTTTATGCAATCTGCAAGCTGGGCTTAATGGAATTCCTAAGCAATGAGAAAATCACTAATTCCATTGATAGTCTACAATGGAACAAAACTTGGAAACCAATGTAGTTGGTTTTTTTAAAAAAAAAGAAGAAGAAGAAACCTGAATAGAACCCTTTACTGGTGTTCAGTTTTCAGGAGTTGGCATGTTGTTCAGTTTGGTCCAATTATCAATAAATAAGGGGGATTAGCTGTTAGTAATGGTGTAGTGGACAAAAGGCGGAGGTCACATGCAGCGAATTCAGCAAAGTGAGAGTTTACTGGGGAGGAGTGGGGAAGAAAGCTTTTCTAAATTAACAATAAAAAGAGATGGTTAGGTTAACTGTTTAGTTTCTAAATCCTGCTGATATGAATTTTCACTGAATTATACTCCAAGCACTATGTCAAGGTTCATCTAACTTCCATCTCTTTACTTAGGAACAATAATTTAGCTCATTACTTACTGTAGAAGGGTGGGGAGCAAAAGTAGCCAAGTATTTGAAAATGACCTTGAGATAGCCTATCTAAGCATATTCACCTAGGCTACACAGTACAATGAGATGCAGAGCTTAATGCTCAGACAATGGAGCACACAAAGACTCTCACATCTAAGAGTGACTGACCCTGGAGGTTCAATTCTTTCTTTTAACTGTATCTGTCAGTTGAGACATTTGAACAACTAGCAGGAATTAAAAGAGACTGGTGTGCAAAGCTTAGAGGTAACTTGCATTTATTATGAGTTCATTTAGTGAAGGTATTCAGCAATTTGAGAAGATCCTCCTAAACTGGTGTGGGCAACATTCCAGGATTGTGTACTCTCCCCACTGCCACCCACCCACATCTGAAACCTTTTAAAACCTTTTCTATTTTTGGTGGGCCAGAAGTGTTTCCCAAAGTCATCTGAAAATTTGGGCTGAGATGCTCAAAAATCAGCTTCAAAATTAGCTCCTGGACCATGGGTCATACTTTCCACACCCCTGCACTAAATCTTTCTTCCTTAAGTTAACAAACAGATGAGTTGTTTAGTGATGGAGGACCACAATTCCAAGCCTTGTGACAACATGAAAGTCGTTGATGTTCTTAGATAATTAATTGTCTTTCAGCCTAAGCCTATGCTTGTTGTAGCCCATAAAACCTAAAACATTTTGTCAGGAGAGCTTAAGAAAGTTATTTTCCTGTATTTCAGTTCCTCTATCTAGCTGACATATTTTTGCCTCTCTAGTTGCCCAAGAATAAAACAAGGGAAACCCACCCCTGCTGATATTAGGTTTCAAACATTTTCTCCATTGCAACTATTAGAATCTTAAAGTTGGATGGTTCCTCAAGGGCCAACATGTCAACCCCTTGCAACTGAGGAATACACATCACTCCTAAAAGATGTCCATCCAACCTCTGCATAAAGACTTCCAAAGATGAAAAGATCACCACCTTTTGAGGCAGGCTGTTCCATTGTTGAACTGCTCTTAATATTTAAAAAGTTCATCCTAATCTTTTGGTGGAATCTCTTTTCTTGCAGTTTTAATCCATTGGTTCACGTTCCAGTATCTGGAGCAGCAGAAAATGAGCTTGCTTCATCTTCTAAATGAAATCACCTTCAGATATTAAAGTTAGCTATCACATCACCTCTCAGTCTTCTTTTCTCCAAGTTTAATGTATCCGTCTTCCTAAATGGTTCCTTGTAAGGTTTGGTTTCCAGACCTATGATCACCTTGGCCATTCATTGGAAACATTCCAGCTTGTCAATATCCTTCTTGAGCTGTTTCTCACATTGTATAAAATAAGACATGCTAGACATAGTGGGCTGATTCACATTACACTATTATAGTGCTACATTCCCATGGCAACTGCCATGGTAACATCTTATGAAGTGTGGGAGTTGTAGTTTAGTGGGGGCATTTAGAATTCTCAGAGCTAACACCTTACCAAACTACAACCCCAGGATTACATCAGAAGGAACCTGGTAGTTATAAGTATGCAGTGTGAATGGGCCCCAAATTTCTTTAGAATATGTAAACATGACAGTACGTATAATCCAATTGAGCATTTGTCTGAACAAATAGTGCAGAAGAGAAATCCAAAGAACAACAGGATCTGCGTTTTTTAAATTGTTTTGTTTCCTGAAGACCTAGTCCTTCCCTTCAGTAAAAAGAGAGAGGCTTTTTTAAGCTATAGGTAACATGTAAGCTAATGTAATGTCCAATAGTAACAGTATAATTAAAAATCACCAGATCAAGTAGGCTGCAATGCAGATGTTGCTAAGACCTTCAGAACTGAATTGAACTAGTTTAACAGATTGATGTCAGTGGGAACTGCAGCACCGTAAAAGTAGAATTGATATGAGTTTTGCCTGAAGTAAAAGCAAAGAGTCTAAAAGAGAAGGCATTAGTTTAAATATGTATCCCTTTTAGCACCCATTACATGAAAATCTTCAGCCTGCATAAGTCCTTTTTGCCTAAAGACTAAGCTCAGTGTACTGCACTATACTGGCACTCATGCACTGGACTGTCATTCTCCATTTGCCATGGCAATGAACTTTTCACATGCTCAAAATTACTTTTAATTAATTAGGTCTTCACATTGTTACCAGTTCTGTTATTAAACCTGGGAGCCACGAGGAGCTCATATTTGTTTCTTGCTTTTCCTCATAATTTAACTTTCTAAAACCTTTGCTTAGGTTACTGGCTATTTATTGTTTAAATAAATAATAGCTATGGCATTATACACTGATGAGAACAGTGGTCAAAGTGGCTGTCTTTCTAGGGATGGAAATAATATTCACAAATATCCAAATGCCAGATGAAAAAGGGTTTCCTGAGTGGGAAGCTCTGTCAACCAGAATCCTGGATGAATAAGAATCTTCTCGGTCTGGGATTCATCCTTTGTTTAAAAAGTATATGAGTTCTTTGTGTGTGCAGGAAGCATTTTTTGGCACAAAAGTATTATTTTCTGCATGGAAATCAGGGTTCCTCTGCATAAAACATCATCTTGTTTTCAGAAAAATATTTTTGTTTCCACAAAATATGCAAGTTAAGGTTTATTCTGCCAAAACCCCCAAAGATAGATAGGTAGCAAGATAGACAGACAGACAGATAGATAGATGAGGGGAGGGATTTGCAGGATAAATCTTGAATTGTGAATTCTCAGAGTGGGGATGAAAACAGTTTATTTATTCTTTCACATGAAAACAAAACATACAAAGGTTTACATTCCTACACTGTTCTGTGGTCTTTTCACATATCCAGAGGTTGGATTTTTACAGTGTAAATGAGATATTAGGACCAAACCTAGTATGAAATGGAATTAGAACACAACCTAATTAGTTATTTTTGAAAGGGATTAAGTATATAGAGGTCCTAAAGGTAGCTCATCTTTGTTGATTCCACAAGCTTTTTTTTTAAAACATAACATGCCATATTACTTAAATTACTCATTACTTTTTTTGGTCCTTTTTATAAAATAAAAAAAAAACTATCTGAAAACATATGGACAGGATTTTAAAATTGGGAAGATATTCCCTTGAAATACCTCCCAAAGCATGTTAGCACTCAAAAATAACCCAGAAAAAGCAAAAAGTTAATATTATTCATTACATGGAAAATAAGTAGCATTAATATCCATGCTATTTTTCTATAGGAATCTTGTTGCGCCCTTATTACATCAAAACATTTTATATTGCTTCCAAGATTTGCATTGGGGTGGGATTGCAGTAGTGCAAAACAATACAAGAAGAAACATTTGAATTGTCTAGTGTAGTCCTATGTGTACCTAGGGATTTACTTGGAAGAAAGCCCAGTGAGGAATGAAATAGAAGAAACGTCCTACAGTATAGAACAGTAAGGTTTGTGGAACAGTGTACCTTTATAGCAATAGCAATAGCAGTTATTTCTATACTGCCTATCAACTAGTGTTATCCAAGCGGTTTACAATGTATTTTTAGCTAATTGCCCCCAACAAGCTGGGTACTCATTTTACCGACCTGCGAAAGGAAGGAAGGCTGAGTCAACCTTGGAGCCTGGCAGGATCGAACTCACAACCTTGTGATTGCAGTACTGGCATTTAACCACTGCGCCACCAGGGCTCTCTTTAAAAGAGAAAGCATGCCCACTCAGGTTTTCAAAGCCAATAGGTCAAGAGATAGAAGGAAGCTATGATGGGCCAGTATTCTATTGTATTATGAACTTTAAATTTTACCTGGCCACATTACCCATGTAGCTTCTTTGATCCTTCCTTCCCTCCCTGCTGGGCCATGCAGATTGAAAGTGCTGTTCTAAGTAGCCCCAACCAGTAATAAATGAGGTTTTCTATTGTGAGAGATCTTGCTTCTTTGCAATAGTTTGGGCAGTCCCTGAGTTAAATGGCAAAATACATATAGCATTGCAACAAATCTTAGTTTTGCCTGCCTATTCTATTTTATTTAAATGAAATTATTAGTAATACATTGTTATGAGTGATAGAATCAAATGGCACAGTCCACTTTAATTGAACTAAATCCTTGCTACTGAGAACTGGAAGTTTGAGGGCCTTTCCGCTCTACACTGTTATAGTGTTATTATTCCACTTTATGGAGTATGTTTCTGCCAATTCTAGGGACATGTCAGGCAGCTGAAAGCCAGGGATCTGGCAGATCATGTCTTTCTTCAATTGGTGCAACATTAAAATGCCAGTACTGATACTGGAGAGGAAAACATTGCAGAAATATCTACAGCTGCTGGGAAGGGGATGGCAAAGTGTAGTGGTCTGAGCATTGGACTACAACCGTGGAGAACAAGGTTTGATTCCCTGCTCAGCCATGGAAACCAACTGGGTGACACTCTCAACCACACAACAAGAAATGTGAACTGTCAAGCATCTTTTGAGTGAGCAGGTCTTGTAATTATGTTTATGCTGTTTATTCTTTTCTGTCAGGTCTACTGAATTTTCATTCCTGTAATTAACCAGTATCAAATAGCCTCTGTGATTTATTTCAGGTAACATATTTTCATGCTTATCCCATCACAGGAATTGCCTAGGAATCAGTCCATTTCTGGAAATGATGTCATTGTGCACTGGTGATGAGAAGAAGCCATTTTAACTATTTTCCTTTGAGCCACTTGACACATCATTTTTAGGTTTCACCCAGAGTATGTTAAAAAGGTAATCACAAAAACAAGCCTGTTTACAGATTCCTACTGTTTTAAAAGAGTTTTAAAAAGCGGTAGCAGGCTTACATGTACATCTCAACTGTTTACAGCCAAAAAGAATGATAGCTGCTAAGTATATCTCTCTCTTACACACACACATGCACACATCCTTCTACCTCCAGAAAGACTATTATCAATGGATGTGCACCTGAGGGAAACATCAAAGTAAGCATGTCCACCCCTTTGAACTACATTCTCTTTTAAGCTCAATTTTTCTCTCACTTTCTCTTTAAAAAAGATATACCCCATTAGCATCCTCCTGATGCATTTCTGCCAATAATGACTGTTAGTCCATATTGTTCTTGAAGGATAAAACAGGTACTGCTGTTGTTGCAGGAGCCCAGACACTGTAAGGTGAGATGGTACAAGAACTGTACAGTCAGAATATTTTCAGCTTCAAAAGACTGTAGCTGCTCAGACTGGAGGTTTCTTGCAATAATCTGCTCTAAAAGTCAGCATAAAATAACAATAACAATATTTTTTACCTGTCTCTTCCTATGAATATACTCCAGTCACAAAATTTTAACTTCTTGGTTTCTTCCTTCCCACCTGCCAGTAGCCACAAACAAACTGAAGGGAAGATGTGTGCTGCAAAACATGTAAATACTAAGTCAGTGTTACTGCGATTGTCTAGCCTGAGCCCAAGGTCTACAATTTCATATTGGTTATGGTTAATATTTCCACGTGGCACTCCATAAGATGAACTCCACGTGTCTGAAAGGGTCACAGAGAGCCTGTGTAGGCAGGCACGGCCTCACGGCCTCAGTTATGCAAGCTAGCTCTAGGCCAGTAAACAACTTTTGTCGCACAGTCAGTAGTGCCCTGCAGACACAGCTGACCGTTAAGCAAATGCAAGGGCTCTCAGCCCCGAACTGCTTGCTCTATACAAATGCTAAGCACTCCTCATTTGCATACTGTTCTAACAATTGGCAGTGCTGGCTAAGTCTCATCAATTCTGATTCTGACCTTTTGGAGTCTTTGTCTCCACTCAAATCCCTATTGTTCTGCTCAGGAGAAGGCTAGCCTTCAGGTACAATCTTCCCTATAAAAACCCCAAGTTTGACCTTCTTGTCGGAACGCTCGTGCCTTGCATCCTGAACTGCTGCCGCTCTGTCCGGCGAGCTTCGCCTTAGCCTTCAAGGGCTGAGCTACTACGAACCCCAGCATCGCTCTTTATCTCTCTATTCTCGGACTGCAGGATCAGGTGGAGTATCACCCCAGAAATCCTCTCGAAACCCCTATCAGTTTTCCTCAGTTTCTGCTTCTATAGTTCTTGGATGAGTGCGTGTGTCTTTATTTGCTTAATTAAGGAAACTTTAATAAAATCTTTAAATTGAATAACTTGCCTAGTTCTTGGCATGGCCTGACCCCGTATACATAGGGTTCCAAGATCCTGCTGAGTTACTCTGCCTTTCGCATTGCCAGCCAGTGCTCTGAACTAATTCCTAATTCCCCATATTTTGAGCACATTGAGGTGTCCCTCCCGGGAATCCCAGAAATCAGGATAACATCAGCATCTTTTTTTATTCAGATTTCAAGAGACATTTCTTGTCCATTTCCTCCACTTTACACAGAGAAATGTATGTAAACTTCTGCAGGGGCTAACACAGTGGCAAGAAGAAAGTAGAAGCACCCATTCCTTTGTCCGAAGCACCCTTTCTTGCTTTCTGATTTGTATTTTAGAAAAAAGCGCTCTAGTTTACATCATCTTCAATTCACAGCCCTATCCTTTTCCTTCTCCTCCTCCTTCATTCTTCGCATGTCAGATCTATTAGAAAGATAGAATAGCTTTGTAATGCCTTTTGGTTCTGAGCTGTGCAAACCCCTTGGCTGTAAGCGTCCCGACTAATTTATGTTTTAGTTACTTTTTAAAAAAAAAATCTTTAGGCAACAGGCCACTTCCATGGAACAAAAAACAATCTTGTCTCTTCAACTTCATCACCGTCTCAAATTTCACAACAAAGCATGACCTAGAAACACAAAGAATGCTCCAGCACTTGAACCATGTGCATTTTAACTCCAGTGTTTAGTGGGGACCTACTCCTGTCAGTATAGAAATAGATAAAAAGTTAGAGTTATACTGAAAGAGGAATTGATTTCTCCTCCTTAAGTTACATTCATAATGTACTTATTCTTTAATTATTGTAAAAAATATAATTAATTATAAGCAATGTGTAAATTATTACTTCCCAGGTCTGTTCATCCATCAGCCTTTGGCTCTGTGCATAGCTAGGATGGTGCCATGTCTTACTTTGCAGAGCACAGTCCTCTATCTGGTGAGATATCTTAAAATATTTCTTTATTTAAATATAGCCTCAGTTTCACAGGCTGTCCAATCCTAGTATTGTTTAAAGGGGAAGAACTGTAAAAAGTGAGAGCATAGCCACTGACGTTATCTATCAACCACTGGTGACTGGTGGCTCCTTTATCAGTAAGTTAATGAATCCATTCCAGATTTATTCTGAGCTTTCAAGGAGCTGTTCAAGCTGCTGAAACTCCTCAGGCAATTGGCTACAGGACCTTGGATAGCTCCTGGATTAAAATCTGGAATGGATTCATTGGTTTAGGAGCCACCACTGTCACCAACTAGTATCATCCAGAGAAAAACTGAGCAGGCATAGAGGTCACTCAGTCCATGTCTCACCCACAATGGTGAGATGCATTGAATTTCTATTTTAATGTTAGTAATCATTTCTAATTTTCATTTATACCTATATGTTAGCCAATACAATCTTTACGCAAATCTGGATCCTCTTTGTCCTGTGTTTTTAGTGATATATTTCCTCTTCTGATGCATAATGCATAAGAGGCTACTTTAGCACAGCTTGAAAGGCAAGGCTTCCATGCGTGCTATCACATCCAGCATCTGTATCTAAAGAAGAGAAGATGTGAGCCAAGTGAATCCTACTCTGAAGAGAATGGTCCATCATTTACATGTCTGGCTCCTGCTAGAGTCAATTCAAACAAAGGAAACTTAGAAATACACAAATACAGGCACACCTTTTCAAAATCTGAAAGTTTGTCATTCAAAATTTAGTTATGAACTTATTTGGAATTTGCATAATTGTTGAATTAGCCAAGTTTCTGTTTATTCAGTGGATCTGTTGTAGTTGGAAATAGCAATTGGATTTAGACCTTTGGGTTTTCATAATAAATTATGAAAATTAATATAAATAATATTAAATTAGAAAAGTCTGTGCTGTTTCACCAGCCACCACACTTTGAAAAGCATCAGCTCTGCAATCCTACCATATCCAAAGATCCTGTAACTTAAAATATTAATTGTATACTAATATATTATTAGTATAAAACCAAATTGCTGGAATTTGATTTTAGAAGATTTTAGATTCATTTTCCCTGAGACACCTGTTTAGTATTATATGAATTCTGCAGTGTTGAATCAAAAGTTGATCTGGTCCAGCATCCTGAGACCCTTTCATGCTCCACAATTATAGCACTATGATTCTCCTTTAACTGTCATGCTGAATCATATAAAATCCCGAGGTCTGAAGTTTCCAGGAGATGTCATTTAGAATTCTCAGTCAGACAGCTCAAGTGCCTCACCAAACTACTGATCCCAGAATTTCATAGGAAGCCATCATGGCAGTGCAAATAGGATTATGGTGCTTTACCTCTGTAGTGTGAAAGGGGCTCTTTGCTTATACTGGTCAATCAGAAGCATCTAGGAAGCCTGACAGATATTTAGGAATATAGTCACCTATTTTAAAAACTGTACATTTCAAGGAGCCAATTCAGTTGGTCTTTTACTCAGCACTCCCACTGTGCAGTGATGGATGATAGCTTCCCATGTCAGTGTTATAGTAAACCGGCTCTAGGTTTTTGCCTGAACTTTAGAGAACCTATCCAAAATGCTGAACCCTATCTCCAAAAGTAGGCTGGGCTCTTTTAAATTTTGGACTAAAGGCTAGTGCTGATTTTCTGCCCCATTGACATGGAAGGTCCTCACTGTCCCTGCTCCCATTATCAGGTCTGCCTGTTAATGGGAAGCTATTGATGGAGATAAGTCACTGGCTGCCAACTCTATATCTTTTTTTTAAATGGTGTTTCATTTCAGCAGCTACATAGATGACTGCTCAGAAGGAAATTACCATGCCTATGTTCTAGTTTTCCCTGTATATTTTTAACACAGCAGATACACAAAGATGTATATTTTCTGCAACCTGCAAAATACTGTGCATCCTCCATCATGCCTGTAGCAAGACTGCTTGATTAATACTGAGCAATTTTTTTTCAGGAGAATCTCGGGAACTTTAACCTGATAGATTGCTTTGAATTGTTAAAGATGGAGTCTTTTGCTAGGAGAGTTGTCAAACTAGTGTGGTAAATTCATTGTGCGATACAATTACAACCTTTTTGTTGGCATCAGTACTGAATTCCTGAATCCTGATCCTAGTAAATAAATTCTCTTTGCTCCCTAGTGGTTGCTTCTTGCTGTATCCCCAAACCCTCAACCATGCGTAAAGACACTTTTAGCAGAACGCTTTTCAAGTAAAGCACACACACTGTTCTGGTCTGACCTCATCATGGATTGCCTGGAGCTATCTCCTCTACACCTCCTGTATTCTAGGTTTTCTCTAGAGGTTGTCATTTTCTACTATTTGTAAATATTTCAGATACTTGGAGTGCAGGTAATCATTTTCAAAAGCCACCTAGAGCTATTACACCTAGGTGCAACAGCATTTAGTCACCATTATTTTCTCTATTACCATTCTCAGTGATTCAAATCCTATAATGCATGATTTACTATAATTTGAAATCACAGTCTATTTACAGCCATTCTGAACAGAACAGCGGAACTGAATCTGGCAAACAAATAAGCATTAGGAGACATTATGATGAATGGCATTCTTTGCCATTTGTCAGGCAAGCATATGGATTTTATTCAAGAGTCCTTGTGAAAACATAGCACCTCACTCCCCACCCCGGACTGTGTAAGTAGCAATCTCTGCACTTCTCTTATTTTTCTTGAACAAAAAATAAGATGAAGTATTCCAAGTTAACATCCATAAGTTATATATTATTAAGATAATTACGCCCTATATGCTTTTCTCCCCATTAATCCCCTTTATAAAATAATGGAATCTTTCAGTGACTCTATATGTCCCTCCATGTACATTTTATTTATTTATTTGCTTATTTAAACCTTTAAAAAAGACACATAAACCAAAGGGCTTCCAGAGAAGCTTACAAATCAATAAGAGATAACAAGACAGTCACTGCCCTGAGGCTTACAATCTAAAATAACACAACCCAAAAGGGGAGGAGGAAAGGATGGTGGGAAAGGATGACAAAAGTAAATTCAGAGAAAAATTCCAAAAGTTACAGATTTCTTTTAATAACTACCTAGGATGGAATAAAAGAAAATGGGCCAAAAAAAGTTAGCCTCTGAGCAGAGAACGAGTCTACTAACCATTTCTTCCACTGCTATAGAAAATAAACTCTGTTGGCTAACAGAGAACTTCAAAACTGTACTAAATGTGCATATCAAAGAAAATCTCGTATGGAAAGGATATTAGGAATAAGTATGCTTTGAGGAATACAATCTTTTACGTAAACACTTTAAATGTAATGTACAGTACAGTCCTCTGCATGTTTACACAGAGTTCCTCAGAGTTCTTCTTACAGTTTCTTAGAAGAAATCCGTGAAATGAAATTACTACCTAATTCCATTGTATTCTGCACTGAAGCTTCCATCAGCATAAGGATACCAACACCCTACCAGATTTTGGACAACACTGTAGCAGATTTTGAGCAGAGCATATTCTCGTTTCTGCTTAACTGTTTTATATTTTAACACTAATAAAAAGTATTTATATCATGCTACCAAGACTGAGCTAAGGAGGCAAGATTCTTCAAATTCTTCTTCTTCTGCGTTGTTTATGTTTATGTTTAAAAAAATTCAGTAATATGGATCGGTCCCTGTCTATAAACTGAGAAGCAAATACAATAATTTGTAAAATAACAAAGAAAAAAAAGAAAGAAAATAAATCAAAGTATTTGTTCCCCTTTTCAAAATATTTAGTGACTACAATTCATCTGTGAACCGAGTAAATCATGGCTTCGTCAAGTGCAAGGATCGAAACCAATTACCATTAGTGACCATCGGGTGCAGCCGATCCTTTCTGTCCCGTAGCCTGAATCTCAATGATCTCCCAAGTGTGCCTATGCAATTTAACAGAAAGATCAATACGCCACAGCAGTTAGCAGCAGCTCTCTTGAAGTACCTCAACAAAACATGCTACATTTTCTCTACCGAATAAATGTCAAAACATTCCAACAGCTACAATTCTTGGGAGAAATTGTTCTTGTGAAACATTATTGACATACTTTAACCCACATTTCCCACTGCTCTCCAGCTTCCTGCAGCCCGGTCAATTCTGGTTTGGCAACAGCCACATCGACACATGTCCCCTCGCTGACATACTCTGTAGGCATGAAAGATATCACGGATCTCAGTGCTGAAGTTCTGGATGTCAGGGGTCAGTAGTCTGGCTTTGACCCAAGGTCAAGGTGACAACAACCTCTCTCTGGAGGCCTGTCTTCATCTCTAATATGGCCTTGGAGCCAATCAATACTATTACGGAGCCTGCCCTTCGAAGAGACAGTGCCTCCTGATCTAAGCACTCCTAGACTCTCCTCCTTGAAAGCTTCTCTGCTTTTAAAAATGTCTTCATTTTCTCATTGCGCTGCAAGGGACACTGTATTAAATCTGGTGCTGCCTTTGTCTTGTTTGTTTAATATGGCAAATTAAATTGATTTCTTTCTCTCCCCTCACCACCCCACTTTTAAAGCAACGATTTTTTTTTTTAGCAGCTTCTTCATCTTGGGTGGGTTTCTTTGACTTCCCTCCTTCTCCTACCAAAGTGGCTGGCACATGGCAAAGATTCTTCTTCATATCACTTAGCTCTTATTTCACTGAATCAGTTCTTTGAAGCTGCATCACTTAACGTCCTGAAAGATATGTGTGTGGCAGTGGGTGTGCATGTGTGTTTTGCCTTTCTACATTTTCTTGCTGCAACTATCGTCTCTTCCTGTTTTCTCACAGTCACTGGAAGAAAAGCATTTAGGGAATAACTGATTACTACTGTCAGACCAATGATATAGGTTTATTTTATCTTTATCTTTTTTTAAAGAAGCCCTAGAAAATGCCACATTATTCCCAATTTTCTCAGGCCATAGAGGATTGGAGCATTGTATGAAGCAATTACACACATGAACAACCTGATAACCATGGAGATAACTAAAGCCTTTATCATCTGTTTACAAACATCGCCCAAACTTTCTAGTGTGACCCACTACACAGCATGCAGATTGCTGATTGCCGAAATCTGAGCTATAGTGATATCCAGTTCATGCCTAATAATGAATTTTATTCCCCTTATTTTTATTTTCTTCTTCCAGCAGACATTCCCATGTGCAAAGCAGACTCAACTGAAGGTTATCTGTAGGGAAGTAAAGTATTTATATCTACAAATACTTGTCAAATTACTCCAAGAGTCTGGCACACCATGTTTAGGCTGTTTAGGGATTTTTATTTTTTACTTGTGCTAGACACCTTCACACCTACACAAACAGCATTCCATATGTGATCACAGTCCGCAAATTAGAAGAATGTCTGTGATGCCCCAGCTAAAATTTGGTCTACGTTGAGACTACTTCAGATTCACAAGGACCCATCTATCTTGTTACAGTGCTCATGTGAGCGATGGTGATATGAACAGCATTTAGATTCTTGATTAAAGATTCTATGGCTCACGCTGATCTGAAAGCCATACATCTGGGATGCTAACCCATTTCAGAAAGATGAGAATGTGAACTGGATTTGAGTGATTCATTGTAAATTTATTACTTGAATATGGCTGGGTACCAGTGGAGACACTCAGCTTGTTCATTTTCCCCCTTCTGTTTAAAGGCTAGTGACAGTAGCACATGAGAAGAGCAACTCCATGACCAATGCAGGAGAATGCCAGCGTGGCCACAGAGTGCCCAGTCAAGGAAGCTGCCAATGCAACCAGTGTTTCTTGCAGGGTGGTAACAGTGTTCTCCAGCTGGAGAGGTCATTGGCCTAGCAGCAGTGTAAACCAGCCAAGCAGCAGCCAGTGATTGTTGCCTGAATACTCACAAATTGTGTGAGGGAAGCTACTTGCTAATTCTGGTGGTAATTCTGGTGGCAGCGGCACATCAGACAAATGGCAGCAAGAAGGAGTGCTTGTTCTGCTCCTCCTCCCAACCCTGCCCTTTCAGGAAAGTGTCTAAGTATGGCTTAAACCTAGAGGGATAGGAATTATGTGAGAAGTAGACTCACTGGAAGGAAACTGCTGAACAA
This sequence comes from Iguana delicatissima, assembly GCA_948472985.1. Taxonomy (NCBI): domain Eukaryota; kingdom Metazoa; phylum Chordata; class Lepidosauria; order Squamata; family Iguanidae; genus Iguana; species Iguana delicatissima. The sequence continues at coordinate 520,804 of CAOKZL010000901.1, read as the reverse complement.
CAACAAGGACAAATCCCAGTCACAGATCTAGAACCTCTGAATATATGCAGAGTGCATTTTCTTTAGTGAATAAATAGTAAGCATATCTGAGATTAGGAGCAAAGGCTAGTCATACACATGGAAAGAAAGAAAAAAAAATCACACGCATAATAATATTGCAGAGTTTTCTTTTAGGAATAGACTAGAGTTGTAAATAGGGTTCCTCTTTCTGTACAGTGCCTGATATGGTGATATAGGGTCATTTTATAACTCACAGTTTTAAGTGTTATGATTCTGTTTTTTACTGCCATGTTTCCATCCTAAGGAATCATGCAATTTGCAGTTTAGGGAGAATCATTTAGAATGGGCAGCCTGAGAGCTCCTCTAGCACTGCACCAAACTACAGACACCAGGATTGCCTAGACAGCAGCCATGGCAGTTAAAATTAAAATAGTAAAAACTGTTTTTCTGTTCAGTTTTGTTAAACCAAACTGTTTTTCTCCAGACAATGTGCTCCTAGTACTTAGGTGCCTTCCTGAAGTGACTAGAGGATTCTTAGCATCTGCAGCCAAAGAATTATATCAAAGAACATCTAAGGAAGTGCAACACCAGGCATACAGAGCTGGTGTTGCAATAGAAGTGGTCAGTTAGAGGAGCAAGAAACCAGCCAGGTGCTTCTCACTTCCTAAAGTTTCTCCCACTTCTTGAGTCAGGAAGGAAAGCACAGAGCACCAGTCAGCTAAGCATATTAAAGTTTAAGTAATTATCAGATGAGGAGGAGGAGGAGGCAGAGACAGTCTATTCAAGGAGAGGTTGCTTATTTTGTATCAGAGGACCAATTGGTGAGATCCTCTAATCTTCTTAAGTCATTTGGTGATCTGGGTTGGTGTTAGAAATGTCTTTCTCATGGTTGCATAATGTCTCCACCCCATCCTTTCTAGAGTTTCACACCTAAGGCTCTTGTGGCAGTGAGAGGAGGGACTAAGAGCTGCCATCACCAAGAGATTTCTGAGCTCTGCTCCTGCCATGTGGATCTTTCCCCTGTTGCCCACCTGCTGGAACTTTTTTGCTTCTGTTGGAATCATTTGGTGCAGCTTCTTAAGGTTGTTGAATAGCGTGCTGCTGCTGAAAAGCTGTGTGAAGTTACCCCTGCTCCTTTGCCTCTCTATGAGAGAACAACAGCAACTGAAATTTAGCTGAATTGGTTCCATAGTCCTGGCATAGACAAAATTATTCTAATTGAATAGACTCTTGAGAACTTCAGGCTACTCTCAGCCCCACAAAACCCCATGATAGGTTTGCTAGGATTTCTGTATGTCAGAAACTACTTGAAGGCACATGGCAACAACACAGAAGTAAAAGGGATTCTCAACTGGTTTCTGCACATCCATAATTCTGCCAGTTGCTGAAATTATAGCCCTTTCCACATGGGGGGCAGCGAAATGGGGGAAACGGGGTGGTGCACACAGGGACAGAGCTTACCTTGAAGCAGGGCACTCCGTCCCCATGGGGAGGAGTGCGAATTCGCTGCTCTAAACGTTGCCGCGCTCGGCGGCGAGTGGCGGCGCCCAAAACGGCAGCCGGCGGCTTCCGGCAGCGGTCCGCCAATCGGGGCAGCACGCCAGCCAGAAGCCCATGCCGGGCAGCTCTGCAGGGATGCACTAGTGCGTCCCTGCAGTTCTAAATGGGGCGCTGCAACGGAGTAGTGTGCACAAGTTTTAAAAAGACCACTTGAAAAGTGATCTTTATAAAACACAGAGCGCCACCCCCGCGGCTGCGTGAGAGCGGTTTCAGGTCTAGAACCTCACCTTTTTTCACTGCTCTAGCGCACCCCACAGTGCAGACGACCTCCGTGTCTGGTCGTCACAGCGCGGGGTTTTACCCCTGTGTGGAAATGTCCTATATTAGCCTATGTTTTAACAGCCTTTTTTTTTCCAGTGATATGTCCACTTGAATATATTAAATCATTCCTCTGGATCAATGCAAATGGCCCTCTTGCATCTTGAAACGAATTCTCAGGAATATTGGAAACAAGGATACTTGCAAAGGGTTGTGATTGCACTTTTTGTGTGATCACAAACAGCCCAGCCTTGGGGCTCATGCTGACTTAATGTAATCTATTTAATTTACAACCCAACCCAGTGCATGTTTATGTAAGAATAGCTACCACTCCCTCCTCTAAATACATGCTTATAGAATTGCAGTTTCAGTTTATTTATTTTGTCAACATCTATCTCACATCTCCAGGTCCTCAGAACAGTAAAAGAAGCTTCTCACCCTGACTCTTTTCCAGGAAATGGTGTGGATGGTGTGATAGTATTACAGAAGCACTAGGTGCCCCCAAACATTGAAAGCAGGCACTAATTGCTAAATCCTACCCCTTTTAACCAACTCTCTAAACTTACTGCTTCAGTCACTGTCACATTATGCCTTCCCTGTTTAAGTTCTCAGCAACCATTTTGTTCAAGCAATTTTCAGTGCTACACAGAGATAGAGACTGGAGTGTCCATAATCTCTGTGCCAGATGGTGCTCTGATATGGAAGAGACACTAGAGAAAAGACCCTGGAGCATCAACAAAGTGGCAGAGAATTCAACATAAGATATTTCAGTAATGTTATGAGCAGTGTTAATTGTCACCCCCCCCTGCAAATAAAGCAACTTCATTGTTGCTCCTGCTCATCCTTTTATGCTCTGTCTGCTCAGTCACATAGTAGGAAAATAAATGCACAGCAATTTGCCTATCTATAGCCTGTTTGGATTAATATGTGCGTAATTTCACTGCCACCTACCTTTATATTGTATGGAAAAGAATATCACATCTCAGTTTGTAGAGATTTCATCCATCTTAAAACCCATACAGAGGAAAGTACACTTGTACTTTGAAATAAGCAACTGGATATGTTGGCCTCTTTAACAGCAATAAATTCAACAAGCTTCAGAGGGTGCATAATCTATCTGGTTTATTATCCAAGGTGGTTGAGAAAAGGATTCTGAAACTGAGAATGTAATTCTTTGCTAACTTTGTTTTTGAAGGAAAGACCCAACTTGAGATAAGCTGTCCTAAACAGTGTAGGCAATAACAATTGGGGAACATATATTTTCCCCATGGATCTCTGTGCCTGCTGAGCTCTTCTGTGACCTTTGAGTATTTTCCATCTGGAGGTAGAAAAGACATTAACAATAACTGATTTATTTTATTTTTAAGAAATGTAAACAAGTCATGATTTGTGAAACTACTAACAGATGTGAGCAAATAATATTCAGGTACCTGTCACTGTGAGAGGGAAGAAAAGATTTTCCTCTCGTTTCCATACCATAAGCAAGGATATGTGCACTACGAAGAAGACTAAAATGTCTGAATGTGCACAATGTATATTTACAGGAACATGGAATGTGAGAAGCCTGAATCAGAGGAAGCTGGAAATTTTAAAACAATAAGAGGAACATATAAACATTTCAGCAGTCAGGGTGAGCAAATTAAGGTGGACGTACATGGGAATCAGATAATTGCACAGTGTTTTACTTAGGAAATTATAATCTAAGAAGAAATGGGGTGGCATTAATATTGAGGCGATATGGAGCAAAAGCCGTCAAAGAAGATAATCTAAAGTCTTAGTGAATGATGTCAATAAGACTGCAGGAAAAACCTATCAATACAACCATAATCCAAGGTTATGCTCCAACTACAGAGTCAGAGGAAGAAGAAATTGAAACATTCTGTGCAGGAGTTCAGGAGGAAATTGATCACGCACCAAACCAGAACTTCTTGTTAATCATACTTGTTTGGCACACAAAAGTAGGAAACAGAGCAGAATCAAAGATTATAGGAAAATTTAGCTTAGGATCAAGAGAAAAAAAGCAGGAGAACAACTGACTGAATTTTATGAGGCCTACTGTTTGTTCATTTCAAATACATTCTTCAAAGAAGTGACTGTATACATGGATGTCACCTAATGGCCAATATAGAAATCAAATAGACTACAGAATTGGAAGAAAAAGATGGAAATACTTCATTCTCTCTTTACAAACAAGACCAGGAGCAGATTGTGGCACAGACCATGAACTGCTGATATCAAAAATTAGAGTAAAGCTAAAGAAGAACACTAAATTGTCCATCATGCTAAAATACAACCTGAAGAACATCTTCATAGAACTTAATGAGAATGTAAAAAATAGATTTACATTATTAAGCATGATTGACAAGGAGCCAGAAGAACTCTGGACTAAAGATAGGCATATTGTGAGGGAAGAATTGAAAAAGGAACTACTGTAGCTAAAAAAAAAAAACTCATTGGATGACAGATGAATTTCTTTAAGCAGTCAAGGACAGGCTAGAAGCAAAAGTAAAACAAATAAAAATATCGTCAGAACCAAGACCGTATTCCATCAGGCAGTGGAATATGCTGCCTCAGAGTGTGGTGGAGCCTTCTTTGGAGGTTTTTACTCAGAGACTGGATGGCCATCTGTTGGGAGTGCTTTGATGTGTGTTCTTGCATGTCAGGGGGTTGGCCCCTGTGGTCTCTTCCAACTCCATGATTCTAAGAACACAACTATTCAATGACTTGTGCACAGGGACAAAGGCAACTACTATAACAATCAATGCAGAGAAATAGATGACAACAAGAAAGTGGAACAAGAAACTTCTTTTCCAAGATCTGAAAAATCAAAGAGAAATGTAAACCAAGAATGGGGAGGCTATACAACCAGAAGTAGAACACAGAAAATGAACAAGTAAATAAGATAAAATACCAAATAAATAAATTAAAAAATACAAATAAAAATACAATGGAAGCAATGCGCTGAAGATTTATGTAAAAAGAGATGAAAAGATGACAGAGTCATTCAAAGATGAAATATTTGAAGTTGAACCCATAATTTTAGAGAATTAAGTGCATGCTGCGCTCAAAGCACTTGGGAGGAATAAAATCACCAGGAACAAAAGGCATAGCAATAGAACTACTTCAAGCTACAGAGACAAAATCCATTCAATTTCTAACAAACAAACACACACATTCTAACTAAATTCAACAAATATGAAAAACAAACGAATGGTCCACAGATTGGAAAAATTTGACAATACATTCCAATCCCCAAGAAAAGGGACACCAAGAATTGCAGTAAATACCAGACCATTGCATTTATCTCTCATGCAAGGAAAGTGATGCTCAAAATTTTATAACAAAAACTTCTACCATATGTGGACCAAAAAATTCTAGATGTTCAAGCTGGGTTCAGAAGAGGAAGAGGCACTAGGAATCATACTGCAAATATATAATGCATAATGGAGCATACCAAAGAATCTGAGAAGAAAAGCAGCTATGCTTTATAGAATATAGCAAAACCTTTTACTGTGTACATCAAGAAAAACTTTGGATTGCTCTTAAAGAAATGCCACAACATATGATTGCTCTGATGCATAACGTGTATTAAGAACAAGAGGCTACCATCAGGACAGAATGCACAGAAACAGAATAGTTTCCAATTGGCAAGAGGGTCACACACACAAAGTTGGATTTTATCACCCTGTCTGTTTAACTTGTATGAATGTATCATACCTAAAGCGGAATTAGACTTGGAGGAAGGAGACAAGAAAATTGGAAGATAAAACATCAACAGTTTATGATATGCACATTATACTATACTGCTAGCAGAGAATAGCAAAAACTTGGAGTGACTACTGAAGTCGAGGAAGAAAGTGAAAAGACAGCTTTACAGCTGAAAATAAGAAAATAAAAATAATAATCAAATAATAGTAGACAATGAAGACACTGAGATAGTCAAATCTATACTGTACCTCACTCAATCGAAATGTCTTGTCTATGAAGAAACTAGACAAGATCCTCAGGTATAAAAATATGTCACTGAATACTAAATTTAGGATTTTCTGTGCTATTGTGTTCCTGATTTCTACGTATGGTTAGAAAGCTGGATTGTGAAAAAGCTGATAAGCAGAAAATCATCTCATTTGAAATATGGTGCTGGTGGAGGGTTCTACAGACACCATGGACTAGCAAACATATAAGTAAATGGATCCTAGCACAAACGAAGCCTGAACTTTCCTAGAAGCCAAGATGACTAAGCTGGGACTTTTATACTTTCGACATATCATGAAAAGACATGATTCATTAGAGAAGACAATAATGCATGGGAACATAGAAGGCAGCAAGAAAAGAGGAAGACCACATTATAGATGGATTGACTCAGTCAAAGAAACCATAGTTCTGAGTCTGCAAAACCTGAGCAGGGGGTGTTTATTAGAGGGTGAAGATAGGGTTGCCATAACTTAAAAGTTACCTTGATGGCAACTAACCACAACAAGAACACACATCTTAAAGATGTGCACAAGCACACTTTAGCCAATGGCGAAGTACATCAAAAAAACCTCATGAATTTCTGTGAGGAAAGAAAGTTTACAACTTGTTACAGAAACTGGACAGGATGAAAATGCTGGTTGGATTGTGAATAATGCAATCTTTTATTTTTGGATCCTTGGTTCCATGCATCCACAGAATGTGTACACAGCTACCTTTAGCGTGACCTTCACGTTCTTTAGCAAGTATGTTCCTTAAAAGCTCCTCTTGTGCCTATCCTTGATCTTTTGAGGAGATGATTCTTCAGCATCAGCATCATCAGCATCATCACCATCCCAACAGTGGGATTCAAGAAGGCTAACAACATATCAAAAATAATACAGATTAAAAACTAGAAAAGATATGACAAAAGTATAAAGTTATCTAATAACCAATTAAATAATTTATCAGCTTAACACATTAAACATGAAAAACATTAAAATTTATTAAAAGTGTAAATGGACAATAAAACATAAAAAAGCACAGCACATCAGTAAAAACCAGTCCATTCAATTTCCAAAAGCCTTGTGTTACAAGAATGTTTTCAGCTGCCAAAAAAAGGAAATTGGTCTCCGTAAGAAAGCAGTTCCAAAGACTGGGAACAGCCACTGTCAAGGTCCTCTTCCTTGATCCCACCAAATGAGTCTGAGAAAGTGGTGGGGGAGAGAGAGAAGGCCCTCTTCAGATGATCTTAAAGGCTCATAAAGGAAGATACAGTCTTTCAAATTGCCTGGACCCAAGCCCTATATAGGTTAGCACCAGCACTCTGAGCTATGTCTAAAAACAGACAGGCAGCCAGTATGGCTGTTGCAACAAAGGGGTTGTATGCTCCCTATAGCCAGCCTCAGTTAGCAATCTGGCTGCTGCTTTTTGAACCTATTGAAGTTTCTGAGCACTTTTCAAAGGCAGCCTGAAATAGAGCACATTACCGTAATCCAAACAGGATATAGCCAAGACATATGTTTCTGTGGCCAGGTCTGACTTCTTCAGGAATGGACTCGGTGCACTAGCTTTAACTGTGTAACTTTGTCACTGCTGAAACCTGGGCTTCCAGGCTTAGGGCTGCATCCAGAATCATCCCTAAACTGTGAACCTGTGTTCTATTTTCTCATATATTCTCAGCTAGAATAATGCTATCACATAGCTATTAAAATTAATTCTATATTTTAGGAGATCGTATTAATACGTGAAAGTATGGATGAAGAAGAGTAAGAGGAAGAAGGGTAAGAGGAATCCAGTTTTTCAAAAAACTTTTGCTTCCACTTTTGATTGAGAATAATTAAAAGTATATGAAGGATGTGATATACTTCTTCCTCTTTACTAATAAGGCCATGCATTAAAATAAGCAGCCTAAAAGAAGACTTGGAAAACGTCCATCTAGGTAGCTTTCTTCATGTAAGGACTCTGTGGAGTTCACAATTGATCCTAATGGTACTGAGGAGCTAAAAGACATTGAAAGCCACATGTAAAGAGCCATCGATACCAAATAACAAGGGGTAGATGTGACAGATACATGTTGGCAGAGAAATCTTAATCATCAAGCAGTTTGGTCTATAATGTCAATTGAACATTATGAGAACAACTTTACAATGGGATAGTTTAAGATCTCGTTGAAGAGTTTGAAGACATGAAACCAATTAATTTAGAGCTCTGATTCCCCCTTCCACCATTGACATATATTAGCGATGGAGGAGACAAACTGCCTTATATTACACAGGCAAGAACTTAATATATACAAAGAGAGGGAAATTCCTTTTTAATATTTTCTTAATGAAACCTTCTCACAATATGTAAGATAGAAAATACAGATTATTTACCCTATCATTCAAATTATGGTTTTCAGTGCATGTTCCTGTTTTCCCACAATGTTTGTTTCTAAATATGTAGAACAGGAAAATAAATTGACACAGCTCCTTTCCTGCCCTGCGTTCTTCCTTTGCTTTCCTATCTTTAGCAAATTCAGTCAGTTGCTGCAAGTTTAATACTGAATGCACAGAAAGCGTAGCATTCTCTGGATATGCTGCGGATAGTCTAAACATTTAAGATGGGCTATTTGTTTGACCTGTCTGTCTGTCTGTCTGTCTGTCTGTCTATTTCATTTATATCCTGCTTTTCTCTTGAATTCTGCTATCCTTTGTCCTGCACCATTATAGGTCTATTATTCCACTTTCAACATCCTGTGGAATTCTGGGGTTTGTCGTTTACAGAGGCTAAAGAGCTTTCTGGCTGAGGATTCTAAATACTCCTCCCTAAACTGCAAACCCTAGGATTCCATAGGATGTTGAAAGTGGGATAATAGCACTATAACAGCGTAGTGCAGAAATGGCCCTCCTCTATCTGTGGAGAGTTTTCATATACTTTGGATTCCTGATTTTCTAGTGTTTCAAACCATGCAGAGAATCTCACAGCCAGATAAGACTGTTCTATTCAGAATGTCACCCATCACACATATTCTAGAAGTCAATGGAAATATAAAAGAAAGAGGTGGTACTAACACACTGCTTCTCCCCATGAGTTTAGAATATTCACTTTTCTAATGTCTGAATAGATCTGATGTAACCTGGAGGAAGGCAATTCACATATTTTTCTGCCCTACTATAATCTTTAGAGCCGATGTGATACAGTGGTTTGAGCATTGGACTATGACTCTGGAGACCAGCGTTCAATTCCCTGCTCAGCCATGGAAACCCACTGGGTGACCTTAAGTGTGTCACATACTGTCTGCCCCAGAAAACCCTGTGATAGGTTCACTTTAGAGTTGCCATCAGTTGGAAGTGACTTGAAGGCACACAACAACGAAAACAAGAACAACTATGACCTTTCCTGACCTTCCACAAACCTGAGTTCAGATGTGTGGTCATACAATCTTCCTCAAATCCAAGAAGATCTGACTGATCTGACTAGCATCATCTTCCCACCACTGGACACACCAAATGGCTGTGGCCATTCCTGACCATGCATTTGCTCTCTGCATGAAAAAGCTACTGTGTGTTTTGTGGGGAGCTTCCCCAAAAAGATTGGCTCAAAAATGCCACTATTAGAGTTGGAAAGATTATTAGCAAATATTCTTATCCTCAGTGAGAAAGGGTGTTTTGACAGATTAAGACATCATTTTAGAATTGAATTATGACATTTTTACAATCCAGATTTTTTTTCTTGCACAATAATTTGAGTGAAACCCCTTACATCGACGCCAATATTTTGCATAGAAGTCAAGTATATTTTCTGCAGAAAATCTGCTAGTTGTGTAAAAAAATTGGTCTTTTTTTTTTTTTTACCAAAAACACGGTCATTTGGGCAAACAATTTTTTGCAAAAAATTACAAAATGCAATAAGTGATTAGAAAATGCACAAAAACTTTCATAATCTCACCCACTGAAGAGAAAACTGTTGAAGTTATTATTTCTTGTTTGCAAGAATGAAGTAAGCAAAGATATACATTCAAGGTATGTTTGCCATATGTGTTGGCATTCAGTGGAACCAACTGTCATAGATATACGACCTCTTGCATACAGAATCATGGAATCTTAAAGCTGGAAGGACCCACAGCTCCCCTCCCCCAAATTTTTTGCAAACTAATGGGAGAATCATACTTCTTGTAAGGGAGCACATCTCCTCTAAGAAAAGGTATGCCCCTCCCTGCTCCTCTTAAATTAAAGTTTGTGGTTGTTGTATGCCTTTAAGCCATTTCTGACCTGTGATCAGAATTATGGTTTTCTGTGGCTGAGAGTGTGTGACGTGCCCAAGGTCACCCAGTGAGTTTCCATGGCCAAGTGGGGAAATGAACCCTGGTTTCCAGGTTCATAGCCCAATGCTCAAACCACTACACCATGCTGGTTCTACACTATGCTGCTCTTAAAGAAAAGTACCAGTTCTTTAAAAACCAGAAATGACTGTGGTAGAAAAAGGGCTCTAAATAACCTGGAGTTGTCCTTCCAGGGACTAGCTTGACCAGTGCCCTGAGTCAATATGACAAATGTTCTGTTTTACTATTCCACAGATTTTGTATTCACTCTTTGGCAGTGTACTTTTGTTTGTTGGGAACCTTGCTTAGGTTTGCCACTTCACAATGTATTTGGCAGCTTCTCCACCTCACTCAGTTAAAATTTGGAATGGGGGGATTTAAGAAAGCAACATTTCTCTGGAGAGTCTTAATGTTTGTCTCTGGATTTCACCTAGATCAACATTTAAAACAAGTTTGCATTCCCCCTGAGGGAAAGAACTATGCCATGAATGTGTATTGGAAGGAGTGTTTTGCCTGCACATCACTGTATCATGTGTATAAATATAAAATTGTTTAGCTTTAGTTGCTTAGAAGAGTTCGGCTTCTTTAAACTCTTCATTGAAATCTCTTACTAACTGTCCTAGGTTCACCAGAAAAAAGCATTGTTTGTGTCAGCACATTGTATGAACATGAATGATCTTCTTTATTGCTCTCATTCCTCCATCTTCTGCACCCAGTGCCCTATTAGGTATTTTATTTTGAATAAAAAGATGAATTCATGTGAGTCCCTCATGGATTATCTAAAGAAATATGGTAATCTACTCTGAAGTGCTATTGTTAATGTTCCTTCTGCTGCAGCAAGATCAAGCAGAAACATTATATTTCGTTTTGGGGTTCCTACTTGACGTATATACACAGACACCTATTTTTAAAAGGTTTTTATTCTTATTTATTCACAGTGAATACATCTACAATGGAGACAGAAAAGGGATTGTATCTGACTGTTTGTAACTCTGCTGATGTGCTTTGCACATGACAGTGGAGAGTCAGAGACAAGATTTTTGAACACCTTCCACACTGTTCCAACCCATTACAGGAAACTGGGAGTGGGTGTGTGAAGACAGGGTGGTGGCAGCTTAAAATTTCACCTCTTTTTCCTTCATTCATCGAAGCTTTCATTGGATCAAACAGCATTATGTTAAGTCCAGAATTCCAACTGTTTCTCAAACAAGAGAAGGGCTGGCAGAAAACAGAACAAAGGTAAAATAAGGTAGGAAAAATGTAAAGATAGTCATGTTTATATTAGACCCATTAAAATCAGTGGCATTTAAATTTAATCATGGATCATTAGTTTCTTACACATATTTAAAGCACAGCTAAGTGGACACAGTCAGGGACATAAAGAATACAAATTTTCACATCCCAAAGAAAGGATGTCTGGGCATGCATTGGAAAAAAAAATGGTAAAAGCTTGTGCCAGCTTTCCATGTTTCTGGTCTATATTAATCACCGTAGGCACTTAGAGCAAGCTGACATTGTTAGTGCATGCTCAGATGCTGATTACTTTAACATGCCCAGATGCTGATTACTTTAACACTTTGCTCTCAAGAAAACTATAATGGATTGTTAATAAATAGTAATCTGATTCAGGAAATACCTGGCCACAGAGGTATCAGTTGGCTCTAGATGGAAATGTCATGATTGACTGACATATGGCCCATTTGGTGTGTAAGCAGGGCAATATTAGCATCCAGAACATTAGCCCCATGTCACTCTACCATGCCTTCTCAACTTACATACACAAGTTATATCCCTCTGAGTCAAACAAAGGTCACCAACAACAGCCAGAACCTTGTATAGCTGAGCAAAGTATAGCAGTTCCTTGATTTACTATGGAGCCAATGAAACCACTCCCCCATGGCAATTCTATACGTGGTGGAGAGTAAGTATAGAGGATTGTGAAAGTATATGCCTCTGTCTCTGTAGGCAGACACAAAATGATTGCCCCATCTGCCAAGGTCTGCTGGGGTCCTTCAGAGGTCCCAGCCCATGATATAAGCTGGACAGTGCTGATAACAACCATTTTGGAAGAATTCTGTGGATACCATGGACTTTCAAAAATACAAAGGACCAAATCGAACTCTCCTTAGAATCCAAGATAACTTATGTGAAACGGTCATGCTTTGGAGATATCATAAGAAAACATGATTCACTAGATGAAACAATCATGTTTGGCAGTGTAGAAGGTAGTAGGAAAAAAGGAAGAATACATTAAAGAAGGATGACCAAAATGGTGAAGAGTCTGGAAGCCATGCCCTATGAGGAGCAGCTTAGGGAGCTGGGTATGTTTAGTCTGCAGAAGAGAAGGTTAAGAGGGGACATGATAGTAATGTTTAAATATTTAAAGATATGTCATGTCGAGGAGGGAGCGGGCTTGTTTTCCACTGCTCCAGAGACTAGGACAAGGAACAATGGGTTTAAGCTGCAAGAAAGGAAATTCCACCTGAACCTCAGAAAGAACTTCCTGATGAAAGAACTTTCTGTCTGGCAGTGGAATATTCTGGCTTGGAGTGTGGTGGAGTGTCCTTCTTTGGAGGTTTTTAAGCAGAGGCTGGATGGCTATTTGTTAGGAGGGCTTTGATGTGTGTTCCTGCATAGCACGGGCTTGGATTGGATGGCCCCTGTGGTCTCTTCCAACTCTATGATTCTAAAGGTGGACAGACTCAATCAAGGAAGCTATTGCCCTGAGTTTGCAAAATCTGAGCAAAGATGTTGATAACTGGGTGACCTGGAGATCTCTCATGGGTCTCCATAAGTCAAAGTAAACTTGATGTCGGTTAACAACAGCATATGAGAACATAGTCTGATCATTCTATGATCTCTCTGCTGTCCTCCACACACACAACCAATTGAGGGTGTGTGTGGAGGGGGAACTGCAGCAGCTTTTCAGTAACTCCAGGATGGCTTCAGTCAGTGTTGAGAGAAGAAACGAATAACACCTTCTGCGTCAACCAGAAATGAAGAAAGAAAAAAGACAATCCCAAGACTTATGCCTGTGTATGTCAGACATACACAGCCATAGTAAGGTAACCCTCAAAGGAAAGATAAACCTTCATGTTTTACTTCCTGTCATGAGATGCAAAACCAAGGGGTAAAACTAAGTTACTAGTTAGTGAAATACATTTCAGCACAACTCCTGGCATTTGTAGCAGCAACACTTCCCTGACATCCATACACTGAGGCCTTTTCCACATGGGGTTTTTGAAACGGTGCAGTTCGTCCTCCAAGGAGGAGGTCTTCACCTCAGACTGGACTGAGTCGGATCTATTTAAGGTAGATCTGCACCTCAGTCTGGTCCAGAACAACCCCAAGTGGTCCTCCAGCGTGCTTTTGAAAGACCTGATTTTTCCAGTCTTTCAAAAGCACGCAGCACGCAGCTACTGCAAGCCTGCTCCCTTATGTAGATTCGCAGGCTCGCACCAATGTGAGCCTGCGATCTGCCTGGGGGCGGGCTTTAGGCTGGCGAGCTTCAGCGGTTGGTCAAGAGCCTCAACCAACCGGACGCCGGAGCAGTGCGCATTGACGAGCATGCACTGCTCTGGAGCGCCGTGGACTGGACCGGGGAGCTGAAAGGTCCGGTGAGTAGCAGCGCGGGGCAATTCCCTCGCTCAGTGTGGAAAAGGCCTGAGACAGCATCAACAAGTACTGATGCAAGAAGGCAGCAATATGGAATATTAGATACTAGTGAGGCTAGACATACACTCTTCACCCTTAGCAGGCCCTTTCCCATGACATTAAAATGTGCAGACAGAGGAAACTGAGAAGGTCACAAGTTGTAGAGTTCCTTCAAGGTTTTAGCCTTAAGCCATCAGGTTTTCTTTAAAAAAGATAAGACTCAAAATAATTCAGAGGCAATCTTTCTGTTTGTAACAGGGTTCAATGAAGTTTTTGTTTTGCTGTGAAATCCCTATGCAGTTTCAGGGAGTCCTACTTTGCAGTTATTCCACTGATGAACATTCTCAGATGAAAGCTTGTAAAATCTGTCAAGATCATAACTAAAGGTTAGGTGGCTGCAGGCCATTTGAGCCTGTTTGTTCTTTGTCCTCTGCTGTAAACACTGACACAGCTTTCTCCTGCAATTTCTAACAAGTCGAAAGGCGGAGGGCAGGGGAGAAAAGGACAAAGAACTACAGATCAAATGAACCAACACTGAGTACTAAGTACACCTGTAGCAATAGTGAATTTAGCTGTCCCATTGGCACTGTAATGAAAAAAAGAAGTATAATAACTTCTTATGTCCTGAGGGGAACAAATCCCTTTCTGACTCCCAGTGATATATATTGACCCACAAGGTACTCAAAGGGAAATCTTCATGATGAAACAACATAGACTGGTGTGCATATATAGAAAGAGAGGCCAAAAATGCCATTTCCCTCTTGCCAGACCTATCTACCACTGTATTTTCCTAATCCACTACCTGTCCCCACCTCAATGCTTTGTGAACTAAGCTTCTGTTCTGTGTCACCTGTCTGGCCTCAGAGCTTGGAAAGTGGTCATGCTGGGTGGTGAATTCTGGAAGCTGTAATCCAAATCATTAACTTTTTCAAGCTCCAGCATGCCTAGTTGAATCTGGGAGCCTTCTTAAATTAAGGGAAAAAACAAACAAAGTAAAACCCAAGCCCTACTCACAACACTGGCAGTGGAATGCTAGAGATAAAAATGTTGTTGTTGTTCTTGTTGTTTGCCTTCAAGTTGTTTCCAGCTTATGGTGAGCCTAAAGTGAACCTATCACAGTTAGGTTTTTCTGGGGCTGAAAGTATATGATGCGCCCAAGGTCACCCACTGGGTTTCCATGGCTGAGCAGAGAACTGAACCCTTGTCTCCAGGATCATAGTCCAATGCTCAAACCACTACCCCATGCTGCATCTCTTACAGTGTTGATAGCATATATGGGCATATATGGCACATGGGTACATATGGGAAATTCTTCTATATGTTTTTGTTAAAAATCTTGTTCAGACAAAGATGCATTGAAACTCCACACAAGTGGGGGAGCCCAAGATACTGGACCTTCCCATGACAGCATGGGACCTCAATACTCACAACGTCCAAAGAGGTAGATGTCAAGGAATAGTCATGGCTTCAAGTGAAACATGACCAGTGTGTGCATCAAGAACAGCAGCAGGGCTACTCTATGTAGCTCTGTGATTCTTCTCACACATTGTTTCAAATATGACAACTTCCACATATTTCAATGTATGTGGGGTCAACAAGTGCAGTGAACAAGATTTTTTTTATTACAGGACATAATAATAAATGAGTGTTTAGATTTAGGAAGGAAAGAAAGAACTGAAGGAAGGAATGGTGTTACTCAGGGTGAGGAACATTTACTAGTTCACCAGACAGCACCTCCTGTTTTCTTACACCTTGTGCCATGTTGGTTTGATTTCCTGTCCTCCTTACAAAGGTAGACAATGAATCTAGCAAGACTCTAGCTGTGAATATGGAATCATTGACCATTTGATTTGCCTCAGTACATGTGGGTCATAAAGCAGATGTGAAGTTGTTCCCTTGGCCATGAAGCAGTGTTTTCACATCCTCTTCCTGCATCAAAGAAAGGGCTATGTTTCAGTATGTATTTGTGGGAGTGTTATTCCTGGGTATATCCTGTGTGTATATCCTGTGAAATCCTAGGATCTGCAGTTTAGGGAGGGGCATTTAGAATTCTTTGCCTTAGAGCTTTAGTGCCTTTCTAAATTATAAAACCCAGAATTCCATGGGATGCAGCCATGGGAATTAAAGTGGATTCATACTCCTATAATTGTGTAGAGTGAAAAAGATTTTTAGGTGTAGAAAGTGCTAGAACTTTGTAAGCTCCTTTGTCCCAATTTCAGCTCACCCCTAGTTATAACTCCTCACTCAAAAAAAAATATTATTTATCTCAATTATACCAGAAAGATGTCCTAACATTTTCTTCATCTCCTCCAAGAAGATTTTGGAACTTATCTGAACTCCTTGTTTCAGTACCAAACTAGAGCATGATAGTTCCACAACAATATACTGACTGAGATAATATATACATACTTAAAAGGATTGGCTGGTCATAGTTATATTCCAGAAACAGTTTTAAAATAACTCTTTATGAAAGTGGAGTATATTCAAGACAAGTCCAAAGTCCTTTCACATTTGCCTTCCATCACCAAGCCTATGAATGGAAAAATGTAAATGGATAAACCAACAGTGATTATTGAGATGGTAGTAACTGGGAAAAATGCTTCTGAATTTTCAAGATTCACTACTGGCTGGCACTGTAAAGAAAGGCTGGTCCATCTTTAAGTGTCTTTGCAGAGCTACAGAAATAATGGCAAAGTTATACCATCCCATATATATGTTTTTGTTGATATCTGGAAATATAGACAATGGGAAGGGCATTGGAGAATAAAATGAGCAGAGCACAAATCACAGCATTGGGGGGTTGGTGGAAAGAGGAGAAAGAAGCAATATGCAAGTATCAATGCATACATAAAGCAGCATACATTAGGCTTCATAAGGCAGAGCCTTTGAGATCCTGAATGTATCAAATGACAACATTCATTTTGGACTATGCAGAAGACAACCAGAAAGTCAGCAACTTGGTGTGCTGACATTGCAGTAAAACATCATTTTAATTAGCTCACACAGAGGACACATTGTGGAAAAAGTGACATTTCATTGAGGAATATACTATTAAACACAACCCTCCTTGACCTGCCATTTATCAGGGTGAAAAAGAAAAAAAAATCACATGACTCGTCATGTCTTTCTTACTGTCCTTTGAACTCTGAAATGCAAGGTTCATTTGCAGAAACCTGGGACTCTCTCTTGACATACATGCTCTTTTCACTTGATTATTTGTTTGTTGGTAGGGCTTCTCTCCTCAGTGGTTATGAGCAATGGACACCCACTCCTCCCCCCTGCAACACATGCCTCTGAAGGAGAGATGCAAATGGTTTCACTTATACGTTGAACACTGAAATAACTTTGGGCTATGCTCTGCATAGTCTAAAGCGACACACTGAGAGCTTCTCCCTTAGTGCTACTGTGGAAGGGCACTTCTGCTATCAGTTGAAAATTGCTTTACAACAGTGATCCCACACTTTACTTAACATAGGGCGCAGCCGCACAGCATACTAATTGTCATGCTAATATTCTAAGCAATCCTAGGATTTGTTGTCTGTGAGGTACTTAGAAACGAATGACGTGCCTTGAGAAGAGATGGATTCAGGATTAAATTGTTTCAGTAGTATGGACAGGTACTTAAGATAGCTTTGAAAATGAAGTTCAAAGCTGTATACCACTGCTTTCTAGAAAAAGAAGGCCAGTTTCTTCAGCAAACTACAAACCCTAGGATTCTAAAGAATGAAGCCTTGACAATCAAAATAGTATGATACAGACATAACAGGTGTGATACAGCACCCATGGTGCTATTTATCATGTTATCATTCTTCCCTATAAAGCAGGTTCCTGAAAGTGGGCAGGACATTATAGTTGAGATGCTTCTGGTATATTGTTGATGGTCTTTCTCTTGGGCAACCCCCCACCCCTCCACCTGACGAATTTGGCTGTATGAAGATGTCTTGTCTCCTCATAATGGAATTCTCTCATAATGGAGTGCACAGCTAGTACACAGCTTCCTTCTAGCCTGGAGAGAAAGGAAGAAAAGATGGGGAATATCAACGGGGGGGGGGGGAATCAAACATGGCTACTGCCATGGAAAGCTCACCACCTACTGTCTTCTCAATATGGCTAGCTCTGGTTTGTATATCCTGTGTGAGAGAGAATGATGATGGAGGATTTAAGTGTGATAAAGACGGTCAGGTACAAATGACCTTGCCAACTTGGGGTTGTAGTCCCTTCCAGTGCTGGCCCAGACATAACTACTGGAATAGGTGTGGGTCACAGATTAAAAAGGGGTTCCCCACAACTGTTCTAGTAAATTACTGGTTCTCTCCCTATTGCAAATTCAAAATTGGTTGAGTAAAGTATCATGCAAGACAGAATGGAGGAGGAAGATCTGTACCCACTATGGCTAGACCTGGCCCCAAAATGAGCCTGTGTCAGAGTCCAAGGCATGGGCAAAAAGGGCTGGCTGGAACAGGTGCCTGGGCTGGGCCAAAGGACAGGCACTAGATCAAGACACCAAGGGTCAGGGCACAATAAGAATCCAAGGCAGCAGTCCTTCAGGTAGCAAGAGTCTACGGGGCCAGAGACTAGAAGCAAATCCAGGAGACAGGCAGGAGGTCAGAGCACAATGAGAGTTCAAGGCAACAGGAGCCTTCCAGACAACAGACAGACACAGGGTCAGAGGCAAAAGGCAGGTCCAAGAAACAGGCAGAAGTTCAAGGCACAACAAGGGTTCAAGGCAGTAGAAGCCTACCAGGCAACAAGGGTCCGCAGGGCCAGAGGCAAGAGGTAGTTCTGGAAATAAACAGAGGTCCAAGTCCAGGGGTCAGCTATCAGCAGGGTCAGGGACACTGGAGAGTCAGGAGAGGCTACAGATAGCACTGGAGACTGTGTTGGGGTGGCCAAGGCTGCAACCCTTATCTGGCTGGCTGCTGGCTGCTCCAGCTGCCCTGCATCAGAGCAGCCAGCTGGGTCTGAGATACTGGGCAAGGACTTAGCCACCGACCAGAACCCTTACACCCTATAATCAGTTATCCTTTCCCTACAGTTTCAGTCCCATTTCTTACATTTACCACTCTACCACAAAGAGTGCCACAGATGATTTCCCAGATGCTCACATGTATCTAGCACAATTGCATATGCATGCCTAGTACCTTAACATTGTTGCCACTTTCTACCTTGCTGAATAGCCAAGCAAGTACCTATAAAAAAATAAGGTAGTAGGGCTCAGCAGAAAAGGAGACACAGGTAAACGCTTAGGTGGAAAGTGAAGATACATATGAATTTCTACTCTGTTCTGAACATTTTATTGTTACCTTGATTTCTGGGGTCCCGATAGGGACACCTCTCTGTGCTCTCAATGGGGAATGGGAATTAGCAGAGCACAAGCTAAGCAATACAAGAGGCAGGGCAACCTAGCAAGATCTTGACCCAATGTCTACCGGGTCAGAGAGAGTCAATGAGCAAACAGAAGTAAAATTAAATTGTTTTCCTTTATTTTGATAACACAGTCACAACGTATGTATGCAAACACGCTCACACAGACCTAAGAAAGAAAGGTAGGAGTTGGATAGAGGGTTTTAACAGGAGGTTTTGCATGTGAAATACTACACCTGTCCTGAAGCCTGGAAAGTCCAAAGAAAAGTCCGTAGAAGTGGAGATTCTCAGCACATGAAGCTGAGGGGAAGGCTTGTCGAATGGAGCGACAGCAAGGTGGGATGGAAGTCAGAGCGATCTGAGGAAGCACTCAAAACCAGGGGATCTTATAGGGGAAAATGTGCCTGTAGACTACTCCATTCCTGGGGAATACAATGGGTTTCGGGCTGGAGACAAAGCCTCCGAAAGGTCAGGATTTTGCATGATTGAGTTATGACAGCGTTGTCAATAGAGTGGTCGGTATGCAAACGCGGAGTGCTTGAGAGTTGAGTATTCAGCTCATCAAGCTGCCTGCTCGGGGCAGGGGATCTATTGTAAACAGCGTGCATACATAATGTGATCTTAAGAAGGCACTTGCCTGGAGGTCTCCTGAAGCTACAGTTCAGCAAATACTGGCCTGCCTGGATTGGTTTTGAATGGTTCAGCTATTTTCAGCCATGCCCATGTGCGTGCTTGTCCGGGGCCCTCACAAGCACATGGAGAGGGATAGGCAGTGAAGGCCAAATTATTGATATCAAATGATATCTAATATACCACAGGCCTAGGCTAGAAACTACAGTAACATGATAACACTTAGGTTTTCTGAACATCCAAAGTTATAGTCAGAGTTTTATCCACTAGGACTGTGGTCTTAACACACTAATCATAAGTAGCACTGAACAAAATGAAACCTATGTCTGAATAGGCATGCACAGAATACTTCAGTCTAGAGGAAGTACCACTGTTCAGCATTGCTTCCTTCAGCTAGATTTCCTGCATTTTCTCCTCAGCCTACACTTAAAAGACCTATTGAAAAGGCCAGAATTATAGGCAATTCTCTTTCTCTATAAGTTTTTTTTCCCTTAACATCAAGGGTGAGAATCTTGCAACTCCAGAGGACAGAACCTTCTGTCTAGTCCTACCCTTGAACTTCCCCAACACAATCCAACCTAAAAAAAAAAAGATTGGAAATCAAAAATGTAAAACAGTATTTTCAGAGGCCTACAGGGAACAAACCAACCAACCAAACAAACAAACAAACAAAAAGTAGCCAACAATCATCAAAAATAGTAATGAGAATGTGACTTTTCATTCTGAAAAATGATCACATGAATGGTCTAAACCTCCTTGTACTTCCTCTGCTGTTCCTGACATGGCCCTTCCCACCCAGTGCCACTCTTTTCTTCCCTCTTCCACTCTTAAGCCTTCTTCCTCTCCTGTTTAGTAGCAAGAGGCAGTAGGAGGGTAAGTTCCCTCCTTCATCCCACAGGGAGATCCTGCAATTTCCTCCTAGGTCTCTTGACACTGAGGCCCTTTTCGCAAGGCATTTTCCATGCAAAAGCGCCCCTTGAGTGTTGCGTGACTGTGAGGAGCGATCCATAGGACGCACTCACAATCGCACGATGCTCCAGGGGCCAGCAGGCGCCGATTGCACACCTTTTCATTTTCGGCTAGAAGCCGAAAATGGTCCATGATCGTGCCTTGCTCCCGGGCCCAGCACACACTTACCTGGTGTGCAGAGCTTCTAGAGCTGCGCCAGTTGTGCTTCCTGCCCCAGTGCAGCCTGGGAAGGTCCCAGGCTGCACTGCAGAAGGAAGAGGCGGGGCTCTTGTGCGAGCAGGCTGCTTGTGCGGAGCCAAAGGACTCCGGACGTGAGAGCCTCTTGCCGGAGGCTGGTCATGCTATCCCCGCACCCCAGCGCCAGAAAAAGGTAAGGTGCGGAAAGGGCCTAAGTTGTTTCAGAGTTTGTTCAGCAAACATATGGAGAACCAAGGACAGAAATAGGGAACCAAGCATGGCAGCGAAGGAGTCACCTGAAACAGACCTTGCCTTTTAAAAACAAGTGTGTGTGTTTGTGTGTGTATAGAATGAAATTAACGAATCCATCTTGATTAAACTTTCTTTGAAACCAAAAAAATTGTCTCTCTGCTACTTAGCTATCAAAATTTTAGCCTACTCTATTTCCAAAGTTAGCACACAAAGATAGCACACAAGGCCCAGAATCCCTTGGGGAACTATGTTAGCATAAAAATAATTGTGGAAGCTGCTGTGCTTTTTCAGAATTTACCCCCCCCCAAAAAAAATTGGACTTGCAGCCATTTCTGAATATCTTCTCTTTTCTTTCTTAGCATTTGGCCAGTCTATGTGGCTTTCAAAGAATCTTAGGGGCAGATAATTAGCCTCTAAGTCTGTCCAAAGTGCCCATCCCTGCCCTAAATTGTGGCTTTTGTGCCTTAACC
This sequence comes from Iguana delicatissima, assembly GCA_948472985.1. Lineage (NCBI taxonomy): Eukaryota > Metazoa > Chordata > Lepidosauria > Squamata > Iguanidae > Iguana > Iguana delicatissima. The sequence continues at coordinate 499,213 of CAOKZL010000901.1, read as the reverse complement.
AAATGAATAAACTTTGTTTTGAGAGCATGTTTGGACCTTTGTATGCGCCCCTTTCATCAGTTCTTTCGTCCATGGGGTTTATGGGTTGCTATGGTCTGTGCACTTCTGTTAGCAGTTATAAATGATGGGGAAATTCAGTCTGGAGAACTGTGGCATTGTGAAAAACAGACCATATACAGTTATATGAGCTTTCTTAGCCATTTTGCTGACAGTGGAAAAGAGAAGTATCCATCTTCCTCAACGTCTCCTTCAGTCTTTTTTATACTTTCCAAGCCTCCATCGGCTTGATTTCCAATGTTCTAACCAGACCCATTGGATTACTATGATTGGAGAAACAGACATAGTGTCTTGTTTTAAAATAAGTGGCAGTGTTTTCCCTTCTTAGAATGATGATATTTATATTTTACGTTTTTTGGATGATCCAGAAGTCAAGGTGACTAGCAAAAGTTTTCTGCTATGGTGGCATGGCATCATGGTGGAAATATCTCCAAACACAGTATAGTTCTATGTGTGCCCATTCTAAATTCCTTGGGATGACATAGCACTCTAAATGCACCAGAAGGTTCTCTGAGAGAGGAATAACAACAACTTCTGGAGCCATCACACATCAGTTTTCATCTCATGCTTTCTCGCCTTCCTGTTTCAGTGGGCAAGACCTGGCCCACTAACACTGATCCTCACCCATCTCCACATCACCTTCCTCTCTCACACATACACCTAGACCATTCCCGCACAACACTCTTATAGCGCGATCATTCCACTTTCAACATCCTATGGAATCCTGGGGTTTGCAGTTTAGGGAGGGGCCAGCCGCCCCTCCCTAAACTGCAAACCCCAGGATTCCATAGGATGTTGAAAGTGGAATGATCGCACTATAAGAGTGTAGTGTGGAAATGGCCCTAGTATACCCAAGAAGTATCCATGGAGTTTTAATTGTTTACAAACCACTTTGGGCTAAGATACCTCTCCTCTAAAAGACAGGCAAACCAATGTTCAATTCCAATTTCACCCTTATCTTTTTAGTGGGAGTCACTACTCATTACAGCACACTATAGTGTTGTAGATACAGCTAACCATGAAGGTTATTGAGGAAGGCATTTCAATGTTGGTTAGTGCATACTCCACTTGGAAACCAACTTAGAAAAATAAAACACAAAGCACAGTGATGTTTTCTAACTTAAGATGCTCCACTTTCACAGTTTATTGTAAATATAGTTGCTGGGAATCCTCTAATCACTGTAGGAAGGTACTTCAGAACCAGGTATACTGTCTAGATAAAAGCATGAATTAACAAGACTGAACAGTAAACAGTTTTTACTATTTTTAACTGTCATGGCAACATCCTTTGAAGTCCTGGAGTTTGTAGTTTGCTGCTCTCTGCCTAGAGGAGCTCTCTGGCCAAGAATTCTAAATACCTCCTCCCTAAATTGTAAATCCAAGAATTCCATAGGATGTTATCATGGCAATTAAAGTAGAATCATAGTGCTAGAATTGTGTAGTTTAAAAGGGCCCCAGGGAACTGCCTTAAAAATTGCATTTCCTAAAGATAAAGCATAGGCTGTTTCCATAACCTCTCTTCTCATCTTTTGAACCATATGCTGCAGCTATCACATTTGTTTTCAAGGTACTTATTAAAGCTTAGCCTTCACTAACACTCCAAAACACATACAGACCAGATAATGCCTACTGCTTGTGTTGGACAACAATGTCCATCATCTCACATCAGCATTTGCATTGGCCCTGCTACACAGAGGTGTTGGGGGCAGTAGTCTAAAACAGCAGGTGAAGAATGGATGTGTTAACTATTCCAAATAAGATCCTTTATCATTTTATTAAGGACAACAGCTATATTGAATTTTTTTCCCTCCAAGGAAAGGAACCTGGACCCAAACCCTGTCTACTTACTGAAACCAATTAAACAGAAATCCCTATGCAGACCAGCTATTTCCCCTGCCGTAACTCTCCAATCTGAACTCACGAGAGCAATATTCGTGCTATTTTCTTTCTCAAGGACTCATCCCTATAGCTTTATTGACACTTTCCAATCAATATGTTTAAGAGGGTTTTTTTTATCCCTCTTCCCCTTCTTCCCTGGATCAAATGCAAGAGTGATTTGTATGTTTACCTTGATAATATACACTTGTCTCTTTAAGGTGACAGCAGATGGTCCAATAAGAAGTGGCAGGACTAAGTGCAGAAAATACGGCAGCCCATCTCAAGCTCCTTTAACCGTAAAATCTATGAATTTATGCTCAACTGAGCGATAAGAAATACTCATGAAATGTCCAAGGGTGAATCAGGGTGGCTGGAGATTTTTTTTAGTTCCCCTTCACGATAACTGTGGTGCACGACTGACAAAACCTTTGCATGTTGTTTGAAGGCAAGGAAAATGTTTATCAATTAACAATTTCTGACCCCCCCCCAGCACTCTCCTTTCGTCATTCCTATGCTGGTGAATCTCCTCCACCTTCCCTCCACTTTTCTTCTTTTACAAGTTTCTTAACTTCCTAACGTTTTCCCTCTTAGAATGTGTATCTGTTTTAAACAAGTGAGCAAGGGTGATTGAGAGAGAGAATTTTCCATTAACTTCTAAGAATGACTGTCCACTCTCACCAAGATGTGGCACTTTGTAAATGATGTGTTATCACTACTCATTTCCAATCTCTCTTTCTGTCCTCCCTCTATTTCCCTCTTGTGTCCTTTTGAGATTTATACTGGATGCTGTGTGTAAGAGAAAGAGAGCTTGGAAAAACTACACTTTAGGCTACAATTGGCAGAATTCCCAGCTAAAGATACTGGGAGGTTTTGCGCCCCCTCCCAAATCACTTTTCAGAGCTCCTGCTAAAGCATATTGTTGTTCTATGTTGTCACCTGCCTTCAAGTTGATTTCAGTGTACGGTAATCCTGTGAGGTCTTGCAAATTCAGGGCCATGACTTCCTTTTCTTCCTTTTCTTTAATTTTGTTGTATGTTTTTTGTAAAATAGTGCTCAACATAGATTGTGGTAAAGATTGGTTGAGTCAAATGCCCTATAATGTGGCCTTTTTCTTTTCTCACTGCCTTCCACTTTGCTAAGCATTATCATCTTTTTTCTTTGAGCCACATCATCTCATTGATATATTCAAATTATGACAGTCTCAGTTTAGTCATCCTCACTTCTAGTAAGAACACGGGCCTGATTTGCTCTAGGATCCATTCCTTTGTCTTTTTTTTTTTAGCTGCCCCATGGTATCCGTAATACACTCTTCCAGCACCATGTTTCAAATGTGTTGATATTTTCCTGTCAGATTTCTTCGCTGTCCCACTTTCACACTCTGTGATTCTATGCTCAGTGTTTCATTTATTTTAAGTGTTTAGTACTGCTGCTGCTGTTGCTGCTGCTGCTACTGTTACTATTGTTCCATCATCATCATCATCATCATCATCATCATCATCATCATCACCACTGTTGTCATGGTCGTCATCACCATCATCATCACCATCATCATCGTTTTTGTCACTGACAATAAAAAAATGAATAAAGTGCAGGTACTTCAATTAAAATTATCTAGTATGTCTATGGAATTCTTAAAATCCAGCTCAGAAATATTACCACTCAATTGGTCCCTTTCCCGTCCACACTGCAGAGGCAATACAACTTCTTACACCCAACAATTGTACACTATGGGGAAAATTTCTTCCATTCTTCTACAATTTTGCAGCGTAACATTACATACTTATAAATCAAATGTGACAGTGTTTACACAGCACGAAAGGCATGGTGAGCCACAGAGATATAGCACAGGCCATCTTGCACTAAATAATTTTAATTGGACAAGCACTATGATCCTGTATAACTGTAATTCCACTGAAATTAAACTTCTTTATGATACACTATTTCAATAAGCAAGTGAACATGGAATATATGGCTTGCTACCTCACTTAAATTAGCTAACTAAATATTCCAAGGAACTTTCTCAGTTTTCTCATTTCCCAACTTTGCAAATGTAACTAAAGTCAGTTCCCATGATCAGCTGCGATGGTATGTATCAAGTGATAACACTATCAGTGATAAGCTTGTTGCCATTGATGGATGCTGCATTCACATGATAAGAGAGCACTATCTATGGGAGTTGGTCTGTGATAGACATTTGACATAGATAAGCAATCCAAAGCAGTTGGAGTTATCATGTGGCAAACTTGGTTGTGTGAAACCATCATTGGAAGATGTTGATTGCCGAAGATGTCTAACTTGGAGTTTTGCTTCCTATCTCGTAATCATGGAACTGACATGGAACTGTACAAGCATGGTGGTGATGAAGAAATGGACAAAGTGCTTCATGAAATCTAGTTATACCTATTAAATGGAACTTTTCCTTGAGTATAGAGGACCACATCCCTGCAAAATGATTTCAATCTGAATCAGGTAGCTGATGTAGTTAGCAGTAAAGGCAAAATGAGAAAAGGGAAAATCAGAGAGATTAGATTATTGCACTTCTTCCTAAAGAAGCACATGAGTAAAAGATAATTCTAAGCTCCAACACAGTTTACCATTAGGACCAAAACAATAAAAGCTAGACTCAGTAAATCAAGGTAAATATATATTTAATTCCAATTAAGTTCCTATTAAATTTTATGAAGATAGCCAGTATGGCATAGCAGTTTGAGTGCTGGACTATGACTATGACTGTGAGACCAGGGTTTAACTCCTCACTCAGCCATGGAAGCCCACTGAATGACCATAGGTAAGTTCCTCTTTCTCAGCCCCAGAGAGAGGCAAAGGCTCTGAACCTACTGAATCAATCTTGCCAAGAAAACTGCATGGCAAATTTGCCTTCAGGTTATTGTAAGTCAGAAATTACTTGAAGGCACACAGCAACAAGTTCTATGGAACATAGTTGACAGGTTTAAGCCTGGAAGGTGGGGCAAAGCCAATCCATCTCATGAAACAGGAGTCACCAAGAGCAGGTGATAGTTTCTACTCCAGTGGTATCTGTGAGTCCACATTTCTGTGTTTTCCTATGTAAAAAAGATGCTGTTCATTGCTATCAGGGAAATTTAGTTTTCCTGATAGCAATGGGTAAAATTGAGGCAAATGGGGTAAAACCTGCTCTCAGTTCCTGAGACTGGTAGTCTAGTCAGAAATCTAATCTCATGAAAACAATCAAATGAGTGTCTTCATTGCACATATCCATGGTTCCCTGAGATACTGTGACTCTGCTGGTCTCCTTACATATCATAATGGCAAGCATTTTGGCAGCTGTAATAACTAAGGCTTGGATCCTATTGTCTTGCCAGAGACAAAGAGTTCATACTGTAGGATCTGGGGGTAACAACAGACGTTGGTTGTAGTTGAAAAAGCCTTAAAGTTTATTGAATCTGAATCCAGGAGCACACCCAAGCTGGAAACCTGAGATTTCAGAGGAAATGTAACTCCATCCTACATGGGCTGAATAATTTCGATTTTTTTGCCCTCATCCAGTCCATTACCAACAGCAGGCACTGGTTTAGCAAAGAGACAGCTTTCTTGCAATTGAATGGAAAAGGAGAGAAAGAGTTGAATGTCATAAAACGTAATGGTAACATACAGTAACCCAAAACTCTGGATAACCTCTCCCAGTGTTTTCATGTAGATGTTAAATAGCAGGGATGACAAAACTGATCCCTGAGAGACCTTGCAGGCCAATGGAAGGTGGGGTATTAGTGCATCTTCAGGTTCTCCTAGGATGTACTAAGCTCTTGCCTTTTGCCACTCTACTTAGAGAAGGGGATGGTTCATTTTTTGATTAGAGTTAAGGTACTGTACTTATGATGACCTGTGGATAAGACCCAGGTTTTAGGGTCAATTTTTTGAATAAAATTTCTAGATGTGCACATGAGTATGTACAGTACAAATAATTTATTTGATAGCTTTGGCAGTCACTGTTTCAAAATCTACATTGCACATTAAGTATTAGACACCATTTAACATTATGTCCAGGATCATTTCCCCTATCACTGGTTTCACCAAGGCCAACTGCCCTAGGGCTCAGATTTTTAAGGGCATCCAAATATTTTGCCTGATTTTTCCCCCCAGAACATGCAGTTCAGTCAATGGATCCTTCTAGTCAATAGGTTCTTCTTGTCAGACAACTCTTACAACTCACAGTCAACTCTGTTTTTCTGTCCTTTCATAAGGAAAAAAAAAGACAGAGGAATGTAGCCAGTGGAGTGAAATGAGAGCATTGTTCCCCAAATAAACATTCTTTCCTCCTTATGAAATGTTCCTTCAGTCCCCATATTTCTACCACTGAAGAGAGTGGGACATTGGCAATTATTCACACTGACAATTCTGTTTGTATTCCCTTGATAATACTGCCTGCCTTTTTCTTTGGATGCCCAAACTGTATTTCTAATTTTTTTTAGTTACTAAAAATTTGGAAACTGAAGGAAAATTTCATTTGGGAGTACAAAATTCTTATGGGGGGGTGCAATTATTTCATTTTGCCCCCCTGTAGGTATACCCTGACAAACCTGCTCTTATTCAGCAAAACCTTATCTAGAAATTCCTCATGTAAAGGAAGGGAAATCAATCCCATTTTTTCCTACTTTAGTAAACTCCTGGCCATTTCCACACTAGACAGTTATAGTGCTATTATTCACTTCACATCTATGGAATCCCGGGGTTTGCAGTTTAGGGAGGGCCCTCCCCAAACCTCCCTAAGCCCCTCCCTAAACTGCAAACCCCAGGATTCCATAGGATGTTGAAAGTGGAATAATAGCACTATAACAGTCTAGTGCAGAAATGGCCTCTGTTTTCATTCTCTTTCTCAAGACCACCCTTCAGGGATGGGTGTGATAGCATATTCCTAGTACTAAATTACTTTGGAGGCTTGATATTGTAATCCATAGAAATTCTGTGAAGGAATATGCTCCTGATATTTCTGCATCATATTTTATGCCATGCACCCTTTGACATACACAGAAACACCACCCTTAGGTGTACCAATATCCATTTCTCCTATAAACTTTATATCCATATTCTGTTGATTCTCTCTATTTAACCACATTTTCTCAGTGCCTGTTCTGTCTAAGCCCTCTTTTTAAAGCAAGCATTCCTAATCCCGCGCAGGCATAGAGGCTTGCAGAATTGTGTGTGTATATGTGCCTTCAAATTGCCTGTCATGTTATGGTGACCCCATGAATTTCATAGGCAAGGAACACTCAAAGGTAGTTTTAGCCCAGAAATATATGTATATGGTGTCCCTTTCTAAAAGACTCTAGCATGTGCATTGTCCCCTGTGGCTCATTTGTGTGGCCTTCATATTCTACTATGACTTACTTCTTTTGAGTATGCTTTTGGCCTATTTTCACTCTTTTCCCAAGAACATTTTCACTCTCATCTCTAGAGATGATTCATCCTGAACCAGAGACTTCCCAGCTCAAGTCAGATTTTCCCCACAGAAGTTTAAAAACTTCTCTAAAAACTTCTTTGGCATGCATGTGTGCCATCCCATTCAGTCTACTGTAACACTGTATGTGGGGCTACCTTTGTTCAGAAACTTCAGTGAGTAAAAAAATGCTGCAGCCAGAATGCTGACTGGAGACAGTCGCAGGGATCATATAACACAGGGATCATATAACTCCCTTGTTAGAAGAGCTTTACTGGCTATTTTTTTATTTTCAAGTGCAGTTCAAAGTACTGTTCATGATCTATAAAGCTCTGTGTAGCTTAGGTACAGACTACATAAAAGACTTTTTTCCTTCCTATACAAACCTGTTAAGGGAGGACTTTCTCCCAGTCCTTTTACCGTCACAGGCCCATTTGGTGAGGACAGAGAAGAGAGCCTGTTCAGCCGCTACTCCCATGCTTCAGATTCTCTTCCAGGGGAAGCTTCTCTACTCTCCTTTCACTGACCAGAGAAGACCTTTTTTGTTCAAGCCAGCTTTAAATGATTAATTAATTTTAGTGCCCAATTACTTTCAGGGAAAATTTTTATGGTGTGTGTGTGTGTATGCGCACGCGCTCTATTTTTAACCCTTTTGTGTGTATGTGCTTTTTATAGATTGTTATGCTTTTACAGATTTAATGTGATGATTTTTAAGCTGTGCTTTAATTTTCACTGTCAGGTTTTGGCGGATCTTGTCCTTAGCTCGTGAGCTGCCTCACGTTCCATGTGGAAAGAAAGATGGTATATCAATGAAAGAATGAATGGATATTAAGTGGGTATGAGAAAGTGTAATGAGACAGTCTTGCAGTTGAGTAAGGGCTGTAATGACCTCCCTCTTTAGATGGAATGTTGTTTCACTTATTGTTTCAACGGGGTAAGCCTACTTGGCTGTATTTGGGGACCTTCCTGCACACTTTGCTGTATGGAGTGCTTGAAGCCCTGATGGAAGTATTCTCTTGAAGTTAAGAGGAAATGGGTTCAAGATGGGCCTCTTTTTAAAAAATATGAAACAAAACATGAATATTTTAGATAGAAGAGTGTTCTATAAAGCAAAAACAAACAAACAAAACCCCAGCAAAACAATTTACTCTGCTTAAAAGAAGCCTTTTTTGAAGGAAAGTAATTTTCTCAAATGTCCCAATGACTTTACAGTAAGTACATTCAAATCACCGGAGCTGTGGTGATCTTCTATCCTTGTAGATAACAGAGGCAGCTTCATGATTAATTGCATCTTGATTCCATTCAACAGACGGTAGTGTCTGCTAGAATAGTTAATGGCTGCTGCCTGGTTTATTGCAATGCTGTTTTTTCAAACCTGATTAGCAACTGAATAACTGAAAACTGACTGATGGATCTACAGCCTCTTTACAGGGCCATTAAAAGTGTTCCAAAATGGAGTATACATATTTTTGCTCTTGGAAAAAAAAAAGTTGATATATTGGGAAAAGAAGCAAATAATTTAAATTTAAAACTGAAGCACCAGCAAAGTTGGAATTGCAATAAAACTTCATCAGAGATTTTATTTGATCTTACTCCTTGTCATAATGTAGATTTTTCTTTTAATGAAAACAAACACGATGAGTCTATATTGTGTGTGGAGGAGGAAAGAAAGATTAGCAACAAAATCCTGGGCATGTTTACCCAGGAGTAACTTGTATATCTCTTTGTATACAGTGGTGCTTACTGCTTGGTAAATCTGGTTCGAGCAGCAGCTTTAAATAACATGAATAATGCATTCTGCAGTATTTGATACAGCAATCTGGGCCTCAAAAAATATGTCTGAGAGTGGTTAACAAGAACTACCTTTTTTTCTTTTTTCTTTTTCTTTTTGCTATAGCCAAATATAAAAACTTGAAAGTACATAGTTACAAATAACTTGTTGTTGTTGTGCACCTTCAAGTCATTTCTGATTAATGGCAACCCTAAGGAGAACCTATCATGGGGGTTTCTGGGGCTGAAAATGTGTGACATGCCCAAGGTCACCCACTAGGTTTCCATGGCCAAGCAGGGATTCAAACCTTAGTCTCCCAGTGTTCTAGCCCAACACACAAACCACCATGCAATGCTGGTTGTCTAAGCACAGTACAGTCCCACCCCAACTCCCGTTCTAAAATTTCCCATGCAAAAAATAATGGTAAATCTTATCTTTGGAGTGGGATTTTTCATTTAAAAAGATTTCTCCTCCCCAACTCCATGAACCTGAATATAACTTTTAAAGAAATCAGAAGTGACTGTAAGGTTCTTCCCGAAAAGAACATACAGAATTTCAAGAGGGTATCCATCTGCATTTTTATAGTTCTTTATTTATTTCATTTACATGCTGTCTTTCTCCTAGAATGGGATCCAAAGCAACTCCCAGAAACAATCAATTAAAAAACCTTCATGTTAAAATTTAAGAACAATTAAAATCATAACATAAAACAGTATAAAATCATTTTTAATAAATAAATAGTTAAATAAAACATCCCAGGACATGACAGCAACATGTTAAAAGCCTCACAAATTTTACAGAATCTAATTCCTAATAGGGTACGATATCTAATGGTTTAGCTATTGTGTGATGGGAATCTGATCCCTTTATTACTGTTGTATATGCTATTATACACATTGAGATGGTACCAGATTTAGTACTGAGTTAGCAGGAACAACTTAAGCCCCACCTGAAGTCTATGGTAAGTCTGGATCCAAACTATTTTAAATAAGGGTAAAGGAAACAGTCATCTAACAACTGGACGGAGCTCAATTGCCAACTATTGTATGAAGGAAAAAGTGAAATTTATATGTCACAATCCATGAAATATTGCAGTCAGCAATTCTTTTGTTTAGCCAGTAGATTCTTAAGCAAAACAATAATTTGTGCAATTAGTATGCAACTAAGTGACTAGGATGTTTTTGTTTATATATTGTTTATGTGTTTATAGATATATAGATAGATGTGTACATATATTAAATCTGAATTAAACCTTGGCATGTGTAGTTAAATACCTAAAATATGTATGTGATTGCCTACCTTATTAGTATGCATTTACTACAAGTGAACGCTTAAGCTAAGTAATTAAATATGTAAATGGACATTTGGAAATGTGAATGGAAATTTGTACACAAAATTATAATACCTGTCCTTTTTATGCATTGACAGTAATTGGGTGTTCATATTAGGACTGAACTCACACATTTCCCATTTCAGTTTCTGACTTTCTGCAGTAGTGTGCAGTGGATAGTCTCCCCATGGAACATGAAGGTCAGTATCATAAGCAGTCTCTTTACCAGGATTATTGTGCCTGCTATCTTCTTAAGAGAGGAGTAATTATTCTACTCCACTGTGTGAAGTACAGAAAGCTACAGATGGTGCTCAAGTATAGTTGTGGAGGAAAAAAAGGGTACTTTCAGATGTTACAGCAAGCACTGTGACAATATGCATCAGTGAGCCCTTCCACATCCTGGGATTGTTGTAACTTTTGAAAATTGAGTTTATACACATTATCCTTCCAGGAATTTAAATGCCAAAACTTATGCAGAATATCATCATATGCACATGCAAATGGCTATTACATCCCTTTACAATGTATGCAGAAAAGCAGTGATTGTACACAGCTATATTTTCCTGTTTTCTGTTCATTTTTGAGGAAAATAAAATGTGCCTAAAAGCGTGTTGTAGCTGTTGGTGTGCTATGTATGTATTTTGCTATTCAAACTTGTGTACAGTTTGTACATGATGTCAAAAAGTAGTTTTGTCAAAAATAAATAAATAAATAAAGTAGTGATGTCAAAAAGTAGTTGGTCCTCATATTTCAATTATTTTTTATGGAATGGAAAGTTTTCACTTCAGCTTCAGTCTGTTTGGTTATTAATCTCTTCCATTTTCCTAATTACTAATCCAACATCACTCACTGGCCAAGTTCACACACAACAGTTAACTAGTGGTTTTTGTGAATTATACAGATTCTCACAACCAGCTGTGAACCACAATTAGAAGCTACAGTGTGCTGTTGGCTTACCAGTTCAGGTTTGTTTGAACCATGTCTTGTTCTTGCCATGGCTTCTCCCTGCCTTGTTTCCCTACCAGCCCAACCGGAAACAGAAGCTCACGAAAAGAGCAGGGGAAAAAAAACTGATTAGGCATTGTGAAAAAACAAACACTACTTTGTGTGGTCATTGGTGGGACAGTTTCTGACAAAACCAACAAACTATGGCTAATACAACTATGGTTTAGTATGATTTGCAAATGTAGTCTCTTGAGGCCCCATATGCCTCATACAAACATGGTTTAAGTATAATTAATGCCACATTTTGGATGAGATGAGTACTTGTTGATATCAATAAACTAGACCTAAACTAGGAATTCCTCAAAAAGAGCTTGATGCAAATATTCTAACTGATGTCTTGATGGTGTCTCACTATTCCAAAGACATTCGCATCTGGTATTTAAAATCCTTTTGTCTCCATCCTCTATTGTTGTAACCATTCTGCATATATAATTCCAAACAGTGATAAAAAATATGGCATATGTATTTATTATAAGCTGTATCTCTAAATGCCTGGAGTTCACCTAAGCCCACCCATATTGTCTCTCTCTCCCACACACATACACACACACACCTACCTTTATAGATAAAAGGGATAGATATCACTTTAAGAGCTGCCATTTAAAGGCGTTAAGTGGTAGCTGTCATGCCTAACCTGGGGAAGTCACTTTTAGAAGACAAAAGCCATGGTGACAAGCCATCACTGAGGAGAAGTTCTACACCAGCATCTGAAGTGGAGGCCCAAGCTGGCAGCTCTTCTAGGGAACTACTGTAGGCTGAGGCTGGGCTTTTACAATCCAGAGCGGACCTATGCCATCCAAGGTTACAAGAAGCCAAAGTCCTAGAACAGTGGTTCTCAACCTGTGGGTCCCCAGATGTTTGTGGACTTCAGCTCCCAGAAGCCCCAGCCACTATGGTCAATGCTCAGGGTTTCTGGGAGCTGAAGTCCAAAAACATCTGGGGACCCACAGGTTGAGAGCCACTGTCCTAGAAGAAGATGGCATCTCAATGAAACTTAGCTGCAGTGCTCAGCTCTGTGATCGGTAGTGACAGTGGTGTGAAGGAGCTGCCCAAATGCAACCATGTATAAATGTACATTTATCTAGGAGCTGGTTCTGAGAACAACTCAAATCTATTTGTATTTTGTTTCCTGCTTTCAGTATAACTCCTGTTGATTGATCTCCTGGTCTCTTTGCTTGGCACACACCATGGACTATAATTCTGACTACTCAGTGCTTTGAATTAGGGGCACCATAGGATACCACCTCCATGTTTACTTGATCTTGTTTTCCATTTATTCCCTTTGCCTGCTCTTGCAGACCATTATACTTCTGAGTACTCCATGCACTGACCCAGATCTAGCTCTGATTTGCCCTATTACTACTACCTTGCAACTGTTGCTTGCCCAGTGAACTGTTGTTTGCCTAGTGAACTCTTTCACCCTGTAGGACCTTTATCATCAAAACCCATGACAACAGCTCCCAGTTGAAAATGTTTACCTTACCTCTCTATGTGCCCACATGTTGAAATAGCACATATTTAACTCAAATGCAGTGCCATTTGAGCCCGAATCCATCCACAAGACAAAATTGATTCCAAAATGCGGTTCAAGCCTTGCTTTTGGGGAAGGTGGATATATCAGTCACTGAACAGAATGTTGCTGTCTGGCGACCCTAAGATAAACTTATCATGGAGTTTTCTTAGTGAGATTTGTTCACAGGAGGTTTACCATTGCCTTTTTCTGTGGCTGAGAGAGTGGCCCTTTCCACACCTTACCTTCTTCTGGTGCTGGGGTGTGGGGATTGCATGAGCAGCCTCCAGCAAGAGGCTCTCGTGCCCGGGGTCCTTCGGCTCCACACGAGCTGCTGGCTCACGCAAGAGCCCCGCCTCTTCCTTCCGCAGTGCAGCCTGGGAGTTTCCCAGGCTGTGCTGGGGCAGGAAGCATGACCAGCACAGCTCTGGAGTCTCTGCACGCTAGGTAAGTGCATGTGGGGCCCGGGAGCAATGCGCGATCGTGCACCATTTTTGGCTTCTAGCTGAAAATGAAAAGATGTGCGATCGGCGTCTGCCAGCCCCTGGAGCATTGCGCAATTGTGAGTGCGTTGTGTGGATCGCTCCTCACAATCACGTGATGCTCCAGGCGCCCTTTCGTATGGAAAATGCTGTGCGAAAAGGGCCAGTGTGACTTAACCCAAGGTCATTCAATGGGTTTCTGTGGCTTAACTAACATTTGAACTCTGGTCTTCTAGAGTCTTAATCCAACACTCAAACCATTATAACACACTGACTCTCTGAATGCAATGTACAATTGTTTTTTTACTGGAAACTTGCAGATTTTCATCCACACTCACCTTTTTCAAGCTCAACCTTGAAAAACTGTAGGAATATTTTAAGCTGGACCCACCGGTAACTTCCAGAACAAAGGTAAGAAAAAAAGCATTATATATTTCTAACCCTTACTCACAAAGTAGTGATTAGTAGGGGTGGAAGCAGACATTCACGAAGCCTGTGGATTATTTTAAATTATTATATGTCTTCCTCTGTTCAATGTAAGTAATTAAATTAGTACAGCTGTGTACAAAGCAAGCCATAAATCTGCATTAGGTTGCTGAATCTCTCTTAGTGGATATCCTTGGCGTGAGTCTCAGATTAATATTTATAGCTCCACATGAATATCTTGTACTTGGCTTTACAAATGTAGCTTGGAGGACACCAACAACTGTGCTTCAATTTGTAATGCCTTCAAAAAGTGTATGTGATCCAAGCCCAAAATTATTTTCAAATATGAATATATATTTGTAATTCTCTGTCCATCTCTATTTCCTTCTCTCTTTCTCCATCTCTCTACCAACATGGTTGTCAGAAAAGGAATAAGGGATCCTTTTAAAGAAACTACAGTATTCACTTCCAGATGAAATGTTTTTAGATAGGAATGCAAAAGATGAATATATGTATATGCATTTTCTTTGCACTGCAAAGGAGCTCTTCTTACTTTTATCTTTCACTTGTGAAAAGACTTTGTCCTTGCTAAATTGAATTGTTGTGCATGGCATTATCTCTGATCCAAACAAACACAGACCATCAAATGTATGTAGCAACCCCAAAGCCATTATATCCTTGTTCCAGTTTAATTTTAGTTTCACAAAAATGTAGGTAAAAAAAGATGCCTAGGGGCATCTTCTCAGTCATTTTTCTCTCTCTGATGTAAAGAAGCTATTTTAAATTGCTCTCTTTCTTCTACCACTTCCATTTTAACAAGAGTTGTTCACCTTTTCTGAAGTCCATTTGGTAGCCTTCCCTTTCCTTTCCTCCACCCAAATTCAAAATGCTGATAGATTTCAAGAGTTTCCTCTCCACCACTCTCACCATTTTTACTTTTTAAGTACCAAAAAGTTATTGTTTTCAACCACAAAGCTCTTCCTCATGTCCTTCGCACTGTGATTTTAGAATCAGCTTGGATCTTTTACTATCCCAGTACTTTAAGGCTAATTTTTCCCAGAGCTTGGACAAGTTATTTTTTGGACTATAATTCCCAAAATCCTGGGAGTGTAGTCAGACCAAAAAAAGATTTTTTCTATGCTTTTTCTTTTCTTTTTCTGATATACTCAAAGTGGAGATAAACTGAGATATTTTTAAAGTGGTAAGTCTAATCTGAAAATGTTTGCACTATGTTTTCAGGCGAAATGAGTCTTTGTCTTTAAGCTTCCACTCTGTAGATAAGGAACGGAAGGAACAGCCCCATGTTATAAACACAGCAGACTATGGATGACACTGATTGCTGAAGGCCATCATGTCACAATTTTACACACACAACTACTGCAGTTTTGCACACTTTCCTTAAAATGCGTAACACCCAAACACAAACTCTGCTCTGTACTCTTGAAAGCAAAAATGCTTTCAACATTTGTGAATGAACAGAGAATTGTGGTATTCTGTTGCCACACTGACTTGCCATTAAAATGTTGAAAAACTCAACGTCCATTAAGATCATATCAGTAACAACATAAGACAACAGCACTAAAATAAGGCAGCAAGAAGCCTAAAAAAAAGTATAAAAGAACACAAAGCTATGTCAACTCTGACACAGATATGTATGTGTCATTCAGATGTCAAAGCTGGGTTTGCACACAGAGGTGTGAAAATCCCACTGTCTTGGTTTTGTTGAACTTCTCTGAATCCCACCTGCATTTTCTTCATGTCCTTCTTTTGTATTGGGTTATAGAATCGTGGAATCATAGAGCTGGAAGAGACCACAGGGGGCATTAAGTCCAGCCCCTGCCATGCCGGAATACACCATCAAAGCGTTTCTGAGAGATGGCTGTCTAGCTTCTGTTCAAAAACCTCCAGAGAAGGAGACTCCACCACACTCTGAGGCAGTGTTATAAAACTTGTCTTCCTCCCACATCAAAATCAATGTATATTTTAAAGAAATTTTATCTAATGTACATATATATTGAAACATTTTACCTAATTTATGCAACCTTCCTACCATCAACATTTCTGCACCGTTTATTTCTCCATAATGCTCCGTAAGTATTGAAAATGTGCACGTTCTTGAGGTGCAATGTACTTCTTCTCATAACAAATCTCTGGAGATGCTAAAAGGCTAATTTCATCATGACTATTGAATCCAGGAAAAAATTTTTCCAGCCCTACTGACACAAAGGTTGAGGCACCCACTGTGAGTTTTCTTTCTATATTATGTCTGTCTTCACCTGCAAGTGCAACAACATTAAAACTGGGAGTCAGGCCAAGTGCTGATTTTGTACTCACTGCAATATTAAAATCATAGGCAGAGAAGGAAAGTACAGTCCTTGAAGCTGACATCTAGAAACATTTCTCTCTATCTTGCCTTGCATTTTAAAATCACTCAGTAAACATACTTGTCTGGCTACTGCTTTAATACATTAAAAGAAGGAAATGCAAAACAAAATTTTAAAAAATCAGAGATTTTTAAAAAGCATGAGCTAAAACCAAAGTAAAACCCATCTTCACAGGATAATAATGGAAACTTTTAAAGGCATTAACATATCTATCTATCTATCTATCTATCTATCTATCTATCTATCTATCTATCTATCTATCTAAAATATTTAGGAAAATTAAGAAAAGTTCTTTATCAGATGCTGAAAAGCCACTAGATGTAGAGCCAGAACTCAGTGACTGTATTGACTGAGGCCCTTTCCACAGGATGGCATCCTCCTGGCATGGGGATGCAAGAGGAGTGGGACTGCAACAATGCTTCCTCATGACATTGTCATTGTCCCGCCCTTTGCATGTTGCCAGCTGGCATGATCACAGGGTATATAATTGACAGAAGAACTCTGTCAATGGCCCCCAATTGCATGAGCCTTCCATCGCAGCTGGCCATGCAGAACTGGAAGTGCAAACATGTGCTTCCTTCTCCATGGAAGCATGGAAAGAAGGTTGGCTGAAGTGTGGAAGGAAGGAGATGTCCCTTGCACTCCCTTCCACAGGCAGCCAGTCAGGTGCGGAGGGGAGTATTGGGGACACACTCTCATCCCAGCAGAGGAGTTGTCAGGATTGAGATGGGACAACATGGGAGTGTCATCCTGCAGAAAGGGCCTAAGGTGGAGGAGAAGATGGCATTTCTCCCCTATTCCATCCACAGAAACTGGATTGGCAGATGAATCTGATTCCAGCACTGGTGATTGAACAGCATTCTGTGCCGCACCCCAGGGCAGCAGGCTCCTTTAGAGAATATAAGGAAGTCAGCCTGACAAATACAGTTGTGTCTTCTGGCTGCCACTTCCTGAGACTTACAGCATGGCCAGGTTACTGTAGATGTCTGGCAGGCTTCTTTGGGAATTGTTATTCCAACAGTAGAGTGTCACCAGTGAAAATAAACATATAGGCAAAACCTTTCTATGGTAGAAAGTCAGGTGCTAAGGCGTAGCCAACCACCTCCTACTTCCTTTTATATGAATTCAGAGCCTGTGTCTCATGTTCTTCAGCCTTACCAACAGGCCACCTGGAAAAAAGTATTTGGCTACTCTTTAGCATTTTTCAGGCTGGAAAGCTACATAAATGACTGTACACAACAATAGCATATTGAACACAAAAGCAGCAGAAAAGCCACTTCAATTCACTAATAATAATAGTAATATTTTTTTTAAAATATTAAAAACTATATATATCTCACAGACATTTCCAAAAATAAACTCAAGTTTTTGAAAATACTGTCCATGAAGAGAAGGATATCTTGGTTCACAGGCATACACAGAAATCTTGTTACAATACTATCTACTCTTGTCCTTTTTATTTCCCTTTTTTCACACATCTTGTTTTCCAAGAACCTTGTGCTTAAAAAGAGAAATCTCTGTCTATATCCTTTTGCCCTCGTGTGACCCCTCAGTTTATCTTTTTTTCTGCATGAAAACTGAAGTGACTTATACTTTAAGACTTTAATCTGAATCACATAGAAATTTGAAAATGCTCATTTCTTTCATGTTGGCCTTTCTTTTGCTCTTTCTATCTCTCCTTCTTTCATTCCTTCTTTCCTTAGTATTGATAAACAGATACCCGCACTGTATTTAAAATGGGCAAGGAAAGATCTTGAGTACAGAAAACAACCTGCACATATATAGAGAGGCTAGGGCACAATAAAGCGAAAAGATCATGTCTGCAATCTTGTCAATTAGTCCAAATTAGAGCAGACCCACTGAATACACTGAGTCAACATGTAGGTAAATCCAGTTGATTCAATTGATCTCCAGTAATCTGCACTAATAATGGGATTTGGATCACTTATTTCAGAAACCAATCTTTTTGGCATTTAAGCTTAGCTTATGAACATAAGGACTCCGTAGTATTATGGTTTGAAGAAAAGGATTCACACATATCATCTGGCTGGGGCAAGACAAAGGAACTGTTTGGTATCTCCCCACTGCCCAGATTTTGGAACATCTTACCCCATATCTGTGGATTCTTTACCCACAGATTCAACCAACCACAGCTTGAAAAAATATATTTTAAAAAATCCAAAAAGCAAGCTTTGATGTTGACATTTGATACAAGGGATGCCATTTTACTACACCATTGTACATAATTGGGACTTAAACATCTACAAGTTTTTGTATCCACAGGGGATCCTGGAACCAAACCCTAGTGGATACTGAGGGCCCATTACATAAGAATTCTGTAAACCAAAGGGTAATCTAGTCATGTATATATATATTATTTATTTATTTATTTATTTATTTATTGAATTTATATCATGTCTTTCTCCTAAGATGAGATTCCAACCAGCTTCCAGAAGTTTAAAACAAGATTAAATTTAAATGTTTTTTTACAAAAGTTAAAAAGGAATTAAAAAACCATATATTTAAAGCCATGGTTAAAACAATTAAAACACATTTAAAACATGCTTAATAATAACAGACTTTAAAAAATAAAACTTAGCACACCACTTCACACACACATTCCAGGACCCCTCCCTGGGGTATAATAATGTTCCAACCTTTGGCAGATCTTAAAAGATATAATTGCATCATGGAACATGGGATTTTCCTTATAGTCAGCACACTGCGGACATGTGTGTTTTCCATTAACCTGGGATCACTGTGCAGTGTAGGTCTTTACTTCCCAGGCAATGTATTATGAAGCTCTCTAATCTGTTTTTTCAGCTAAGTCAGGACTTTATTTCAGAAAGAACATTGAACAATACTACCTTTTCAAGTGATACCATAAACAAATGAAGACTAGACTTTTAAGTTCATCAGTAATGAGTTTACAGCAGCGAACAAAGGATATTAGTACACCTCGGCAGTTTTCTTCTGTTCTGATATTGAGATTGTAATAACTCACTTCAGAGGCTGCTGCGATCACCAAGCGAGTGGCCTCTATTGCTGCAATATTTAATTATATCTTTAATATTTCCTTAGCAGACAAGGTTTTCAATAAATGAGTGGACAGCTGCCAGTTCTTTTCCTGTCAGTTTTTGCTCAGCCTGTGTGCTGTCAATCTAAGATGACACAGACGGTCAAATCTGCTTTGAGCAAATGGTTCTACTTCACATGCTTCTGATGACCATAGTTTGTAAAAATTACTTTTTAGGACTATAATACCCAGGAATACTCATGGGTGTATCCCTTTTCTTTGAAAGGAAAAAAAAGAAAGCCATAGAAAGTGGTATGCCTCTGTTCATACAAACAATGACATTCCTTGTGGGTCTTAGTAATAAAATTAAAAGATCAGGAAGCCATTAAAACAGGGGTGGACAACTTTGAAACACCCAGGGGCCAATATGGGGCTCTACAGGGACCTTAACAACTGTAAAAATAGGAAACAGTGACTAAAATTCTATTTGTTTGGGGTTTTTTACATTTTAAATAATATAGGACCCTGCAACCTGTTTAGGGGTTTCTAAAACAGACCATACATCCTCCCTTTTGCCAAAAAAATAAAAAATAAAAATAAAGAAAAGACGCCCTATGAATCTTAGAATGCTGCTGGGGGCTGCAAAAAGCCTCGGGGGGAGGCCGTCATAGCCCAAAGGCTGCACGTTTCCAGCCCTACCTTATGGCAGTAGTAGGTCTTGGGATCCAAGGTCTGAAGTATTGTGGATAAACTACCAGTGCATCTGTGTAATTGCACTTTTCAGGATGTTTGTGTATGAATAAAAGCAAGAACAATGTTAATTCGTTCTCTTTTTCTTTAGTTTGAATGTTCTTTCTACATAGGATGGATTGCTATTATACTAAGCGTATTGTTCTAAGCATTCTCTATATTGGATAAAGAAAGGAGAAAAACTCTTCTTCATCCTTTCTTTATCCAGCATGTACTTTAATAGATAAGATTTTTTTCCCCCTTGTTAGGAGAACACTGCCACTGGATTCATACATTTGGAGCATGAAGTGTTCCACAGCTTGGAAAAGTATTTTTTTCTTCTTCTTCTTCTTTTTTTCCTCCCTCTCCCCTGCAGTGTAGCTCCACATCTAAATAACATCAAAGTTGCCTGGACAAAAGGGGCAGCAGGAAGCCCCCAATCACAATTTTGGTTCATTCAAACATACTATCTAGACAGTGAACGTGAGTGTGCCCAGTCCTATTTATACCTGGGTTACAAGAAAGTTCGCATTCCTATGTAGATGAATATATTGAAAGAAATAGCTATGTTAGTCTGTTTTAGCATTAAAAGGCATAAAGGAATTCAGTATCACTTTTAAGAGTGATGGGAAGAAGAAATGTTTAGTATTAACTTTCATGGGCATAGTCCACTTCATCAGATGTAAGTAGATCTATACAGTCCTATTTGGCCCCATGAAGAAAATGTCAGGTACTTGCATAAAGTACATTTCAATTCTGAAAACACAGCTTTATGGTCACTCTCATTCACCTTTGAAAAATGAAAGTTGAGGTCTAAACAATGTGCCTTTATTTTTAGACAATGTTTGTCTGGAATGGGATTTCCATTATATCTTCTAAGACCATACCACATATTGAACCATAATACAATGATGATACACAATTAATTTATTGGTTTAAAGGTAAATTCTAGGATACTGATGTAATAGTAATTCATTAAGCTCATCATTTGTGCTACTTTTCAAGTAAATATCAAAGGCAGACAGTGTTTTCCATTGCTGAAATCAGAAGCAGAGTGTCAAAGTCTGAGTTACATGGCCTCCAACAGTCTGAATTCGCAGTCCTAATTAATCCTCTATCAACCCACTTTTTAGACACTTTGAAAATACCCCAGTTTGTTCTCCTCCCACTTTCTTCCTTTGTCCTCAGCTAACTTCAATTGCTAGAAACCGAATTCAACGTGCAAAAGTAGTTTGGATTCATTCAATGTGTAGGGGGGGAGGACAGGGATAGGCATGATATTGTCCCTCCTACTAGGCTCAGGCAAAAGCAAACTGGCATATTCTTCTGGCTTGTGTGTTGTCTTCATTAATGGTTTTCACCATTTTGATGATTTTCATCTGTGAAATGGTGGAAGGTACGGTGTCAGCTTATAAAACTTTATAAAGTAAAGTACTTGTTCCTTTGACAGCTCTAGGGAAATAGGTGGCTTTTGCTATTTAAAACATTTTATTTTCCCAAGAATTTTCCTTCTTGACTTTAAATAAAAGTAGTCATGGTTAAGACAATCTCACTCATCTGAACTCACTTGTCCTTAGTGATCACTTGCTGACATGGAAAAAAAGTTTGTGTGCCCCTGTAAAGAAAGCATACAGAATGGGTTCTAAGATAGCCCACTGCAAAATGGTGACTAGCACATTTGGGTTAGTTTTAACTTCTCAAGTGAATAAATAAGTTACATTGATGCCAATATTTACTCCTATTTAGCACTTACTATTAAGCTACATAGTTTGCAGAGTATCCTTTGAAAATGTAGAGTTAATTGCCTGTTCACCCCCTGATTAGCATCTTTTATTTATTCAACTCACACACTATGAACTGACCTCGGATAGTTCTGTGTCATTTCAGTATCAGCTCACACCAAGAAATATTTAAAGCAGGATGAGCAAATATAGCCTGCAGATCATATGCTCTCTTTTGGTGCAATGGCCATTTCATCACAAACGCATTGGCTTGCCCATGGATGTCTTTCTCTCAAAATCAGAAATGACAGGTTAGTCATAAAACTGCATGTCTTTGCTATCCAGCTGCTATCCGGTACCCACGTGTCACCAAATTGCCTTATTCTATTTCCAGAAAAAAAATCCATTAAGAGCATCCTTTAGTGTTTCAATCTTATCAGCTGGCTTAGTGTGGTACCGTAATAGCGCTTGATAGCACTTCCTGTTGTCACAGATCCAGGAGTGGGTGGAGTGTGGGCATGCAGAGCTTGTCCCTCCCTCAGCAAATCCCATGGTGTGGTAACTTGGAAATCTATCACCTTTTGTGTTTATTTTAAATTTCTCCTTTGAGTTAAAATGTTTTTAAATACATTTTAATGCATTATAGCACAAAAGTGCAATAGTGTACAGTCAGCCCTTCACATTTGCGGGTTTGACATTCACGGATTTGATTATTTGTGAGTTTCTCCAACCCCGGCCCTCCCACCTCAGGTGCTTCTTTTTGGAGGAACCTTCCCTCTTGGTGGCTCCAATCAGACCACATAGCCCTTTAAAAATCCACCTCTGGTCCTCTTCTTCCTTTACCAGTCTCTGCCCGGCCAGCTAAGGATGGCTCTCTGCTCAAATTCTCAGTACCACAAACCCTGTACCCATGCCCCACACACACCCCAGGAAGGAGATGGGCAAGAGAGAGGAAGTACAGGACCATCAAGCCAAACATCTCCTTTCCCTGACCTGGTTTAGACTCTGGATGCCCACTTTCCCCCTCCGTGCCTCAGCTCCCTTCCCACAGACACACAAATTTTGTTATTTGCAAATTTTTCACTTTTGTGAGGGTCCTGTGTCCCTAACCCTAGCGAATGTAGAGGACCAATTGTACTAGCATATCATGCCATTACAAACATTGCTGCACTAGTACGGCTTCCAACACACACACACACACACACAGGCCCTTTCCAGACAGCGGGGAAACGACCGTAAACGGAGCTCACCGGATTTTTCCTTTGTCCGGGCGAGTCCATCGTGAAGAGCAGCAGCGCGAGTTCATCGCTCCATAGCGGAAGTGTAGAACTACAGAAAGTAGTCCACCCCAGTCCACTCTACGGTGCAGAAGACCTCTGTTGGAGGTCGCTCTGCACCATTTTAAAATCTGCGGAAATGGCCACAGACAGACAAAGACCAGTCAGGGGCAGTGGGCAGGATGAAGTCGGGAAAAGGGAGTGGCCAAGGAAACTGTAGTGCAGATGGAACACCAGTGGCAATACTGCTACTCATCCACTTAAGGCAGAAGGGTGCAGAAGAGAGCATTTCTAAGCTTCTACCATCATGCAAATGGCAATGCTGGGACTGTAACAGAGGAACACGCTAATGAGGTATGGTGTGGAAAGGGCCTAAAACAGCCAAGGGGTGTGTGGCAAAATGGTCAGTGAGTTTCCCTTGAGGATATAAATGACCCTTTGGCAGTCTATTTTTGAAGGGATGGGGGAGTCAGAGCAGTTGATGCAGCTCACGAAGATTCATAGATGGATGCAGCCTCCAGACTTCTGGAAATCATCCAGCTTCCTTTTAAGTTAAACAAATATGCTTGCTTTCAGCATCATTAAATAAATTACCCCCTACTGATTAAGATTTTCTATACCTTTTCACAATCTATCATGTATTACAATACAATTTTCCTATTTTGTATGAAAGTTTTAGAAAAATGTGGCTTCTTCCCACCTCTGCATTAGTTGAGAGAGCAGATACATGGATGGACACTATATGTATTCAACTAGAATTTATTCTGAACCTTCCAGGCTTGAATTGCCTTTTGTTTATTCTCTTTTCCCACTTATTTGGAAAAACTATAGATATTATGCTAGGTATTTCCAGTAACTACAACCTTCCATCCTGCCCATAGATAACGCTCAGTCAGCATTGATATCAATGAGAACTATGCACGCAGATTAAGGGCATAGGATGGGCTCTAATTTGTATCGTTAAATTAAAATACTGCAGTGCACAGAGCTGGAAAATGGTATCTGGGAGTCATTAATAAATAACTGGGCCTCTGGAAGGCAAGGCTATCACCTTTCTGTCAGGGTAATAGAGATACTTTTCCTAATGAATAGCCCCAACCATTTTGGACAATAAATATGAAAGCATTCAGACTTCAAAGCTTTGCTGATGACAAAAGGAATACACACACATACATACAGCCCTAGGTATAGCTAGTCCCTTTCTCCACACAGGACAAATTAGGAGGAGAGAGTAAGATTCTTTTTTCACTTAAGAACTGCACAGTGAATATATATAAAGATATATCTCTAAGAGCATTATAATTCATCTGCCTCCTCTTCCAGAAAAGGGAAGAAAATGCACAGTAGAAAGAGACAGCATTTGCTGACCTTACCGGATCAGAAAGCAAGGATTTGCCCCCTAATGTCACTGGTGGTTCTGAACAGAGAACTTTTCATTAACATTTTTAGAGTTCCTGGGGAGAGTCTTTTAAAGAAATATATCTCCAGAATCTGCATTCTAAATTATTCTGCTGCCCCTGACAGGTCAATGTTAGTCTTATTGAAGAAGAACCCCTCTCTTCCTCAAGTTAAACAGAAGGGCCCACTTTCTTTGTTTGAAAAATGGCAAAGGTTTATTTTCTAAAGTGTGTCATTCAAAAATGAAACAAACCTTCACACTGGAATTGGTAATGAACGCTGAGAGGTCATATGGCTTTTCAAAATAAGCACTCCACACGTGGGGCCTTCTCACTAATCACTGCTCAACTTTCATTCCTGTGTATGGAGTTCTGCGTGATTACCATATGTGCCTGTTTGAAATATACAGTAGTTATTCAGGGATAGCAGACATAAGCCATGGGCTCATGGAATTGTCCCATGTTAATTTCAACACAGTCTGTGTTGAGCCAAAGGCCAGGCAACCATCACCTTAGGGAGATTTTAATGCAGTATGTTTGCAGTGGTTCCCTATCTTCATAGGCCTATGACTTCATTATAAAATTTTAGAAATTGTTGTGAGGACCATCACTATTTGCATAGGAAATGGTATGCAAGGCAGCGACTCACTTTGAACCCCACATACCAAACCACAAAATAGCCATTTGTCAGAAGGACAACTGGTAGTACTTAATGATACTTCCTCTATCAAAGAGGTTTTGAGTTAGTACTCATTGTAACTCTGTCTGGATTGTCTCACCATGTTTGTTTTCATCCTTCTCAAAACCATGTTGAAACCATTGTTCAAAAATTCAACAGGCCTTCCTCCTGTTTTCATTAGATGGAAACATGTAATGGAACTGAGTGACATCTACATATTGAGATGACACGTCAGCCTGAACATCCAAATTACTTCCACCTCTGGTTTCATAGGCCATTTCTGCACTAGACTGTTATAGCGTGATTATTCCACTTTCAATATCCTTTGGAATCCTGGGTTTTGCAGTTTAGGGAGGGGCCAACCCCAGGATTCCATAGGATGTTGAAGGTGGAATAATCACGCTATAACAGTCTATTGTGGAAATGGTCATATAAATGTAGAAAAGCATAGGGGACAAGATGAATGCATTGCCCTCTCCATCTGCCCCCCGAGTAAATGGTGATAGAATGAAAGAGTTCCCTTGCAAAACCATTCAACTTGGAAAGACTGAAATCAACATAATGCTAGACTTCCTATTTGCGCCCTAAATTATGGATCTAGAAGCCTATCATACTGTATGGCAAGGGATGGAATTATTGATCTTTTAAATCTTGTTTCAGAGCAGGTCTCAGCAAACCTGTTTAGGATAGTAATGATGGAGGGATAGTAATGAATTGTAGTCCAAAATCTGGAGGATTACATGAGTCCTACCTTTAGTCGTTGGTACTAAAAACTGTTGAAAAGTCTTGGAGAACCAACTGTGTTGCACTTCTCCTGTCCATTCTCTGGCATAAATAATCTATTTACATGATCAAGGCAATTTCCATTCCAAGTCCAGACAAGAGTTTCAGTTCAGTTTTTATCAGTTCAGTTTTATTACTAAAATTCACATTTTTTTTTTCAAATGTGGCATGAAAAGAACTTCAGGTTTTTGTCTTTCCTTACAAAAAAAAATAATGTGGAAGAAAGAAAAATGGACATTTGTGAATACTGCCCAGACCTCTGAAAGTATTGTTTGTAAGTCTGAGTCTGAAGCCCTTTGTGTTGAACCATATCAGTGCCAATTGGAGTTATCACCTCATTTTCAGACATGCTTTTCCCCCTTTAAAGCTTACATGGAACAAAGGTACAACATATTCCTATCTGTGCTGGGAACATTTTACCTATTGAATTTGGTTAGTGTAAATGAGGGAAAGTGGTTTTTATCCAAATCAAAATGTATACTTTTTTTCATATTCAATACGTTAGAGGTGCTTAAAGTTTAAAATTTTAGAATGCAAGAGAAAGTGAAACTAGTGAATTCCTTATCCCCAGTTGCATAGGGATGGGGGGTGGCTCACCCTGAGCGGCAATGCTTTTGGGGCATCCCTGCCCGTAGCCACACCCCTACACTCCCGGGCTACACTCCCCTGGCCATGCCCCCATGCACTGCAGCCATGCCACATGGACAGTAGCCACCCCCCTCATGCTGTAGTCCCGCCTCCCACTCTCCACACACTCCAAGCTCTGCCACTGCCTATCCCTAAACCAAGATCTGAATAATAAGCACCATCCAAGCCTTGCTGAAGTCAAGAGGCCACCACACATCCAGCACCTGGGCTGAGAACATCAGATTTGACATTGGAACAGGCAACACATGGACTGAGCAAGGAGTCATCCCCCTCAACATATACTATTTTCAGGGTGAGGTGTCTGTCCCCTTCTTGATCTACAAACTACTATTAATTATTATGGTAATTACAAGAAATGAATGGCCCTAATCTAGGTTTCTTTAACAATAATCTAATCATAGTTTCCTTTAAGAACATGAGAATCAGCAATTCAATGAGGCATAATCACTCTGTAAGTGCAAATGCCCATCCTACCTCTGACTGATTTTGCAAACCAGAATAGACAAGATTCTAGAGAATGAGTGTTGGGCCGTAGTCCTCTAAGAACTCTGTCCACATCTTTGGGGTTTACTTTGTCTAGACAGCACTCTGATCACCTCTGTTCCTTGACAGCAGATAAAATATTTAGTAATGTTCCTCTAGAAAAGAAAAGTAAGAAAAGAAAAGAGAAAAGAAAAGCTGGTGCCATTGTCACAATGAAGGATCAAAAATCAATAAGATGTATGCATATGTGCAGTATTACAATTATATTGGTTGGGATACTGAGTTTGCTGCCATTAGCATGCCTTGAGTACAATTCAACTTTGAGGCTATTCTTTGTTGTCCCAACAAAAAATGTGGTCGGGAGCATGGGGGCAGTCTTTGAAACGCTGGGGGTAACTATAGGGAGAGGTAGAAACCAAACATTTTCTTCTTCAGGATTTTCTGCTGGATCTTGATCTTGTCTGTGAATAGAAGAAGCCCTTCTTTTCGCTGAAGGCTTGTTACAATCCAAGCAACTGCTAAAGAAAAGAAAAGGTCATGGTTGGTATGGAAACTTCCATTTTGTCCTCTCATTTATCCTCACTATTCTTTCAGGTCCAAGAGCAGCTTCCTGATACTTTCACTACATCTATTAGTGAACTCTAAGTAAAAATCATTTCAGCAATATTACATTCAATTATAATGGAGTTTCTGTGGAATCATGTATTATATCCACCTGAATACCAAAAGAATTCATCATGATTAAAGTTATTGCAAGAAATACCAAAGGAAGTAAGAATGATTTGCCACTTATTATAAAGGGTTGCCCATTTAGTCATAAGTGGACAGTCATTATTAATTCATTTGGTATTCCCTACAACATTAATCACAGCTAATTCTTTGGGTATTATTAATGTAGATATAACATGGAATTCCACTGCAATTTAGCTATTTATTTAAATGTGTCATTAATTTCTAATGCTATCAATTCAGCTGTCAGAATTTTCAGTCAGAATCTGTGTAGGGATATTACAAAGTGTGTGTGCATGTGTATGTATTTTAAGAGCAGACTTTGAAAAATTGAAAAAGGGGGTCCATTATTTTTTAAAAAATGGTGATGTTTTCTCTCAATAATTATTTGGCATGAATCCTTGTTCACAAATCAATGGCCAGAAATGGAAAAGGTTACTGTTTTGTACTATACCTCCCAGAATTCTACAGTAACCATGCTGGATATGGGATTATGAGAGTTTTAGTCCAAAAAGGTAACTTTTCCAAGCTCTGCCAATAACGCATTATACCTGTCTGTAGAACTAGAACCATAAGACTGGTCTGGGAAACCTATGCTCTCATCTCTCTTCTTTCCCTCCTTCCTTGAGGGGGTAAACTGGCTTCTTCCATGATCTGTTTCTAGATGAGGAGATTTTGTTTGTTCTAACTGGCTGTTCTAACTTTAGCGACACACTTTTGAACTAAATACAAAATTATATACAAAAATGATATATACTGTATCATTTTAGCTATTTTGTTGTAATTTATTAGCTACTTTGGGTCTCACGTAGAAAGAAAGGTAGGATACTAATTAATTAAACAAATGAACAAACAAACACAAATATACACCTTACATCAAATGCTATGTAACATTGACATTCAATTGTTTTTAGACAGGGACATTCTCTTTTGGCTTTTTTAATTTTAGTAGCCCCAGAAGCTCATTATGAAACATAGGCCATTTCCACACATGCATATTGCCCACGCTAGGGCGACCTCTCTTGGAGGTCTTCTTCACCGCAGGGTGCGCTAGCGCAGTTAAAAAAAAGTGAGGCTCTATACCTCAAACTGCTCTAGCGCAGCCGTGGGGGTGGCGCGGCGAGTTTTATAAAAACCACCTTCGCAAGTGGTTTTTACAAAACTCACCTGCGCTGCCCCGTGGCAGCCCCCGGTGAAGAACTGCAGAGACGCGGTAGCACGTCCCTGCAGATCTGCCCGGGGGCGGGCTTCCGGCCGGCGCGCTGTCCTGATTGGTGGAGTGCCGCCGGAAGCCGCCAGCCGCTGTTTTGGGCGCCGCCGAGGCCGCCGAACACCGCTGAGTGCCGCCGAAATTCGGTGGCGTTTAGAACGGCGGATCCGCGCTCTCCGCAGGGAGGGAGCAACCCGCTCACAGGTAAGCTCTGCCCCTGTGCGCGCGGCCCCGTTTCGCCCCCCCCCCCGTGAGGAAAGGGCCATAGTAGTTGTAAGGTGCTTTCACACAAGAATTTTTTAATCTTGCGATCATCCAGCCTCATTCACAACATTTTACTGTAAGTTCTTATTACATCACCCTCCATCGGTAATCCTCCCATATTTCTCCATCACTTCGGCCTTTCTTCTTACCACAGAAAATATTTTCAGGAGTTAAAAGTCTGAACAGCCATACAGCTCCAATGTGAAACTAAATTGAAACACTGGGTATTAAATTGCCCTGCTATTAAGAAGAACAGACAACATTGACAATAACTATGTCCTGCATTAATATGATGAGAGGTTATAGTCGCAAAAAGAAAGAAAGAAAGAAAGAAAGAAAGAAAGAAAGAAAGAAAGAAAGAAAGATGCACACAAAACACTAAATGCAAAAGTGATAAAATGAAATACTCTATAATGCAATGTATCATATAATTAACCTGTTGAACTAACTGCTTCAGGTTATTATTGAATTAAAATGGAGAATTGCTTAGCAAATCTCAGAAAAGGATTAGGCAATTATTATATGAGTAAGAAGAGCATCTGCTGTGACACTAGCTAGAATAAAATTATAAAGCGATATCAATCCTTCTCTCTTGACAACAAAACGGTTGCAAGATGAGACTACAGAGTATGTTTTTATTACCATTAGTGCTGTTGAAATGAATACATGGCGTGCATTGTTTATACTTACTAATTTCCCTGTTTGAAAGCAATATGGAATTTCTGAGTCACTCACCTGCAAGGAAGGATAGAGGGAAGAAAGCTTCATTGTAATTTTAGTTTGATGTATGCCCTCCAATCCAGTTATTAGACAGAGAGCATGAATAGTTGCATGTACATGGTGCACACATGTGGGAAATCATAAGCTAATGCAGAAGTAAGAAATCACAGACAGATGTGGATGTGTGAAGGAAACCAATCCAACTGCGAAGTGTTGACTTGTATTTCTTTTCATGTGGCAACCAAGTCACCAAAGAGAAAGCTGTACCTGTAAGGGTACTGTTTCTCATGTTGATTTAGTGCAGATGATAGTTGTACAAAATGTAGCCATTCCAGAGCCATGTTGAAGCAGAAACACAGAATTTGGTGCTGCCTTAAAACCCAACAAATTTGCTATGCGATAAACTTTCCTAGTTTATAAGATATGTTGGCCTCATACATTTACTTTGGAAGCTACATCCATACCTTTGGAGAAATGTCTGAATTATCCCAGATAACTTTCTTGAACCATTTTTATTCTGTATCTGTCCTGATCTGAAAGTGAATTCATGAAATACCAAACTTGGAGGTTGAATGACAGGCAAATTGTTTCAAGACAGTTGCGTAAGGACTGGGGGGGCGATCAAGATGGTTTGCTTTAGGCGGCAATGTTTTTAGGGCATCCCAGCCTGTAGCCATGCCCCCATGTGCCCTGGTCATGCCCCCACGCACTGTGGCCCCACGCCCTCTACACACTACAAGCTCTGCCACTGTTTTAGGATACAGAAAAGCCATTCTGAAAAGCAGTTCTGCATTAGTTTGTTCCCACATATCCTCATGCAAAACTCTGCCCTACAAGTTGTGAGGAATTTGTCTGTAGTCAAACACTGTACAGTTGTTGAATAGCTTCAGCCTGTGCCTGGTGCTGTTTTTAGTATGACACAGGAAAATAAACAGTCTTTGGTGAACAATAGATCAATTTTAATTCATTACCAAAAGCCTCTCTCTCGTATGTTGAGAGATTAGCAACATGTTTTTTTCTCCTAAAAGAGATCTATGGAGAGCCCCTGCCTTCTTCAACTCCAGGTTTAAATTGTGAAGCCATGACACTTCTGGGTAAATGATCCTCACAGATCATTATTAGACCCCCTCCCTCACATGATAGAGGTCTTAGAAGATATTTCACTGCAGTATCTGTAGAAATAACTGTTAGTGAGGAACCACAATCTGCAATGCCAAGCCCACTAAGGAATCCAGCAACTGTTTAAAATGTCTTCTGGCATGCTTTGAGTTTTTGATCTTTCAGTGAAATCTGTGTGAGCTCTGGAATGCTTGTGCCATCATGGGCTATACGAATCTGACAAAATAACAAAGGATCGTTGAAAATTCAGGGCTTTACCCATAAGCCAATGCATATCTTGTGATGAAAATGAATTTTTTGTCTAGAGCACTTTTCACATCATATCACAATGAAAGGGGAGAAAATAGATCTGAGCAGCAACCTCCAGCACAGACCTACCCCTGTATACGGTAGCATTGGAGTGTTTGTCTCAGCTGTATACAGTGATTTAAGATATGATTGCTAGATACTCTGTACCACCCATATAGAAACTATGGGTATGTAGTTTGTATTGACATAGGGATCATGCAGAGAGAAAGGATATGGGTTGGCGGAGGACTCACAACTGTGATCCTAGTTCCCCTGCTCCCTCTGTGCCTTACTATGGCCATTTCTGCACTATACTATTATAGTATTATTATTCCACTTTCAACATCTTATGGAATTCTGGGATTTGAAGTTTAGGGAGGGGCCTTTAGAATTCACAGTCAGATTGCTCTTTGGCCTCCATAAACTATAAACCCCAGAATTTCACAGAATTTTGAAAGTGGAATAATAGCACTATAACAGCATAGTGCGGAAATTGCTTTTATGTACATTCAGGGCTTATCCTATCTTTAGGAAGAATGAGGCAGTCAATAATTGACATTGCTGGGACCCACAGTGGCAACTTCTCAACTGTTTATTGGAGGGCTGTCTGTCAGAGAGAAGAACTAAATACAGCCATATAATCTGTCCTGTACTTCTTAAACTGGAAAGCTACCTTTAAGTCTATTGAAGTATCCTATCATGTTGCCAGTATTGCTATAATAAGGAAGATTTTCTTTTTCTTTTTCTTTTTCTTTTTGCTGCTTTAGGAGATAGGACCTGAACCAAAGTATTCAAATTACAGGATAAAAAGTAAATCATATAATACCTTTCTGATGGCAAGAGCTACTCAAACATGAAACAGACTGACTTGGAGGTGGTGGACTTTTTTGTTGGAGGATTTTAAACAGCAGTTCAATGGGTGGCTATCTCAGGAATGCTTCTGCTATGGATTCCTGCAGTGGAAGGGTGCAAATCTACAGGATCCTGGGGTCTCTTCCAATTCTATGATTCTGTGAGCCTTTCCACACTACACTGTTATAGTGCTGTTATTCCACTTGCAATATCCTGTGGAATTTTGGGATTTGTAGTTTACTGAGGCCAAAGAGCTCTCTAGCTGGAATTTTAAATTCCCCTCCCTAAACTGCAAACCCCAGAATTCCATAGGATGTTGAAAGTAGAACAATAGCATTGTAACAGTGTGGTGCAGAAAGGCCCTATGACTATCCACTGCCGCTTCCTGTTTCATTTACATACCCTCAGATAATTGCTGCTAAATTCTTGATACAGTTCCCCTCTTTCCAACCCTGCTATACAACTCTTTACAATCACAGTAGGAGAAATCCACAAAGGGATTGGGTTTTTGCATTCGTCTCTATGGATCTATGGGTCTGTGAGATGCGTGTTCCATTTTCGCTGGAAAAAAAAAATCCTGGAAAATCAAGTATTGTCTGTGGTGTGTGGTTTTTATGCAAACAATCCCTCGTAGGTCATGCAGCTGGGACCTCAGTGGTGAGGCAGCTGACCTTTCTAGTTGCATATTTTGACCCACTGAGCGCAACAGCCAGGCATAAACATTTTTGTTTCAGTCCATGTTTCCTGAAATGTTGGAAGAGTTTTTACCACTGAGATTTCAAGACTTCAACTAAATCAATTTTGCAGCAGAGAAATGGAATAGAAATTAATGTTTATGCGTTAGCTCTAGTTCCAGAATTCACACTTGCCTGTTTCCAAAAAACAGCCAGCACCTAACACAAGAAGAACTCATACTGATGTATAGAGAGTTCAGATGATACTAAGGGGTAAGCCTATTTAATTAAAGAAGGAGAATGAAAACTTGTGATGAGTCCAAAACATGGCTATAACACAAGGTATTTCTTTCACCTTTCATTCACAGTTGCCTTCACTTGCTGTAGTTTTCCCAGCTAGCACTCGGTAGCACAAGCAAAGCATCCAAGCTCATTCAACCATGCCTTGAATAAATTTAAAAGGAACTTGCTAATCACAGGACAGATTACATGGCATTTTTTCTCTTGGACCCCTCAGTTATAGGAAACCTTCTGAGAATGGATGCCAGACTAAGGCCCTTTCTGCATGACGGCACTCTTCCGCATCGTGGCGCTGCTAATCCGGGTCGGAAGGGAGCACATCAACAACACTTCCCTCTGCACCTGCTTGCTCCCTGCAGAAGGGAGCGGGATAGTCCTGCCCCTTCCTTCAGCAGAGCAGTCAAGCACTTGCCATTGCCAAGCTGGGGCAGGAAGTATCGTAAACATGCAAACACAGCTTCTGCACGAGGATAAACACAGGAGCACTGCAGGAGGGGAGGTGCAACATGGATTTTTATCTGTCTTTCAAATTCTGTGCGAGTGCAACACTTCACAATGGGATGGCAGTAGGATGGCAATGATATTGTGCAGAAGCATGACCTGCTGATCGCTGCCATCCCATGGCAGAAGTGGTTCAGCAACATCATGCAGAAATGGCCTAAGCTTAGATTTTCAAATCGTTTGAAAGCATTCTTGGGTTTCTCTATTGGATAGCCATTTGATGGCAAGGCATAAATACCCAGGTCCAATGTTTTGTTTTGGCAGTGGGATTTACAGTTGTTGTTGTTGATGACGTTGAATTGATAGAGGGATTCATTCAAATAAACAAGTTTAAAGGAAAATGCAGCTATAAATATATCCTAGTACATAACACATGAGAGCCCCTGTGGTGTGGTGGTTTGAGTGTTGGACTACAACCCTGGAGGCCAGGTTCGATTCCCCACTTGGCCATGAAACTCATTGGGCGACCTTGGGTGCATCACACACTCTCAGCTTCACAAAAAAAACCATAATAAGTTTACCTTAGGCTTGCAATAACAGTTGCATAGGGATGAGGGGGGATAGGGGCAGTTCACCCCGGGCAGCAAAGTTTTTGGGGTGTCTTAGCTCGTGGGCATGCCAGCACACACTGCAACCATGCCCCTGCGCACCATGGCCACCCCGCCATGAACCGTGGCCACACCCCCTTGCACCTGGTCACTACCCCTCCCACCCCACCCCCCATTCCAAGCTCCACCGCTCTGCTGCACCATAAGTCAGAAATAACTTGAAGGCTCACAACAACAGTGACAACAACAACGACAACCTTCAGAACTGAGCATGTTGGTTTCTAAAGAGAAACTGGTTCAGTTATTAAGGTCCCAAGTCATTTAGGGGTTTAAAGATAAGCAGTAGCACCTTGAATTGCAAACAAGTTGTCAACCAATATTAGGACTACAATGTGCATGGACTTGGGCCATTTCCGCATGAGACTGTTATAGTGCAATGATTCCACTTTCAACCTCCTATGGATAGGAGGTTGAAAGTGGAATCATCGCGCTATAACAGACTCGTGCAGAAATGGTCTTGCACTCAGGCATGACCAGGAAATGGAAAGCAGGACAAAGTTGTGTGGCAAAGCAGAGGGCTTGATTCTCAATGACCTTATAAGTTGTAAAGGGCAAAGGAAACAGGCAGCAGTTTACAAGGCTGGAAGGGTAAGGAAAAACAAGCAGTCACCAAGAAAACAAACTCACCATGCATATGGAATTACTTTTACCTTGTCTGAAATGGTGTAATACACATAATCCTTGAGTAGCTACCACAGTTCACCATTATATTTTCCCACAATTCACTAGGTACTGCATCAGTCCTTGAAATGTCACTAGATCTTTATATAAGAGCATTTCATTTATAAGCAACCTTGTTTCTCTGTGAAAGGTTTAGATACATAGCATCTTACTTTTGAAAATCACACTGCAAGGGTTAGGTAATTAAATTATTTATGAAAATAAATTAAACCAGCCTTTTGGTTTTGGATTATGACGATAATCTAATTGTACGTGGATTATGGTTTTGTCCTAGATGTGCTTTGATGAGGTCTTCAGTTCAACACATGGTGTTAGATTTCATTTATATTTAATTTATCATCTTGGTTCATTTCCTCAAAGTGGCAAATATTTATGATTACACTGTTTGGTCTAAAATTATACATACTATTCAGCATTTATACCTTTTGTCAGAATATAGAGATGGAGTTAGCCAAGAGCAATTGCTGAGATTTTATGTTTTTTTCTCAACGTGTGCTAAACATATCACAGGTTCTGAATTCATAACTATTGCTAGATGATGCATCTTCAGACTCTATCAGCTCTGGCTTAAAAACCAACATTAACCATCATTAGGCAGCTGACATACCTTTGATTAATCTCCAGTTTTTATATTTAAGAACAGTTTTGTGCATACCTTTAAAAATGGATCAATTTTAAGCTGATTTCTAAGATAGAATAATAGTAATAATAACAATAGTAATATAAACAAAAAAATGGATTTGAAGATCTATTCATGGAACATTAAGAGGTTTAACTCCGAATATAAAAGAAGACAAATTTTTCACCATTTAGAGAAACAGAAGTAGGATATGTCTGCAAGTAGTCAGAATTAAAACCCAAGATTCGAAATATGTAAGAAATCCGAAACTCGGAAGTTGTTTTGCAACCGTGACTGACAAAAAGAAAAAAGGAGTTTTAATATATGTGAATTCAAAATTTGTGGCGCATCAGATTTTTCAAGATTACAACGGATGATACATAGGAGTTGAAGTTACTTTTAAACAGGACAGATTTTTGATAGTTGGAATATGCGCACCGAATGGGGCCAAAGGGGAATTCTTCCCCAAAATTCAGGACCAGTTATTGAAATATCTAAATGAAATGGGAAATGTGAATATTATTCTTTTGGGGGATTTTAATGGAGTCATTAATCCACAAATTGATAGGTCAGTGCAGAAAATGATCCCCAGAAATAATGGTAAACTTCCAAAGAATTTTTTTAATTTGATGGACAATCTTAATTTATACGATACCTGGAGATATAAAAATGGGCAATTGGAAGGGTGCACATTCTATTCAGACCGTCACAAATCTATGTCAAGAATTGATATGATGTTGGTACCTAAACAATTGCTGATGAAGATTACAGAAATGGATATTCTTCTGAACATGTGCTCAGATCATAATCCGATACAAATTAAGATGAAGATGATGGATACAGAAAGAACATGGAGAATGAATGATGAGATCTGGAATAAGGAGAAATACATAGAGAAAGCTAAAAGAGAGATAATAAACTATTTCAATGAAAATATGACAGCTGAGCTATCGATGAAAACCATATGGGATGCAAGCAAAGCCGTTATGCAGGGAAACTTTATCAGATGGTCCGCAGAGATTAGAAAAGAAAAGAGAAAAACAGAGAACCAAATTTTGGAAAAAATGAAAGAGACTGAGAAACTTATGAGGCAAAACCCGGCTGATCAATGGATTAGATTACAGATGAAGCTGCATCAAGCTGAATTAAGTCAATTAAATGCAGATGAAATAGAGCAACAGATAAGAAGAGCAAAATATAACTTCTTCGAACAAGCAAACAAACCTTCAAAGTTTCTGGCCTCTTTATTGCGTAAAAGTAAGGCTAGAAACATCATTCCGGAGATTTTGATAGGAAAAGAAAAGATCACAAAGCAAGAGGACATAAAACAAGCTTTTTATAAATACTACTTGAGGCTGATGAGTAAGACTCCAAAGTTAATAAATCAACAAAGAATTGAAGAATATTTGGAGAAAATGAACAAAATGCGATTTACTGAAGAGCAAAAGTTGATATTGAACAGGCCTATTTCAATGATGGAAGTGGTTGAAGCTATCAGAGATCTGAAGAATGACAAAGCTCCAGGACCTGATGGATTTACTGCTAGATACTATAAGATTTTGGAACATGAGATTTCAATACCGTTACTGAATACAATAAATGAAATAATTAAAGAAGGGATACCAGACACTTGGAAAGAAGCTAATGTAGTACTGATTCCAAAAGAAGGCAGAGACTTGACTGATGTAAAAAATTACAGGCCAACATCACTTCTGAACGTTGATTATAAGATATTTGCTTGAATTCTTGCTGTCTGATTAAAAAAAGTGTTGTCTGATGTTATTAATGAAGATCAGAACGGTTTTCTACCTAAAAGATCGCAGAGAAATAATATCAGAACGGTTTTAGATATAACTGAGTACTATGAAAAGCACAATGAAAGAAAAATGGCTATGATATTTCTGGATGCTTAGAAGGCATTTGATATGATTCATTGGACATTTATGATAACAGCCTGTAAACAGATGTTGGCTGGAGAGAAATTTATCTTATGGATTGAAGCAATATATAAACAATAGCAAGCTAGATTGGTAGTAAATGGTGAAAGAACAAATGTGATAGAATTGAAGAGAGGGACTAGACAAGGCTGTCCATTGTCTCCCCTGTTGTTTATTATGACACTGAAAATACTAAATAATGCTATAAGAGATGAAAAAGAGAATAAAGGTGTTCAAGTCAAGAAATACCAGTACAAATTAAAGGCCTTTGCTGATGACTTAGTTGTTTTTCTGGATGATCCACAAAGAAGCATTGAAAAATTATTTAAAACTATTCTAGAATATGGAGAGTACTCGGGATTCAAAGTGAACAAGGAAAAAACAACTTTTTTAACAAAAAATATGACTGAGAGAGAAGAGACGGAAATAATACAAAAGACAGGATTTAACAGAGGTCTAAAGGTAAAATATCTTGGTATCTGGATAGCTAAAAGAAACAATGAGCTATACCATAATAATTATGAGAAAAAGTGGAAAGAAATAACAAAAGACTTGGAAAGCTGAACTTCAATGCTTCTGACAATGATGGGGAGGATTGCGGCAATAAAAATGAATGTTTTACCACCTGGACCTTTCTGCAGAGGAGAGATGAGGGCGGGCGCCACCAAGTTGCATTGGCTCCTCCCCTGCCACAGCCTCCAGTCTGAGTACCGGAGTAGGAGCAGGAGGAAGCCCCCCCGCCTCCCTCAGAGGTGCTAGTGATGGCAGCAGAGGAGGGCTGGCAGGAAGCACCGCTGGATGCCTGGCCCTGCACTGCAGGATGCGCCCCTCAATTCGCAGGCACAGCTGGATCAGGCCCTGCAAGGTGTCAGGCGTATCAGCAAGGACCAACTGATCTAGAACAGGATCCGCCAAACCCTCAAGGAACTGGTCTACCTGGGCAGCCTCATTCCAAGCCAGATCCTGAGCCAGCAGCTGGAATTCACTGGCATACTCTGCAATGGAGAGCTGACCCTGCTTCAACTCCCGAATACGCCGGTTAGCAGTCCGGGCCTTAGCAGGATCGAAAAAAACACTCTGCAGCTGCACAGCAAAGGCATCAAAATTGTCCAGCAGTGGGCTCTGCTGGTGCAGTAATGGCAGAGCCCAGTATGCTGCACCTCCCGAGAACAGACTGATAACAAAGCCAACTTTGTGAGAATCATAAGAAAACTCCTCTGCTCGCAGCCGCGTGTACAGAAGACACTGAGCCCAGAAGGTGGGGAAGTCCTACATCCACCCAAGCAAAGGAAAGCCTCCAGGCAGGCAGTTATATAGCCCAAGACACAGGTGTGCCCAGTCACTGCTTCTTGGACTTAATCAAGGAAGCCTCCCTTTGCTCAGCTCTCTTGAGTCTCCACCTTGTTTGTGGGCTGATTGGCACAGGCTCCAAACCATCTTCAGAATTGGATCCCTGTTGCCTTAAAGGAGCAGGCAGAGGAACGTCCAAGCCTGCTTGGTCCGTGGCAGTAGGGGGAGCTCTTGAGCTGCAGGACTCATCTCCAGCCAGAGCCACCGGGACCAACAGCTGCTGCTCCTCATCTCCACCCTGAGCAACACGGACCAACAGCTGCTGCTCGTCAGCAGCAGCTCTGACAGGGGCTTCAGTTGTCACACGTACCTTCTCACGCTGCTCGAGTGTGGGCCTTGCGTGAAAAGCCTAGGCAGGTAGGCTCTCGCAAGCCTCCTGCTTCTCGGGCTCTGCAGCTTCTTCATGCTCACGTGAGAGCCCCGCCCGCGCCCCACCCCTTCCTTCCACAGTGCAACCTGGGAGTTGTAGGCTTCACTGAGGAGAGGACGCATGACAGGCCCAGCTCCAGAGGCTCTGCACTGCAGGTGAGTGTGGCCCAGGCCCATGAGCCTTGTGCAAGTGCGGCTTATTTTCGGCTAAAAGCCAAAAATAAGAAAATGCGTATTTGCTGCACTTGTGGGCCTTGAGCGTGGCAGAAATGGGAGTGTGTCATGCAGACCACTCCTGACATTTACGTGACACTCAAGGGGCCTTTTCACTTATAAACTGCCATGCGAAAAGGGCCCAAGTGTCCTGTATGAGTAAGCAAAGGATGTTCTGGATCAAGCTGATGTCTGCATTTCTACATCAAGCTGCTTATTGCTCCTGATATCCTTGCCACCCAATTGAGGAAACATGATCTCAGTAAATAGAAGGACTTTAATATCTATTGATTACTGAGGAGGATTTACAGAGGCTGTGAGAGAAACTCCCTAACTTCAACATAATCTAGTTCAGCTTCCTGGAAGGAAAGGAGGGGTAGGCAGCCAGGAGAGCACCTAAGGAGATGGATTCCTCACATAAACGAGGTAACAAGACTGTGGCCAGTTCAGTGGAAAACTTTCAGAGGCAAAGTTCTGAAGCACACAAAAATCTCATTCATGCAGAATGAGATATTTTTGTCTTGATGGAGTCTACTTTTCTGACTGGGGAAAGAACTCCAGCTTCATGACAGCTGGAATGGGTGCTTGGTTAGTTGCAACTTCTGGAGGATGTTCCGGTGTGTTGGTGTCTCTTCATTCTCCTTTCCTATTTTTATTCCTAGGTGCTAATAGTTACTAGCAGTATACACAGATTTTACTTCTACTTATCAGTCATGAGTATTTCATTTTTCTTTCCTACTATGTTTTTGTGATGGTGAGGATGGACCAAGGTGGAGTGATGTGGCAAGGAGCAACACTGAAATGAAGAGAAACTAACATTGTCCAGTAGTTAGGTTCCTCTATGTTCAGTCTCATAGACTATAACAAAGATTATAATTATGTAGTAGATCAATTTCTGAATCTAAGCCATAACATTCTGGGCAATGGACATTATGGTTGTCCTTTGGATTTATGTTGAACTGGCAAGGAGATGACAGTCTGCCTAGGCAAGAATGGAGTTAGGAAATAAACTTTTCATTTTCCAAGCTTTCAGTGAATCTAGACTGTTCTTTCCCAAGAGTCATAGAACTCTGAACACAATAGGTGATGTTCATAAGAAAGATTTTCTGTGAGAATATTTTAAAGACCTTCCCATCATAGAAAAGTAAAAGTATGCCAAGTATTTGCCGGTAGTGAATTGGTGCAGGGGCTCACTGAAAGAAGTAAACGATTGTATAAACAGTTGAGCCTAAATACCCTAAAAGGGACAAGATTCTATCTGATCTCAGAAACTCAGCAGGGTCAGCCCTGATTAGTACTTGGATGGGAGACCACCAGCAAATACCAGTTGCTATAGGCTGTAGTTAACTGGCAAAATCACCTCTGAGTATCCCTTGTCTATGAAAACTCTATGAAAATTCATGGGATCTCCATAAGTTGACAGGCAACTTGAAGACACACACAAACGCAAATAGTTGCAAATTAGCATGGTCTTTTCTGTCTGATTTCACCATAATTTAAATCAAGTTTTTGAAATGATTTTCTTTTTATTAAACTCTTATTCCTGAAAAAAAAAACTAAGCCTAAATTTATATTTAAAATTTTCCTTTAATCCTCAGCTTCTTACCGTTCTGCTCTACTTCCCTCTGCTCTTCCTCTTTCTCTGACCTTCTGTCAAAATTTACGTTGTAGGTTACTTTGAGGAATGGGGAAAATCTGTGTATTTCTTTAAATCAGCATAGACATCAGTGGCGGCAGAGTGTCCTAACAAATATTTTCAGACAAAGGAAAGTCAACTTCTCTACTTAGCTTGAGTCCTCGAAGAATATTATAGCAATGATTTCTAACTCCTTACTAATATTCTGAGAAAAAGAAAATCTTTAATTCAGTGTTCAGTGTACAGATACATATATTCAAAGGAGAATATGAAATGGCATTCTAGAGAGGCAAGAAATCACTGCATGCCCTTGGAATGAGGTCACGTTTAGATTTCCTAATCAAGAATAAAGGAATGCCCAAATTGCCTCATTGATCTAGGAGAATGTGCATCTCTTGCGTCTACATTATTAACCGAGGAATTAAAATGAGTTTCCTTACATATGTAGCCAATCTCTATGTTTTATGAGAGCAATATTACCATTGTTACTTTTTCTGTTAAAAGAATACATCTGCCTCATTGCAATAATAGCTATTTAAATTTCTTTATTATTTAGTACCTGCTGTTGAGTTTTTGTGGATTCCTTTAAAGTCCAAATGGGCTACATTACACCCTGGGGGAAAAAAGATAGTCTCCAGCCTGACTAAATATAAATTTCACAGTTAAATACATAAAATAATGATTACATCCAATGGTCATGAGGGACATGTTTTTAGGAGTCTACTAATTAAACTACATCCTTCAGACAACATGTTTCTACACTTACTAGCAATGAACCATATCTGATTTGTCATTAAGTAATTAGGAATGCTAATGCAAATAAAGCACCTTTCAAACGGGGATTCCAAAAAGAAATTAATCATATATTATTCCTTCTGATCCTACTACATAAGGGTCACTTAGTGGAACACAGCCAAGGAAGGAAGGAATCTGATATGGAAATAGCAGCTATGCCTTTGTCTGTGTAAGATATCATCTAATTTTCTTAATATGTTGTTACTATAATTGGTTATTCTGACAGCAGTTAACTGGGTTAGAGAAAGAGTGCAACTATGCAGGGCAGTTAGGTATTGGTAAAATATGAACAACATCATTAAAATTAAATGAGCTTTCTGCCAGATAACTAGGGAAAAGACACATACACACTCTTACTTCTTATAACCACTTTTAATGCAAAATACTTTACAGAAGAAGATAATATGTCTGCAGTACCTCATGGACAAACTAGTACCTTCCTCATTCTGGCCTGTCTAGTAGAATTTATTGTCTATTAGAAGGTACTGAGAGACAGCCAGCATAGTATAGTGGTTTCTGAGGAGGGACACAATTCTTTGTGAATTTCATTCTTAAAGGAAGGAAGGACTAATTTTAGCAATTTTGTTGCTGCTGTGTGAAAATCTTTGAAAATCGCAGTTATTCCCAGATTGGAATAACTTCTCCAAACTTTTCTGTGCAAAAATATTATTTTGTCTGCATAACATGCTGTTTTCTAAGCCCCTCCCAATAAAAAATAACCTTGCAAGTTTAGCATAGAATAAATCCCAGACTGTAAAGATTCTCAGCCTAAGATTCTTCACATCAGAGTTTCCCAACACTGGTTATCATGGTTTCAACGATTTTTGAATATTTTCAAACATTCTTTCTTCTCATACCTGTGTTGGACTAGGACTCTGGGAGACCAGAATTCAAATCCCCACTCTGTTGTAGAAACCACTTGGTTGACCTTG
Source organism: Iguana delicatissima (assembly GCA_948472985.1). Classification (NCBI taxonomy): domain Eukaryota; kingdom Metazoa; phylum Chordata; class Lepidosauria; order Squamata; family Iguanidae; genus Iguana; species Iguana delicatissima. The sequence continues at coordinate 456,427 of CAOKZL010000901.1, read as the reverse complement.
AGCAAATCACATACTCTCAGCTTTAGCGGAATGCAACTGCAAAGGTCGTCTGAATACATCTTACCCTAAAAAGCCTGTATACCACAAGGTGCATAACAACCAAGATTGTTCAGGACTGGATCTTGACCAGCAATGGGAGAGGCATGAAGTGTTCCCTGGTGAAGTTTCCATTATCTGACTGATGAATCTTAAGAAGCTTTGAATTTGTAAATGTTTCTCTCCCCACCTTTTTAAAATAGATATCTAAAATTTTCTGGCAACCAGTGATTCTGGCTGGAGGTTTCTGCAAGCTGCTGTCCAAAAAAATAACACTTCCAAACCCTGAATAGGCTTATCTGGTCAAGGCAGCGGGAAAAGTATAATTGATCCAGGCACCATTTTAATATCTCAAAATATAAATGTAGCATTGCTATGGAACATTGTGGAGGTTGTAAGTGGTGGCAATGATGATGACGATGACAATGATGATGGTCACAATGACGGTGATGATTGCTACTACTGCTACAACTACTGGCTTTACTGGTAATCTAAGTCAGTTGTCAGTGGTGAGGCCAGCCCCTCTCTGAACTGACATCACCCCGGGAAATTAAGTTTATGGTAGTTGTTCACTTCATATTAAAAGAGACATATGAATCTTAAAAATTTTATACCATTTTCACAAATAATAATTTATAGCATAAAGTCTGGGTTAACCCTAGAAAAGTGAGAAATTCACTCTTGCAAATTGGAAACCACTCTGTTTTTCTGTGTTCTCCCCCCAATAGTAGCCTCTTGTCCTGCATATAGGTTACACATACTATTGTAGTGTAACTGAGATAGAGACCCGGGGTTTTTAAAAAAAAAGATTTATTGTGCACAATGTCTCAGTGAGATAATTCTCAAAAGTCTGAGCCCCCCCTTTTTACATCCAAAACAATTTATATTTCCAGTGCAAATTCATCACTTCCAAGAAAGGAAATTGACACAAACAACAGTTCTCATCATTTTCTGCGTAACCTTACTAATGTTGCAAAGCATGGCAAGGCCATAGCGAGGCACATTTAATTTCCCCCTAACTTTTATTTCACAGTGTCCTATTGTTTTTTTTAAAACCCCAAGTCACTTAAATTTCCAGGGAAAATTAACTGCTTTTCTCAACTGCTTTTCCCTCACCCCAGAGGTACTGGGCTCCCCGAAACTTTTTTCCACCACTTTCCCCCCCTTTTATGCTAAATTCAAAACTTTGCAATTTCAAGCATGTACTATTTCCTCTTCCTTATAGCACAAGTGATACATAGCAGCAGAATACATAGCAGTATTAGGATTCACTAACACACATTACACGCTGTTCCCAATAATGGAGGGGGTCTGATTTGTGCGTAGAGGGTTAGCTTCCTGGTGAAACCCCCGGGCAAATGTCCCCCAATCTTCTATTCCTCAGCAGTTGCTGGGTCTGATGTATGACACCTGGCAGCCTCCGGAGTACCAGCTGTATCATCCACCCCCAGAATTCTTCTGCCCCCCCTTTTTCTGCAACCACCAGTTAGGCACACACAATGGCTTTCTCCTTCCATTGACTTAAGCTTTTCAATTAGGAAACACTTTAACATCCAGAGTAAAGACTGGCAGATTTGGGAAAGGGCCCCATTTTTTAACCCAAAAGTACTTCTGCATACAGTGCCTTTTCCCATACTCACTTAGGGAATCAGATAATCATGTCCACATCCCTGTAGACCTCAAGAATGATTTTCTAATATTGAATCTTCAGAATGCAAATATTTATCCAAATACACAGACCCCCTTCACGACTGAAGAAATAGTCAAAACCCCTTATTTCATGCGGGGCTGACGGGCCCAACAACGCATCTGCCTTACATGAAAAGCAACCCCCCTCCATGCGGATCATGGTGACTCCCAACCTCTAAGAATGTGTTGTCAGAATCATACCGATTGCTTTCATTAAAAAACTCTTTTCATTCTTGCCCAGCCAAACTATACTGGTTTGTGTACTGGGTGATAGGTAATACCCTCAGTGGCCAAACCAATTCATCCCAGAAGATAAATCATATACCCATTTACCATTGTAAAAGCTGGCTACTTTCTAGAACTGACTAAGGAGGACCACCCCCCCTTATTCTCATATAACTCAATGAAACCATTACTATAACTAAAGAAAAATTAACACTGGGATGTTTTCCTGGGCATGCCTGTAAGATTCAGAGATTTCAAATTTTAAAATTTCAGTGGGGATGGTCTCCTAGCTTAGCCCATGAGTACATACCCAGCCTTTTATTGACATTCAAGGTGTTCATGATCTGATTGGCCAGTTGGTAAAATAACCCCCCAGCCTCCCTTGTTCTGCATCAACCTCATCATCACCAACAGTTGCCACAAAACCATTTTTCCAATCCCACAAAACATCCGTCTGTAGTGATAAAATAGGTAGGCCAGGCTTCCTGCCCCTCCTATGCCTGCCACAACCCATGTTTTTTGTCTCCCCCACATTCAGGATCTGATCGTGCATAAAATGATGCATGTTTTCCCAAGTTGCAACCACCGCATCCTGGCCACCTTTACCACAGTGGGAGTTGTCACCACTACCTGATAGGTCTTTTCACCCTTTCCAGGTTGCCCCAATCCTTCACCCATGTCTCCTGGTTTGAAGGGATGTGCCTGTAGGAAAGGGAACCCCTGTTCTAACATTTCCTCTCTTGTTTTTTTAGAGCTTTCCCTAATGCACAAACCCCCTTTCCTGTAGAGTTATTTTCCCCTTTTAATCCTTTCCCCAAAAGGGTTTTTGGGAAAGGTGACAACTTTTTGACTTTTTGTGAGGTGTGTTTTGCATCTTTTTCCCCCATCATAATGGGGCTCTGGGAAAAAAAAAAACACTCCTGGTTTCTCTGTTGTGGGCTGCACATGGAATGAGAGTGAGAGGTTTCTATAAAATGGGCTAAGAAGATGATTGTGGTATCATGCCACTTGCCCTGTGCTGGCATCCAGTCCGAAAAAAAAACATAACCAGGGCTGTTATCTGGGCCATCAATTTGGGAACTACTGTGTTTTCCCAGGATTTTGTTTCATCTTCTCCAATTTCCTTAAATTCTGAGGTCTGCAGGTACAATGTGACTCCTCCGGGTGATTCCTAGAACAGTGGTTTAATCTTTGATGATCTTGTGGACAAATGCAGGTCTGTTGTTTGAGTCTATATGGTGTGGGCCTTTTTGGGGCTGACGTTGGTCTCCTGGCTGTCTCCCAGCCTTCAACCCCCCCTTTTCTCTCTGCCCCTCTCCCCTTTTCAGTCAGAGTCCTGCAGCTCCCATTCCACTTTGGGCCTGGAGGGGCGCTTTTCCCTTCAGAAGTGCCCCATTCCCTTTTCTCCCTCCCAGCTCAGAGGTGCGCCATCACTTTCTTCCCCCCAGCTTGCTTGTTTTTTAGCCTGCTGGGTCTGGGCCGGGGGCCCTTCCAATTGCCGCTTTTCGGGAACTGGTGGGGGGCTTCTTCGCAATTTGGACTCCTTTGCATCTAGGACTCTCCCTTTTTTCCTGTGTTCTTCATGTTTCTTTGCTCCAACTTCTCCTTCCGGGATTCAAGCCCTTTTTTTCTCTTCTGAGGGATGAGGGACAAAACTTTTTTCTCAGTCTGCCCTTGTCGCTGGCCACAGGCCCCTTTTTCCCCCCCTTTCTGCTCCTCTCTCCTTTCAGTGCCTCTATTGGAGCTAGCATGGAAGCTTGCTGCTTTGCAAAAGCGGGGGGGGGCAGCCCCCTTTTGCGTCTGCTTTGGCTGCTGTCCTTATTCCCTTTCCATCTCCCCCCTTAACCTCGGCTGAATCTGCCAGCCTCCGCTCCCCTCATTGCTTTCCTGGCCTCTTGGCCGGCCCCCTATTGGGGGACGTGTGCTGCTGTAGCCATCGCTTCTCCCGTCCTCATTCTCCTCTCTTTCATGCAAACACAGGCAGGGGCTCTCACTCTTGCAGGTTCCTTTGGAGGTGGGAGTGGCTGGCTGTTTCCTAAAGAGTCACTGCTGCAGCTTCAGAACTTCTGTGGGGTTTATTTAACACTTCACTTGTCTACTCTTTGCATTTGTAACCCTTAGGGGGGAATTTATTCAGGTACTACAATACCCATGTGTCCACAGTTCCTATGTCAGCTGCTTCTCAAAAAACTATTGTGGGATAGAGTTTTGCAGCTTTTTTCCATGTCTAGGGGGAAAGCCAAAAGTCTAAGTCAGTCATTCCTAAATTTTCCCCCCTTTTCCTCCTCCGTTCTATTTGTTGAATTAAAAAGGACTGGCCTTTTCCTGCTTGCAAATTGCACACTGATTTTTTCCCCCAATTTTGGGCCCTCTGTCTTTCTTCTCTCCACTTGCCTCTTTCCTCCTGCCCGCTTGGAGTCTCCCTTCCGAGTAGTCAATCCCGAGGCCAGCAATTCCACCTTTTTTATGCATTCGTCTATCCTTTTCCCGTTTCTCCACTTGATCCCTATTCACATATACCTTCTGGGCAATCTCCAACAGCTGGCTCAAATTCATGCCTGCAAATCTTTCTTGTTTTGTAGCTTCTTCCGTATGTCAGGGTAGCTCTGGGACACAAAGGGCCCAAAATTTACTGTCTGTTGGTTGCCTGGGTCATCTGGGTTCACAGGGGGTATTGCCTGTAGGCGTAAGTAGCCTCTCCAAATATGCCCCTGGAGACTCGGTAGGTCCTTAGGGTACCTCTGATACTTTGGACATGTTAACAGCTCTCTTCATCCCTTTTCTTTATGGCTTCCACTAAAAGGGCTTGATAATCAGTGAGCATATTCATCTGGTCAGGATTATTTGGATCCCACCCTGGATCAGCTGGGGGAAATCTGCCTCTCATCCATTGCTCAGGATTCGCCTCTGGTGCCCTGTTTTCCCGGCTAGCCGTTCTGCATGTTGAATTATTCTCCTCCCGTCCTCAGTGGTGAACAAGGGGCAACAGCAACTATTGACAATCCTGCCAATTGGGGACATGTAGGCCATAATACTGGAGCAAAGTTCTATTATTTCTTGTGGCTTTTCCATATAAATTGCGTAGTGTGTCTTCCAATTTAGCAGGTCTGACGTGGTGAAGGGTGTATTTGATAACTCTGAACCCACTGGTAGCCCCCTGCTGCTGAGCATCAACTACCCCGTTGGTTGATCTGTCTAGTGGGGCCACTACCTCTTCTTCACCACTGTCATCCTCTTCTTCTTCTCCACTCCCTTCACTCTGGGTCTGGAGGGGAGGGTCTGTCCTGTGGTCTCTTTGGCCTTTTTGCTTTCACCTTGGGCCCATTTCTAGGATTGAAGGGCCCCGTGGGGCTTGGGGATGGTTTACTTTTCCCCTTCCCCTGCTGGTAATATGGGATGTAGGCTTTTCAAAGTTCCTGATTCTTGGGGAACCTGCATATTTGTCACTGAAGGGGGGGGAGGGACGGGAGGCCTTGTGTTTCCACAGACTGTTGATTGATGAAGGGATTCGTTGAACTTCCCAATAATACCTTCACCCCTGGGGTCATTAGTGTTGGCTGGTTCACTGGTAGTAGCACCAGTGCCTCTGTTTCTTTGCATAGGTGGAGGTTCAGTGGCTTGTGCTGCCATAGGGGCCACTGGGTCTTTCTGCTCGCACTCCTGGGGCCTCTCCTGCCTCCTGATGGTGAATTGCTGGAACATATGGCGGGGGTGCACAAACCCCTTTTGGTTCCTAGGGGGATCTAAAATTATGGGACCTCTTCCGAATTTCTTCTGAGTCTTGTCTTTCATGACTAACATGACCCTGGTACACTGCTCCTTGCACCTCTCTAGCCAAGGTGGGGGTTAGTTACTATATGTCCCATGAATCTATATAAGGATAATGGTCCGCATGTTCAGAGTTCCCCCACCCCACTGCATACACAGCCTTAATTTTTTTATCAAACTTCCCCTTTGGGGGGGCCATCCAACCCTTGAATGATGGCCACTCTACCTAGCAGAGGTTTTTCAACCTGTTTTGGTGTCATTTTGGGACAGCCATAGTCACTCCCATATCCTTTCTTAAAATTTTTCAACATGCATTGAAGAGGAGTTTTTTGGCTACTCCCTCCTCCCATCTCCAACCCAAAAGGACAACACACAGTGGTGGGGGGTGGGTTTTAGCTGCGGGTAAGGGGCCCAACAGCTCGAAACAAAGAGGTAAACAACTTTCACACGCGCTGACTCACTGGCCCAAAATTTTAACGGTCTCCAGGTTAAAAACTGCAATGCCAAGCACACTCACAACTTTCACACTAGAACCCAGCCTCCCCCCTTTCCCCCTTTGTGTGTGTGTGTGTGTGTGTGTGTGTGTGTGTAAGGAATCCCGCGGTTTCAGCAGCTCCACCTGTTGAGTTGCTATACTTGGGCAGGATTCCAGGGGGTGATCAATCCCCTCTTTTTTCCCCAGTGTCCCACACTTTTTGGGGAAGGCCCTTTACACACTTACCTATGGCTCTGTTCTGTGGCTGTGTTCTGTCAATTTTCCAAACCGTTCCTGGATTCTTTAGCTGGTAACCATCTCCCGGCCTCACACCCCCACGAACAGGGCCGTGATAAAAGAATCGGGGGTACCCCCAAAGGGCCCCCATCAATGGGGCACAGATGCCAGAGGAAACAGCTGCCGCTTCAAGAGGGCAAAAAAAGCCCATCTATCCCGGACCAGAGCCCCCAAAATATGTAGTGGAACTGAGATAGAGACCCGTGGTTTTAAAAAAAAATTCATTGTGCACAATGTCTCAGTGAGATAATTCTCAAAAGTCTGACCCCCCTTTACATCCAAAACAATTTATACATCTCCATGGGAAATTCATAGATTTCCCAAAAAAGGAAACTGACACAAACAACAGTTCTCATTTTTTTTCGTAACCCCTTTCTAATGTTGCAAAGCTTTGGGAAGGCCATAGCGAGGCACATTTCATCCTCCCTAACATTCTATTTCACAGTGTCCTAAATTTTTCTTCTCAAAAAACAGAGTCACTTCAATTGCAGGGAAAATTAACTGCTTTTCTCAACTGCTTTTCCCTCCCCACCCACAGGTCATCTGGGCTGACCCGAAACTGTCTTACCACACTATAATCTATAAAACATCGACCAATTTTCTTTTTTTTCTTTCTACTTGGTCATGTAATGGTTTTCCCCCGCTGGTAAAAGAAAATCTTCACTCTTGGTTTAAATTTCCCTTTGATTTTTAGATCTTTGGAAAAAGGGCTCTTTTTTCCTTTTTTTTTTTGCCATCTTCTATTTCTCTGAATTTATTATTATAGTAGTTCTCCTTGTCCCTGTGCACAAGTCATTGAACAGTTACGCTCTATTTCTGTCACATTTTACTTTTGCTTTTCCTCTGTCCTTGACTGCTTGAATAATTTTGTCTCTTTTAGGCTTCTCTTTTTTTTTCAGCTTCAGATAATGTCTTTTTTGCATTCCTCCCTGACAATGTTTCTCCCTTTTGTCCAGAGTTCTATGTCCAAGCCAATTAGGTTTTTTAAAACTATTTTTCACATTATTTTTAAATTCTACAAGGATGTTCTTAGGTTGTATTTTGGCATAATGGTTGATTTCGTGCTCTTTCTTTTAGCTTTAGTCTAACTTCTGATATTGTTAAATTCTGGCCTTTCACAATTTGCTCCTGGTCTTGTTTTTTAAGAAAATGGAATTTCTTCATCTTTTGCTTTTTTTTTGATTATGTTGTCTATTTGATTTCACTATTGGCTATGAGGTGATGCCCATGTATCTGTTGCTTCTTGGGTATCTTGAAAAATGTGTTTGCAGTGAAAGAGGCCTTCCAAAATTCAATCAGTCACTCTCTTGATCTTTTTTTTGATCTTCCAAAACGGTATATTCTTTGATTTTTCTCTGTTTCCTACTTTTGCATTTCAATTGCCTATGATTAACAAGAAGTCCTGTTTTGGTAAGTGATCAGTTTCCTCCTGGACTCTACCACATAATTTTCAATTTTTTTTTCTTCTGATTCTGTAGTTGAAGTATTAAAATTTGGGTTTTTGGTTATATGGAAGGGTTTTCCCTTTTTAAATATTACTGACATGATTCGGGAGACTTTGCATTGTATCCTTTGACTGCTTTTAGTTTTTATCTCTTCTCACTATCAGTGCAACTTAAATTGTTCTTAGATTTCCATTTTCTGAGTAGAACACTGTGTAATTATCTGACTTTAAATGTCCCACTTTAATTCATTCACCTCACATATTGTAAATTTTATGTTCCATTTTTTTTTTTACTGTGTTGAGCTTCCCCCGATTCATATGTCTCACATTTTATTTCCCGTAATATGTGTTGTGCAACTTTGGATTTTCTTTTTTCATCTGAGCACTTCAAAAGCTGAACGTACTTTCAGCTTGGGGTTTTAGTTGGATCATGAACCACAATGTACTTTTTAATTGTCCTTTGCTCTTCCCTAGCCTGCCCCAAACCAGCCTGGATCTCATCTTCTGGCACTTGTTTCATTTTAGATTGTTTCATCATACATTTTTCATGGTAAAAGACATTCAAAAGGGGTTTACCATGCCTCCTTTTGCACAGTACTAACAAATGTTAGCTATGGTGCCACTGTATTGTCTCTGAGAGATCCCATGTTGGTTTTTTCAGAGTAAACCCAGAAGGAGTCCTTGGAAGAAACATCATTGCTGAATATATTTAATGTGTCAATGTTCACCTTGATTTATTCCTTATTGCCATCTAATTTGCTGCCTTCTACAGTCCTCAGTACCTTTTTTTTTTTTAAGTCATTCCTGGTTAATTAGGGATTGAGATATCAGTCAATTTGAGATGCCATGGTGAGTTTAAGGTATCATGATGAAATGGAGTCCATTAGAATTTGGCACAGATTGTGAACCACTGGCTATACCAACCACTAGCTGCACTGCCTTCCACGCCACCTGCCCTGAGAAACACCACCCACAATTCATGCTGTGCAAGAATATATGAGCGTTGATGAATTTCCTATAGGAAAGAATTTCTATTTCCTTCAGTTAAGTGACTGCAAAGAAATGGAAAGAGAACTGCTTTTTGCTCTTGCTGAAAAGGTTAGCAAAATGCATGTTTATGCCCTTATTATGGTTGCTCTGTGCCTTCAAATAATTTCTAACTTATGGTGATCCTAAGGCAACCCTATCATGCGGTTTTCTTGGCAAGATTTGTTCAGAGAGATTTTGCCTTTGCCTTCCTCTTAAGCTGAGAGAGCTTGACTTGCTGAAAATCAGCCAGTGGGCTTCCATGGGCAAGCAGGAATTCAAAATCTGGTCTCCAGACTTGTAGTCAAATGCTCAAATCAATACCTCATACTGGCCGTCTAGTGCCATTTCTGCACTATAGTGCTATTATTCCACTTTCAACATCCTATTGCATCCTGGGGTTTTCAGTTTAGGGTGGGGCCTCAAACCCCAGTGTTACCCAGATTTCGGGGGTCCCTTGGGGGACACCTCAATGTGCTCCACGTGATGGTGAATGGAAACTAGCCAGAAAATGAGCAATAGCAATGCAAGAGGCAGGGTAACCTAGCGGGGTTTTTTACCCAGTTTTTTCGGGGTTAGTCCAAGCCAAAAACCAAATGAAAATGTCTAATAAATGATTTTATTGAATGAAAGTCTCACGCACCAATGCAATCACTCACACACTCACTCAAGACCTATTAAGAAGCAAAAGAGAGGAAACTGGATAGGGGAACTATTCAAGGGATTGTAGCTGGGGTAATACTGCACCTTGTCCTGAAGTCCTTGGTCCGGGAAAACAGCAGAGAAGTGGGGCTCAGCGCTGAGAGGGCTGAGGGGATTACTCAACAGACAGAGAAACGGTCAGCTGGGATGACCGGGAGTGTTCCAAAGAACTGCTCAAAAATTGGGACTATTTGTGTGTGTGTGTGTGTATAAATTTTTACTTCTATTTCTAATTTCTATGGGACTGCATTCTGCTACATTCTATGGAAACATGAAGAAGCTAAAAGTAGAATAAATTATGCAAAAACAGCAATGTTTGAAGGGGAAAGCATGCTAAAGGAAGTTATGCAAATGTGTTCAGTTTGCATTATTTCAAGGAATCATTGGATTTACTTTTTTAGGGCACAAAAGGTTAACTGTCCTGCACCCAGGATGGAATAAACACAGCCCAGAAGAAGACCCACATGAATGAAGTCTACACTCAAATTTTGTAGATTTCAATGGAGGACAAAGCTTGTGTAACTTTCTGTGGGTCAAAAGTTTAAAGGTACAAGCAACGTCTCCATTGCTTTGGTATCCTATGTTAAACTGTGTTATATGCAAAACAGGAAGGCACACTAGTCTAAAGAAAATGCAAGGGACAGAGTGTTATAAACTGATGATGGCAAGGTCTGGGATGATATCTAAGACAGGAAATTGGCTCCTGGTTCCAACAGTTTCCAGCCCTTGTTGTAGGATCCATATCCCAGTGATGGGTAGTGTCAAAGTCACATAAACAACACATTCAGCTATGTTCCTTCATGTACTCTCCTCTTTTGCACCTATTTATATACATACATCTACAGAGCTACACCAGTTCTCTTTCTCTCTTTCTCTCACACACAAAACGCTTATGAGCAGTCATATACACACATTCTTTCTCTCTTTCTCTCTCTCTTTGACACATACATGCATATAGTCACTTAAGCCCACACTAGATGCCATTAGCACGATCTACTGTTACAATTCCACCATTGCCATTCGCATGATGGTAGCAGATAAGAAATGCTGTTTTCTGCAGCTTCCCACCTTCAGCCAGTGAATAATGGTATTGGCACCACTGTTCCCTTTGCAGTACAGTGTCCTTGGCAACTCCCTCTCCCCACTTTCACCCCACCTCGACATACTAGATTGGTTGGGGGGTTGTACTGTACATGGCAGTGCACTATTGCATTTTCATGTTATAATGCCTGAAAATGTGTTTTTTAAAAAATTTAAACTCACAGGAGAACTTTAAAATAAACTCCTTCAAGTTACCATGCCACGGGAGTCACTGAGGGAGGGACAAGCTGATCACGCCCACAGTCCACCTGTTATCACCATTTGCTAGCCCGATTTTGGAAGATATTAGATATCATTTTGGTATCATAATTGCCACCCTCAGCCAAGTGTTTGCGAGGTCCCCGGATAAGCACAGATCTAGGTATGGCCCTTGATTGCTGAACATTCCATTCTCCACCCAGGCAGGCCAGACTCAGCCAGATCGCCGCTTTAGGAGACCTCCCAGACAAACACCTCATTAAGGATGCACGCTACTACAAAGAGCTCCCTGCCCTGGGCAGGCAACTTGACAAGTAACACACTTAACTGTCAAGTACTCTGCATCTGCATACTGGCCATTCCATTGTCAATTCGGACCTAACTCAATCATGCTAAATTCTGACCCTTCGGAGACATTGTCTTGCGTCCAAACCTCATTATTCTATCCCAAGTACAGACTAGCCTACGGTCATATTTTCCCTATAAAAACCCCTGATTCTGAGACCTTCCTCGGATCGCTCCGAATTTCCATCCAGCCTTGCTGCCGCTTTGTCCGGTGAGCTTTCCCCTCAGTCTCATTCCGAGACTGCGCAAGTACGGACCTCCTCAGTGATCTACCCCGGGCTTCGGACAGGTGTAGTATCACCCAATTCAACAATTCCTCTCAAAATTCCTCTATACTGCTACCACCTTTATTTTCTATAGTACTTGTGTGTGTTGCATACACTGTCTGCTTGTATTTAATAAAATCACAGTTATTATTTCATATTTGGTGCGCTTCTTGGCTTGGCCTGACCTCGTAGACGTTGGGTTTAAAGATTCCGCTGCGTTGCCCTGCCTCTCGCTTTGCTAACTTGTGCTCTAGCTAATTTCCCCACCATATTTTAAGAGCACACTTTGGAGTCCCTCCTGGGACCCCCAGAAAACAGGGTAACACACCCACTGCTGGATTTGTGACAACAGGAAGTGCTATCAAGTGCTATTACGGTTCTGCAGTGAGCCAGCTGACAGGATTGAAGTGCTAAAGGAGGCACTTACACACACTTATTTTTTTTCTGAATATAGAATATGTCAGTTTTGCAACACTTGAGGATGGGATAGCAGCTGGATGGCCACAACGTGGTGCAGTGTCATGGCTCCTGACCCAGAAACAACCCGCTGCTATGGCTGTATAGCTACGTTGCACAGAAATGGCTTTATTTATATATACATATATGCTCTTCTGAGGGATTTAAAGAATACTCATTGATTTCCTTCTAAAGTATCATCTGATTTTTTACATGACTTGGGGATATAGCGGAGGAGGGACTCGGCCTCTGTGATCTCTTCCAACTCTATGATTCTGTGACTCTATGATTCTATAATATCAAGGGTTAAATACATAACTGATACATAGCTGACTTATAGAGTGCTTCTGTAGTTTTAAGGTCAAACTAAGTTGGTGTGGTGTAGCAGCATTGAGCTTGGATTAGAATCCAAAGCCTTGCTCATTCTAGAAGATCACTGTTATGATACTGATGGACAGTCAGTTTCTCTCATCTGTGCTCTTTCATATGCTTGCTACAAGAATAAAGCAGGATGTGTCTGTATATTCCTTCAAGTCACCTGTTGACTTAGGATGACCCCATGAATTTCATAGGATTTTCTTAGGCAAGGAATACTCAGAGGTATTTTGCCAGTTCCTTCCTCTGAAAATGAGCCTACAGCATCTGGTATATTGTTCTTGGTGGTTTCCCATCCAAGTCCTAACCAATGCCATCCCTGCTTAGCTTCCAAGATCTGGTGTCTTAGAGTATTTAGGCTTCGAAACCTCCTAAATGTTTCCTTGAGACTTTGAATACTTCAGCAACTTAATAACGTGCATTATATTTTTATAGATTGACTAAATGCCTGCAACGCTGTCATATGCATCTCTGTCCCAAGATTATTTTTCTTAGAGATGGGACGAATCCAGAATTTTCCAAATCTGAATCCAGATCCGAATCCCTGGAATGTTCTGCAAATCCACAAATCTCATGAATCTCAAATCTTTTGAATCCTTTTTTACAAAAGGGTTTAAAAAGCAAGGGAAACAAAGCACTTCTACTGAAAAGTGTTTTGAAGCAGAATTTAACATCTTTGTTTAATGAAAAACAAATTAAATAATAGTTTTCACTTTCAGGAAAACACACTCATATACGTCTTATTAAGAATTACATGTAATTTGGAAGTAGCTCCAGACGTTCGAGTTGACTCCTGGGTTGACTATTACAAAACAAAACAAAAAGGGCAAGGATAATCTGGGGAAAGACACATTCTCTCAGCCTGAGCAAAAGCCTAGGCAAAGGCAAACCTCCCTCTGAAGAAATCTGGCCAGGACAATTGTCATAGTTTTGCCTTAGGATCTCGGCAGATTGAAAATGACATGAAGGCCCTTCTACACAAGCAGGAAACTGTGGATTATTAATCCCGCATTTTCCCGCCTGTGTAAACAGGGCCACATACTACAGTACAGAGATAATACAGGTCAAAACTGGATTTTTCTTTGCATAGCTCCTTATGGCATCCTGGGGTTTGCAGTTTGATGATGCACCAGCACACTTTGGCAGAGAAGGCTGTGACACCTTATCCAACTACAAACCCCAGAATTGTGTATGAAAGAGCTTTGCAAGGGAGCCATGCAAAGCAATCTTCTTCAACTGTCTTTGAGATCTCAAGAACACCGTACTTTCCAGTCAAGTCTCAAGTCCTGCAACAAGGAAGGCACTTTAAAAAAACAAAAACACCAGCCTCTAGCCCAGTCTCAATTCTCTACCCTGATGTCCAGTCTCAAGTCCTAAAACAAGGAAGGCACTTAACAAAAACAAACAAACACCAGCCTCTAGTCCAGTCTCAATCCCTACCCTCCAGTCAAAAGTCAAAAGAATAGGAAGAAGAGAATAATTACCTTGCAAAGGGAGGCAGCCACAGGGGCAGGCAGCAGGAGCAAGCTTGATTCAGGGCTCTCGCGCCAGCTCAGGCCTCCTGGTGTGCAGGAAAGCGGCTCTTGCTGGCCCTGCGCACCCATGCAGGCTTGATCTGGGTCACTTGCACCTGATCTGGGGCACTCACGCCAGCTCAGGCCTCCTGGCGTGCAGGGATTCAAAAGATTCGATTTGCCTGTTTTGGCCCAGGGATTCGGATCCGTGAATCTCGAATCAGGATTTGCAGATTCAATTGGCTCATCCCTAATTTTTGTCTTTACTGATATTCCACCATCACTCAGCTCTATTATTCATCGAGCTCTTGACTCCACTGCAGATTAAGTATTATTTCTTGAATGTTTTCTATATTTCTTTTCTTGTGCCTTTCTAGTGTGGAGGTTTTTTTCAGATTTCTTCAAAAAGCATTGAAATCAATGGGACAATTTTAAATATGATTTAATCTGGATTCAACCTACTGTTGTGTTTGGTGTTTTATGATTTTAGTGGTGTAGATAACTGGTCTTTTAATTATGATTATCTCTTAGATTTTGTTAGCTGCTTTGAGTGCCTCCTGAAGGAGGGGAAATGTAGGATGAAAACCTTACCGTAGAGAAATAAATAAGTGTGTGAAGGGTTATTAGTACCAAATTACTTCACCACCTTCCCACCATCTTCTAGAATTTGCCTTTGATGCCAGGATAAAACTCAATAATAAGGGTTAGGCAAGGACTTTCTGATTTCCTAAATTAGAAAGCAAAGTACATACTGCATCATTATTAAAAGAGAAACATATAGAGGTGCCTTATCCTCTGAGTTAAAAGGTAGCATTAGAGATATTTCCCATCAAGCTATTTGCAGCAAATGTAAGTTGATTTATCTTCTCATTATGTTGTAAATGTTTTTCTTCCTCTTGACTTGTCTTTGTCCTCTTCTTTGAAGAGGTGGTGAAGTCACAAGTCCTCTGAAGCAACTACCTGCAAATAATAATGCTTCACTGCATAAGCAAGTAGCTGGAGAGATGAGTTATGAAGAACAAAGTTCTTGTTACATATGCTTCAATAATCCTTAATTCTGGGAAAGAAAATAGCCAATAACTTGTGAAAGGGGCTGTGAATAAATGTGCTTAAGGCAGGATAATATACTTTTAAATTGAGATTGGCTGTTTAGGATCTCCTTCAAGGCAAGGGCCATGAATAACTGATAGTCAATGCGAGGTCAATTATTGGGTAGGCATGCTGAAAAATCATGCAGTGTATGCCATGCATATGACAGATATTTTTAACAAAGTGCTATTCAAGACCACAGGTGTCAGGCTGGAAATGAGGAATGGCTCTGTTGCAGAGTGAAGAAGGAATGGAAGCCAGGAAAGGGAAGAGAAAATGCTGAAATAAAGAAATGAGAAGCGATGGAATCATTTTTAAAAACAAAAAACAAAAGGAGAGTGCAGGCTGTTGATGAAGAACTTGCAATCAAACCTTTCTGAAAAGCAAAGGTGCCCCCATTAGACAATCCTTACCAGCCAGCATGTGCTTGATATAACACAAACTGACACTGACCTTGACCACATTAAAGGGGTTACAATTCGATTAGCATGAAGAGATTTTCAATGGACAACATGCAAGAACATTTTCTTTCCCTCAGTGGTAGTCAGGAAAACCCATATGCTAAACTCCATCCATATATATAAAGAGAGAGAGACAGAGAGAAAGAGGGAGTTTAGTTAGGTTTCACTAATGGTTTCAGGGTTGTATTTGATCATTTATTTATGCCTGTCTGTAGCAGCCACAAATTCACACTTTTTATAAACGGCATACTTTTAGATTGAAAAGTAGGCAAAGGGAAGAATTTCAGTTCAAGAGTGGGTGGGGGATTTCTTGGTAGCACCCAAAGGGCTATTTTTGGATTCAGTTAGGCTTACACTGCAAAACTGCAGTACAGTAACCGAAGATTTCTCATGTTCATAGCACAACACTTTCCATGCCAAAATGGAAATGTTCTTCACAACCCATAGTAAAAATTAGGGCTTATGGTTCTACTCATCCTTTATTTAGAACCAGTGTTCACTCGCTGGAAAGAACCAACATGATGTAGTAATCAAAGTACTGGACTAGGATTCAGAAGACTAGGGCCCTTTCTGCACCATATTCCAGTAGCGCGTTCTTCTGTTACAATCCCAGCATTGCCATTTGTGCAATGGTAGCAGGTTAGAAATGCTCTCTTAGGAACCTTTCCACCATAAGCAGATGAGTAGCGGTATTGCCACTAGTGTTCCTCTGCACTACAGTGTTCTTGGCCACTCCCTTGCCTCACTTTCACCCTGCCCCACTGCCCCGATTGGTCAAGTTTTTGTTTTGTTTTGTTCTTTTATTTGGAAGCTATACAAGTGCAGCCACTTTACAACCTCATGAAACACCAGTACACTATCACAATTGTGCACTATAATGCTAAAAAATGTATTATTTTTTTTAAAAAAAAAAACCTCAAAGTAGAAATTAAAAATAAAAATGGAGAGGCGGTAGATTCCAAACTTGCCATGCCATGGGAGTTGCCGAGGGAGTGACAAGATAGGCACGTCCACGTGTCACTCACTCCTGGATCTGCATGACAGGAAGCGCTATCAGGTACTATTACAGTACTGTACTGAGCTGGCTGACTGGATTGAAATGCTAAAATGGATTTTTTCTTGCAATAGCATAAGGCGGTTTTGCAACGCTTGGGTTCGGGATGGCAGCTGGATAGCAATGACATCATGCAGTAACATGACTCCTGGACTGGAAACAACTTGCTGCTGTTGAGGGATAGTGACATCATGTGGAAATGGCCTAGGTTATGGACCCCTGCTTAGCCATGGAAACCCATTGGGTGACTTTGGCCAAGTAACACTCTTTCATCCTCAGAGGAAGGAAAAGGCAACCTCACTCTGAGCAAATTTTGCCAAGAAAATCCCATGATAGGTTTGTCCTAAGGTTGTCAGTATGAAATGACTTGAATGCACACAGTAACAAATGAAAAGCCAATAAATTAGCCAGAAACCTAGACACTACTGAATAATTACATATGGTCTTGTATCTCTACTAGTGACATCCATTGCTACAGACTTTCTTCTCCTTACTCTCCCAAGTGATTTTTTTTCCTCTACAGGGAAGATATATACGTGTGTGTTTTTTTTCCAAATGGGCACATGAAAGCAGTGCACCAGCATCACTAACTCTGGAACTATGGAAGAGGGGGAGAAAGGGATATGAAAAAGTTCTCCCTTTTCCTTCTTAGCACTGTTTTTGCTTCTCACAACAAGAAAGAAAGGATGAATTGGGTTGCTGTTTATCACTTTGTGGAGAGCAAAATGGCACAGGTAGAGAGGCAATACAACAATTTCTGTCTCAAGTACGTCGATCTCAAGAAGAAGAGGAAAGTTGGGGCTTGGAAAACTCATCTCCCATTTTGAGGAGGGTCTTCTGGAGCCCCATTGTTTGTACCTGAGTTTTCTGACTGAGACAAACTCTGGCTATATCCCTAAAGAGGAGTTAGTGAGGATTGCCAGCAGCTTCCCCACAAAACTATGTTCATTTGTACGTGGACAAAGAGTCCTATGGGGTTGGAGAAGCTAACAAAGAGTAATGGCTCAGCACTGCTTTTGCACTGTATTGACTAAAGTGTGTCTTTGCATAGTTTTAGAAATATAAACAGTGGGCACCATCTTGTTACATATACAGGTGTTAGACCACTTTATGCCCAGATCTCTCTCTCTCTCTCTCTTTCATTGTAGAGGTCTTTATTATCATCCTCTGTTACAATGACCAAATCCTTCCTCCACTCCTGGACTCACCTGGCGATGTTGACGGGGAGCTGTAGTGGAATTCTTGAAGCAGAACTCTTTTGCTACACTTAACAGTGTAGGATTTTGGCAAGTGTGTGATGACATTTTTTTTCCAAATGTACATATTTTTTAAAAATACTTTCTTTTTCTTTAGCCACAGGCACTGTGGCTACACATTTCTGGCCACATCCTGTCTGTTTTGGTCCATAAGAAATCCTATGGCTCTGTACACATATACAGTCCTTACTCACTGCTTCCAAACACATGAGGCTGTGGCTATCTGATACAGTCTGCAAAATCTTCATGTGCTGGGTGAGCACAAAGGGGAAGAAGTCATACTCATTTTCTTTTTATGTGTGGAGGAGGGGGGCAAGAAGCATTTGGAAAGATTGTGTTGAGCCAATACAATTGATCAAACTTCCCTGGTAGGAGTGCTCCCTTTCCAGGGCAGTTTGTTCATGTAAATCATTGTGCCAGAAAGAAAGAACCAATGAAAGAAAGAGAGAGAGAGAGAGAGAGAGAAAGGCCCTTTCTGCAGTACCCTCCCATCCCAGCATGGGAACAGAAGAGGACAATATCCTGCATGATGTTATCATGGTCCTGCTCCTCTCCCATCTCCAGGCCATACAATCACAGATTAAATCATTTACAGGTTTTCCCTGTCAATGACCCACCATCTCACACTTACCTGTCCTGCAGAAGCTCTGGAAGCATGATGGCAGTGCTTTCTGCCCCAACATAGTCTGTGAAAGTACCCGGCTGCACTGCAGAAGGAAGTGCCATGTCCATCATGCTCCCTTCCACAGGGAGCCAGTCCAGTGCAGAGGGGAGCGTCACATTCCCTTCCTGGCAGAGCCACTGCTGGCATCACCACTGGATGACTATGCAAGAAGGGCCAAAGAAAGAAAGAGTCTTTTAATCTACAAAAGATACAAAGGTACAATAAATTGTGGTAGCATTATGATGAAACAGTAATTTACATTCAGTAGCTGCTGGGATAGTATATATTTCCAAACTGGCATTTTCTCCTCCAAAATATATCCACTTTTTATTTTCTTTTAAAGGAGGCTGTGATGGAGACAAGCCTTTTGGCAGTCCCAAGCCACTGTCAGTTGGGTAGAAGAATGGAAGCATTTAAGAATTCACTAGAATGGCAGCTATAGATGAACGTTCCTGATAGCCACTGTGAGGACACCCAGAATGTCAGAGGAAGAAACAGGGGAGCTATTTTAAAAGCTGTGCTTGTTTTGATGACCTACAAAATTATTTAGCAAGCAGCATTTATTTTAAGCTTTGATCCCAAAGTCTATTGACATGGTTGAAAAGAATGCCAGGGAGTTAAGTGGGCAATATTAGCCCTTGCATGTACATTTTGGGATATGACAGTTCAAGAGTAGGAAGAAAAAAATCATTGTATGCACTGCAGTGCTGCACCAGTCTACATGAAGCATTCTGACATGGCATCTGATGTACCAAAGTGGTTTTTAACATGTTCTGTGTAGCATTGCCTCAGGAGAAAACCATTCATTCAAGAAAATGTGTAAGAAAAGTGGCAGTAGCCGATTGAAGTGGCCCGGGGCAATGTGCTCCCTGTCACCTGCTTTATTGCCCTGACTTTGAGACACCCTGACTTCCTTTGCCTTGAAGGGATCTGAGCATTTCTCCCTTACCTTGTCCACCAAGGAAAGCTGAGTTGCCTTATCCTAGCTTTCAAAAGAGATGTTTTTGACATTGTCTTTGTTCTTAGATTGTCTGTGTACACAATATAAAAGACGGCATGAATAAATAAAAAGGGGGATCACATCACAATTGGGCTTGTTTGTGGGTTTTTTGTCGTATGTGACTGTGTGTTTTAAAGGATTAAATTGGAACAAGTATTGCCTCAGCAACATTTTAACATTTGAAATCAGCACTAATAAAACTATTATCCCCATAGGCCTGCTATGATGGGATTGCTACCTGCCCCTAACTCCACTGCCACAGAGTACGCAAAGGAAAAAGGAAATCACAGGCATTTATTTCTTCTAAAAGTTGTGAGTTTTTTTTAAAAGAGAATTGTCAATTGTAGTATTTTTCAAGGTTTTAGCAGATGCAAATATGACACCCTGGGGATGACAAGTCAAAGAAAACTTGTTTCTGTCAGGATGTCTGATAACAGACACAAATGTGAGCCAGTTGGGAATCAGCTTGGGACACTGTTTTTAAGAAATAACCGATTAGAAATAGGCATCACTGTTGATAAAAGTAACGTTGTACTCATTGCTTCAAAGTAACAAGTTATAATTCCTCCTCCTCCTCTTGCAAAAATGTTTTAAAAAGAGAAAAATGGCCAAATATCATCTGAAAGCAAATATGCTGAAGTAAGAGTACTAATTACACATGCCAGTTAATGCTATTGCAGGTTGTTAGGTATTTCACAAAAAAAAGTATTTATGTACTCATTACGTTCCAAAGTAATATGTTACAGGTAATGTCATTTACAAGGTGGAGATAAGTTCCCCTTACCTATTCTTGTTTTTGCAGTTAGACATTAGACAATTTGGAGTATTATCACAAAGATCACGTTGTTGTTCATTCTACAGCATTGATATCTATAATCACAGTGGCTAAAGAGTTTGAAGAATAACGTTTCCTTCCTTCTCTGTTTATCTAGACCAAGGCTAGGAAGCTTGAAGCCCTGTAGATTCCCATATGCCCTAGCCAGGCTGGACTGTTGTGAAAAAAGGTTGGAGTAGAAGTCTACCACTTTCTGATGCTGCCTCTCCAGTCTAGGTGAGTCGTGAACTCTTTCTGTCTGGAAATACTGCTGGAGAAAAATGGAAGTGGGCTGAGAACTAAAGGCTGTCCCTCCTGAAAAACAACATGGAAAATGTGTTGTTTGTTCGTTTGTTTATTGCAACTTTAAACTGGCTTTGGTATGTGCATAACTGTTGGAAAAGCAGCTACATTTGGGAGTTGTATTGTACTGGTTTAGTTATAAGCTGACTGTTTGCCATAGCTGGGACTCAAGACAACTTACAAAATTAGAAATAGAAGTAAAAATTGATACACACACACACACACACACACAATCTATAGGATTAAAACATATTCATTGAAAAGGGGGAAAAAAGATAAAAAATAGTATTGAACATTGAGAAAAAACATTTTCTTTTAAAACAGGCAGTTCCCAAAAAACAAGTTGGAGTAAGCAGGTTGTCCCTTGTAGATGGAATGACATGAAGGAGGGACCCAGGCCATTTCCGCACTAGGCTGTTATAGCGCTATTATTCCACTTGCAACATCCTATGGAATCCTGGGTTTTGCAGTTTAGGGAGCCCCCCCAAAGCTCCCTAAGTCCCTCCCTAAAATACAAACACCAGGATTCCATAGGATGTTGCAAGTGGAATAATAGCGCTGTAACAGCCCAGTGCGGAAATGGCCCAAGTTTAGCCTCTCTTGGAAGGGAGTTCCAGGGCCTGGGAGCTGCTGCATGGTGCCCAAAGAGCAAAGGCACGTGGAACAGGCCACTCAAGGAGTTGTTGTTGGTGTTCTTATATGCCACCAAATCACCTTTAATTTATGGCAACCTTATAAATGAGAGATCTCCAAGATCCCTGATCATCCGTTGCCTTGTTCACGTCTTTCAAACTCAGGACTGTGGCCTTCTTGATTAAATCAATCCACCTGTAGGTTGACTCCCTCCTTTCCTACTGCTTTCCACGCTCCAAAGCATCATAGGCTGCAATCCTTTTGGGCAGTTACAACTGTGTAACTACCATAATTACAGAACTACACAGTGAATTTCAATGAACACTCTCCCATCTCCACTTATTGGGAAGTAGCTACTATGATCCATGAAGATCCATTTCCCTGCCACTCAGGAAGCAGCCGACTGATATTCCCACCCCCTCCCATGAGCGATCTCTGTTGGAACAAGCAGAAGTGAGACCCTGTTGCAATTCCAGTTCACACTGGAAATTGCTTACTTGGGAGGCAGAGTAAGAATGCCAGTCAGCTGCTTCCAGAGTGACAAGAGAAAGGACCCAAGTTGATCACAGCAGTTGCTTCCTGGTAAGTGAGGATGGGGGTTTCAGAGTCCCTATCCATCTCTTAAACCAGGAGCTATGTAAGGATCATGAATACCATACAGTAAGAAATATGTAACTCTAGGGCCCCTTTCGCACGGCATTTGCCATGCGAAAGGGCCCCTCGACTGTTGCGCAA
The DNA here is from genome assembly GCA_948472985.1 of Iguana delicatissima. NCBI lineage: Eukaryota > Metazoa > Chordata > Lepidosauria > Squamata > Iguanidae > Iguana > Iguana delicatissima. Next base: position 434,501 of record CAOKZL010000901.1, on the reverse strand, counting down.
ATGTGAGGAGCGGTCCATACGTTACACTCACAATCACACGACGCTCCAGGATCTTGCAGGTGCCACTTGCTCATTTTTTCATTGTTCAGCTTTGAGCCAAAAATGGTGCGTGATCGCGCATCGCTTTGAGGCCCCGTATGCACTTGCTGTGCGTGCAGAGCTCCGGAGCCATGGCGCTTGCGCTTCCTGCCCTAGCAAAGCCTGGAAAACTCCCAGGCTGCACTGCAGAAGGAAGAGGCAGGGCTCTCGCACAAGTGGGAAGCAGTTGCGGAGCTGAAGAAACCGGGATGTGAGAACCTCTCACTGAAGGCTGCTCGCACGATCTCCGCACCCCAGCTCCGTGAAAAGGTGCTTTGCGGAAAGGGCCTAGGTTATGCATTCTAAACTCCCCAAAAAGATTCTGGCTATTGTCTTTTCCAGAAGCCATATAGTCTTATGATATGTCCCAAGTATTACAGTCTGAGTTTAGTCTTCTGAGCTTCTAGTGAGAGTTCAGGCTTGGTTTTAAGACTCATTCATTTGTCTCTTTTAAGCAGTCCATGATGTCTATAGATACCTTCTCCAGCACCACATTTCAAATGAGTTGATTTTCTCCCTGTCAGTTTTCTTCATTGTCCAGACTTCACAACCACAGATAGACATCAGAAATACTATGGCCAAGGTATTTACATAATACAAAGTTGTTCGTGGTGCTGCTATGAAATTGGGGGAAGGCAGTAAAATTGAAAGAAAGATAAAAAAAGAAAGGTAAAATTGAAAGCTCCCATCCTCTGAAGAAAACACACATATGAGAATTCTTAATCAAAGTAAATAATGAAAATTTCAACGGCAATTTTGATGGAATTTTGAGGGTGGATTTAGCTGGACCTTTACTATCTGAAAAGAAGCTTCTTAAGGGAACAAAAGATCTAAGTGGCTTGGAATTCAGAATGAAAGAAAGCTTTGTTGCTATTTTGGACTAGAAACACACCAGAGACAGAACAAATGGCACTCCTAAAACTAAATCAACTCCAATACAAATGGTGAAAAATCATAACCCATACTCAGTTGGCCCTGTTGAAGAATGAGATTTCCTCAACAGCTTTTAACAGATAGGTAAATGGATAGGTAAAACTGACTCTCAAATACAGGAGTGTGTAACATGTAGTCAGCCCTTACTGTTTTCTCTCTTTGAAAGTATAAACCATAAGCAAATATATAAATATACTCCTTCTTGTAACTGCTAGTTTCAACCACACTGTCACTTTTGGAATAGTAATTTGCATCTGTCCCCAAACCAAATAAATCAGATTACTTGAATTTAAAATGACAGTTAAGTCCCTTGGATTTCAGAGAGTTAATCTGGCTCAAATCCAAGTACTCCAACCTCACAGAGATTTATGGATCAGGTAAAGTAATATTTTTAATGAAGAGATTTTGGTTCCTTAAGGACAAGAAGGTTAAGATTCTGTATAAATTCTAAAACATTAACATTATCATTACTTTATGCAACCCTGCCTTAGCTTTGGGCTATTCCCTGCTAATTTTATTTGCTTGAATATTTTTCTTTGTTAGCTGTACTGCTCTTCTTTCTAAATGCTTCTTTCAAACCTTTTAAATAAATAGATCTCCATGCCAATGCAGACAAATTATTTCTGTCCATGTTACTACTAATGCCATTAAAGTATTGGTTTGAAATTTTATTCCCATTTGAAGCTAATCTACATGAGAAAGCAAAGAATGAAAATGTTTACAGACTCCCAAAGCATATGTTATTGGAAAATGAACATGGGGTACAAATCCTGACATAGATATGATTTCTAAATATAGGTAGTGTTTCTTTAAAATTCTGTTCAAATAGGTTTTGGCTGAGCTTGAATGTCATTGCAAGACATGTCTGGCTCTGGCTTTTACAAGGAGCCCGCAAGCTTCCTGTGAAATCATATTTGTTTATAATAAATAGCATAAATGTCAAAGCACCTAATAAGCAAATAAATAAATCATTTTGATTTCTTATGCAGATTGTGCAGATATGGAAACTGTAGCTACAAAATCTCCCAAACTGCAATTTTCTGTGCAAAGGCACTCCTTGCTGCATGCATGGTGGTGAATTTATGTGAACTGTATACAGTGCAGAGACTCTTTTATGTAACATGTTTCCCTGGCTGATAGCTAAAAGAGGTTAGGCTGAATCTCAGTGGATCAATTAACAGAGGGACCTGTCCTTCAACAGAGGAAGATCTATTTCAGGATTTGCATATCACTGGGAAAAAATTACAAAGCTGAGATAAATACAAGCCCGATAATAACTCACTGCAGACTTGGCTTCATTCCTAGATTTCCTTGGCTGTTTGTCCTAATAAAGTGTCTCCATGGCACTTAGGGCAGGAAGGTTATTAGTAGCTGTCAATCAAAGGCAGGAGTATGTGTCGGCAGGAGCAGGCAGAGAAGAGAGGTGACATTCATCCTCTTCTCCCCCTTATATATTGGGTGTAGAAGTCATTCAGTGCAAGTGGTTTAAAAGGGAGAGGTCCTTCTTCATCCCAATGGAAAAAAGAGAGACAGGAAACTGCCTTGGTAACCAACAGTTTAATAATATAGCAGCTGATGTCAATCATTTTTCTTTTACTTTCATTGATGCCGGGATGTTTATTAAGTGCCAGGACTATGAAGAACGTATGTAAAGAAATAAACAGGCATTACCAGCAAGACACCTGGGTAGGGGCAGAAACACAAAACCAAAATAGCTTGATTTTCAGATTCAAATGAATTTTTTAAACTATTTCAGCCTGAAGTGAAACTTGGGCAGCCCAATGAGGGAAGGTATCTTAAGTTTATATTTATCCACCCTGAAAACAAGAACTGTCTGTCTGTCTGTCTGTCTATCTATCTGCACACACACATCCATGCAGCTCTAACCAAAGATCCAGACTTCTCTTAACTCATTCACATCAGACCCAACGATTGTAACTTCCCTAAGTTGATACTCCAAACCAATCTATAGAGCAATTAATTAATACTTTAAAGGTCTTTAATTTGCTGTACCGTTTTCTTAATTAAAGTATATCTACAGCGAGAGTACATCTTCTCTGTATATGCATATTTTCACAAGTAACAGAGTCCGCAGAGTGCTAATTGATATCCTGGTCTCCAGATAATACTTTACTAAATGAAATGACAATTATAACCAATTAAAATTCACTTTACATACTACTTCACCTATTTTGTATGTATTATGCATGAAGGCAGAGAGCGCGCTGCCTCATCACTCTGGATTTGTGTGTGTCTGCGAAACTGATGGACAGCTTCAAGGTATTTCTTTAAAGCAAGGTTTGAGTTGCTGCTTTTTAAAATTTACCATCATAATCTGATTTTATTCTTAGTTTTTAAAAAGCTCTTTAATTTATCGCATTGAACAATTATAAAGCTGAATTTCTGTTCCCAGGGTGTTTGGGGTTTTGAACAATAAAAGCAGAATCAAAGCCTAATATATTGATTACAGGTTAAAATACTTGTTTGGAATATCATTGGAAGATGTGAGCCATTGAAATGTGCCAATTCACTAAACAAGATTTCGCCCTGACCTCAATGATGGGCCTACAGAGAGGATATCGATATTTTTTATATGTTCCAGATCTCTTTGGGCATTTTACCTTCCAAAATGAATACATACCATACACCAATGGGCCAAGGGAATATTTAAAAAGAAACAGTAGAAGATTGAGGGAAAAGTCTTTTCAGATCTCTAATAAATTCAGAAATCAAGAGGATATATATAAGAACTCGGTGGGCATTTGATTTCCTTTGTGATGTCATGAAGAACAGTTTGCATGATCCTGCTTCATCTGTGAGTCATAAATTCCTTAGCCAAGCCTTTATCTAAAATAGCTTGATTCCTTCTCTCCCAAGGAAAAGAGACTTGCTTCTTCTCCCCACATCCGGAAGAGAGCATCACCTTCCCTATGCCCCACTGCACTCTCACTTTTTAAATTGCACCATCTGTGAAGCAGGTTTGAACCAGGGAGTGCAGAGAGATATACAAGGCGGCTGGCCCACAGCTAAGGAACTCTCTAATCCTGGAAGCTGGCCAAAGAAGCAGTGAGCATATTTCTGAAACATTTATTTAGACTGGCTTTCAGTAATTAGAGCTCGGCCTGTTGCATCCAGACAGTTTAACATATTATAAGTGGGGCGTGGGGAATCTATTTTTCACATGTCTCTTTAATAAAATTTTAGTTCTGCTTTTGGTTTTAAAACCCCATTACACGTGCTGGCTCTTAGGACAGGTAGTGGTGAGTAAAATTTTAAAGGACAACCAACATTGTGCACTGTAACAGTGTAAGTAGCACAAGCATTTTTCAGTGGGAGGCAGAAGGAATTGCTTCAAATAGGATGAACATTGGCAAGTACGGCTCTGAGAAAGAAAGGTACTTGGCTAAGCTATGAAGCAGAGGAAGAACTGGTGGTTTTTTGTTTTTTTTGTGTGGCAAAGTATATGCTGGACGTTATGAAGTCTTCAATCCCTGAGCTTCTCTAACTGAATGTGTTTGACCATTTCTGCACAACAGAGCTCTTGCAAGTCATCCCACAGGGAAGAGAGTTCAACAAGAATGCTCCCCTCTGCATGGGACGGGTTCCCTGTGGAAGGGGGCATGATGGCCGAACCTCTTTCTTCCACAATGCAGCCAGGCATTTCCCAGGCTGCACTGGGGAAGGAAGCATTGACATTGTGCTTCCTGCCCTTCCACAGGACAGGTAGGTACAGGAGTGTCGCCCAATCACAGGCACTGAATTGATTTTATCCATTTAGCAAATACCCAATAAGCACAACTCATGGGGACGGATGGCTGCAGCCTGGTGATGATGCCATGTGGAAGCATCACCAGCCGACTGCTGCCATCCTGTCCCCATAGCAGGACAGCCCTGTCATGTGGAAATGGCCCTTGAACATCAAAGCCAAGGAAGTACTTCCCATCTGATATTCCAGGGGTCTCTGCTAGACAGTGAGGATCAGTGGTTCTTAACCTGGGGTGTGCAGAACTCTCAGAGGGGTTGGCAGAGCCCTGCTGCTGGAAACCAACAGCAGTGGCAGCAATAGGGATGTGGCAGTGGCAAGTGTGTGTATGTGCACCCAAACTGCTTTCTCATTTGCAAATGAGCGAGCAGTTGGTATACGTGCAAATGCCTTCCAACAAGTTTCTCTGTGCTTACATGCACCCTGCTGCTGCGTCCTTAATGAAAGGAACTTAGCAGCAGGTGAGTGTGCATGCCCAAACTGCTCTCTATTTTTGCAAATGAGGGAGTAATTGGGGTGTGCACATATGCCTTCCAATGTGTCCCTCTGTGCCACTCCCCCATTGCTCTCTCTCTGCTGAGAGGGATCTAATGGCAGGTGTACACATACACCCAAACTGCTCTCTCATGTGCAAATAGGGGATCTGTTGGAGTGTGCACACGTGCCTAGGCTTGCACGTGTGTCCGAACTGCTCTCTTGTTAGATTTAAATATATTTAATTCTAAATATTTGAATCTTGAGTTAAGCCTTGGGGATCCCCAACAACAAATTATATTTACAGGGGGTCCTCAGTAAAGAGAGGGTTAAGAACAACTGATATAGATGATATGATTCAGGCAGAGTGATGATTCATCACTCTTTATATGCAGCTAGGGAAGAAAAGGGTTTCCACTGAAGGACTGGGCTACAACTAGTAAAGCTAATGAATTAATCAATTGGCTTCTCTTTCAATACGGAATACAGTCAATACAAACAGATAATACAATTTTAAAATAATGCAAACAGTTTAGAACTATTCAACACAGGTCAAATAACCTGCAGTTCAATAATACAAGACCAAACTATGATCATCCAGAAAGCTTGGCTGAGTAACCATTTTTTCATTTTATCCAAGTGAGTCCAATGTTAGCACCAGTTAGTCCTCTGAGGTGAGACATTCTGCAGTGACAATGTCAGTGTTAAACAACTGGATAAATGCTTTCAAATGGAGATTCAAGTGTAGCAATGGGGTCTGTGTGAAAATCCTGAAAAAAATGCTGCAAAGATATGTAGAAAAAAAGGTGAGTTTTACCATTTGTCACAGAGATAATTTCCATCTTCACTATCATTTTAATTTACATCTCAAATGCATACTGCAAAAATCCTTATGTCCCATTGCACACTTTTTCTTTTCTTTGTAAAACCATGTGATCTCCTTGCATCTACTTTTATGATGACTTATTGCTATGTGACTCCACTTATTCTTCACAGGTGGGCCATAGTGTTTTAGAGACCTAGCTGACATCTGTAGAGCTTCTCTGTATGAAGCTTTTGAAGCTTCTTCTCATCCTTGTGGAACTTCCATAGTTATAAGTTGCCAATCTGATAGATGATTGGTTGGTAAGGACTAGATTTGTGCTGCTGGTTACATTGCTGGGTTTGTATACTGTAGACAAAAGGTGTGCCAATGTGATGATGTCACAATGCTTTCAGCTGATATAATATGAATCTGGTTTAGGAAGGAGTGTATCAGGCATCTGGTGTCAGAGAAGGAAGACAAGCGTATTTAGGTTGAAGACAGAAAACATAGTGGTATCTCAACAAAAGTCAACTGTTAAATTGTTAAGTTAGTCTTGTCTTAACTTTTCTATTCAGATAAGGTACTTGATTTGATTGATTAATTAATTCTATTTCCCTATTTTTTAAAGAGGAATATCACTGTGCAATAAATTCAATCCATTGCTTTGGATTCATTCCATTTTTCAAGGGTCTGGCAACAATAAGATGTGCCTGGTATCATTATAGGAGCTGGCAAATAGGTACACAACATAGTATTAACTCAGTACTCCTACAGATGGGAGAAATGTGTTAGAAGGTTCCAGTATTTGCTATATATATATATCCCTTCCTCCCCCTCTCTCAATTTCTCTTTCTCTCTCTGTTTTCTTTAATATTCAAGTGATGTTTCTGTTGTCCATGTCTATTTTCTGGCAGTTACTGACATTTTATTCCCACCAACCCAGAGTTCTTTTTAATTCCAAGACTTAGGCCCTTTCAGCAGCACCTTCCCACTCTGCCATGGGGACAGGAGGACAGGACCACAACAATGCTTCTGTATGACGTGGTTGCGGTCCTGTCCTTCTCCCATCCCCAGGTGGTACAATCGCAGGTTAAATCACTGACAGGTTTTTCCCATCAATGATTCACAATCATGCCACCATCCTACACTTACCTGTCCTGCAGAAGCCCCAGAAGCACAATGGAGGTGCTTCATGCCCTAGCGCAGCCTGGGAAAGTGCCTGGCTGCACTGTGGAATGAAGTGACATGTCCATTGTGCTTCCTTTGGCCAGGAACCAGTCCAGTGCAGAGGGGAGTGCTCCCGTTGCGCTCCCTTCCCAACAGAGCCGCTGCGGGGATCCCCACTGGTTGCCATCACAAGAAGGAAAGCTGCAGAAAGGGCCATAGCGGAATAAAAAGTCTCCTCTCTCCTCCCTTTTTATGTTTTTTTTTCCTAGAAAAAGAGAGAGAGCCCTGAGCACATCAGTGGAACTTTTTCACTGTGACAATATAATTTAAAAATAAAAAAATCACAGAGGAGAAAATGTATCCTTCAAACTATATGAGTATCTAAAACCGTGCACTAGTTTTTATTAAAAAAATTTTTTAGAAGACTTCTGAGTGTAGATATAGGAAAGTGCTATGAACAGCCCTGCCCAAAAGAGCACACTGATACTGAATCTGTAGAGGCAGAGGAGATAAACAACTGGCAAACCTGGTAAACCCTAAGGAGATATATTGTAAAAATTACACTACTTTAGACCAATCTGGAAGAGCCCTTAGTTATCATGAGATCAGAAATCAATTTTCCCCGAGTGATGGGAGAATTTTTTTTTTGCTGAACCAGTTTTTTTCAGGTGTGTGCTTTGACAGTTGTCTTTTAAAAGAAACAAATGCATTCACAACATTTGCTAATCATAGTGTTTTATCTGTCTTCAGCCTTAGAATGACGGAATAGATCTTTATTCATGAAAATATGGATGATATCATATTAGCTTTGCAAACTTCAACAGAATCAAATGCAACCTTACTTGTAAGTAGATCCCAGGAAAATTAGAGCTACCTGCTCCCAGAAAATTGTGGAAAGAAATGGATGCAATTCTAGGTTTGTTGGGAAAAAATGTTCTTTCATCTGTTTAGAGACTTTTCTAGAGAGTAGCTAAATATTATCATTGTTAATACTGAAAGACAAAACACTTGGCTGCTGTAGATGAAATTATTAAAAGAAAAGCTGGGCTTCACTGTTTCTTCATACAGCAATGCCATCACTTATTTGTCATTTGTTGAACACATACCTTTTCACGTTTCATTTCAAGTAAGCAACTGCTGGAAGGTTCTCAAATATAAAATAAATACTAGTATAACTTTATTTTGCAATTACCAAGATTGATTTTTCATTAAGTGTTTTTTCCCCCATTTAGCAGAGTTGTTTTGTGCATTAAATGAAGTGCCAAAGCAGACAAATGTAACCAACATTAAGCCAGCCAATAGAATTCAACAAACTGTTCAGGTCATTAATATAATTTGTTTTGGCACTGTTACATTTCCTAGTGCTACTCTGAGTAGTTTGCCGGGCACATCGATTTGTTTTCAGCTATTGTGAAATTGGATATCCTGGCTTTCATCCAAAGCACCCTCTCAATTTGCATATCTTTGTTATCATTTCAGGTTCTCAGAACATACTGTGGACTATCACACCATCTGCACCAAGATCCTCACATCCAAACACAAATTAAAAATGAAACTGTAAAATTTGCAAGGAAACAATGCAGACCTTTTATCTCATTCTCCCTCTGTTCATTTTCAAAAGAGAAACTTGCTTGTAGCCAAGCATAGCTAAAAAGGCTTTTATTAATTGGACTGGCATCAAGCATGCATACATAAAATTGTTTATTTTTTCCCCTATAAAGGGGTTGCCTGACATAAAAGGGTCTTTGAAGATGACATTCAGATTTTGACATTTGCATGATATTGTATAAATATCAGAGGTAGGAGACTTCTCTGACAAACCAGATGGGTCAGGAAAAGCACTCCCAGAGATAGATATTAGTCTTTTACTTAAAGCATATTAGCTTCTTCTCAAAGCTGTGAATTATTAGATAGCTAAAACAAACCCCTTTTCCCTACTAACCATAACTTGCTTACTTGATTTTTTTCCCCAAAGCCAAGAACTGGGATTGAGCAAAATATAAAATAATATCATTACTCTGGCACTCCCTCCCTTGTAATTCAATTAAGATCAAACAATAAAAATGAACCTCCTCTTTTGATTGCCATAGAGATTAAATCTTATTACCAAACTTACTGCTTCTCAATTGAGCTCATTTTGGTTTCAGGGATGGACTCTGAATGTTATTGAGATATGAAAAGGTATTTTAGTCCTTGGATTCCATCAATATTTGAATTAGAGAGACAAAGATTCTTCATTTTAACTTAATTCCTATCTGCAGTTAGATGGTAGCCACAGGCATTTTCAGCTGGGTGTGAGGGAAGGGTGAGGAAATGCCGAGTACTGAACTAAATAAATTATTGGGTGTTTGTTGTCATTGTTGTTTCTTTTTTATAGGTAGAATTACTGACTGGATTCTTTAGCTTGGATTTCAAATAAAGGCAGAGGGAATCTCCTTCTCTTTGATAATGTAAAGCAATGACACAAATCTGATTATAAGTCTTGACCTTCCTGATCAACAAAGAATCCACCTCTGTCAGCAAGTGGGAACTATACAGTTTTCATTGGAAGATGATAGGGGAACAACCTGAAACACCATTTCCAGTTAGGTAAATTTCTAAAATTAAAATGCTCCATACTTTTGGTTGCTATGTAAAGGAGACAAAATTTTAACAATTTTGTGACTCTTTGCCTTCTTGGAAAACAAACACACCACTAAATCTGTACAAAAGCTTTCAGAAGATATGATGGGGGAGATGAGGATGAAGCAAAGGCAGGAGTAAAAATTTCTGTGCAGGAACATCATCTTTCCAGCATGAACCAATCATCTTAGTCAGGTCACCTATTGCAGAGAGGTTCCATTTTGTTTAAGGGACAACTGTGCTTGCCATTGTTACTTATATGAGAAAGGAAAGCCTTGTATGATTGCTAATGACAAGTGTTTTCTGCCACTTTAAAGACTAACGTGATTGATTTGGTATAAACTCACGTGAACTCCAGACGACTTCACCAGATGCACCCTAAATGTTAATTAACCTTAAATATGTACATATTTCTGATTTCTGCTTAGCTCCAGAATACTAAAAGTTACTTTTGAGAAGAGTGATTACATGTTAGGCTTGCTAGGTGAAATAGAGGTCAGCCATACCTGCTGAAATTCCTACTTCTATATGACCATTATAGGGAAAGGATCCCTCTCTGTGATCGATGATGGCTTTGAGGTTGAAGAACAACTGAGTGTGCCAGGAACAGAGCCAGTGATTGACCAAACCAGCTTGCAAACATCCCCATCAGTTGAAAGACAAGCAGAGGCAGAGTTGCCCCAGCCAGCTCCAGAAGGAGAGGGAACCAGCGGCGATATGGAGGAATTACAGTCACCTGTGCCCCTCAGCCTTCAATCACAGAGGAGGCTGAAATGGGCAGCTCAGAGGGAAGCTGCATGGGCTAGATTAAGGAAACAACGACAAGTAACACCTGTTTTCAGTGGCTATTTAAGTCTGTCAGTGTGGCTTGCTGTTTGTTTGTAGCAAATTACCATGCAAGCCTCTCGACCCTTGTGCTCTGGGTCCCTCGACCCCTCTGGATGGACTTTTGGCTTCCTGGACCTTTTGGATTAGACCTTGACTCAGCTTGGCTCAGCGTTTCTATTAGTTGTTTGTTTTGGACACTTCATACTGCCTCTTCTTCCTTTTAGGGCAAATACCTTTGCCTCCCCTTCTTCGCTGGCAGAAAGACGCAGACAGGGAGTTGGACTCCGACACTGTCTAGTTTCCATGCTGGCAACCAGATGTATGGTGGTATAGAATGAATTTATGGCTGAATATATGTGAAACTGAAATAGATAGGATACAGGATAAACTGAGTCATTTGTATGACCTCTTAAGTGAAATTTACAAGATTGGAATAGAAGGTAGTCTAGCCTGGTCTGTTCTGTCATTGTTTAAGCTTCTTTTCTTCTTCAGTTACAGAGGGAAAACATCCTTGTTCACAGGTTGAACTCATTGGAATTGTTAGTCTCTGGACAGGACTTTTGTAACTCTTCTTCCTTCTGCCTTCCCTCTTCCAGTGTCAAGAGGTTTGGGCAGAGTTGTTCTCCAGACTTATTACACGATGATTTCAGAATCAGTGACACCAGTTATGGGATGTCAAAGAGATCTGGGATCAGGTCAGAGTTGCCAGGGGATTTTCAGTTCTTAATCTCATTACCTATTTTTGCAAGAGTGTCAGCAGGTAATGTTGACCCATTTTCACATAGCTGAACTGTGAGTGGGGGCTACCACATAGCCAGAATTAAAATACAGAAGTTATTCTAAATGGGTTTTTGCGGGGAAAGAAGGAAAAAAATAAGAATACATTTGGAATCATGTTTAACCCTATCACACCCTCAATATATTGGTTGATGAGTTACTTATTCATAGGAACTTACTAGTTGGACAGGCAAATAGAAGATGACACTGAAAGATATAACTTATATAGTATAGCATACTGTGTGTATATAACTCTCCATGTTTTCTTTTTCCTTTCTCTGCCAAAGCTACCCGTTATTACTTCCTTTCCAACTTTGAAAACATACCCACTCTTCAGCTGCAACCTGTTACTTTATGTTGGCAGATCGCTAATCCTGGAGATTTTCCAGAACAGAAGATTACATTCCCAGAAATAGCTCTTCTAAGTGCTGCTTGATAGAGAAAGGAAATATTTTTCATCGTTATCTGGATGTACAGGTTAGATCCAGACTGAGCAGAGTTCCAGTGAAACAGGATGAGAGTGCTAGGTGCTGATTTTCTGCATTTCCTACTGAGAGGCTTCAAGGTCTGGATTCAAGCCACTGTCTGTTTTACCCAGAGAAAATTATTAAGTGGGCAGCCTTCTCAATTTTAAATCAGTATGTAAATGTTAGAAGAAAGAAGGAACAATCATGTTGCAATGAACTATTACCTACTTTTTAAATTACCTTTTGTTCCTCTGAGTCATTAAAACTTCACATTTCCCAGTTCTTTGTTCAGAAGGAATTGGAGACATATAGAAGTACTGCATGTGCAAGGGTGCCCGGCCTTCATTTTCCCAGATAATTCTCACTGTGTTTGTGTGTGTTAAGGATGGATGGATGTCTATTTCTGTTCCATATCACTTTCACATGTGTCCATTCATAAGCAAGTTCTGTCCCATTTCCACATCGATCCATTTTATTTTTTAAACCCATTTTATCGTTTTTTAAATCCAATATTTTACTGTTTGTGTTTTTTTACAAAATATAAATGATTGTACATTTTCACCTTAAAATGCATTGTACTCATGTAATATCTATTTTTGGATATAGTTCAACAAAGCATGCATTTTTATTACATTTTGACATATTTTGAAGCTAACAGCATGTCTAAAAATCTTTAAAAAAGAGCAAAAATTGAAGGATAAGTGCATTCCAATCTGCATATCGGTCTAGTAGATGAGAACTTGGTCAGCTCAGTTAAAAATGTAGATGAAAGAAAATCCTCAAGCATCCCTAACATTTTGGTTGTACAATCATTATGTCAAAAAGAAGGACTGTGACCCTTTGAAAATTAAAGAGGCAGAAGTGAGCAATACACTTTGGATACACACAGTGGCAGAGCTTGGAGTGTGTGGAGGGGGGCTGCCGGGGGGCGGGGCTATAGTACGAGGGCCGTGACCACTGTGCTGGGGCATGGCTTTAGGGCCTGGGGGCGTGGCCAGGGTGCGCATGGGTATGGCCAGAGTGTGCAGGAGCGTGGCCAGGGCATGTGGGCGTGGCTACAGGCTAGGACGCCTCAGGAACATTGCTGCCTGAGGTGAATCACCCCCCCCACATCCCTACGCAACTGGATACACATGTCCAGATAGCAACATGCTCAAAAGGAAGGCCAGAGAATCTATAGTGAAACTTCCTAAGGTAGATTTAATAGGAATGGAATGGATGGAACTCCCTCTATTGCGCCTGGAATAATATGTACTAGGTTTCTGTTTAAATGTTAGGCAAGACTCTTCAGTGTGGGTTTTTAAAAAGCACGCTGGAGTTTTGCATGCTCTCTTACATTCAGTTTGGGAGAATATGCATATAATTTGGGAGAATATTTCTTGATTTCTAAAAAAATGAGAGCATGTCAAATGGTGCCATTTCACCTGAAATCGAATGGTGTGATTTCTATGAGCATTAACATCAATGAATATACAGAGATTCAAACCAAGTTAATTATGAGTTGTTTGGCCTGGGTAGCTAAATCTGTCAATTTTGCTTTTGGGGGCATTCATTTTTTAAACTATATATATATATATATATATTCCTTCCATCTAGAACATTATACATTCTGATTAGAAATGAACTGAACTGAAATTCTCATCCACCCCTAGTTCAGAAGGTTATAAGAGGGCCTATACTAACATAGCTGATAAACTATGCACTTTTTCCATGAAAGCAACCAAAATATGTCATTTGTAAACTAAAATATTATAAACTTTTTTCCAGATATTTGGTACTGCACTTGTGTGCATATGAATAGCTGATTGAGCATGGTGTAATGTACACTGACTCATCTAACAATTGTATGCCTTTCATAAAACCACCAATATAATTTCAATACCCTGAAACAATTGTAACACAGATGTTTGTTAAATTAAAAACTAATATCACATTTTAACAACATATGCCCACTTTTCTGTTTGAATTCTATGAATCTGTGCAGTGTATATGCTAATCCTTCAGTCATGTTCAAAATAATCCCATGAAAATGAATGAGATCTATGATTTGAATAGATCTAACTCTCAACTTACTTTAAGTGTTGTATTTTTTTTTAAAAAAAATCTGTTAAAAATTGAGCTAATCTGAATATCTGCCCCAAAGAACAGATCATAAAGAGGACAGAAACCCATCAAGAGTCAAAACACAGAAGCAGACACCTGAGTGGTGAGAATAGAAATGTGAGACATACGACAGTTACAGTTACAACATGGGACAAGAGTATCCATGTGCTTTAAAATTACTTTATGAACTGTCCTTATATTATTGTGTTTTACATACACCACTATAAATCAACTTTGCATGTAGATTTGCATACAGCTTAAACATCAGGTAAAATGCCCTGATGATTTCTTTCTGTCATCACAAAATCTGGTCTTCTTATAAATACGTACACTATTTATCTGCTTCGCTGTGTTATACCAAGCTCAGTCAATTGTGCATGAACACATAACTACAATACTGTATACCCCAATATTAGAAAAAAAGATCGTTATATTTTATTCCACAAATTAAAGCTAATAGTGTATGATTGTATAATATTCTGCTGGTGACAAAGGCCCCTCCCTAAACTGCACACCTCAGGTGTGCAACATCCATAGGATGTTGAAAGTGGAATAATAGCACTATAACAATCTAGCGCGGAAATGGGCATAGACCAGTATAATCCCTTCTTTGCCCAACATATGTATTCGTGAGGAAGGTGTAGAAAGAGATATCCAGTACCTCCTTCTGCAGTTACCCAGCAGCTCCATCTCCCCAGCGAGCATTCCAATTTCCCACTTAGGGAATAAAGAACAGCCTTACACTGAGGATAGAGATAGTTTCTTCTTATCTAAATGCTCAGGTACGCCAATAAGCATCTGTGAGAATGAGAGCTGAACCCCAAACACTTCCAGCATGTTGTGGATAAGGGAAGTAGAAAGGAGCAGCACCTGCCCCCTCGTCTAGCATGACTGGTGTATGAATCCTGCCAGAGACTTATGATTTGGTGGTGGATCTTGGCCAATGTTGAGAAAAGGAGGTATATAGATTACAAGCTCATTCTCATTTTAGATGTTATTCTTCTGCTTTGTATCACATTACTTTATGGGACTACACCTCCAAGAATCCTCTATGCTTCATGGATACTGCTATGCTATCTGTATGATTCTGAGTGGTGTAGTCTTAAAAAGCAACTTTTCCAAACTCTGATGATCAATATAGGAACAGGGGCTCAAAGACAATTGCAGTATTGTATATTATAAAACTGCTGTGCAGTCTAATCAATGTGGTTCTACTTTCTATTTAAAATTCTTGATATCACCAGGTTAACATTTACAATGAAAATATGAAATATGGCATAGATCTCATAGCTTGAAACATCTGGTGTGCAGTTTAACATAATAAATACAACTTCGATGAAACCTAACATAATTAAACAAAAATGGAGCTAGGGAAGATTTCCAAAGAGAGAAGAAAAGTGTGTTTTGAATTCTTCAGCTTGTAGAGACTCCCTGGTGAATCTCTAGTATATCAGTTCATACTCTTGGGCAATTTGAACTAAAGACATTTCTGTTTACCTGAGATTTGGAACATCAGAACACAAGCAAACCGTAAGCTCAAAGTCCTGAAGCTATTACCTGATCCTGGAGAACAACCTGAACACTTCTTAGTAACCCTTCCCCAACACAAAAACCCACTTTAAAAAGTGATTTGAACTTAAACAGTGTGTAAAATGAAATTTCTTGATTTACTGACTCAGGCAGTAGTTTACTATCTAAGACAATTTAAATGGGGAACTGAGGCCATTTCCAGTTGGGCTTAAAAAACGGTGCAGAGCATCCTCCAGGGAGGACGTCTGCACCTGGGAGTGGACTGGGTCGGACCTACTTAATGTAGTTCCGCACCTCAGCCTGCTCCGGAACGACCCAAAGTGGTCATCCAGTGTGCTTTTGAAAGACCACTTGAAACAGGTCTTTCAAAAGCATGGAGCATGCCACTCCGTGCCTGCGCTCCGGTGCAGATTTGCAGGCTCGAACCAGTGTGAGCCTGCGATCTGCCGGGGGCGGGCTTTAGGCTGACAAGCTTCAGTGGTTGGTGGAGAGCCTCGACCAACCAGAAGCTGCCATTTTCGTCCCTGGAGCAGTGCGGAGAGGTGGCCATGCACTGCTCTGGACCAGCCTGGACCCAAGTGCGGAGCCAAGAAGTCTGGTAAGTACTGGCACAGGGCCATGCAGAAATGGCCTGAATCATATAAAGACTTGAATCCAATTACTACTACAAACAGGAGTAGACCTACTGAATGAATGGGATTTACATAAGTGTTTGACTGACAATTCATTGGATGGCTTATTTACAGAAAAATGATTTTGCAGTATGTGATCTGTTGCTCAAATAATATAAAGGAATATAAATATCAAATAATATAAAGGAATAAAGAGATGGAACCTTTCAAAACAATATGGGTCCCAAGAAAAGAGGTGTAGCAATTTACATAGATAAAGATATTCAAGCAAAAGAAATTTTTGAAGATGAAGAAGGAAGAATATTGGGCATATAAATTTTGAAAAATGGTAAAAAAAAACCCTACTGGTTGGATTCTATGCCCCAAATGAAAATAAAGCCAATTTTTATAAGAAACTGTGAGAAAAAATATTAGTATATTAGTATGAAGACTAGATTCTTGTGGGAGACTGGAATGGAGTTCTGGATATTAAACTGGATAAAGTAAGCTCTCAGAGCAGAGAAGACCAAGTAAAAAGAGGAAAATTGTGAAAAAACTTTTTCAAGATGTGTGAAGAACTATCTGTTTTGGACCTAATGTTAAAGATTTTACCTTTTTTTCTGAAATATATCAATCTTGGTCTCGAATATATATGATTTTTATTGCTAAATATTTGCTAGTAGAAGTAAGGAATGCAGAAATATTACCTAAGGTCATTTCGGACCATCACCAGTGATGTTACAAAAACAAGAGAAGACTAAACAATTTCAATGGCAACTGAATGATAGTTTACTTAATGTAAAGAGATAGTAAAACAAGTGAAAGAAGTGTTAAAAAACTATTTTAAAGAAAATATAAAAGAAGATATGGAGATGAAAATGGTCTGGGATGCATCGAAGGCAGTAATGAGAGGTTTCTTTATACAGCAGTGACAAATCCAGAACAAAAAAAAGCAAGAGAAATACCAAGCTTTACTGATCAAACTTCAAGAGAAAGAAAAAGAACTTAATGTAAACCCATTACAAAAACTATTACAACAGGAGTTCAAGAAAATACAGAAAGAGATGGCAATAATTACAACTGAAGAAATAGAGAAAAAGATGAAACAGATGAAATTGATTCAATTTGAACATGCTAACAAAATTGGGAAATGGTTAGCATATAAACTCAAGAAAAGGAAGGAAAGGAATATAATTGTAGAATTAAAGCATGGTAAGAAGCTGCTCACTCAACACAAAAAGATGAAACAAAAATTTAAAGAATATTTTGGGAAATTATTTTATAAAACAAAACTCCTCACCAATATGGGAAAAATCTGTTTGAATTTCTTCAAAAAGTAAAGATCCCCAAAATATCGTTGGAAGCACGGAAACAGTTGAACAAACCAATAACACTTACTGAAATTGAAAAGGCTATAAAAGATTTGAAAGTGGATAAGGCACAAGGACCAGATGGTTTCACAGAGCTATATTATAAGCGATTTATAAAAGAATTGATTCAACCAATTTATGCAACTTTGAAAGAAATAGAGAAATATGGCAAATCTGAATCCTAGGGAGAATCCAATATTATATTGATCCCTAAAGAAGGTAAAGACAAAAAAGAAGTTAAAAATTATAGACCAAACTCTTTGTTGAACATAGACTATAAAATTTTTGCAGCAGTGTTGGCTGAGACAGACATTACAGAATAAGATTCAAGAAAGCCAAACAGGCTTTCTCCCTGGTAGATATATGAGAAGTAATGTAAGAACAATTTTAGATGTGGTTGAGTATTATGATAAAAACCCAGGGAAAAAAGCAGCACTTATTTTTTTGGAAGCAGAAAAGGCATTTGACAATGTTTGCTCAGTTTTTATACATCGAGTATTGAGAGAATATGACCTGGGAGAAGATTTTTATAAACGGATTGAGACGATTTATCAAAAACAATCTGCGAGGCTAATAATCAACAGAGATATCATGACAAGCTTTGTAATAAATAAAGGGGTAAGGCAAGGGTGCCCATTATAACCACTACTATTTATAGCTGTTTTGGAAGTATTGTTGAATATAATAAACGAGGACCCACAGATAAGAGGTTTGAAAAAAAGAAAAAAAGAATTGAAACTAAAAGCTTTCGCAGATGATGTAATTATATTTTTGGAGGATCCACAAGAATCAATTCAAGCACTGATGGAAATCCTGCAAAGATATGGACAAGTGGCAGGATACAAGATAAATAGGGAAAAGACAATGATGATGACATTGAATATGACTAAAAAAGAGCAAGCTGATTTGGAGAGTAGATCTGGATGTCAATTAACTAAGAAAATGAAATATTTAGGAATCATTATAACAAAAAAGAACCAAGAACTATTTGACAACAACTACTTGAAGATATAGAAAGAGATTACAAATGATATGGAAGAATGGAAAAATCTAAATATATCTTTTCTTGGAAGAATAAATGCTTTTAAAATGTCTCTATTACCCAACCTCATGATCTTTTTTCAGAATTTACCAATAATAAGAAGAGAGAAGGTATTCAAAGAATGGGAAGAAGATCTTCAAAAATTCATCTGGCAGGGGAAAAAGCCAAGAATAAGATTCAGAACACTTCAGGATGCAAAAGAGAGAGGTGAACTTGATCTACCACCACTGAAAATTTATTATTACGCATGCTGTTTAGATTGGATTAAAGATTGGATTCAATTAGAGAGAACAACTACGAAAGAATTGGAAGAAATAAATAACAGATCTGAATGGCATCGATATTTATGCTATGATAGATTAGTGGTGAATAAAGAGTTTAATAATCATTGCATTTGGAAGACATTGTTAAAGGTTTGGCTACAAATAAAATGGAAATATTATACAAAATTTCCAGTGTGGACTTCACCACAAGAAGCATATAAAATTGGCCCAACAAAACAAGGAAATTTACTAACATATCAAGATATATTGAAATGGGAGGGAGATAAACCAAGAATGTGTACAGCAGAACAATTAAAAGCTGATGGATATGAGTTAAATTGGTTTCCATGGCGACAAATTAAAGAAAGATTTAAAATGGATCAAAAACTGTATGGATTTGAGAGAAAAGAGAATGTATTAGATTCATTGATGAAGGGAAATCAAAAGAAGAGAATTTCTAAATTTTATAAACTATTGCTGAAAAGAGAAATGGAACCAGATGCAGTCAAAGATACAATGATCAGATGGGCCAAGAATGTGGGACATCCAATTGAATTAGAAGCTGGGGAGAGAGTATGGAAAATTGACACAAAGTTTACACCAAATTTAAATTTAAGAGAAATTTTTTATAAAATGCTTCATAGATGGTATAAGACCCCAGAAAGACTACAAAAGATAACTAAAAATGGGAATGGGAATGCAAAATGTCGGAAGTGTGATTAGGTCCTTTTTTCATATGTAGTGGACTGCAGGAGGGCAAGAAAATTCTGGAATGAGATACATGATGAAATTCGGAGAATTTGTAAAGTAAATTTTGAAATGACACCAGAATTTTACTTGTTAAATATGTTAGGGCAACAAAGGGAGATAAGAAGACACCAGAAGATATTGTTATATTTGATAATAGCTGCAAGGTTGATTTATGTCCAATATTGGAAAGAAAAGAAAGATATTGACTTAGAAGAGTGGAAATTAAAAGTTCTGGATATGGTAGAGACAGAAAAATTAGCATTCTCTTTGAAAAACAAACCTATCCAGAACTTTGAAAGGGAGTGGAAAGGAGTTTTGGATTGGGTAAAAACATAAATGTATAAGAAACTAAAGAAACAAACAAATGTAACTGTTTTTCTTCTTCGTAAATGGAAATGTAACTGTTCTTCTCTTTTGTAAATGGAAACAAAGTAGATTCAACTGGAGAATATAAGCATGGAAGGTGGGGGAGAGAGTGGGATATATCGGTGAACGGTGTATATCCACTCTGTTTCTTATGCAATTAAATCTTTAATAAAAATATTTCCAATTTTTTTAAAAAAAAACGGGTCCCTTTTATTTTCTATTGTAATAGGTCATGATTTTCCATGCAGCCCTCTAGTTTATGGATGTAGAGCTAATTGCTAGTCCACTTTATATGTAGAATTGGAGATGTGTGTGTGTGTCATTTTATCTGTTTCCTCTGGAAGCAAAATGCCTGGGTTCAGCGCTCATCATCTCATTGGCCAAAATACAAATATACTGTTCTAAAACAGCATTAGATTCCAAATGAGACAGGATAGATCCCAAAAATTTGACTCTTGGATCAGAATATAGCAGATAAGAAAACAAATAGTGAGGCAGATCCTCTATTTCAGGGGCCCTACAAATGCATAAATGGAGAGCCAAAGGGGTATGTGAATATCTGCCGTCAATCACAGCAGTAGGCATACTTTGAAAGCGAAGGGCTGTAAAAGCTTGCCTAAGTTTTGGAAAGGTGAGCTTTGTCAAATAACTGGCCCTTTGATGGTCAAGTTTGTAAAATTTGTACCATTTAAAAAAATTAGAATTATTAATAGCCTATCTGTCTGCTTGAGCGGTATGATGGAAAAATAATCCCGGAGCTTCTTTTTGGAGTTAAGACAAGAAAGTTGTCAGGTGGGCTAGGATACCATTCAAGCAACTTATGATATCTTGAATTGCATACTTTACAATTAGATGGCTGTTTGAAACATAATTTGGGGAAAAGCTCTAACGGGGGAAATTTTTAACTGTTCTCCAATAATTAAATAAAGCCAAATGAATGCGGGCTCTGATGGATGGGAACCCACCCTTCCTAACCAAAGCTCCCCCAGGTGCCCGGGGGGAGTCTTTTTTAAAAGAAAAGTTTTTTAAAAAAAAAGTGTTCTGGAGGGATTCCATTTAATTGAGAGTCGTCCCACCCCCAAACAGCGGCACCATAGAGAATCTGAGCAATAACTTTGCTTTGGAATATTTTTAGTGCTGGAACAACCAGGTGACCCCTAGCAGTAGTATAAAATCTAAAAATTGCCCCAATAGATCTCAGGGCTACTGCTTTATACTTCTATATGGGGCTTCCATGAAAATTTTTTGTGAAATAACGCCAAGGTATTTAAATTCTCGGCATTGTTTTTGGTGGCCATTAAGGACCATTGAAAAGGAAAATGTCTTTTCCCAAATACCATCACCTTTGTTTTAGAGTAGTTAATATTCAGCTTTTTTTTAGAACAGAAAACACTAAGCTTCGAAAGCAACCTTTTTAAACCTACACAGGTAGTGATATTAGAACCATGTCATCGGAATATAACAAAGTAGAAATTTTTTTTAAACCCAAACGGGGGTGGAAAAAATTCTGAGCCTACAGGGCTGGAATTATGTCATTGAGGTAAAAATTTAAAAGAGAGAGGTGCCAACAGGCCACCTTGTTTATCCTTATTTGTGTGAATAGGAGCTGTTAATGAGCCGGAATATTACCTTATTGTAGCAGTTGTATTAGAATAAAGTTCCTTAATTAGGAACAACAGGTGAAAACTAAATCAGTGTTGCCAAATTTTATGCCACAACAAGTTTCTATAACAGAGTTGAAGGCAGCTGCAAAATCGACAAAGGCGACAAATAAATGTTTGTTAGGTCCCATAACACTTTGCTGTGCTAGTAGGTAAAGAGTGAAACAGTGGTCGACAGTCCCTTTACCTTTCAAAGCCCACCTGTTGGGGGTGAATGACTTATTGGAGTTTCCCAATCTTCTAATTTATTTAGCAGATATTTGCTATATAACTTGGAGTCGATATCCAAGAGGCTGATAGGCCGGTAATTTTTGGGGACCCCGCATCTCCCTTCTTATAGATGGGGACAACTATACTCTGTTTCCAGCCTTTTGGGAAATTTGTGCCATTATTAATCTGGGTAAATACTTTTGCTAATATAGGGGCCCACCATTTGGGAAACATTTAAAAATTTAGGGGCATCTTTTTTTTCCCCTGGTGCCTCACTCAAGGTGAACCCCAACTTCTTTACCTCTAACACAGACACAGGTGGCCAAAGAGGCAACAAACAGTCTTCAAGATAAGTGAAGTGTGGTTCTCTATGGATGTACCTCCACAAAGCCCACTGAAGTGAGTATGCCATTCTTGCGATGAAATTTGTAATATAACTGACCTAATCACATGCATACCAAGGGAAAACGATGTCCCAAAATTGCTTCTTGTTTTTGGTCCTCACAGCTAGGGTAACTGCTCCATTGTGTTCCGTTATAAGTATTTTTTTTTTTTGTTTTAGGAGTGTCTTATAAGACGACCTCAATATAGGGTATAGATTTTTAAATAGTATTAATGCTTTGGGATCTACATTCTAAGTCAAATGATCTATTGGTTGTTACCCTATTAGGATTGAAGTGCTTGTTAAAAATTTTAGGCCCAAATTTTCAATGCTAGTTTGATAGACGTGTAAGATGTCTGACTTAGCAACTAAGATGTCTTCTCAAGGGCTTTAAAAGTTTTGTCTCAAATATTGACTAAAGAGGCACTCAGATTAATTGACCATCTTATTCTCTGCTCTCCCATTCGGATTCCATTTAGATTTTGAGGGCAATAAGTGGAAGGAGACATTTCAAAATTAAATACCAATGACAACAGAAAATCACTTTAGCCCTACTGATAACTTCCAAACTATGAATAATAGTAAGCAGGTTAGCGGAAACCACAATATAATCTACTGCACTAGCTCCACTATTGGTGACATAAGTATAGGACCCAATGTTATGTCATACTGAGATCTATTAAGGCATTCCAGGTGGTGCAGGGAAAGGATCTCTAAAAACCTCAGACCTGACTTTTTTTTTTTTGTTTTGGGGTACCCTAACCAATGATCTTGGGAATGAAATTAGTGCCTTAAATGTTTAGCCCCTTGGTTTTCCCATTAAGTCTGCACACAGGGTTCTTGTATAGGGATATTGATGTTCTAAAAGGCTGAGGGTTTCAGATAGACGATTCCAGATGCTATTAGGACCTGAAAATTTAGATGAACTGGGTAATATACACATTTATACAAATAAAAGTACCAAAATGACTACTCTTAAAAAAGGAGAGCCTGTATACATTGTGGATGAGAGTGACCAATGGTTGAATATCCACTTGCAAGTCAACTGCTACAAATATAGTGAGTCCGCCACTACCACGGCCCCTAGCACTTGTTTTTAAAGGCCGGGACAGAAAATGAGCAGAATCCAAGGAGTGCTGGTAAATTAGAGCCATAAGCCCAAGTCTCTTGCAAACATAAAATTTTAAACTTTTGTAAATAAGTGGCAAAAGCTGCATCATGGAACTTATCGTCCAGCCCATAATGTTAACAAGTTTAATTATCAGGCTGGTACAGTTAGATCAGTGTCCTCACAAGTATCTTTGGATTCTGTTTCATCAGGGCTTTTTGATAAGAAGGCAACTCTTTTGAGGTAACTGTTTTTTAACCTTCTTTGGTTCCAAAGATTGTGTTGAAATTAGAGTTGTCAGATTATCCTGATCCATTGCTAATAAATTGTCAGTGCAACCCCCAGCCAAATCTTTTCCAACATGAGGGGCTTTATAGTCGTTTCTAAATTCACTAGAGGATTGGCCAAATCTTTATGGTAAACAGCATGTTTTTGAGATCATCCAGTCTGGAAGTAATGTTAATGTTCTTCATTAATAGCTGGTTCACCTTGGCCCACCGGTTGCTTCTCTGTTTCCATACTGGAAGTTTTGGATGGTCCTGGTTGTGGCATGATCTGGCTAAATTTTTTTTGGGTGATAAAAGCCGATGTTCCTTTCCTCAATGGGCATCCTATTGATGCCTTTAGGGTTAATTAAAGAAATAATAGTCAAGTGTCTATAGACCCGGATGGTATTATTTGATAATTTGACAAAAAACCCTTATTTTCATCAACATGAGAGGAATTGTGGATTGTTTGAATGTTAGCATAATTCACTTATGAACAGAAATACTGGGAAGCCAGTCCACAGCAAGCATGTGAATACTATAGGGGTGTATGTGTAAAAGTTGGCTCAAAGAAATTCTAAAGCTCTAAAAGGGCCTCCATCTGCCATTGTTTGTTCTGCTGTAGGTAATTTGCAGCATGACTTGGTTTGTTTGAAAAACCTGTTACCTTTCCCAGTTTCCAGCTCCAAAAAGCCGCTGGTAAACTGCTCCTTGGGTCGTTATTCCTGTTCTTTACACACTCCCGCTCGTCTTCCTTGCTGAGTCCCGAGCTGCTGGGTTGACCCAAGCCATCTTTTAAAAATTTTAATTTTTGTATAAAATTGTCAAAGGAAAGTTTGAGAAACTTATTTGGTTATCAAATTTTTTTCCCAAAAGTTCATAGATTGAAATAACAGTGTGGACTGTTAAAAGACATTGTTTGGTCACAAAATCTGGAGGATATAAATGATGTTCTGTGGGTTGCTCATTCTCGCTAGTGAGAATTCCTCAAGGACAGGGTCACCTGCCTCTTTTGGTTCAAGATACTCCCTCCTGGTAGACTGACAAGTCAAGATTTTTAAAAGACGCAGGTAAAAACCCGTCCTCATTACCCAAAGCCAAAAAACATTTAATGGGAATTGTAAAATTTGAATACTACATTTCTCTCACAGGCATGCAATTCATCTATCTTAAGTTGTTTAGAAGCCTTGCTGTGCTTGACTGTCTCTGGGGTTGTTCTGGAATGTTTTTTTTTTCCCATTTAAAAATGTCGTGGCTTATTACAAAAAAAAACAGGAGCCCAAACGACCTAATTAAATTCCCCCCAAAAAAGAGTTCTTGGCTTTATTTCAGACTAGAAGAAGACTAGAAAAAAAGCTAGTAGGGCAAAACAGCTAATAGTAGGCCCGGGGGGGAAGATAATGGGAGTGCAAAAATTTTCCCAAAAAAAAACAAATAAAGATAAGCAATGCTGCACTGCAATACAGAAACAGTCAACTAAAAAGTCAACTAAAGAACATTACATTCCAGGCAAGGCACAGGGAAGAATTAAAATTAAAATAAAAGACTAAAAGCTAGAAAGTAAATAAGTGGTAACAGAGCCAATTAAAACACCACCTATCATGCCGGCACCATCTTTAATTATAGTTTTATTGTTTATGTTTTAACTAAACCAAATTTTAAATTTTTCTCACACATGTCTATTATGTCTATTATGTAACTTAATGCATGATGTATTTTTGCTATGCTGTTTTTATATATGTATTTTATATTATTTTATATTAATATTAATATTAATATTCTGTATTGTATTGTATTGCTTTTAATACTTGCATGCAAATAGCCTTTGGTTTATGCATTAATAAATATTGTATTGTATATGTATATAAATATACTGTTGCTGTCTAGTTGTGGTATATCTTGAAAGTTAGCCCCAGTGGGAGTTGGTAGCTTCCATGCCAACCCAATTTTGGGGCACTTTGGATAGCTTCTTTAAAGTTTATACTAAGATCTAGACCAAATTTACTGCTTCTTCTGGTTTGACCTAAGCTGATTTTGGATGGAAGGGCAAGATTCAGCAACAGAATGTTAATACTCCTTGAACAGCAGGGGAATTCCCCATAAATAAGCAAATAATCTGTAGGACTGCGGTCTCAAGTGAGAATTTGGCAGACAGAACGGTAGGAACTGCTAAAAGCAGTTTTTGAAAAAAGCAAAAGAGTTGTGTTGCCCTATATGTAAAAACAGGAAAAAGAGATAAGTAATACCTTTTTATAAGGGACTCTAAAATATTACAAAGAGGTGTGTACATTCCACAAGCTTCCAAGTTTTTGAGAGCTATGTGCTAAAAGCACAGCGGCAAAGGTGTAACAACAATCTAAAAACCTCAGACAAGAATGTTCATACATAATAGACCTACTTTCAAAACTGCATGCAACATTTGCAGGGCAAATCACTGTTTTCTAAAACAAATCTGTAGAAGTACAGTGTAAATTTTGTTCATCTACTTAATAAAATGTGAGGTTGCAAGTCTATTTTCTCATGTTAGCACTTAACAAGTATATGTACTAAGAAGTTAAACATAAATGCTAGGAGCATCTACTGGAGAAGAGGGAAGAAAGAGAAAGAGAATTTAAAATTGTTCAGGCAGCTTCCTCACATATAACCAACTTTGCTGCAGAATCATCAGGTTTACCAATCTAATCCAAACGTTATGAACCTCTGAGTTTGGCCTACTGGTAGTTTAATTTCTGTCTTTGGACATTATAGATCATTGAAAATTAAATAAAAGTGTCAATAGTGCTTTGGATAAGTTGGTTAAGAGATGGCTAAGGTCTCCTTGCCCTGTCTGGAAATACTGTCAAACCAGATATTGTGGATAGCAGTTGATCTGTGATAAGCAGATATATTGAGAAAGCAAAGGGATATTCTTTTTATCACATTCTTGAAGTATCTTTAGCAATTCCTTGCTTAACTATATTCCCTTCTCAAGCCTCAATATTGTCTTTGTCATAAATGAGATAACGGAGATGAAAATGGAATTCATTTAATTTTGTTGTGTGGGACCAGAATATTCAAGGTGCTAACTTGTGTGGCAAACTCTGATAGAATTTGGAAAGTTTTCATTTAGATTACAAATTCAATAATAGTAGCCCAGCCAATATTCTGGAAGGAAGTTTTGTAAATTTTAATCCAAAAAAGTATTGGATCTTCCCTAGCAAGACTCTATACAAGGACAAGATTGATTGACTCATTGTATTTAACTATTACCTCTTGGCTCACTAAGATCCCTGATGTGATGTACCATGGGGGGGGGCATTTAAAACGTGAAATGTACAAATGAAAACATTAAAAAACCCCAGACTAAATCAACATCTTTGAAATATTTTTTAAAGTTGGAGGCTCAAAAGGGAAGAATCCAGTCCAATTTGCCTTGCAAGTGAGTTCCAAGTCCTGTCACATGTACCCACCAACTTAGTCTTGCAGAATGATGACTTGTTCAACAGGGCTTTTGATGAAGGTTTAGAGCCTTTCTGCACTACACTATTATAGTGCTATTATTCCACCTTCAACATCCTGTGGAATCCTGGGGTTTGCAGTTTAGGGAGAGGCCTTTAGAATTCTCATCCAGATAGCTTGTTGGCCTCAGTGAACTACAAACTCTTGAATTCCACAGGATGTTGAAAGTGGAATAATAGCACTAAAACAGTGTAGTGCGGAAAGGCCCTTAGTGTTTCAGGCAGACTCATATGGGAGGAATCAGTCTTTCAGATATTCTGACCTCAAGCTGTTCAGATTATATAGGTCAAAGACAGCACATGAAGTAAGCTTGCACGCAAATTGGAAGCCAGTGCAGATCTTACAACACTTGGAATATGGTGTCCAAATTACACACTCATAAACAGTTAGACTGCTTAATTTTGCACTAGCTTTAGCTTGCAAAAACTTGTCACAGGAATACCCACTTAGGTCACATTAAAGTAGTCTGCTGTTCTTGTTGTATGCCTTCTAGTCATTTCTGATTAATGGCAACCCTAAGGCAAACCTATCAAGGTGTTTTCTGAGGGCTGAGTATGTGTGATGCACCCAAGGTCTCCCACTGGATTTCCACAGCTGAGTGCAGAATTGAACCCTGGTCTTCAGGTCGTAGTCTATAATATTATTGACAATGGAAGAATGGTTAAAGTTGCTGAATTGGTCCAAACTGCCAAATTAATGTGGGTTTTAAAGGAAAAGCCAAATGAAATTTTTTTTGAAAGATTGGAAACTATTTATGGATTTTTTTGAGCAATAAGAAATTTAATGATATAATAATCTACGGTTATGGTTATTAGTAATTAATAGAATTATTTAGCTGGAATGGAGGAATCATATTTTTTTTTCTCTTGTTTATTTTTCTTTTCGTTACAATCAGGATGGGAGGTCAAAGCCCTACTGTGTTTTAGTTACATGTTTTTCTTTTCCTCCCTCTCTTTTCCATTTTCCTCCTTTCCTTTCCTTTCCTTTCCTTTCCTTTCCTTTCCTTTCCTTTCCTTTCCTTTCCTTTCCTTTCCTTTCCTTTCCTTTCCTTCTGTTCTTTCTTTTGTTGTTGTTTTTGAATAGATTTAATTTTGATTGTATATGATATTGTTAGTGTTAAGAATCAATCAATCAATCAATAAAAAGAAGAATCACAATATTACCTGAAATGGTCTGGTGAACAGGTTATTTACCACCAAACTATTCTGGTTAATGAAAGAGCTAGAAAATGTTTAGATTAGGCTTTTTACTGCACAACTGCTTAATCTCATTCATGGAATTGTACAGGGACTCAGATGTCTTCCATTTTCAACCCATCCATCTTTTCCTGCAGCCTCTTCTATCTTCTTCCTTCTTAAGGAAGGAAAGACTGAATAGCTCTAAAATATCTAGGAACTGTCCTTCTGGAAGCAGCATTAAATCTTCCCAAGCCCTTTCACACAATTCCTTCTGCTTTTGAGAGAAGACAGACAAACATAGCATGATCTTTAACATTTAGGGATAATGATTTTGTTTCTTACTTTTTAAAATCTATGAAATAACAGTTGGCTAGCATCCTGTTCAGTTACAACATTGTATGGTCTTGTAATGGCTGAGGGTTCATATTTACAGTTGTTAAAAACTGAATGTGACCCCCAAACCCATCTTTTGAGCCTGTCAGCACTGACAATCACAGCTCTGGAAAATGATGTCTGCAGTGTTCTTCCAGGTGATTTCCTCATGAGGTTGGTACATTGTAGCAGCATCAAATTCTTACCCTTCGGTCTGCACATTGTACCATTTTAGCATAGTAGTTTTCCTCATGGTTCTGCATGTTTTCAGCTCCTAGAAGGGTTCACTGTGGTTTACTGTGATGCAAAACTGCTGTATGTGAAAACTGGAAAAACTCTGATATAAATCTCCCAAACTGATTCTGCTTTGGTTTTTGCCTACATGCAGGAGCATAGCACCGATTCACATCGCAGAAGTGGCCAGCTACGGGCATTCCCAGGCTGTTCCTTCTGTCATTTCTGTCCCTATCTCTCTCCACCCATCAAAGGACAGGCTGCCATCATTATTGTCTTCCTGTGTTAAACGGACAGTGGGAAGAGAGTGGATCTGGTAATGGACTGTTAAAATATGTTTTTTCCCCCACGTATCAACAAACAAAGCTTCCTACGCACAAACATAGCAACAAATAAATGTGTTAAAAATGTGTGTGTGTGTGTTTTAAAAAACAGACCAATCAGTGATGGCAGGACAGGGTGAGGGAGGTGAATGGGAGTGGCCAGGGACTTGCTGTTGTGGATGCAGCAACCGCTGCTCTCTGCAGTAGTACGATGAAAATTGGGGGCGGGGGGGTGCAGACAGCACAGATTCTGAATTCAGTTTCTGAATCAGAGTATAAAAACACTGCTCTTGACCTGCAGTGAACTGCTCCTCCCCTCTCATGTGGAAATGGCCCCAGTCCTGGGCTAGAGTGGAAGAAGGCAGTTGCAGCAGGACCCCAAGGTGTCTCTCCAGCTGCCTGTTCTCAGTCCCCTGACTGAGAGAACACTGCAGACATAATTTCCCAGTGCCCTGATCTGTATCACTGAATCACTGTTAGTATTGAATTAAGGTTCACCTCCTTGTTTGTCCTGAAAGGATCATCTTTAATACACGTATGTCAAGGAGATAAACAAGGTCCTCTCTGTGCTGGGAATAGTTGGACCTATGGGATGTGGCTGGTGTAGATGGAGGAGAATTTTATTTTAGTTTGCTTTTGCGGAGTTTACCAAAATTCACACATTACCAGATGTGGATGGAAACAACTTGATTTTTTTTAAAAAAACTGAAATGAATATTTTCCCTTTTCAGCTTGTCGTCCATAAGCCCCAGACAGGTCAGCCTTCCTCTTTTCACAGTTAGTTCCACATACTCTCACACTCTTTCCTGCTGCGTCCCATGAGTTGTCAGACTCTCGGGATTTAGAGCAGCATAGAAATCTTTCCCTGTGATTCATTAGACCCCGATACATTAGCAATACTCTGTGTGTGTGTTTGTGTGCATGATACCTCATAAAACAAAACTTAAATCCCTAAAGAATCTCTCTACTTAGAATTCAGCAGAGCTGGTGTAGCCTAGTTTTACTAATGTTTCAAACTTAAAATTGGATATTTTCCTCTGGCTACCAAAGCAATCTTTTTAAAACTGATTTATGTGCAAATACATGATAACAGGCCTAATATATGTTAAAAGCACAAGGATTAACCACAAATGAATTAATGTATAAACAGAAACCATAAACTATTTTTCTATGTGTAGGAAACCAAATTAATTATCACTGGCCTTATTACAGTCCTTCAAAACAGTCCATCACTAGAACCTACATCTTATGCTTTCATTTCTCACTCAGCCTGGCCTCTTAATGATTATATTAACAGATGTGGGTGTTAACCTGTTTGATTAAAGCAACTGTTGTTTCAAGCCTTTGCTGATTGAGAACCCTTGATTCAGGTATACCTTGATGTATTATTTTAAATCAGATGTCTTTTTTTCCTTTAGTTTTTCCTAAATTTATGCTGCCCACACACAATATAGATTTCAATTAATTTATCCTAGGTGACCAGCACAGCTGAGATACAGTAAAATTAACTAGCCAAGCTGCTGTCATAGCAAAATTTACTTTGGAAATGTGAGTGTTATACATAAAACTGGAATTAAGCTCACAAGCATAAGATAACACATTTGAGATGCAAGCCAGAAGTATGCAGTTCTGCCAGTCTTAATATGCACCTCTCTCTAAATTAGCACCAGTGTTAGAACAGTGAAAATAATTTTAAGGAGCAGTATTTGCTTAAGGAGATGCAGATTTTTATTCTACATATTCTGCTTCAGAAATGTGATTCCTTTGTTTTCTCCAAGACTCAGCATACAGCCTTCCAATGTGCTCCAGTGACTTCAGATAAGTTCCAGCCCAAACCTGTCTCCAGAACTCTGAAACACAGACCCTTTTCACACGCAGTTTCTTTTGCGAGAGGGCCCCTTGAGCGTCGCGTAAATGGGAGGGGCGGTCCATACAACGCATTCCCATTTATGCGACACTCACGAGCCTAACGCTTACCGTGCACGCATTTTTTTATTTTTGGCTTCAAGCCGAAAATGCTGCGTGGTTGCGCAAGGCTCCTTGGGCCCTCGCACACTTACCTGCCCCGCGGTGCATCGGACGAGCGGGCCAGTCACGCTTCCTGCCTCAGTGCTAGCCTGCAGTTCCCAGGTGGCGCTGCGGTAGGAAGGGGTGGGGCATTCACACGATGCTCGCATGACTGGCAAGCCAGCTGCGGGACGACGAAGCCCTGAAGAGAGTGCCTCGTGCAAGAGGCTGCTCGCTCGAATGCCACCCCCCACCTCCGCAAAAAAGACAGATGTGGAAAGGGCCCCAGTGGCAACGCAAGTTCAGGCACTCTTTAGTTCTTAGCAAATAGAAATATATTAATCCTTCACAATGGGACAGTTTTAGAGGTAGACTTTTGCATGAAGATGGTATCTCTTCTTATAGGTAGACTGCTTTATTTCTCATACAGAAACACTCCATAAAGGGGAAAAACTGAATTCAGGAGTGGCAGCAGTGGCTAGGTCCTTTACAAAATGTTTTCTGGTGGTCCCCTTCCAAGTAGCTGATAAGGGCCAGCTCTATCAAAAGGATGATTGCCTCAAACAACAGAATTTAGGGGGCAGCAATGGCCACCTCCCTGCTGTTCCTCCTGTGCTTCAGGCTCTTGACCTCTATTGGAGGATGGAATTGTGAGTGTCATGCCAGACCACTTGTGCTACCTGATGTCTCAGGTACCCTGATGTCTCAGGTGTGATGAATGCCACCATCCCATTGCCAGTGTTGAAGTAGTATTAAACTCAGTTCCACCCAACTTCTGTACACAGAACAGAGGAGAGTACCACCATATCCTTCAACACAGGTGGCAATATTTTGAGACAGTCCTGTTGGAGGAACCTCAGCTGACTTAAATAGTGAACCTGACAAACAACTGTACTGCAGTAATCACTGAACTTTAGTTGTTTTGTTAGAAATTGTTGTTTTAACATGGTGGCATTATTTCAAGAATTTTTTGAGAAATCAAGATGGCAGCTATATGGAAATAACTTGAATGCCATTTTTTAAAAAAGGAGTGCCACCAGTTTCCCAAGGGTACTTAGTGCTGACAGTTGGTCCAAATCAACTGTATTCTGCTTATAACACAGCATATGTAATTTCCTGCACAAAGGAAAGGAAGAAAATAGGTTTATAACTTACTTAAAATAGATTTATAGCCTATAACTTCTTGCTACTGCAAGAACTTCAAAAATTCAAGCCAAGAGAATGCAGTACTATGGCTTATGTTGGACTAGGACTCTGTGAATCAGGCTTTGAATTCTCACTCAGCTGTGGAAATCCATTGGGTGGGCTTGGGAAAATCACATTTTCTTAGCCTAAAACAAAGAGAATGGCAAACCTCCTTGGGATAAATCTTGCCATGAAAACCTTATGACAGCATTACCTTAAGTTGGGGTTGAAGGCGCATAACAACAATGAAAGCAAATGAACTTTTGTGGATGCTCTTGCAAAGGTGTATGGAACAGTGATAATGGCTATTTTTTATCCGCTCACAGCTAATCACAGTTAATTAGACCCAGCCCAAAATCTATCCAATGAGGATTGCCTAAATTCACTTTTTTAATCACTCAAGTACCCAAGAAGGACACACTCGTACATGATACATACTCACCATTTCATGGCTACAGTGCCAACTGATGATCTGCATGCATGAAATTGGCCCACAGAAATCAAAACGTATATTATTTCATTTTCATTATTTAAAGAAATGGCACAAACCTATCCATTCAGGCATGCGTGAAAGTAAAAAATTGAACAAGCCCATAAGACAGTGCACAATATTCTCATGCAAACAGTTGTGGAGTCTGAGGCCCTTTCTGCAGCTTACTTGGGTCCAGGATCATCCTAGTGTTATCCC
The DNA here is from genome assembly GCA_948472985.1 of Iguana delicatissima. Taxonomy (NCBI): domain Eukaryota; kingdom Metazoa; phylum Chordata; class Lepidosauria; order Squamata; family Iguanidae; genus Iguana; species Iguana delicatissima. Next base: position 401,440 of record CAOKZL010000901.1, on the reverse strand, counting down.
AGCAGTGGCTTTGTTGGGATGGGAGCATGGATACCACGACTCCCCTCTGCACTGGCTCACGCACTACAGAAGTAAGCGCAATGGCCCTACCTCTTCTTGCCTCAGAGCAGTGGCAGCACAGCTTCCTGCTTCAGGGCCTCCGCAGCTAAGGTTAATGCAGGCATGTGGTGGCATGGCAGCACAATTGCTGGTCATTGACAGGGAAAACCTGTCAATGATTTGCAATACAATTGTGCCACCTGGAGATGGGAGAAGGATGAGACTGTGATGATGTTCTGGATAAGCATCATCACAGTCCCATTCTTCTCCCGTCCCTACGGTGGGTTGGAAGGGTGACGCAGAAAGGGCCTAACTTTCTGACAGTACAAATACTAAATGTTTTAATTTTAAATTTTTGGCACAATAAGACTTTTAATAATTATTAGGTTTTCTGACTTCATGATTCTTTGTAGACTTGTATCTTCATCTGATATTGTCTTCTTTTAGATTGTTAAATTACCTCCAGAAAGGTGATGATATAAATGGAAACTTTGATTGTATTTATAATGAAGAAATAGAATTAGCTTATTCAGTGTTGGAAAACTTATTTTAACAAAACAGTAAGGTTTGTGTTGACTGTCTCCTGTCTTATTACCTAATTTACTGATCCTCAAGTTTGGTAAAAGCAAATATATATAAATATATACATCCTGGATTGGGAAGCATAGATAAAAATAATGTGACACCGAAATTTATACTTAAGAAGTGGTGCACTTCATTGCAATCAATTTTTCATTATGTTGTTGAGATCAATAGCTACAAATAAGATATAAAAAGTGTATTATTGATGTGGCACATGTCAGTATAAAATGTGCAATTTTCTATAGCATTTCACTTGTGGAAAATTGTATTATACAATTTCCAGCATTATACACATTGGTCTGCAGAGAATGCTTATTAAAATCAATGTTGTGTAAGTCACACTCAGGAATATTTTACCAAACAGAGAGAGCTCAGAAGAATTACAGCAATGTTGGAGCTGTGAGAAAACTGCTGTAAATAAGTATTTGTTTGAAGAATACTGGGTAATTTGTAGCTTGATTTTCATCTGCTAGGCACAACATGATGAATGCCAGCTTTGCATTTTCTTTGCCTGTACTTTGTATGAATGAAGCGGATACAAAGCCAAAGGAATAGCCTACTTCCTCCTTGAGACTGGAATAAGGAAATTATATATTAGAGAGTGACCGAACTTGTTAATTTACAAATAACTAGTTATTGCAAATTAATCATTTTTTTTCAATAGTGAAGGTAGAGCCAGATTACAACTCTAACATGATGACAATGTTATGTCCCTTCTTTCATGTTGTCACTGTCATTTTCAATTGCTTTTATTGTTTTCAGTGTGTAGTTTCAATGAATGATGGAGGAAGACGGTAATACAGTTCAAGTGATGGCTTGTGTTGTGCCTCATGCTGCTTCCTCAGTATTCTTTGGTGGACATTGAAGTGACAATCATGTGGCTGGTGCAAGTGTGTTTTACACTAAAGTGTAGTGGCTTGGAGCATTTAGAGCATGGCTTGATAACTGTGGTGGTTTTAGGAATCTTTTTTTGGGGGGAGGTGTCACTAGAACCCTCCAGGGTCTGCAAAGACTGGTGGAAGGAAGGAAGGAAGGAAGGAAGGAAGGAAGGAAGGAAGGAAGGAAGGAAGGAAGGAAGGAAGGCAGGCAGGCAGGCAGGCAGGCAGGCAGGCAGGCAGGCAGGCAGGCATGATAATAAAACAAAGCAAATGCTGAAAGTGGCTGGAGCTGCAAGCTTCTAGAGCAATGGGGAGGGGACAGATTTCTTACCACTGCTGCACATTGTTGTTCTCTGTGCCAACATACTGCAAATGGTTATTCTGACTCAGCTCCAAGTAAGTTGACTTTTCAATTATAACACTATAATTCCACTATAACTGCCGTGGAAATGTCCTATGGAATCCTGGGATTTCTAGTGTGGTGGGGCACTAAAGTCCTCTGGTTGACAATTCTATATGGCCCTCCCTAAACTGTCTATCCCAGGATTCCTTAGGCTGAAACCATGGCAGCTGAAGTGGACTTCAAATAGCACTATAACTGTGTAGTGTGAAAGGATCCCAGGGACATGAACTTTTCAGGGCACCCAGTAATGGCTGGCCAGCCACGTGTTTGCAGCACACCATTTTAGAGAGCATTTTGGAGTTATATTGCATCTGATAGCATATAATGGGGACTGGGCAACAGAGTAAGTGATTACCTGGATGATATTTCTGCCCTTTCAAAAATGTCACTATTTTGGACAGGAATTCCTTATTTTAATTCCTAGGTTAGTGGAATTTTTGTTGTTGTTTTTACTGAGGATATTTGTATTTCCACTACATCTAATTCTTGGTTAATTAATATTGCACACCATCATACTTAATTCTTCATTTATTACACCAAATTTAGATTTGTGAATTTTTCCCAAAACAATTGTATTTCCAGTTTTCATTATATTAAAAATCCTGTTTTATTTAATGGCCTTTTGCAGGAAAAAATTCCATGTCTTATATCTACACCTTCCTTTCCAGCACTGCCAACAAGTTTTGTTGTACTTGTACATGGATTAGCATAGTATAGAATATATAGCACATCTCTGGAAAATCATCATGATTTAGAGTCTTTATAGATATTTCACAAACTTAATACATACACAGGTCAAAACACTATTTCAGCCTTAGGAGTCATCTTAGCAGCTCACTGGCATACAGTACCAGAGCAGAGGGACTTTAGTTGCTTCTGCTACTAGGCTGTTATTATACAGTGCAAAATATATGTCTCCCACATTGACAGGCCACTTTCCCTTTGAAGAGTATTCATGTCTTCTTCTCCTTTTTTTTTAATGGGTATCGCTTACAAAATGTTTCCAGTTATAGATTAAAATGATTTGGCAAATCTTTCAAAAATCTTATCTCACATTTATTGTCAACAGTAAAAAGCAAGCACATTGGAGATACATTTGACCTAGTTCATTACTTTGAAACACCTTATTTAGACTTAATAAGACTGGAATCTAAGATTCCAGAAGAAAGTTTAAATATTGGAATCTTTGGGATTCTCCATGGCTTCTCCATGTAGTCAAATAGTGAGCCACACACTATAGTATTTCCTTGGCAATTTTGTGTCTTCAGGATCTAGATTAACTCTTTCCCACCACGTGGTGATTGGATTCTCTTGGACAGGAAACATTATAAGAAATTTCCCTTTAGTTTTAATTTCATTCCTCGCCCTTCATTCTGAATTTTGGGGTGTGGGCTAGGTAACACTGGTAGGGAATGAAATCCCTTCTGAAGATTGGGGGAAGAATGTTTGGCAGGGAGCTCAATAACCTTGAAACAATAAATATATAAACCTTGTGAGGGGGTGTTTCTCATATACAAGAATGAAGAATTTCAAGTTTTCTTGCAGCTGGGCAAAATTATAAATATTATCATTTCAAGGCAAGATTATGAGGATTTAAATGATTTTTCATATTGTAAAAAATATGCCCCAAGCAATGAATTTTGTGCAAAATATACTGTTTCTGCATGAACATTGTGTTTTGTGTAAAAAAAAATACTTTCTGTGTGAATGAATTTTGTTCTGAAAAGTGAAAAATCTCATACTAGTTGACCATGTTCAGAGGACAAGAAAATATTATATTCTTTACATTCTTATAGGAGAGCATAGTTCATTAATTTTTAAAGTAATTGGATTTGGATTTCCAAACCCCTCCCCCAGTACTTTGTTACATTGTAATTATAATTTTTTAAAATCAACTCTCCTCTTTTTTGTTCTGGAATCTAACTAAAATAGTTATTATTACTGTATTAGCTCTTTAAATAAAAAAATGCTACAAGTCATTGGACTAGGAAAACACACCTAAATATTGAGACCACATACATTTTGTAAATACAGTTACACTATAAAAGGAGATAATTCATCTCTCTTGATGTCAAAATCATGTTGTAACTTAACCATGCTATTATTGCAAGAAAAATTACTTGAAAGTAACTTTTTATTTGTAATTGGTAGCCTTGGCCTGGAACCTAAAATAGTAACTGCAGCTGACTTCTGAAACTTCAGATTTCTCCCCATTGACTATAATAGGAAAATCAGTAAGGCCCTTTGACACATTTCTAAAAATGACAGAAGTGGGTTCAATTTTCAGATATAGTAGCATCTTTACAAGGGATAAATCCTACCAAATGTCATACAAATAGATGTGGAGTAGAGTATGGTTGTGCTAGTCACCTTTGAAGTATGAGAGCTTCTTGAGAGGTAGAAATCAATGTAAGTCTTTTTTTGTTTTTAAAGAACTTTTAACTTTAAAAAAAAGTCAGCCAAAATTAAATGAAACTTATAGTACCTCCTTCTGAGAGGATGAAACCTGCCAAATGTATGGCATTTTGACAATGTAATACCTGGTTTCTCTAGTTGAAAAGATCTCAGATGACATGGCAGGTTTTCTGTTAGTGGCCCAGGAGAGTTGCTGACAGCTGGAGTTGAAATATGAGAGTAGGTATATTATCGTTTTGCCTTGAGGGAGAATGCCTCTGATACCCTAATTTATAAACTAAAAACTGGAACCAATTTCTAGGCAATGGGTTGAATCCAGAGATTGCCCTAAATCAGGAGTGGGAATTGTGTGACCTTCCAGATGTTTTGACAACTGACTATGCCGAGAGTTCATAGGCTGACAACGTTTGAAGGGCTACACAATTCCCACCCATGGCCTCAATCCAATTGTTAGTCCTAACCAAAGTAGATCCTTGAAATCAATGGAAATTGGGTAAATGTTGCCTTACCAAGCTCCCATTGATTCAATGGGCTTACTCTAATTGGAACTAACAATTGGATTTAGGCTTTATAAATAAATGCAACTGGACTAATGCAACTGGAATTAGATATGACTATTCTAAGTCCCGTTGATTCCAGTGGTTCATGTTTAACTATGATTACGTCTAGATCAAATTGTTTGTCTTTTAACCTATCATTTTCCAAATAATTTCCTATTTTTCTGTATTGTTCCAATTTCACCATGAGATATCAGGTATTATTTAAGACAAACTGTGACCTTTCATCAGAGAAAAGCTTTGCAATCCTTTCAAAGGATTAGTTCATAATGACATCCTATGGCCATTCTCTCTCTTTACTCACTGAAATAAATGGGATTATTTGTGACTGGTTAGCATCTAACCAAACAAATCAGTCCTTCGAGCCTTTTAACAATACTACTCTGCTATTCAATTTTTTAAAGTTGAGGCAGATCTGGAAGACCTTATTTGAACTGTTTGTCTGAGAATTCTACTAAATATATAGAGAAATATAATAACAATGCACTTGTTTCAATGTTCTTTATTCTACTAAAATCCATTGCTATATTTGAAGTTTAAGGAACATATAGCTGCTGTGCCAAATTAAAATCTTTATCAAGATTGCCTGGAAATACCTAGCTGAAAACAGATTTCATTCCCTTTTTATATATATCTCTAGATTTAAAAGAACACTTACTTAATTGACTGAAATATTTCAGAACATTAGTTGCTCTATGTTGGAAATAAATGAATATTTTCCACAGAAGGAAAACTACCTGAAGTTTCTATAGACGTCAGGCTGGATTTGCTTTTCACTTTTGTTGAGGGAGGGGGAATAGCTATTCTTTGTAAAATATTCCCACACATCCCTAAGTTTATTTCTCAAAGCTGTGCCACAAAGGATATGACCTCTTTACTCCTCGTAACCTTTCATGCTCCTGAATGGCCTTGGACATTGGTGCCAGTCAACACAGCTTGATTTGCTATGGTAAGAATAAGATTATATCTAACAGCCTATGTCATTTCCAGGTTCAATAGGCACAGATTTAAACCTAGTCCTCCCTTTGACCCTTTGGATTCTCTTGAACTATTGCACCTTCTTTGACAATATTTGTGAATGAATGAATTCATGACGATTCAAGGTTATTTTAATGATAATAGCCTCGCCGCTGACAAAAGGAAAAGGAAAAGGAAAAGGCTAGTAGTTACTGGCACTAGTGCTTCTTCACCACAGCCGACTTCCTTTTTGACAGATTGACTGTGGAGTGAATTCCTGTTTATGGTCAAAGGCTGAAAGCTGTTGTGTGTCTGCAGCAGCACTGCTGCTACTGATCTGTGAACATGACATGCCTGATAATATTGCATTGCCATGGCAACAACAAACATAGGGCAAAATTCTATTAGCTAGAGTGACTCAGTGAGTCAAACAGATAATGTGATGGGTCTGGCCAGATACCCAACAAAGGCTGATGTGAAAGTTGTGATGAATTAACTTTGGGCTTCTTACGTCTTTCTTTTTCTTCTTTCTTTCTTTCTTTCTTTCAAAAAAAATACAAATTCCATTTATTAAGACTTCATATTTTTCATGTTTATTCAGTAGTTATATTTCTGCAAAATACTTAGGTACCCATTAGATATCTCTAGGAGGGGGAAAAACCCACATCTCACACACAGAGACATAGAAGCATATTCTATTTCAATAAAATAAAATTTTAAAAAAATATGCTTATCTTTTAAAATTTTAACTTATTCTTCAGGAGATAAATACGGAATATTTATTCTTCAGGTGATAGGCATTGATACATTAATTATTCAGGCTATAGTTTTATTTATTCCTATGTCATAACCATAGGAACATTAGTGCTAAGGTCTTTGCTACAGAAATAAGCCTGCTTCGTAGGAAATAAGACTGGTTAAACACAGTTGGTTTTGTTTTTGAGTAAACCTGTAAAGGATTGCACTATTACATGTTCATGCACATTATTCCCCCCACCCCCACCCCAGGAACATGTCTGGTTGATGGAGATACTAGTATCTAACTAGTTTTCCAACTAGTATGCAAATAGTGACTAGCCTTACAAATTAAATTTCTTATTCTGTTAAACATCAAACAACCTGATTTTTGGAGCAGCAACAACTCTTACAGGACCTTTCTGGTAAATGCAAATTATGCTTCATAATTTTATGATCTAACCAGCTTTCTCAACATTTTGATGTTAATGGGTTAAGTTTCTTTGGACAGTTTAATACTGACACATTAGCACTGATGTGAACATTTCCAAATTCTCAGGCTACCTAGAAGATGTGGGGTAGTGTTGCCTCTTGGAGGCTTAGCCAGGTGTCAGCCTGCCTGCCAGAGAACACAAGATTAGCACCGCTCTACACTCATAGAGGGGGATAGGCATAAGCCTCCTTTTCCAGCAGCAGAAACTGTACACATGTGGAGAGAGAATTCTTTGCTAATTTCATTATTGAAAGAAATGAGTAATTTTAGTTATTTTCTTACTGCTACAAGAAAGCCTTCCAACACAGATTTGCACCTGACATTTTGAGCCAGAAAACAATGTTTTCTCTTCAGGAAAGAGGAACAATATGGCTGCCACATGTTAGGCCATTTCCATATGACACTGCTCTAGTGCTATTATTCCACTTTCAACATCCTGTGGAATCCTGGGGTTTATACTTTAGGGAGGGACATTTAGAATTCTCAGCCAGTCAGCTCTTTGGCCTCAGTAAACTAAAAACCCCAGAATTCCACAGGATGTTGAAAGTGGAATAAGAGCACTCTAACAGTGAAGTGCAGAAATGGCCTTAGTGCTTAGCAAGGAGGAGCAATCCCTGCATTCAGAGCCCATGTGACTGTAATGCCGACAGAGAGCACCAGAGGCATCGTTGTTTTTTTTTAAAAAAAGGAGAGCCACATTTAAAATTTCCTTGCCATATATACATATATCTCCATTTGTAGAAAATCTGTAATGCTGCAGTAAAAGAATTTATAATTTTATTTTGCAGGCTGAGGGAGCTTTTCAACATTTCAGGAGTTCAGATGGCACAGTGGTTAAATGCTGGTACTGCAGCCACAAGGTTGTGAGTTTGATCCTGCAGGGCTCCAGGTTGACTCAGCCTTCCACCTTTTCTGCAGGTAGGTAAAATGAGTACCCAGCCTGTTGGGGGCAATTAGCTAACAGATTGTAAACCGCTTAGAGAGCACTTAGCTGATAAGCGGTATAGCAATACACATGCTATTGCTATTATTCTAACATATGTAAGGATGAAGAGGCTTTTTTAGTAGCCAGAACATGTCAGCCATAACATTTAAAGGTACTCAAATCCTTTGTAAAATACTTCCAATGTACAGATAAAGCAATGCTATAATTTTACTAATTGATTTCTCAGGAGATTTTAGTAAAGTTTTCATGGGCTACTTCTTTTGTTCATATGGTTTTCTGAGAATGTAACACATTAAGGCAGCACTGCTTTTTCAGCTTTGTCAAAATGTTAGATAATTTTTTAAAAAATTATTAAATACAAATAGAATTTAGTATAGGAGGCAATTTTAAATATTTGATGATATAATTAAGTCCCAATAATGGTCTTTTACTTCCAGATTAAAAATTCATGAGGATTTTTATCCTCTTCATCTTTATTAGACACTGTTTTCATTGTAATTATTTGTTATATATTTTCATGAACATCTCATGTTAACAGTTTGAAGCAGCAAAAATCCAATTAATTGTTAAGATTTGAACATATGGTTCCAAAACTAATATCTAAGAGCAAGTCTGTGTGTGTGGGAAGGTGCCCATTATTATTTGTGGTAAGCAGGAGATGGGGCAAAAAGAGGCAGGAAATGTTCCATCTGTTTTTCCAGCCTAAACTATGCCCTGCCTCTACTGCTACCTGTTTTAGATGGTTCCTTGGCCCTATCCTTTGAATTAATAGCCAAACTAACTGAAGCCATCCTATAACACCTAATGATCACCTCCTATTTGAAGTAAGAGAACTTCCCTACTTTTCCAAAGGGTGGGGCCATTCCATTAAATAAAGTATGTCCATGAAAAGAAAGCTAGTAAAATAAAAGGTAGAGTAAAATGTGGGTTAGACAAAGCTACTGTTAGGTGGATTTGTAATTGAGTCACTGGCCAAACACCAAGGGCACTCATCAATGTCTCCTCTTCATCTTGGAAATAAGTGATTAGTGGGGTGCCACAGGGATCTGTCCTGGGTCTAGTGCTATTCAACATATTTATCAATGATTTGGATGATAGAATTTGTAGATGACACCAAATTAGGAAGGAGAGCTAATACCCCAGAGAACAGGATCAGAATTCAAAATGACCTTGACAGATCAGAGAGTTGGGCCAAAACTAACAACATGAATTTTAACAGGGAGAAATGTGGGGTACTACCTTAGGAAGAAAGAATGAAATGCGCCAATATAGGATGAGTGACTCCTGGCTTGAAAACAGTACGTGTGAAAGGGAGCTAGGTGTTGTAGTCAACCAAAGGCTGAACGTGAGTCAGCAGTGTGATGCAGCAGGCTAAAAAATCCAATGTGATTCTGGGCTGCATCAATAGGAGTATATATAGTGTTGAGATCAAGGAAAATAATAACACCAGTCGATTCTGCCTTGGTTAGACTTCACCTGGAATACTGTTTCCATTTCTGGGCCCCATAATTCAAGAAGTATATTGGCAAGCTGAAACAGGTCCAGAGGAGGGCAACCAAAATGGTGAAGGGTCTGGAAACCATGCCTTATGAGAAGCAGCTTAGAGAGCTAAGTAAAGAAGATTAAGGAAAAGAAGGTTAAGTGAGATGACAGCCATGCTCAAATATTTGAAGGGATGTCATGTTGAAGATGGAGCAAGCTTGTTTTCTGCTGTTCCAGAGATTAGGACACAGAACAATGGATTCAAACTATAGGAAAAGAGATTTCACCCAAACATCAGGAAGAACTTCCTGATGGTAAGAGCCTTTCAACGGTGGAATATGCTGCCTCAGAGTGTGGTGGAGCCACCTTCTTTGGAGGTTTTTAAACAGAGGCTAGATGGCCATTTGGTGGGGGTGCTTTGAGTGTGTTTTCCTGCACAGCAGGGGGTTGGCCATTGTGGTCTCTTCCAACTATATTTCTATCATTCTAAGTTTCTCATTCTTTTTTCCCCTACTGTAATGACCTGTGCTCTTACCAAAGCACTTCCACCTTCCTGAACAATGTAGCATGGAGTAATGGAAGTGGGAACTGGAAGCATGATTACTTTGAATACCATTAAGTTAACATTTTAGGGGTAAGCACAATGTGAGAAATTCTTTTCTTCTTAAGTATGTCCAGGATCTTCTTCATTGTTCAGGAGAGCTCTCTGACTCTCTGGAGAGGTTTTTTCTGGGAAGTGGGGAGACTTTCATTCTGTGAACATCTTTTAGTGGCAAATGCCACTCACTTCATTGTCTTTCTTACTTACTTACTTATTTTCTCATCTTTCTCCCAGAATGAGACTTAAGGGCTAGCAAAATTCATAGATGTGGCCAGAAAATGCAATCCTTACCCACAGCAAGTGCTTTTCCCTTGTAAAGTGGTTAGAACTTTTCATATAAACTGGAAGAGTGACATATTTTTGTAACCTCTAGGTGGGCTGGAGCTGGTTATTACATTATCTAATTTTCTAGTGGGGTGGGCAATTGCCAAGGGTTGGGAATCACATTGGCATCATTGCAGGTGTATGGAGAGCTGCTTTCACATTGGCAGCTCTCATATCTCTGACCCCCCCAAAAAAGGCAAAAGATTTTTTTTTGTCCCAAACTGCCCCAAATTGCTGGCTGTTTTGTCACATTTACAGGTACACCCTTCCTCTGACCTTTTCAAGGCATGCATTATCATGCCCTGCTTCCAGAGCATGGATTCTGACTCAGAGTCTGAAGCAGAGGGCACACCAGAGGCTGAAACAGAAGGCATGCCAGGGCCTGCTAAACAGAGCAAGGTTGCAGTGCTGGAAACAGAACAGAGGATGGTGCCAGCTCCAGTAGAGAGTCCTGCCTCTTCAGATACAGAAGAACACTTTCCTAGACCCAGCTTCACACAGCACAGGCAGCAAAGAGGGACCCAGCATCACTCTCTCAGAGTTTATAACCAGCAACAATCAGTGAAGGCACAGCTGCACTAGGCTTTGGGTCTATTTAGCTGGAGTCCTTCCTCTTCAGGAGTTGTCAGATCTTATCTGACCTGCTACCTTGCTGGATGCCTTGACAAATGCTCAGATTAACCTTGGACATGCTCTTGCTGTGAAACCCTGCCAGACTTTGTTTATGTTGGACTTTCTCTATGACTCCTTGCTTACTCCCTGGAAGTAAGTAGCAAGCTGGGAGATACACAGTTTGTTTTGTTTGATTTATCAGCTGTGCCAGGATTGAGATAGGACATGCACAGGGCTTCTTTCAAACCAGGAAGTACAGTGACTTCCTGTTTTGAAAAAGAAACTCAACTACCCCAATACACTGCCTGAACAGGCCTTGAAAAAATCCCCAGATTGTGACAAAGGCCATTTCCACACTAGACTGTTATAGTTCTGATATTCCACTTTCAACATCCTATAAAATCCTGGGGTTGCAGTTTAGGGAGGGGAGGCTTATAGCACACCACTCCAAAAGTAAATTGGGGTCTACTGGCTATTTGGGTGCTAAAAACTCAAGTTCCGTAAAATTTGGAGGAGAGGCTGGAGAAGCGTGGGACCTACTGAGAAACACAGAAAGAGGCCTTGTTGGAGCAGGCAGCTCTTTGTCAGCTCCTGTTTTATAAAGTGGCTGATAAAGTTATTTAGCTCTCTGCATGCATTGTCTTTCTCTCCCTCTCTCCCCTCTCTCTCATAGTAGAACATGATTTTCTTAAGCCAACAAGATCACGTGTACTTCCTGGAATGCCCATGGAACTATGTTATGGACTCTACAGGAAGTGCAGCCTCTTAAGAGGATGTGGAGAGCTCCATGGTTCTATGAGCAGGTGCAAGGGTTTTTTTCTTAAAGCTGAGAAAACAAAAGGAAGGGGTTAGGGACCCTCAGATAACTCACTATCTGTATAAATATAAGTGAAAGTCTCTTTTTCCTCATCTTTCTTGGGGGGAAAAATCCCTCAGCTAAAAAATTCGTTTTCTAAAATATATAATAAAATCTAACGTGTACATTTGGCTTCTGCAGAGTAGAACAAATACTTTAAAAAAAAAATCACAAACAAAAAAAGGGGAGGACTATTAGTTGCTTTGAACCAGGAAAGGAATTCCCCCTTTGAAAAGTAAGATTTAAACTACACTATCATCACAGAGTGCCTGCAAATTCAAAAGTTTGCTCCATTTTATCAGCTCACTTAATTTGCTCCTTTTACAAAGGGAGACAGTATCAAAAATCGGTGCATTTCACTCATCATTATGCAGCATCTTGGGATAATGCACAGTATTTCATATTCCAGGGGTGGGATATATCATTGTTCTTTTGATGTAATATCATATTGGCTGTACATAGGGAATGGTTATTTCAACTGTAAAATGTAAATTTGGCTTATGGTGTTCTTGCTGCCTATGTGAATGTTAAATATACATTATATAAATGTCATATAAAATTCACAATTGCTCATAACAAATGATTGGCTTAGTGGGAAAGTGAATACCTGAAACTTCTCAAACTATATAGTAAGGGACTGAAAAAATAAATAATGCATAAAAAAGCAATAATATGAATAAAGAATTAAAAGCAAACCAAAGGTTTTTTTCCATTATTATTATTTTATGATGTACAGCTATCTTTTTAGATAGGACTCCCTCCAACTAAACAAGAGAAAGGCCAAAACCCTCTGTCAGTTTCTTGGTTGTTTGTTCTTTGCTGAAGGAGATGATAGAAACAAATAAATATTTGTTGACTTACAAGAAGGATCATTCTTGGAAAATATTTCACAAAATTCTGTACCTTCTGAGTGAACAGATCTCCAGAGAGGAGCTGTGGCTCCGTAGCACAGTATATGTTGTCATGCAGAAGGTTCCAAGTTCAATCCCTGACATCTCCAGGTAAGCCTTGGGGAAAATCTCTCTTTGAAACCCTCGAGAGCTGATCCATTCTGGTCCATACAGAATTAGATGGACCAATGTTCTGACTTGGCTTGAGGCAATTTCCTGGGCTCCTAGTACCAGCTATTTATAGCTGTGCTAAAAAAACCCACTGGGAAATTCCTCTGCACAGACCCTGTGGAAATGCAGTAAATATGAAACATATGGAAACTGCATATATCTTATGATTAGAAATAAGCCAACTTATTTCTAATAAACCAGCATTAGAAGTAGTAAATTATAATTAGAAATATTGAAGTGTGACCTTCTTTCTCCCCAAGTGAGTGAATAAACAGAAAAAGAAAAGAGATTTTATTTATTTATGTATTCATTCATTCAGTTATTGGTGCATATTACTGCACTATAGCTAACCATCAAAATGAAGAAATAATACGTACAAATAATGACACATCTTTAAAAAAAATGATTAAAAACTATCCTCTCCATCGCCCTGTTTTTGAAACAACCATTTGTACAAGGGGCAGAGGATAACATAATATTAGCCATTGCTGGTTTGATGTGAAATGTTTGTCGTTCCAGTCGTGTTCATTTTCAAGAAACAGAGTTATATCCCTCCTTTCAAATCTTGGCTTTACAGCAAGGGAGGCTGTATATGTACACAATCTTGCAGTATACCCTTTGGCAGTGATAACATTTGCTGTTGCAAACGTTATGAAAGTATGCCACAGAGGATGGCAGAAGGGAACAGCAACAACCAACTTTACTGAATTATGTGGAACTCTCACAACAACTGAACTCAGAACAGTTGCTGATCAAGTTCAAGAGCTCAGAAGCAACAAGTGATATAGTTGGCTGCCATAAGTTACTTTGCTACTTTTCAAAAATAACTTAGAAAGAATAAGTAAAATGCTATAAAAGTTTGATCCAATGAATAGTGTTTTTGACTCACTTGTTGACTTATTTAAAAGGGTGTGGGTTTTTGTTTTGTTTTTTCTCATTTTGGCAGAATTTTGGAAGATTGATTTATTTCTCTGATTTCTATGCTGCCTTTCTGCAAAACCTAGGGCTAAAAGAGAGGCTCTTGAACTTCCTCTTCTTAGTGAGGGAAGTTCAAGGATCCTACCCTGTACCAAAGGTTATCAAGGTGTATACCAAACACATAAATTCTCCCCACATTACCTGCCATGGACAAGGGACAAGCATCTGCTTAGTCTCTTTCCCCCATCAGGCCAGCCAAAACAGCTTTCACTCCCTGTTGTAAGTCTCCTAGGAACAACACGTCACTCTCTTCTGACAAATGAATGCCATTAGCCCTGTAGAGCTCTGGCCATTGTAAAACTATGGTGGGATGTGGAAGGAAGTGGCCTCAACCTCTGCTGAATATATTTTGTATCTCCATATTAATCCATCTATGGACCAGGTCAAGACAGAGGGGGTCCCCTTCGTCCTGCCAAATTTGGCATGGCAAAATACCAGACCAGACCAGGGTTATTCCTGGCCATCTACTCTGAATCACTCTACAGTCATGCAGAGCTTGAAGAATAGAGGCCTTGTCTTTCAGCAAATCCAAAGCATTCCCACCAAGGTAAATGACTAAAACATGAGGATGAGGCCCAGTGCACTTTGCTTTGGCTGCACTTTTTGCATAATTAAAGTTATATATAACTACCCACTGTTGATAGTTTGTGCTCACTTTCATTAAACCACATTCACTACTTCAATTAAAATCATCCCATTTGAAGAATTAGAAAAATTCTTTTGGAGATCTTTGAAGTCTGCTTGAATTTTTATGATAATGAAGATCTGGTATCCTCCCAAACTATGATTGCTCTGCTGTTTGACCCTGACTACTGACTCGCTAGGAACAGCCGACAGAATACAGATGTTTGGGACATGACTTTCTACCTCCATCTATTTTTTGTCTATTCTGCCTGTGTTTCCTGCTTTTAACTAGCTGTCAATCCATAACATCTATCATCAAATAAGTTCCAAGTTTACTCAAGAGTACTTCACAAGCCATCAAGTAGGGCTGCTCCTGTAAGTAAATGCTGCTGTTTGGTTTCTATATTAGGTATGATGGTAGGGTTGCCAGGTCAGGAGCATCACAGGCCTTGAGATTTCAGGGCCCAAACCTCAGTCTGAGGGAGCCCTCCTGTTGATATTATTAAGAATGAGCAACATTAGTTGCTCAAAGCGTGTAATTCAAATAATAAACTCCAAACCTAACAAATGGGAAAATGTTCCTCTGTTTGAGAACACACTTTTCAAACTCATTGCATTGACAAATGTTTTTAAAATCCACTGTTCGAATCTCTGTTTCAAGACCTTTGCAACATTGCGTTTAAGAACATGTGGGACTAGTAATCCAACCAAAGAAAAGTTTAAGAGTTCTGCTTTGAACTGTTTACATGAATCACTCTAAAGCAGATTGCAGGGAACCAAGAACACCGTGTAGTGTATGTGTGAGTGTGTGTCCAAGTTTAATTTTCAAGGCAGTGGTGTTACCCTGAAATTCCTCCTCCTTGTCCTGATGAATGGAGAAGTGGGTCCTGAGGTCTGGGTACCCTGTCCGATTCAGATTTGGAGGTGAGCATCTTAAGTAATCCTTCAAGGAAGTGATGCTAACTATTCCTTTTCTATACATTTGGCAAACCTAAAATAAATAATGCTTTTCACTAGTTTTCCCAGAGACAGTACTAACCTAGTGCTATGGTTATTTTCTCAGTTCTTTTCATTAAAAATGGTGTTACATTGGCTCTTTCCAGTCCTTCTGTAAGGAGGCAAGCTTAAGTCACATATAGCTTGATTTTCTTTGCGTATCAGTAGTTTCAGATGTTGAACTATCCTCATGGAGAAATGGAAGCCCCTTTCCACCACAAAGTGACTTCAGTGTTGCTTTCCATTTTGAAAAGGAAGAGTGTTTTAGTAATTCAATTACTAAATTGAATTACAATTCTCCTGCCATATTCTGGAATGAAAATTCAGAATGGATAGATATTTACTTTTGGCAGCAGAGATGTACTCATGCAATGGACCTTCTTTGCAGAAGAAATGTCTGCCTTTTAAAACTCTCATCCAAATAGAACTATGCCATGGGAAGGTGGTTTTTTTTTTCTTTTTCCCTTCTCTGCTTCTGAGCTCAACTTAAGGTTTTAAATTCCATTAAATGTAATATACTTGAGGGAAAGTATAACTTTGCCTTAAAAGTTTCATTGTTTCTTACTAAGGTGCTACTTTCACTGATTATACTTCCCCAAAGCACATTTTAACGTATAGTAGTTGAAGATCATTTCAGGGAATACTATATACTTTCATGCAGTGCTATAATTTTACTTTTGCTCAGAGTATGAGATGGGTTTTGAGAGGGCAGAAGTAAATCCCAAGGCACTTTGCGATTATAGTACTTATTAGCTGGAAAAGCCTTACTGGCACATAAATATCCTCTTTTTGTACCTCCTATTGAAACAGATATTGTAGAAAGCTTGTGTCATGAGAAATCTTTGATACTGGGAAAGCACATTTTTAACACTGGATGGCAATTATTTGTTGAAAATGTATACTACCTAAAAGAAAACCATTGTAGAGACATGATTTCACTCCCCTCATTCAGAATACTGCTTAGAATGGTAGCCTCACTTGTGACTATACCCATTGAGGTGGCATCCACAGAGGTAGAAGAATGAGGTAGAAGAGAGGACTGTCATGTTCTAGGTTATAGAGAAGATACCAAGAATGAGCTAACACATCACAAAGAATTTCCTCATCTTCCTATCCCACTATTTCTCTACATCTAGTGAGAACCAATTGAAACTAGAAGTCCATCCCAATCTCAGAAATATATAGGTTCTAACACAGAAAGACTTCAGATGTCTTCAAAGGAAGAAATAAAGTGATTGCTATTTGTCTACACCTGGGAGCAATGGAGCATGGAAAGAAGTGAGTCTACTTCATGCTTTCCAATTTGTGAGTTGCTTATAATTTGAAGAAGCTCCATAGTTTTACAAAGTACTCATATGGAAACTTATTTCCTCTATAATTAGACATACACTTTACTGAAAAATTGGTGTAAGTTATTTCAGACTACTGGACAGCTACTCTTCAATGCATCTTTCTCAAGTGAAACCACAGACTCTTTTCACAGTATGATGCCATATGGGATTCACTGGAAATTGCTCCTACATAGCATGGAGTCACTGGTAATTAGCTCTTGACAAACATTCCTGGCAGTCAAATGGATCTCTTCAGATGAAAGGTGGGGATATCAAATGAAAAAAAAAATACTTTGTAGCAAATTACACTGTGAGAGGTCTCTCCCAACCCCCTAACCCACCACTTCTCTTTATTGTATAGATAGAATTCCCTGTCACACTAGTGACTGGGAAGCTGCCAGATAGTGATGTGATGGGAAACGATTTTGTTAGATTTGACAGTCCCAATGAAAATTGTCTTCTTGAACCCTTCAGAAAGTTTTGTGAGAAGAAATGCCTTGGAAAAAATGACATTGCTGTCTTCTAGTAAAGTAATCTCAAAAGCAGGGACTGTGAGCTCATTCGTAGTTTGCAAGAAGACTGCAGGGCATGATAATTTCATCCATAAGCTGTGTTTCAAAGGTTCCTTGTGGCTGCTACATAGCGTCCATTGCACATTGGTGAAAAATCACTTTTTGGGCCACAGTTCCCAGCATCTTACAACCACTATGGTCAATGACTGGAACATTCTTTGAGTTTTAGTGCAAAAAAGTGAATTTCCCAAACTCTACACAGATCATGTGAGGTAACAATGATTTACTATGGCTATGTAGAGAAAATAGCAATACTAAGAAGCATAAGAGAAGTACCAGCGTGCTTAGAGGGAAAGCCAAGTTTTGTGGAAGAAGAAAAAGTATAAGAATTTTTTAAAAAAACAGAAGGAATACCGAGCATGTTCAACATGCACAGAATGCTGAATGGCTTTTGCTAAAGGGTGAAACACAGCAGGAAAGGCAATGGAATATCCTGAAACAAGGCATGGCACTTAACAAGATAGGACTATTTACTTAATATAGGTACAAAATATCTATATTAAGTGCAATGAGGCAAGTGCCACATTACCTTGTGGTAGAAACAGGAGAAATAACACTGGATGCTATTGTAAAGATCCTTTCATTTATTTACTCAGGAAATTCATCTTAGGATAGTAAGGGAGATAGGCAAATTAAGCTGACCTATATTTGGTTAATTTGTTGTTGTCCTTAACTACCATCAAGTCAGCTGCAACTTATGGTGATTCTTTGGACGAGTGACCACGAAGTTGAACTGGTCTGCTCAGACTCCAGGCCATAGTTTCGTTAATTGAGTCTGTCTATAAGTAATGTGATCTTCCTGTTTTTTTTACTGCCTTCCACCTTACCATTATTATTATCCATTATTATCATTGTTGTCTTTTCTCCTGAGTCATACCTTCTCAAGAGCCAGCATGGTGTAGTCATTTGAGTGTTGGACCATGACCCTGGAGAATAGAGTTTGATTCCCCATATGGCTGTGGATACCCACTGGGTGACTTTGGTTGTGTCACACACTCTCAAGCCCCAAAACCCCATGATAGGCTCATATTAGTGTCAACATAAGTCAGAAATGACTTGAAAGCAAACAACAACAGCAGCAGCAACAACATGTCATTTCATGATATGACCAAAGTATGACAGCCTCAGTTTAGCTATCTTGGCTTCTAGGGAGAGTTCAGGCTTCATTTGATCTAGGACCTATTCATTTGTCTTTTCAGTAGTCCAGAATATCTGTAGAACTCTTCTCCAGCACCATATTTCAAATGAGTTGATTTTCTTCCTATCAGTTTTCTTCATTGTCCAGTTTTCACAACCATACTTAGAAATTGGAAATATGATGGCATGGATGATCCTAACTTTTTTATTCAATGATGTATCTTTACATTTCAGCAAAACAGCAAAGATTTGAAACAACTACTATAGAAAGTCAAGGCAGAAAGTGTAAGATCAGGTTTACAACTGAATATTAAAAAAACAAAAATAATGACCGCAAATGATTTACATAACCTTAAAGTAAATGGAGAAAACACTGAAATTGTTCAAAATTTCCCATGGCCCTTTTCGCATGGCATTTGCGAAAGGGTGCCTGGAGCATCGTGTGATTGTGAGAAGCAATCTGCACAACACACTCACAATCGCGTGACACTTCAGGGTAGGGCAGGTGCCGCTGGCGCACTTTTTCATTTTCAGCTTTCAGCTGAAAATGGTGCACAATTGCGCATTGCTCCAGGGCCCCATGTGTGCTTGCCGTGCATGCGGAGCCTCCGGAGCCGCGGCGGTCATGCTTCCTGCCCCAGCACAGCCTGGGAAACTCCCAGGCTGCACTGCAGAAGGAAGAGGTGGGGCTCTCGCGCTGCCTGCTTGGTAGCAGACAACTTGTGTGGAGCTGAAGTAGCGGGGATGCGAGAGCCTCTCGCTGGAGGCTGCTCATGCGATCCCCACACCCCAGCACTGAACAAAGGTAAGCTGCGGAAAGGGCCTATATCTTGGCTCAGCCATTAATCAGAGTGGAGACAGCAGTCAAGAAATCAGAAGAAGACTAGAATTTGGGAAGGCAATATGTGGATGTAAGTTAGCATCTATTGTTGAGAGTAGAGCCTTGCGGATGCTCCTTCTCAGACAAAGGAAAAACAAAGAGACCAACTAATTTATTCAGAGAAGGAGGAAGTGATGCCTTCAGTTAAAAAGGAAACAAAGGCTTGAGTACATAGACCAAAGAAAGATGCAAAGAAGTGAAACAAATGGCAAGATTCCCCTCCCTTGCTAATCACTTTGTGTTGATGCCTCTTTGCTTCCAACAAACACGAGTCTCATATAAGCCTGCTGAAGCTGTAAGATCTTCAGGGGAACCCCTTTCTCTAGCCTACCATCTTCAGAGGCACAGTTGGTGGCAAAGTGGGAGAAGGCTTCCTCTGTGGCTGCTCTCACACATTGGAACAACCTTCCTAGGGAAGTAAGAATGATTCCGTCCTTGTTGGCTTTTGGGGGACAGGTTATGATCTTTATTTTCCAGCAAGTCTTTGGGAACTGATTTTCAACAAGAAAGGAGCTTTTGATGGTGCTGTATTGTTTTTAATTTTTGTTTTAAAATAAGATTTTAAATGGTTGTAATTCTGTTGTTGTTTAATACTGTTTTATTCTCAACTTTGTATGTTTTAACTGTACTTGTTATAATTTTCTGTCTTTTGTGAGCCAGTTTGCTTTCAGTCTGGAAGAAAAGCACAATATACAGTGATGGGTGCTTGGCTGGATGCTGCTACATTTTCTTTTGGGTCCTACTTGAACCATGGAAGGTAAGATTTGGTATACAAAAATGCCTTAGCTAAACAAGTAACATAAAGAACAAGAATTTATCCCAGATTATTCTATGTGTTACAAAGGGAAAGAGTATATAAGTATGGAAATGAGAAACTTGTGAAATATAGCTTGGAATGCACTGCAAATGATTCACACAGGAATTCAGTCCATAAATTAAAACAAAATCACATACTATGCTTCTCCACATATTACATAATAATTTAGCATTCTAATTATCAATATGAATTGCTTAGAGTAAACTGGTTGCCTTTAATTTATGTACTGCATGCACAATAACATTAACTCACCAGTTTATTCCCAGTTGTACCTCCAATGATATTTGAGTATTTCACCCAGATTTTAATTGATTTTCATAGTAGCTGGCTGTTAATAGGATAATTTGTCAGTACAATAATAAAACAATTGTTTCCACAGCCCTATGAGTTTCAGTTGATCAGATAACAAAGTTAAGTAGAGTATCATTAATTGAAAGCAGGTGTAGGATTTTCTGGATGAAAGATACAAATCCCTATGGCCCAGTGGAAATCGAGATCAGAGGTCAGTTAAAAATTAGTTAAGCATGATGGACCA
Organism: Iguana delicatissima; assembly: GCA_948472985.1. Taxonomy (NCBI): domain Eukaryota; kingdom Metazoa; phylum Chordata; class Lepidosauria; order Squamata; family Iguanidae; genus Iguana; species Iguana delicatissima. The sequence continues at coordinate 380,629 of CAOKZL010000901.1, read as the reverse complement.
ACATTGACCTATACAGGTGTTCAAGCTTTCTTTCAGAGTATCACTTCCTGTGCTCCTATTTAACTTTGACAAAGCCCATAGGTCAACATATGTCTTTCAAAGTCTGCATTAAATTAAAAGCCAGTTGAGAAGAGTTTTAACTCCCAATCATTTATTTGCAAGCCCTGAGTAGTTTTACACACAGTAATAAAAACATCTCAGCATTTGTTTGGTAGTTGTGGGTACTGAAATTTTCTATAACCTATAGAAAATAACCTTTTTAAAAAAGGTAATAGGATTTTTTTATATATATTTATATAAAAGTCAGTAAATATGAAGATGACAGTCAGTATAGTGTAGGGGTTTTAGCATTGAACTATGATTCTGGTGACCAAGGTTCAGCCATGGAAACCTACTGGGTGACCTTGAGCTTGTCACCCTTTCTTAGCTTCAGAGGAAGGCAAAGGCAATCCCCGGCCAAAAAATGCTACCAAAAACAACAACAGCCCTATGATAGGTTTGTCTTAAGATTCCCATTACTCAGAAACAACTGGAAGGCAAACAAGAACAACAAACAAGAAAATAAATAGATCCAATGATTTCTGTAAAAGGAGATATATACTTAACGCTATTCTGATTGCTGAATTAATATGTTGTGATGTATCATTTCTTAGCTTTCACAATCCCATTTTATGTCCCACTACTATCCTTAAAGCATATTTTCCCCCTTCTTCTCTCATGATTTGAGCTCTGTTTTTGTCATCACTGGCATCTTTCAGAAAACTAGGAAGGAAATATATTGGTGCTCTCTGTAGAGGAATATCTAGGGAAGGCAGTGAACTGCTACCAGGCTTGCAAAACTTCTCAGATTACCCAGATGTAGTCACTATATTTTACTAAAAATGAAATATGAAGCAAATGTGGAGACTTCTGCTCAAAGAAGACACCTGTAAATGGCAAAATCATTCAAAGATTTAAAAAAAAAATGAAATAAGTGAGATTTTTCCAAGTGTCCTACCCTCATCCATCCTTCCCCCAAATATTTGGAAGTTCTTCTTTAAACAAAATGTATGAGCAGTTTGATAAGAACACAAAACTGTTTTCTTTTTTTTTTTTTTTTAAAAAAAGACTTTCTTCGGTCCACAGCAACTCTTTGAATGAACATAACAATTTGTCACTCTCCTGTGAGAAACTAAAATTTGTATGAATTTCAGTGTTGCTGTCTTATCCATTATTAATGTTTGCATTATGAGGATTTGACCAAAAATCTGAAGCTTAAACCATAACAATAACTTTTGTATTGCTGTATTGGCACTTCTATTGAATTTAGGATGATTGGGAATTGGGATGACTGGAAATTCTGTGGTACTCTCTTTAAAATTTAATTTGATTAATATTTTTACTGATGATCTGACATAGTTTGCTCTGCCTCAAAGAATCAAACCTACTTAAAAGGAACAAAATCAAGAAAATTCTTCTGACTGAGCAGAAGTGCTGGATACTAATAAATGAATTCTAACAGTGTAGAAATTCAGATGTGTAAAGAGATTCAACCCATAAAAGAGTATCAGGGGTCATATAGCAGACAAAACATAGTAAGACATAGCAAGGCTCTTATGGGGCCATATTTTCTTCACAACATTCATCAGATGCATGGTTGCACATTACCTTTATCAAATTTAGTATTCCTATGTGACCTTAGATACTATAATATCAGCAAACAAACAGAGAAAGTCCATATACGCATCTCTTCTCCCAAGTGTGGTCCACTGACTCCAGTAGATGTATTCCCAGTTAAGTCTGTACAGTGTGTAGAGGGGGCAAGTTTTAGCTAGCCAGGTATGGTTAGACTGCAAGCCTCCCTCTCAAACTATTGTCCGTGTTGGCTATGGCTAATGGGAATTTCAGGCCAAATCACCTCAAAAGGCACAATTTGCTCATCCTGGATGCACAGGTTTGTACCCTGAAACCACACAGAACTGGTTGGACATATGTACAAATAAAATGAAGCCAGTATATAACATTCAGAAGCTTCAAGGGTGTATTTCCAAACACAGACGTCTTTGTACAGCCAATGCAAAATAAGTGTGGAGAAGCTAGGCAATATGAATGGCAAAACCTCCTTTGCATTTGTAATTCACTACTTGATTCATGTAGTTCATCTTGAAGTTACATTTTCCCCTTTTTGCTTCTTTATCTCCCTCTGTTTATGTTACAGGAAGCATATTCTGAAATCACATATTTTCCATAATCCAAAAGGACGAGAAATTATGAAAATGCCTACAGTCTTAGGCTTATTTCAAAGCTTTCCAATGACATTGATGCACAGAAGACCTTGGTGGCATCAGATTGCTATCATTAGCATCTTTCTCAATTCAGTCACATCAAAAATAAAGACACTACTTGGATTCTGAAATACACAGTAGTTTCAAATTAATAATATGCTTCACATTTTTGGGAATGCTTTGGTCTTCCCTGCTGATGCGTGGCACTAATTTCCAAGAAGTGTAATTGTTTACTAGTGGGAGCCAGAGTTTCTTTTTAAAACTTCATTCAATTATGAATGTTCATTCTTAAGTTACTGTACAAAGCAGCGTTGTTGTTGTTTTTCGGGCTCCACTGACATCTATTCCTTTAAAGTTCATTTGTCAAGCCAATCTAAGCCTCCTCTTCTTTTCTGTGTGCGCAAAAAGAAAGGAAAGTCATCAGGAGAAAAATAAAAGTGCTGTTTGCTTGTTTCTTTCTACATCAGAGCATTATAGACTTTCATTAACTTCTGAAAGGGATGAATCTTATTTTTTTATTTACTTACTTACTTACCTATTTAGCAGGGCTAGCATTTTCCCCTATGACAGCAAGACGGATCATTGCAAGGTTAAAGCAATAGCTGTTATCTTTATGTCAAGTACAGATGGCACCTACAGTAATTAAATCTTACATCATGGTTTCTCTAGTGCCCATACTGAAGCACAGTAATGAAGCATGGTAGCTGTGGAAAAATGGTGGTGCAGAGAGGTTGGTAACTGTGGGCAGGAAGAACCAAATCAGAACTGGAGGAACAAGATATCAGTGATGGTGATGCACACTTACCCTGAATATTAATGAGAATGTGTTTTGGAATGGTGTGATTGTCATTCTCCAGTTCATTTAGTTCCATAGTTACAGTTTGTTCTGCTTTCTTCATGAAGGTTAAAGAAGTGATAGTAATTTATCAAATTCACATGAGGAATTAGCAAAAGAGCCACTGGCTTTTGACGTATACATACAGCCATGCCTCTGGAATTACCACAAGCCAGAACTGAGTTCCAGTTTGGCAACCACAATCTTGGATCCATGGTGAACAAATCAAAATTGCTTCCTAGTGTTGGCTTAAGGAATGGAGTTCACTGTAGGAAAGGATGGGAGTGTGCATCTTTTATATTTCTGGAGGCAGTCACAAAGGGGAACTGTCTATGGAAAAAGCTATCTCCAAACAGAAAAGAAACTGGAGAAGTTGTGGACTGAAGAAAAAAGATGAGAGAAAAGTTCAGAGAACTCCAAAACATGATGGTCTTGTTTATTCTTTATTGGAGACTGCAGCTGCAGATGCCCTTCATCCCTTTATCCTTGCTTATGAGAGCAAAAGGATTAGTGCCAACCTGGGTCACACTGTTATTTCTCAAGAAAGCATCTGCCTGTTTTATCTGCTAGAATAAAATGCAAAATAATGCCTCCTTCAGAAATGTGCAGAGTTTTTTTCCTCTAGACTTTGAATGTTTAGGTGTGCTGACTCTCATTCTGATTATGCAACAGGCTTTTAGGGTTGCCAGTGTTAGGAAATGGCCTCTTTTGTTTTGCTTCTATTAGCTGTCTGATCTGCTTCGGTCAGCAGATTGTACTCTGCGTCTCCATGTCTCAAAGAACTTTACCTGCTATTTTGCACGTGTTGAACATCAAAGCAGAGCAGGTTATTCTTTCTCTCAATTGAGGGAAGGGGGCAGGTAAGTTGCTAATCCTAGCACTGGAAATTGGTCCATATTGGCTGGTAGCAAAGACCTAAATCCCATTGTTAGTCCCAAATAGAGAAGACCCATTGAATCAATGGAATCTGCATAACTGCTGACCTACTGAAATTACCTCTTACTCAGTAGGTATGTTGTATTTGGGAACTACAACTGCATTTGGGTTGCATTGGAAACAGAGGGCAAAACAACTGGTTAAAATGCATACAACATGGTATTGTACTCCGCCCTTTTCTATTTCCTTTTCTATTTCTGCATGAGAAAATGGAACATTCATATTCAAGACACTGAAGCATTCATTTCTTTCCAACTTGCAGAGGCTAAGTATGTAGAGTACTCCATGGTTTTTTTCAAACAATGTGTCAAGTATTTTGTTGCAATGATTAATCCATTCCAAGTTTTCAAGTCCATTCTTTATATGCCTCTTTGGATGTTAGTTCAAATAAAAACAAGGAGGAACAAAAAAAAAGTTGCATTCTAAAACAACATGAATCAGGATTGCCTTCAGTTATTTTCTTTCCAACAAGAGCAAATGCCTGGTGGTAACATAGAATTTATATCTGCATCTTCTGTAAAATAACAAAAACTAGAACAAAACCAGCCCATTTTGGATCAGCATTTCCATCTTATTAAGGAATGGCAAATAAAATTCTCTACTAATGACTGTGATAAAGAAGTCAGTGGGATTTTTTTCCATTGTGGAAGTAAAAGAGGCCCAAACTATGCAGACTTTATTGCTGGATAATGTCTGAGGGAAAAATTCTGTCCCTAGCTTATGGATCAGCACAGAAGCAGAAAGAAAGAATTTGTGTATATTAATTAAGAAGCAGTTTGCAGAAGAAAACACACACAGACACACATTTAGAACTCTTCAGGACTCCCAGCCCATTCTGGAAACAAGACACTGAACTGCAGCTACCATGTGGCACATCAACTAAAAATATATTATTTTGTTCATTTTCATAAGATTGCATAGGGCATGAGTTGTTTTCAACATGCCTCGGACTCCTACAGCTCCAGCTGTCATGTGTAATTAAACATTTGGCCTCCACAATTACTCTACAGTGTACATATGCCAACATTTCAAGCCTGGAATATGCATTTCAAAGAAGAATAATTCCCTGGAAATCCTAAATTGACAGGAGCAAAGACAGCCTGAAGGAAAGTAGTCAGAGAAAACTGTAAGGTCGGGATCTAATGATTAAAAAAGAAACTTCAAGAAGAACTTCAACCCTTAACTAAACCAATGGGAAAAAGAACGACAGTTGGCAAGCAGATTTCCTACATTGGGGTTCTGATTAGGACCCTCTTGGGTTAATTTAATATTATCAGTATTGTTCACCTTGCATTACCATTAATGCTGCTTAAACAATTTTTTTCCAAAGCATATTTTGTATCAATAGCTTTTCATGAATACTGATTGTCACCATATTATATACAATAATTTGCAGCATTATTCATCATGATTGTTTATATCACTTTCCTCTGGTTTACTCTTCTTATCTCTTTTATCTTTTCTCACTTTATCATAAGTTGTTTCATCAGCAAAAGAATGTCTTTTTCTTTCTAATCTACCATGATTCAAGGGCTTTGGTTCACTAAGCCAATTGTATGATTGCTACAAGCAATTCTAAGTTAGCATTTCCATTATTAAATATTGAATTCCAAGCTGCTCCAAAAATGAGTGTTTATATTTTTGAGGTCAAAGATGAGAGTGTATGTTTTTAGCCTTAAACACTTTTATCCAAATCCCGACACATTCACTGACTAATAAATGTGCCACTGAAATAACAGAAATTGATAAAATGATTTATAGAGGAAGCAGATAAAATAATTAGGTGCTATTTGTTAATCCCCTCCCTTGCCAAAAAAAGGAAGTCAACCAGTTTATAACAGGAAGCTAAGGGCTTTTCTAGACATATGTCATTTCTACCAATTGAACTATAGGGATTTGTACTTATTTCAGTTCCTTGGACCAGTGCCTGTATGATATACGCATTTCCAAGTGCTTGTTTGTCTCATTCATACAATGTACTTTTAGGATTACTCTTAAAATTAATAGTCTAAAAAGGCAATCTATAAATTTTGAGCAATTGTATGGAGCTCTGTGATCTGTTTACATAGGGCTTAATTTTTAAAGAAAGTACAGGAATCAAGAACGACAATCCTGTGGGTCAGAACAATATTAGGCCATTAAATGCAAATGTGACCCTGGCACGATGCTGTCGATGTTCAATGCACCAGCCTTGGACAGCTGAAAGGAAACAATTCAATTTTGAACTACATAATATAGTAAGTATGTATAGTATAGTATAGTAAGATGACTGGACTTTCTTTTGTCATTTAGCACATGAGCCTCCTTTTCAGCCATTCATGAAAGTAGCCAATTAATGCACATCAGTGGCAGAATACCCCCTTGATGATGCCTTATCCCATCATACACACAAGATATAACCTACCAGCAAGTGGAAGGATACCACAATACCCTCAGTACTACGAGCAGGTATTTTAATGATGGAGCCAAAGGACAAGATGGCATCTTTCTCCCTTCCATGTACAAATGATGACCTGTGTAGTAGTTGACTCATATTTCAAGACTTGTGACAAGTCAGTATGCTTTGCTGCATTAGAGATCAGCAGGGTAACTTGGGGATTGCAAGGCAACCTGCATGGTATATATGAGTCTGCACTATGACACCTCAGTGCCACTTCCCGTTCCTGATCCTCTGCCACTTGAAGCAGTCACCTCACTCATTCCACCTAATGGTAGAACCAGCCCTAAATGTGGCACAGCTACATAACCTTGCTAGTTAACATGCTTCATACATCATTGGAGACAGGGCTCAATGTCTTTTTATGAGAAAGAGAGAGAAAGAGGTGGAAGGATTAGACCAGCGTAACTGTTCTTTTGAAAGGCAGAGAAGCCATTCCAGCATACAGCCAGATCTACAGCCCAAGAAATTCTATGAAGTAGGTGAGTGGTCTTCCTTTTTAGGAGGGGAAAGGTGTGCATGTGAGACACTTTGCTAAGGAGGAGGAAATACTCCTGGTGATACTGGAAAAGATACACAACCATCATGACTAACAGCCATGGGTAGCCTTACCATACATGATCATGACAGAGGCACACAAAGCAATGTTCTCACCACACAGCTGTAGACATGTGTTGTGTAGCAGTTGTGATCAGCCAATATCATGGACTGGATGGGTGGGGTTTATATGCAAGAAATCAACCTTTGTGGCTGAAGGCTGAGGCATAAACACTCTAAATAAATCAACAAATAATGTAAAAATAGCATCAGAAAGGAAAACAATGGTCCTAGGCTTGAACCCTGTACAGTCACCAAATAAAAAGGACTAGAAGGGCAGACAAGTCCAGGATGCAATACCATGGGCTGTTCCCTGAAAAGGCTCTTCTATTCAGGCAGACCTTTGGCAACTGACTTCCCCCAATGGTATTAATAGCAGCTGTGAACTACTTTATTTTTAAAAAAATTCTTCCTCCTCCCCTCCTTCTCCTCTTCCTCTTCCTCCTTCTTCTTGGGTTGTTTTAAAGCTACTTTTAACTAAATTTGTGCTTTAACATTTTAACTAGTCTAACTGTACTTTAATATTTATCACCCACTATGTTATTGATATTTTTACACAAATTATGTTGTAAGCTGTCCTGAATCCTAGTTCTGGGGGAGGGTGAGATAGAAGTCAAATCAAACAATAATAAACAGAAGAAGCAGCTATTTACATAAACATAAGAAAAGCATGCTTCATCTAGCCAGCCTTCACTCTCCCACAATGGCTAGCCAGAAACCTGTGTAAAGCCCATGGACAGAGCATGGGGGCAATAGCTGTCCACCAGTTGTTTTTGAACAACAGCTAATGTTTAAAGGTGTCCCTCTCTGATCCTGGTAGCAGTAGGTAGCCATCAGAACTAGTAACTAGGGATTTCTGAGGCATTCTTTCTCTGTAAATTCCAGTACAAACTGACCTGACCTGTATCTGCTGCACAAAAGTATAGATCAGAAAACAGGTATCTCTTGGATTTTTCCTTTCTTCCCATTTTGCAGTACAATTGTCTACTTAAAAAAAAAAAAAGATATTTCAGTACATGTTAAAATGTGCTTCTTAGGATAAAATATTTGTAAGAAATTGTTTTCAAAAATACACATTTAACTATATATATAACTATGATTTTTGAGTGGATTCTTTATATTCATGACATGGAAGCCAGATAGAACAGACTTATGCATTAAAACTCACCAAACTGATGCTGGCTATAAATAGACTGAACTGTTTACCCATACAAGGAGACCCTGATTTGGCTAATTTTCCCTGCCATTTAATTTGGAGTTCTGCCACCCCTTTTTTTTTCTTTTTCATAGTGATTTCCATAGGTTTGCTGTGTGTCATATTTTCATGGGTTTATCAGATATCACTTTTTTGCAGTCTACTATTAACATACGTTATGGAAAATATCTTCCACAGGAGAGGTAACTGCTAGGGATGTTTATCGAGCTAACCATCAAATGCCTGTTTGAAGATGAAGGGAAAGCAAAGAGAGACTCTTGTGGAAGAGAATTCCACAGCTTCCACTGAGAAGACCCTATCATTTATTATCACCAGATGGACTTGTACAGTTGTGTGTCCAAAAGAAAGCCCTTCCTGAGAATTTTAATACTTGCACACATTCAAAAACACCAGAGTTCCCACTCACAGGAGCTTTGCCACCGTATAAAGTCAAATGCAGTTAAAAAGTCATATTCAGACCTTCCTGCTCAGTGTGCAAAGGTTCAACTTACTTTTGGAAACTTGGGGAGATTAGGGGCAAGGATTATGTGGATGTTCATGCAGTGGTGGAACTTGGAGTGTGGGGAGGAGGGGGGAGGGTGTGGGGCCACTGTGCATGGAGGCATGGCTGAGGTGTGTGGGAGTGCAGCCAGAGTGTGGGGGGGGCATGGCCAGGGCACACAGGGGTATGTCTATGGGCCGGGACACCCCCAAAAAATGTCCTTCTCTGCCCCCCATCCCTATGTGACTGTGTTCATGTCTTTGCAGTTTTTGCTAGATGTGTGCATCTTCCTACGCGATTTTTAAAATCTTTCTGGCTGCCATTGCTTTGTTGCAAACAGAAGAAAGTGTTGACCATCATTATATGTGGACTTTTTTCTGATTATGCCCTTGTTCTTTTCCCATGAAATCAATTGGACAGGACAGACTTGAGAAAGGGAATATAACTTTTTACCACATTGCCCATTTTAAGAGTTGGGAACTATTTTAATGGAGGGACCGATCTTGCTGCCCAGGTCATGTCAAGGGGGCTTGAATCCAGCCCAAGTCCCTCTGTTCCTGACATAATTTGGACCCAGGTTCATTCAAGGGATAGGGATTCCCAGTTGCATATAGGTGGGAGGGAAGGGCAATAGTCAAATTACCATGCTATAACACATGCTAGAGAGGTGTTCTGCTGCTTCAGCACGTATTTTAGGAACCACTGGTATTCCTTTTCTTCCTGGTGCTCTTCCTTGGCAGAAAGGGGAAAAAAGGGGAAGGATAACCACTAATCATCCTCAGATGTACAGCTTAAGAGAGTCAGTGCTCAAGGTAACAGGTAAGACTAAAGCCTTAATACTTGCGTGCTCTTGGTAGTCGCAACTAGAGTACACCCAGTCAATCAATAGGATTTATATAAATCCCATGAACTAGTTGACTTACCAGTTCATAATTGGTTCAACAGGTCCTATGTGAGATGGTGTCTTCTGTGTCAGAGGACAGTGAATCCATTCCAGGTTTTGATCTGACCTAAAAGAGTGGTGAACCTATTCAGCGTTCAGCATGTAGGACATCTTCTCTAAACTAGTGGTTCTCAGACTTTGGTCCATCTGGTGATTTGGACTTCAACTGCCAGAAACCTCAGCTAGCTACCACTTTATAGGTCTACTCTGCTTGGGACTACCAGTAAGATTCAGACCTAACAAAGTTTCTAGGATGGAACAGTCTGAGCAATAAGGCCACTCCTTGCTGATGACATCTTGATACGTAACCCACTCCTTTTCTACTAGGTATGAGGTTCTACCTAAACTTCTGCTGCCACCAAATATGAAAACTTCTACAAATTTCACTGTTACTACCAAGGACGAAGAATTTCCCTTGTCCCACCTCTGCTACCAATGTAAGGACCTACCCTTGTCCTTTTTCTGTGGCTACCAACTTCAGAGACCCCCTAGATGCCTTCAAGGTTCCTGTCTGAGATATTATGCAACTTATATCCATATCAGAGACCACTCCTCTTTATTCATTGCTGCCACCACAGGCACCTTATCTGAATGCAATCTTTCTAATACATAGCACTCTTGACGCCAAAGGTATATAAATACAAAAGCAATACTTTATTAACAGAAGTTTAACATAACTAAAGAAACACATTTAGAACACAGTCCAGACTCTCTCACATACTTGACTCCTATCTCATTCAGACTTTTAGGCACCATTTATTCATTCTTAAACCTGACTGACTGACTCCCTTAACCTTAATCCTCATTTCACTCACTCCATTCTTCTTTCTAACTCCCTTCCTGTTATCACAACTGTTGCTGACCAACCTTATTCAAATCTGCTCAGACATTCCAGCAGTCACTACTGACTTTCAACATTCCGTTCTTTTCCTGCCTCCTGGCAGCTACTTGTTGTTGTTGTTGTTGTTGTTGTTTCGGTTGTGTGCCTTTAAGTTGTTTCCGATTTATTGCACTTCTAAAGCTAACCTATCATGGGGCCTCTTGACAAGACTTGTTCAAGGGGGGGTTGCTTTTGCCTTTTTCTGAGGTTGAGAGAGTGTGACTTGCCCATGGTCACCCAGTAAGTTTCCATGCCCAAGGCGGGGATTCAAACCCTGATCTCCAGAGTTTTAGTTTAACGCTCAAACCACTACACTACATTGTCTGGCTCTCCCTTACTTTTAATATATATATATATAGAGAGAGAGAGAGAGAGAGACAGAGAGAGACAGAGAGGGAAAACGAAATTACAATTGGCATCCAAAAGTTCATGGCATCACAGACATCATGCAATTGTCGAGCACATCATTCCTACAACCACTTCCTACCATTCTTTCTGTGAACTCTAACTCTATTAATGTACTTGCCGAAGGGTTGGGGGGCATAATAAGAGCAGAACAGTCTAATTTGACACACAAACCCTATTCAGGGGTGGTTATGGATGTGACTATCCAAAACACATTGAAAAAGAAATGTATTCTAAATGTGCTTCCATCACCGTCCTCAAATGGAGAATGTTGGATGCTGGAAAATCCGCTTTCTGTGATGCTTAGAGGGCTCTCACACAAAAAAGGATGTTCTGCTGTTCAGAAAATTGCTAAAAATGGAACAGAAGCATGCAATGGCAGGATTACGGCTGCAATACCCTCTTCCCATCACGGGTTTACAGTTCCCAGACCCATAATGCTTGAATAGAGCCACAAAGTGCTAGAAGACTGCAACTCAGAGGAGTCTCATTGCTTGAGCACTTCCATTAGGAATGCACCTAGCATATTAGTCACCAATATGTGTTACCCCTACCAGAATTATACTCTCTTGTACACCCTCAGGATACTAAGGGACTATACAAGAAAGCTCCACTCTTTTCAGAATTGAAAATGATATGCTTTCTCCTTTCAAAATCTAAAGGAACAGGGAAATCTTGAGTTTTTAATATATGCCTGCATTCTCCCACTGAAAATACACACACACACACACATGGCTGCGTGAACATACACACACAGAAAATAGCTGATAAGTGGAAATCAGCTGAAACACATGATTCAATAGATGCCTCAGCAGTTGGAAATAGCTGTACACGTTGCTGTAGGATTTAAATGTTTGTACTTAATATAGTGCATGAACATTAACTAATAATTATTTTCAGTGAAAAGTTGTCAGTCTTTCTCCAAACAATAGGACAAATACAAGCTAGAGCTACAAAAGAATTGCAGGCAAAGCAATGATTTTGAAATCACAGCATAAAGTTACAAGTTAAAAATACATGTCATTATAATTTCTGCTTTCTGAGGTATCCTAGTAAACTAATCATTTTGCTTGTTAGCACAACCAGAGTGTTATCATATACATTAAACTAAAAACAGTAGTTAATTTTGTCAGCTGTGCAGCAAAACATGCAAAGCACTGAGGTAAATGGACAATATACCACAGCAGTCAAATTGCAATGTTCTTTGGGGGATAAATTTAGAAATAGTAAATGGAATACAATAAAATGGAACAGAACCAATAGTTCTGTTTAGGATATTTAGTGAAAATCCCAATTTGTTCTATTACTATACTTTCCCTGTGATCTAAAACACATATCTGGAATTAAATTTTGATAATGCTCTTTTCAGCCTCCATTTTCTTAAATCTATTTACATTTCAGATTTTTTGAGCTGGCAATGGGCTGGACAAGTTGACCCTTGGGATCCCTTCTAGCTTTAAAATTCTATACTTCAGTGTTCCTTTCCTTTCTGTAAATTACATCACATCCCCAGTGGCAGAGCTTGGAGTGCATGGAGGTGGGGGCAGAGGAGAGGTGGGGGTGGCAGAGGAAAGGGGGTGGGCTACAGCATGGGGGGTTGGCTATGGCATGCAAAGACAAGGCTACAGTGTGTGGTGGCATGGCGACTGTGTGTGGAGGTGGGACTATGGCAGATAGGGCAGGGATATGGTACATCAGGGCAGGGCTACGGCACATGGGGGAAGGGCTACAGGGCATAGGGGAGGGTAAGCAAGGAACCATGGCACCCCCCTGACATTTTTTCCTCTGGCTTAGAAACTAAATTCAAATGTCTCAGTGCATCCCGATCAGCAAGGAACCATTGGAATATTTATTTTTGGACCTCAGTATTAGTTAGATGTCATGTCCCTGCTAGAGATTCCTTCTGTGATGATTGTCCTCCACCTCTGAGTCCAAGGATGGCAAAGACCTGCTGCCCCTGTGGATTCAGAACCCCTGGAGATATGGAAGATACAGAGATACATGTTACCTTACAGGATAAAGGTAACATGGCCCAGGAGTCAAAAAATAGGTCTCGATACCCTCTAAAGTAGTGGTTCTCAACCTTAGGGTCCCCAGATGTTTTTGGACTTCAGCTCCCAGAAGCCCCAGCCACTATGGTCAATGCTCAGGGCTTCTGGGAGCTGAAGTCCACGAACATCTGGGGACCCACAGGTTGAGAACCACTGCTCTACAGCCACAGAAGTAATGCCACATAACTGGGGATACTGTTTTGGGGACATGAGCTCAGGAGAAAAGAGTTTCAATTTTCTTTTAGGTAAAATGAGGGTTGTTTATGAATACAATTCTGAAGTGAGCAAAACAGTTTACTTTGGGCTATTTTTAATTCAATTTTCCTATTTTCAACATCAGATTTCCAAAGGAAATCCATTTACTCCACTTAAATTAAGAGCAACCCATCTACTTTTTCATTTTCTCCATATGCTGGATATAGTTGATGGATATTTTGAAGCCTGTATGTTTTGCCTGCAGTCATAGCACATTGCTGTTGACAGACGTCCTTCATCTATTGTCTATTCGTGTTGAACTCACAGATATCCCAGTAATGTAGCTTGGTATGGAAAGGCCAACTTATCAAAAATAGGTGGTTTTTTAACAAAAAATGTTTTAGTTAGAATGCACAATTTTTATTAATATTAATGTGAACTCTTGGATAGCTACCAGAACTTCTGTGTGAATTGAGGATGAATAGAAATATAATATTCAATTCAAATTCCATCCCACTCCCAAAGTTTGTAATTGAGAGTACCAGTTTTTCATACTTGACTAAAAGAACATGGAAACATATCCCCTAGGAAACATATTCCCATGAGTTTCCCACAAAAGAGTGAAACCAAATTTTGCCAGACTCCTGTTTTACCTGTGTGAATTTGCAGTAAGGTGTGTGTATAAATATATTTTATTTCACCTTTTCAATTACCCAGCAGGCAAGAACACAAAAGTATCTTTTCCAATTACTCAGCAGCTAAGAACACTGAACTATCATGTTGAAATAAACACCACTGCACACAGTTGTCAGCCTCAGGATAAGTTCATGACTGAAACAGCACAGAAGTATAATTATGTCTTTGCTCTGCAGAGTGTGGTCCATCTGGGTCAGGGCTGAGGTCATTGGCAGCCTGGGAGAATGCATTCACACTTAAGCTAGTCAGCTTCTGCCTGGCTGGAGGTCATCTGGAAGTTCAGCCTTTTAACCAACAGGAGCAAAAATAATTTCACCCCAAGAAACACATCTAGAGAGCCAAGCAGCATCAGGAAGCACCTGGGAAGTCGAAAGGACAACAGCTCATTTAAAAACTCACTACCTGTCACACAACCACAACCAATTATAGAAGGAAAGTAGTAGAGGTAGGGACATTGCAGAAGGAACGGTAAAAGGTGTATCATGGGGGAGAATTCAGTGAGATAGTGTTATGGATATTTATATCTATGAGGCAAGTTTATCTCTCCTCTTTAGTTCCACAGTCTTTTCCTGGATGAAATGCCACATAGGCCCAAGATTGCCTGCTAGATATCCTGCTTTTCACATCCATTACCATTACTTAGTGACTGCAATGTCAAGTGATAACTTGCACGAATCAAAGAATGAAGGAATGAATGATCATGAGCCGTCACAGATAGGATACACTTTATCTTCTCACAAAAGTTAAGCCAGCTTGGCACCTTCAAGTTGACTCATCAAGTGTTTTGTCACCAACATCAAGCAGTGTATGCAGACTTCTGAACAGCTCTCATAGATTTTCTTCTGCAGTACCCATGCTCTCCAAATCCCAAGCTAGAACCTCAGAGTTCTTCTCTGCTGCAGGAACAGCAGTCAGAGTGATCCAAAAAAGGAGAGCTGCTTCATCCCAAGCCTGATGAGCTTGTACTAGTAACATGAGAAAAAAGAAGCTGCTGCATTGGTTTAAATTTTTCTCCCCTTTTTGGGATTTTCCCCATAGATTTCCTCTATTGTATTCAACGTCATGCTGGCTACTACTCTGTTCTGCTTTGGTCAGACCCCTCCCAATACTTTGTCCAGTTCTGGGCACCACAGTTCAGGAAGGATATTGACAAGCTAGAATGTGTCCAGAGAAGGGCAACCAAAAGGTAAAAGGACTGGAAACCATGCCCTATGATAAGATGCTTGGGGAGCTGGATATGTTTAGCCCGGAGAAGAGAAGGTTAAGAAGTGACATGATAGCCATATTTAAATATTTGAAGGGATTTCTTATGAGGATGGAGCAAGCTTGTTTTCTGCTGCTCAAGAGACTAGGATACAGAGCAATGGCTTCAAATTTCAGGAAAAGAGATTCTATCTAAACATTAGGAAGAACTTCCTGACAGTAAGAACAGTGGAATGCACTGCCTCAGAGTGTGGTAGAGCCTCTTTCTTTGAAGCTTTTTAAAAAAGGCTGGCTGGCCATCTGTTGGGAATGCTTTGATGGTATATTCCTGCATGGCAGGGGGGTGGACTTGATGGCCATTGTGGTCTCTTCCAACTCTATGATTCTATGGCTGAGGGTGATGGGAGCTAAAGGCAAATACATGTAAAAGCCTTAGGTTGGGGAAGGCTGGGTCCAATGCAGGTGATACGTTCTATGATTGGTTGTCAAGTTCTTAGAAGGGGGGGGGTAGAAAATGACAAAAATCAGGGCAGAGGGCAGTACATGTGGTGAGAGATGGAGACAAACTGTTCAGTAGCTTCTTCAGCTTCTTCAAACTTAGTTTGAAGAACTGACTAGGATGTTGGTGGCCTATAGGCACTGCTGTGTCCTGCTTGTCTAATGGGGCCAAATGGAAGCATTTGGGCTGACACTGATGGTGCTCTTCATCAGCTAGTATTCGGGGTTTGCTGAGCCATTAGAGTATTTTTGGTGCAGGAAGTTCGATTCCAAAACTGGATTCTTGAGTTGCTGGCTTGAAAGCTCCCAACACTTTGCTTTTTATATGAAAATTCTCTCTTTGCAATGCTCATTTCAGAAATGCAAGTCAACTTGATGTGGCACTGTCTGTTGATAAATATGCAGGCGTGATTTTCACATTAGATCCCAATTATTTGAGTGGAACCTATTTTACCAGGTAATTATCTTAGCCCTTCCTGGCCTTCTTACATACTGCATTTCAGTCTTACATCTAAGCTATTACAAGGCCAAATGTGGTTAGAAATTTAGTGGACAGTATTAATCATCAGGGCAGCAGTATTAGTGAACATGTTGATAGAGGTGCAGATTTTCCTTGGATATCATGTGACGTGCTATGTGCAATCCTGACTTCAAATCTGTTAATTATGCAGATGGTGCTAAACAATTGGCAAAATGTATCATTCTATTCCAAGTCACCAAGCCAGTGGAAAACTCTTCGGCACACATGGCTGCTGAAGTGAGTGGGAGTGGCACAAGAGCACTATTGTTAACACCGACTTTGTTGACAGCATGTGTGAGAGACCCTGAGTGCAATGATGAATTTATGAAAACATTGTTTGCAGCTCTCTTTTTTTAAAATGACTCTTTTATGATTTCCAGCCCTGTCAAATAAATAAATAAACAAAGAGATTTATACTTGTTGGAGCAATGAGTTTCTGGATCTCCACAATGTTCACACAGAGGTATCATTCTTTCCCTGGAGGGAAGAGAAAAACGCTATTGGAGCACACATAAAATTTAGGTGCTTGAAGATTTTCTCCAGGACTTCTCTTTAGATTTGCTATCAGAAGAAGCAATAAAACTGGGATTTATGTTGTATCTTTAACAAATCTCATGCTTCCCGATCTGGTGTTTTTCCACTCCAATTAGTGCAGTTTCTTAAAGCTGAAGCTGCACATATTCTAAGATAGGTTGGGGTGTGTTTTGGGAGCTGTATTTAAGCCAGTTTGAAAAGCAGTTTAGGCATCAAAAGGCTAATGTTTCATGATGGAATGCATAAGGTTATGTCACACTGCAGGACCACAACACACATTATCCTTGGCCACATTGGGAATACTCTGGGAAGTGACAGGCAAGTGAAACACCCGACATGAAATGAGGTCTATGCATGCACTTTTATATTCATACATGCTTGCATCCATGGGATGCAACTATCCCATTCTTTGAGGTTGTCAGTTCTATGAGCAGGACTGCTAATTTATTGAGAGGAACTCAGTGCGCACTAAGTGTGCTACTAATCCAACACAGAAATCACTCTGATGCTCAGTGAGTGCAGGTGAAGCCATGTCCAAATATAAATGTAGCTTTTTGACGAAATATATCCTAATATATTAGGGAAGAATTTCCAGATCTCAGGACCTGACATTAATCAGGACTTGACTTCTCTTCTCCAGTCCTCAGGGTGAGGATGGTGAATCTCAGGAGAAGAGCACTGCTTTCAACAGTGGTGCATGTGTGTGTGTGTGTGCATGTATTCCTCATTTGTTAGACTCGTCCCTTATTTATTTTGGAGGCATACTCTGTGCAACTGTGATTGATGCTTAATGTATAGTGCTTGATATCATCACAGGATCTGCCCCTTGTGACAATACAAGTGGTGTCCTGTTACCCAAAGAGGTGAGGGACTTTGAGGTCCACCAACAATACCAGTCTCTCCTTAGAATTTGGGGAATTACAGCTCAGAGGAGGCCTGCAAGAAGAGAGTAATGGCGGGATATTATGGAGGGTATCATGGAGGAAGGGGAGTCTGGGGTACTATGTGCAGTGTAATACTCCCAACATACTACAATTTGCTTGGGCTGATGCTGAGGTTTTTATACTCAATTTCCTACTCTGAAGGAGAATGTGTCAACAAAGCCATAATTGCCTTCTTACAGGGCTGGCAAAGGAGTCCAGAATGGGATGACTGTCTTAACTCTAGGTGACAAAGCACTGATGGGAGTCATGATAATCTCTGAATGTCTGGTTGGGCAGGTGGTCTAGGAAAGATTTTCATAGGGTGACATCTCCAGATGCTCTCTGATTGCTTTACCTGGGCAGTTTCACCTTCTATTGCTCTCAGGAGTGCTCATAGCCTGCAGTCTTGAAAGGATTATCACAAGCCCATTAGCATTAGACTTTTCCACCTAATCCTCTCTGAACTTATGACCTGACCATATCTGACATCATTCAGACTTGGCAACATGCTTACAGCCAGCATGCTTTCAAATATGTTTTTCAGCCATAAATAGGTCCAATTATGAAAACAGAACATCCCTCAGAGTAGGGGTGTATGGTATGGTAACAGTCCTTAGGTTTCAGGTTTTGCCCCTAAAATCTCAGGGCCTTGAACAGACCTGACCTAGCAAACTTGTACTGGGCCACTTCCATATATTGCAGCTTTCATATATTGGGCTTCTGTTAGTACAAAGCTAGACCTTTTTAAAACAGTGAGAGACCAAGGTCGGAATGTTTATCTGAGGCCGCCATCTGCTGTCTCATTTTCCATTATATTTATGGAACTCAAAATTAGTGGGGTTTCAAATAAGAGTGACAGTAATGTAGCAGCCTGAACATTAATATTACCCCCATTGTATGTGTGAGGCTCCCTCGTATGTGAGGCCTAAAGAAATTGTTCCCTGTATCTCTTTAAAAGACCTTGATAGCTGGCCTAGAAAAAAGCAACATGGTGTAGTGGTTTGAGTGTTGGAGACCAGGGTTCAGTTCCCCACTGGGTGACCTTGGGTACCTCACACACTCTCAACACCCTGAAAACCCCATGATAGCTATCTCTCAGGGTCACCATAATCAGAAATGACTTGAAGGCACACAACAACAACAACAACAACAACAACAACAACAACAACAACAACGGCAGCCTTGAGGCACTGGATATGAAAAAGAATGGTGTTTCTGTGCCTTTAACTGCCATCTAATTACGCATTATGAAGAGGAGAATGGCAAAGTGCACATACTGCTGAGGGGTTACACTAAAGGCCCATGGGCGGGATGTTTCTTGCTCTTGGACTGTACTTCACCAAAATCTGCTTTAACAGCTATTTCAAGGGGCAGACCTTGTAACCGAGGCAGCTTGCTAGATAATAACATAAAAGGACTCCAGCTAAAATTCCCTCTACTACATAGTTATTAAGGGGGATGAGCATTGTCCTATTTCATCCGTAGAGAACCTAAGTGAAACTCATCCAGAAAACAAAATGGCAAAAGGAATTCTCTGTCAGGTCAGTGGATTGATAAGCCATCCAAAATAGGGGAATTAATCTTAAAAGGAAAGGGCACGAGCACAGATATATAAGATTTTAACCAACCTACTTCTTGCATAGATCCTACAATTAGACTCCCTAATGGTTCAATAGAAACATTTTATTTCCAGATAAATGTTATATGATCCCAACTTTGCATCTTTTCATTATTAATGGGATGATTGGGATTTTTTCAAATTATGTCATATTACGGTTTTGAGCTAGGCGCCTAGCGCTGGCACATGTTCCTTGATATTTTGACTGAGTGGGCTTTCAAGGATGATTTGTCATTTTCCTAAATGAATCTGAAAATATTATGCAAATCAACAGAGCGGCAGTTCCTTTGAACTTTTTTTTGGTATGTCTGTGGATAACTTTCCTTTTTTTTAAAAAAAAAGGGAAATCTTTTATTCCAATCATCTGCTGATCAAAGAGATCTTCTCAGCAAAGATCATTTTTGTAAGGAAGATAAGCAAGGGTACCGTGTTGCAAATAGAAGTCAGCTGAACGGTTGATATGAAGGCCTAGTTCTGCTAACTGGAGCCAGCAGTAACTCCTCTAGCTTGAAAGCACAGTGCCAGCAACATGAATATGATAATGAACAATAACGTTTGTCTTCTTTGTACCACATTTCATGGGTGCACTTGACTATTTACATAATTTGCAAATATTTAGTAGAAACGAAGGGAGTGATGTGAGACTTAAGTGTCAGGTCTTGGAACTGCAGCTTCCAAATGCGATCAAGGTGCTTCTGTATCTGCCAGTGTTTTTTAGAAACATTGGAGTAAAAAATTTTAAAAAGCAAACATAAAAAATAAAAATAAAAGTGCAGCTCTATTTGAATTCACATTTAAATTTCACAACAACTTCACTGGGAAATCAAGGATTTTGTTCACTCAGTTCAAGGCAGACATTTGTTTAAATGATCTTTTGAAATTGTTTCTGACAACTCACTGACAGTAAAGAAACTGGCAAAAAAAGTTTCTTTATATCAGAGCTTCAAATGTTCCTTTAAAAAGTAATTAATTACAGTTTTAAGAAATAGTTACTGTTATTGTTATATTTCTAAAAGTAACTCTTTATTTCCTTGTTACATACAATTCTTCCAGACTAGGCATTTACCATGTAATTACCCTGTCTTAGTCACAGTATTTTACATCCGGGATCCTGATGGAGTTGCTTTCAACTTTCAGCCCTTCAGTGTTACCTAGGACCCCCAAAGGCTATGGTATTGATGAGTCTAACTTTGGCTTACAATTACATGTCTTTACACTTGAGGATCTCATCTAGTTCCTTCATAGCTGCACTTTCAAACCTTAGGTCTTTTCTGCATGATGACTGTGTCCTGGCATGGAGATGTGAGAGGAGCAGGACTGCTTCTGCATGACATCGTCGTGGTCTTGCCCTTCTCCCGTCACCAGCTGGCGCAATCACAAGGTAAATCATTGGCAGAGTTTCTCCATCAATGACCCCGATTGCTCAATGTTCCCATCCTTCTTAGCTATGCAGAAGGGCGGGAAGCATGATGGAGGTGCTTCCTACCCCAGCACTGCATGGGAAAGAGCCCGTCTGTGTTGCAGAAGGAAGAGGCATGTTCCTTGTGCCCCATTCCACAGGGAGGCAGTTGGGTGTGGAGGGGAGTGTTCCTGTCATGTCACCTTTCCAGCAAAAGCACTACTGGGATCATGACCGGAGGATGATGGGATCAGGTAACATGTGGAAATGGCCTCACTCTTCCTCTGATTTTTTTTATTATTATTATAGTCTCCATTTTGTTATAAATGTCTGAAAACAGAAAATCTTTAACTGTTTCAGTATCTTCTTTCCCCACTTTAAAGTTACACAAACTAACTATGCTAGGTTTTTTTCTTATTATTCAACTGCAATCTGCTCTTGCACGCTTTCTTTTTTAACTTTCATCAATAACCATTTCAAATCCTTATAATTTTCTGCAAGTAATATCTGAAAAGCAAAAACAGTTGAATATTATGTCTGTCTTGTTAATAGAATTTTACAGGCAGTATGGACCTGATCATCATCATCATTCTCATTGTTTCTTCCACTTTTTTCCCCTCAACAAAGAAATCCATTAAAGAAAGAATGACTGAATAGTTGCAGAACACCTTTTGGTTGGTAGCACTAGGAGCGATCCATTTCAAACACCGCCAATGGTAGTTTCAGTTGCAAATGATTCACACAGGGAGGAGTTATCAATATTCTTTGCACATTGGCTTAGAAATCTAGGGAAAGTTTGTATTCAAAGTATTTCACTCCAATATAATTTTTCTTACAGACGCCTGAATCTGAAGCTAATAGACTAGAAGGCAAAATCACTGCAACCTTTAGTATTAATTAATGTAAGATGATCTGTTCTTCAGTATCTTGCCAGCTACCCCAAACAAACCATTGAAAAGGTAGTTGGAAATCCCAATAGTTCATATGTATATATGTACAACAGGGTAAGGTTACAACTTTGTAGATCTGAAATTTCAGGATGATTCAATATGAACTGGGAAAGCAATGAGAGAAAAGGAAATTAAATTAGCTGTCAAGAGTAGAGACACAGTGTTGATGTCAAACACCAGTTTTCAATGTTGTTTGCTTAAGCATGGGGGAAAAAAGTAGGATGGACTAAATGGCTCATTTTCATGTCATGCCATTAAAGGTGTCTTGAGGACCGCAGGGAGACAGCAATCTATTTCGTTAAGTCCAAACCATAGCAAACAAGAATAGTTGCAGGAATGAATGTCCTGAGTCAGTTTGTACTTGTGTGGTAAAATGGGAAAAACAGAAAAGTTTCGTTTCACTGCTACATAGCAAGATTTTCATTATCATTTTTTGGTGAATGTTGGAGAGATCTTATGCATTTCTGAAACTCTGATACCAGTTGACTGGATGAGTGGTTTGTTAAAAAGTAGTAGCACCAGCTGGGATGTTTTCATCTTTTTCATCAATCAGCCTGTCGTTTTGTACTAGCTTAGTGTGTGTGATTGCCAGCAAAAGGTAAGAAGACTTTTTTCACAAATTGTGGAAAATATAACAAAGATACGATACTCCGTTCTCATGTCGTAGGTATGAACTATCATAGATGATGGAAAATACCAAAAAGAAAATCTTGCCCTGCCAAGACAGCCTGTTTTGAATCAGATCTCGCTAAGTGCGAGGTGTTTCCACGTTAGGGTTGCCAGTTCTGGATTATTCCAGGTCCCAGGGTTTCCAGGCCAAATCCTGGAACATAGTGACTGGTTTCTGTCTAGTGATGTCATTAAGTGTTACGCCTTAAGTACCAGCTGTGGTTGCTCATAGCTTGTCGTTCAGACTTAGAGAGAAAGTGTGACATTGTGTGTGGGTGTGTGCATATATGTGAGAAAGAGAGGGGGAGAGAGAGAAAATATATTTTCCTTTTGGAAATTAAGACAGTAATCTTAGCCAAAAGAGCTATTCCTAGAAGGGATAAAGAACATATATTTAGCTGTCTTGCTTCTGTCCTGAAGGTGGATGCAGAGTCAAGTGGAAGATGAACCCCAGCACCACAACAATGAGGGGTAAAAGAAGAAGCTAACTGAGTAACTATATTGACTCTCTGCAGAGTTTTTGCATGTTCCAACAAGAAATCAGTTAAACGTTGCAAATAGAATCATAGAATCATAGAATTGGAAGACACCCCAGGGACCATCAAGTCCAACCCCCGCTATGAAGGAACACCCATCAAAGCATTCCCAGCAGATGGCCATCCAGCCTCTGCTTAAAAACCTCCAAAGAAGAAGACACCACCACGCTCCGAGGCAGCATATTCCACTGCCGGACAGCTCTGACCGTCAGAAAGTTCTTCCTGAGGTTCAAGTGGAATCTCCTTTCCTGTAGCTTGAATCCATTGCTCCTTGTCCTAGTCTCTGGAACAGCAGAAAACAAGCCCACTCCCTCCTCAACATGACATCCCTTCAAATATTTAAACATGGCTATCATCAACCTTCTCTTCTGCAAACTAAACATACCCAGCTTCCTAAACTATTCCTCATAGGGCATGGCTTCCAGACCCTTCACCATTTTGGTCGCCCTCCTCTGGACTAGTTCCAGCTTGTTGCTATCCTTCTTGGATTGAGGTGCCCAGAACTGGACACAGTATTCCAAATGAGGCATAACCATTACCTTCCTCAATCTAGACACCATACTTCTATTGACGTAACCAAGAACCGCATTGGCTTTCTTGGCTGTCTGATCACACTGCTGACTCATGTTCAGCTTGTGATCTACCAAAACTCCTAGATCCCTTTCACATGTACTGCTATCCAGCCACATGTCCCCCATCCTATATCTGTGCATTCCATTTTTTTTGCCTAGGACTTTACATTTCTCTCTGTTGAAATTTATTTTGTTAGCTTTGGCCCAGCTCTCCAATCTGTCAAAGTCATTTTGAAATTTGATCTTGTCCTCTGGGGTGTTAGCAACCCCTCCCAATTTGGTGTCCTCTACAAATTTGATCAGCATGCCCTCCACTCCTTCATCCAAGTCATTGATGAAGATGTTGCATAGCACTGGGCCCAGGAGAGAACCCTGTGGCCACTAGTCACTTCTCTCCAGGATGAAAAGCAGTCATTGGTGAGCACCCTTTGGGTTTGGTCGGTCAACCAATTACCAATCCAACTAACAGCAGCCCCATCCAGCCTGCATTTTACTATCTTCTTTGCAAGAATGTCGTGAGGAACTTTGTCAAAGGCCTTATTGAAGTCAAGATATGCTACGTCTACAGCAGGCTGCTACTCTACTAAGTTTGCCAGATATTTGCACCCAGATTTTTACTTTTGCCTGGGGCTGAATCTCCCAAAATTAGAGAGTTTGTACCCCTGGCCATTTCAGCACTACACTGTTATAGTGCTATTCCACTTTCAACACTCTGTGGAACTCTGGGGTGTGTAGTTTACTGGGACCAAAGAACTCTCTGGCTGAGAATTCTAAATGTGCCTCTCTACATTCCAAACCCCTTGATTCCATAGGATGTTGAAAGTAGAATAATAGCACTATATCAGTGTACTGCAGAAATGGCCCTTGTCTTCTACCTGAAAGTGACACACAAAAACTGGAGACTCACAGACAAACCCTGGGATCTGGCAATCCTATTCCACATCCCTGGAATTTCCTGGGAGGCCTTCTTAAATAATGTAAACTTTCATTTTATATTTACACAATGATGTGTTTAAGTCTTTTACTCCAAGGCCCTTTCCACAGGTTACCAGGTCCTGGTGGTGTCCAGCAGGGATCCCAATAGACTTTGTTTAGGGAAGAAAGCATGACAGGGGCACTTCCCTCCCCACCAGCTGCCTGCAGGAATGGAGGAAGCATGATGACCACACCTCTCCTTTCCGCAGTGCAGCCAGGTCCCGTACTTCTCCTGTCTCCAATCCAAGGCAACAAAGTCCTGTGGAAATGGCCTAAGTCTCAAGTCAAGTCTCAGGTCTCTACCTTCAAGTCTCAAGTTGAGTCTCAAGAACTTGAAAGATACTTTCAAGTCAAGTCTCCAGTCTGGGAGCCAACTTTATATCCCAACCTATATTCCAGAATTTCTGAACAGAATCAAATACGGTCAGTTTTTACAATTTATGTAGAGTCGACTCTCCACATTTGCAATTTTGCCCTCTGAAGCTTCAGAAGTAGGGAATGAGATCCTTCTCACTTCACCTTCCCAAAGCTGGAGGCTTTTGTGTCAGTGGGCGTAAAAGAGTCTGCAGCTTCTGAAATGGGGAATAAGATCCTTTTTATTTCCCATTTCAGAAGTGGGAGGCTTTTTTTTTTTTTTGAAAATGGAGAATAGGATCCTTCTCACTCCCCATTACTGAAGTTTCAAAGACTTTAAGAAGGAAGGATCTTTCCTCCTCAATCCTGTTGCCGAGCACATTTGCTGTTCCTCTCTGAGAAGGAGCAAGTCCTACCTTCTACTATTAGGAAAAGTCTTAGAAGGCTCCTCCAATATGCAGGACAGACAGGCTGTCAAGCAGATCTCAACCCTGCCTCTAGCCTGTTGCCTAACACTTTTGCTGTTCTCTTCCAAGAAATGTACCCAAGCTTTGGGCTTGAGATAGATCATCATGTGACCAGTAGGCAAAAAGAGATGGAAGCATTGTTCAGAGTCATAAAGTTTCTGGATGAATGTGTTATGTCACTGAACCGAGGTTAGCAAGTCAGTCACTAAAAATATGCAAGTCACGAATTGAGTCAATTCATCATTTATTACCAGGTCAAGTGCAAGTAGAGTCACTGAAGTGACTTAAGTCCAACCTAAGTCTGAGTCAATTAATTCGAGTCTACATATTTACAAAGACTTATTGACAAAGATACCTAGCCAAAATATCTCTTTGTATGGCCCAAGTCCACGAGAAGATGCCTGAAATACCTGATCCATAAATCAGATTATCTGAACCCCTGCATATGCAGTGCTTTAATTTCTATATGTTATTTTGTCCCAAATGTTGCAATCTAGATATACATCATTTATAAGTCTTCTAACTAGACGACTCGTACTGTATATATCTGTGGACACTGTGGAGCTGTTCTGTCTTTTCTCTTATCAGATTTTCTCTTATAAGGAAGAAAAAAGATGGAAAACAGAAAAGTACATAGTAAACTAAAGAGGGCAACATCTAGATTTCCTGCAAACTTTAGTTAATGAGGCATTTGAAGGCCACGATAAAACTACATTCATGCTCTTACACATACAGTTGCCACAGGGTGGCTTATTTAGAGAACAATTGATATAGTTCTCCGAAATGAGTAGGAAAATTGTATACATTTTTCAGCTTCTCATTACAACTCTCACTGTGGCATTTTGCTAAAATAAGATAAATTAAGAGTTGGTGTGCATAAAATATTTGTATTTTAATGATGTGGTTTGTGTAGAGTGGCTACTGATTGTTAGCAGTTATAAATACAATTTATTCAGTCATATAAAGCAAATATTAAGTGGGAATATTTTAATTGATTTAAACTTAGGCACAAGAGCTAGCTGGAAGTTCCAGTCATAGTCACGATTATACATTTATCTTTCTTAGTTTTATATAGAATATACTGGACAGTATCTTTTTTCAGAATGAAAAGTACGTGCTTATGTTTGACCTCCATTTTTCCTTTCTACCCTTGTGATCGTGTTTCCTTTTACCCACCTCAAGGTCAATCATTTGCCTGTTAGACTTGTTTTCTACCCTGTTTGAAAAAGAAGTTTGTTTCCAGCTGTTATCCAGCTTACCAAATGTACTTTATAGCAACTCATAGTTTGTATGGTGTGCAATTAATAAAAAATGCTACACAAAAGGAAATTTTCAGTCTGTTTCTTTCCTTTCATCAAGACTGCCGTCACACTTGAGGCAGATCTCGTTAAGAACCCCCCCCCCCGCCATTGAGATCTTCCTCCCAGTAACTGGTTGTCTGTCTTTTTCTTCCTTTAAAAAAAAAAAATAGGATGGAAGACATGCTGCAAAGCTAAGCATTATTCAAGCCCCAACTCCCCACCATTTTCCCCCCTGGTGTCCCTAACCCATGATATAATGGGTTCCATGAGGAAATGAAAGTGCCGAACAGGCAATACTTGGTTTCGTAAAGTGACTACTATCCTAGTAAAAGTGTTTGAAATGACTGGAAGAATAAAGGGGTGTCCCGTCACCAGCTTAAGCCCCAGAAGCCTTAAGCACTGTCCAATCTTGCTGGCCATTGCCATTGGGCTTGCCTCATGCTCTAACTAGCTAGTAAATGCAGCTGAGCAGAGACAGTGGTGAGGTATGTTCACTGCATTCTATGGCATTAAACTGTGTTGGCAGACATTCCTTATAAAGATGATTCTGGAAATATAATCAGATTGGTGCCTGATAGCCAGTGATGTATACAATGTGGAACTATATGGATATTGGTCACATCTAAACAGCAAGGTAATTGTTATGTTGCATTGTTATGTTATTGAAGCTACTCTCATGAGACTGGAAAGTAATTATGCATCAGAACTAACAGATAATGGTACACCTGAGGCCATTTCCACACCAGGCAATTAGAACGGGGCAGCGCGTCCTCTCACAGAGGTCGTCTGCACCTTGGAGCGGACAAGGAGTGGACTACTTACCAGAGATCCGCACCTCAGTCCGCTCCAAAATGACCCCAAGTGGTCCTCCAGCGTGTTTTTGAAAGACCGGAAAAAACAGGTCTTTATTTTCCTGCAATGCCCCATTGCGTTCCTGCTCTCTTGTGCAGATTTGTAGGCTTGCACCAATGCGAGCCTGCGATCTGCGGAGGGTGGGCTTTAGGCATGGTGAGCTTCAGCAGTTGATCAGGATCCATGACCAACTGGAAGCCGCCATTTTGGAAGCCGGAGGCCGCCATTTTGGAAGCTGGAGCACTGCGGATCTACAGACCTCGCACTGCTCCGATTTGCCCTGGACCAAGAAGCAGGCCTGCAGAAGGGCTTCAGGGACAGTCCACGTTGCTTTGGACCCCAGAAGAAGCGGTAGGTAACAGCACGGAGCGATTCCCTCGCCTCGTGTGGAAAGGACTTGAGTATCACAAGTCTACAGTGAACTACAGGAGTAAATCACCTTGTACCTATTTAAAAGTCCAAAAAGCAACCTTTTGAGGGGTGTTGGAAAATTATATTTGGTCTCTGTTTGAGAGAGCCAAACTATTGTATTTCCTACACTGATAGGTAGATGAGAATTCAGTTATTATTTAGATTCCTCATTTCTCTTAATTTTACAATATAGTTGTTGGCTCAATAAATTGTGTATAGAAAAATGCATACATCAAAGAAAGTTGCTCACGAACATATGCATATTAAAGAAAAGCATGCCAACAGTGTGCATAGCATGGGGAAAAGCACATACCATGCCTATATCAGGGAAAGTTGCGTAGGAAAATAAACAGGAATTTTCATATGTGTGGTTTTTATATTGCAGAATGGTGAAGGACCTGGATGGAGCAGAATTAAAATAGAGCATGTACAAAAGTAAAATAAATCAGAATACAACCCAATTCATACATGCTCAGTCTTTTTGTGAACTCTATTACTCTTTCTGCAGAAATGCACACATGCTGTTTAAGTATGCATATGTATTATGTAGTAGAGAGATGTAGCAATTCTGTAGGCAAGAGCTTAGTTTAGGCTCCTGTGGTTCAAAAAAGAAGAATTCCCATTCTTTCTCTTCCTCCCTATCTCTCTCTCATGCATGCACGCGCACGCGCGCACGCACACACACACACACACACACACACACACACAAGCCTGCTGAAGTTCATCTTATCTATTGGTTTAGCCATTGATAAAGCCTGACAACTTAATTAAGGCTGGTTTATTAAGTTTAAATTACCATTTGATATATCAGTGATAGCAAACTTTATATATATAAGGACTATTAAATTCATTTCAATTCAGTGGTATAAATTGTCTTCAAAATAATTTTTTTTTAATTTATATATATTAAAACTATTTAGTTCAATGGTATGAATTCTCCTTAAAAAAAATCAAAGCAAAGTAAAAGAGAAGATGCATATAAAAAACTACAGTTGATCATCCAGTAATGTGTCAGGCATGCTATGGATCCACTCCCTAAAACCAACACATATAAACCATCAGCAACCTAGCAACTAAGGCTCCATAAATGGGTCACAAGATGGCTTAGGTGCTCATTATCTGATTCTTTGGGGGATCTTTTCATATCAGTTACTTATTTAATATATCTTTCAAACTAATCCAGGCCTTAAATATGCTGAAAAGATGTCTCATTCGTAGCGGAGTATCATCATACCAAAAACATTCCCACCATAATAGTGTGTGGCATGGCTGCTTAGGTAGACTCTATAAAGAACTTCCACAGAATATGTGGCCCTCCAGGCACTGTTAGACTATAGCTCCCATCTCTCCTCATCATTGGCTATGCCAAGTATTGTTGATGGAAACTGGAGTTCAACAACCTCTGGAGGGCCACTTCCTCTCTAGACTACAGTTGGAGAAGTGTCAGCCTGTTCTTTCTCTTTCTAGTTGGCTTTGCCCCAACTTTGTCTTTTTGTCTTATCTGTCCATCCATTTGCCCCATTTAGCCCATCTACTACCCCCTTCTTTTCCTCATCTTGTATGGTCTCCATTATCTATGTTCAGTGAAGCAGATCTGAAAAAGGAAAAATACAAGACAAACCCATTCACAGCCATGTGGACCATTGTTTACAGACACATTTGCTACTAGCCACATGCCTTTTTTTTAATTCTCATTATCTTAATCAATAAGTCTATCATGCATGTCTTTTGCTTCATTACAATACTGCATACATAAATAATAAATTAATTGCATTGCAATACATTATCTACCACCAATTAGTGTAAAGAAATATACTAGAAAATAATACGAGTATAATAAAATGAGAGATTAAGTTGTGGCTTTTACGAACTACATCTTGCAAACTAAGGCCTTCTTTACAACTTTGACTTGGATTTTCTTGTCTTGTCTCCACTTTGCCTATGAAACTTTTGAACACAGCAGCAATGAACTAGACCATCCCACCACAGGTGAGAAATGAGAAATTTTAAGGGCTGTTGAACACTAAGTATTTTCACAGTAGGTTGACACAAATGTATTCTACATAAGTGTCTCTGTGTTTGGAATAGCTGTTGCAAATTTACAACACAATCTAACTTCCAAACACATTTTTAGACATATCTGCTATGTAAGCCAGGATTTAAATCTTTCAACCTAAATCCATTTGCTAGTCCCAGTTAGAATAGAATTTGCTAGTCCCAGTTAGAATGAAGCTATGGGGTATACACAAGTGTTGACTTACCCTTCTTCAATTAATTCAATTATTAGCTGTGATTAGTAATTGGATTTAAGACTGGGATTGGGAAAAAAATATCTATAGGTCTCCCTTAAAAAGAAGCACAGTATTTGAAATCTGTGAACTTTCTCAGCTTTTGTTTTGCTTTGCATTATGGAAGTGTGACAAATTTGCTCCCATACAGGTTAGAAGGGAACGGTTGTAGATTTGACCAGTATGCACTTACCATACTGAATACAGAAAGAGACACAATTTGTAGCTGGAGAGCTATACACTTCTGGGTTTGTAGTGTATTCTGTGTTAGACAATTTGCACAGACCTGAAAAACATCCATCCTCCTCTCAAGCTTTTGTAAATTGTACACCAAAAAGTGTTAGTCAATGAAACTACGAAACATGTTCGCAAGTGCAAAAATGCACAAAAATATACAATGTTTATTTTGTTATCATTCATATAACATATATGAATGTTATCATTCATATTTAAATCCATCATTCAGAATGGATTTGAAAGTACAAAGAGAAAGATTACTGTTGAAATAGATTCCGTGTGCCTGTTCCAGCTTTGGACTTTCAGCAAACTAGATACTGATTTTGTTCATTTTCTTTCATCTTCTCCAAAGCTTCTATCTCTCTGGTCATTTCCGCACAGGGCGAGGGAATCGCCCCGTGTCGCTACTTATGTCTCCCCAGTCTGGTCCAAGCTGCTCCGGAGTATGTGCTTGTCGCTCCGCACTGCTCTGGCGTCGAAAACGGCTGCTTCCAGTTGGTTGAAGGTCTCAACCAACCGCTGAAGCTCGCCAGCCTAAAGCTCACCCCCAGCAGATCGCAGGCTCGCATTGGTGCAAGCCTGCAAATCTGCACAAGGGAGCAGGCTCGCACTGGCGTGCTCCATGCTTTTGAAAAACTGAAAGAAACAGGTTTTTCAAAAGCACGCTGAATGATCACTTGGGTCATTTTGGCGTGGGCTGAGGTGCGGATCTATATTACATAGTCCATACCCAGTCTGCTCCCAGGTGCAGACGTCCTCCCTGGAGGACGGACTGCACCATTTCAAATACTCCATGCAGAAATGGCCTCTGTCTCTTTCTCTCAATACACATATTTATATAAATTTATTTTATTTATATAAGTATATAACATACACATTTATATAAATACATACATATATACATTGGCTATGCACATTCACTTATATGTAAGAACAACTTAACTTTGTAGCACATGTGTGAGCATAGAGTTCCAAGTACTACATTAGGCTTTGAATCATGTAGCCCTCTGATATTGTTGTTCTGCGACTCCCAGCTTTTCTCATCATTGTGTGCGGTAGCTAGGTTTGCTGGAAGCTGTAAGTCCAGGCAATTATCTTCTGATTTATACCATAAACTCCATGCTAGCAAAACCAGAGTGGCAGTGATGGGGCTGCTAAACCTTACCTTATATAGCATAAGTAGCTATATTAAGTAGCTATATTTGATTTCTACCCTAAAATGATAGGACTTATATTATGTGATGGTTTCTGACCTGGCAGAGCACTGCACTTGCGGGCCAACCCTAAGCATGTTTACTCAGAGGTAAGTATCACTGAGTTTAAAAGTTTTTAATCCCAGCTAGTATGATTGGGATCGCAGCATTTAAAAAAGTAAACATCTTACAGTACATCTTATTGTTCTGGACACCACAGTTCAGGAAAGATATTCACAAATTGGAATGTGTCCAGAGGACCTAGAAACCATGCCCTATGAGAAATGGCTTAGGGAGCTAGGTATGTTTAGCTTGGAGAAGAGAAGGTGAAGAGGAGACATGATAACTTTGGCTATTTCTGCACTCAACTGTTATAGCGCTATTAGTCCACTTTCAACATCCTACGGAATCCTGGGGTGTGCAGTTTAGGGAGGGGCCTTTACAATTCTCAGCCACTGAGCTCTTTGGCCTCAATAAACTACAAACCCTAGAAATCCGCAGGATGTTGAAAGTGGAATAATAGCACTGTAAAATGTGAGGCGGAAATGGCCTGAGTTTAAATATTTGAAGAGATGTCATATGAAGGATGAATCAAGCCTGTTTTCTTCTGCTCCAGAAACTAGGACACAGAGCAATGGCTTCAAAGTTCAGGAAAAAAGATTCTATCTAAACATTAGGAAGAACTTCCTGACAGAAAGAGCAATTTGACAGTGGAATGCACTACCTCGGACTGTGGCGGACTCTCCTTTGGAGGGTTTTCAGCAGAGGTTGGATGGCCATCTGTCAGGAATGCTTTGATGAGTACATTCCTACATGGCTGGGGGTTGGATTTGATGGCTCTCGTGGCCTCTTCCACTCTATGATTCCACTATTCTAATAATTTTCTTTCAAAATAGAGCATTGGTGTATGCTCTTTGTTTTCACAACAGTAGTTTTTTTAAAAAAAATACACACAGTTTCTTAGACTGAGCTTGGGAGCAAAAACTCATGAAGGACTCAGAAGAGAGGGAAGCAGAAGAGTTAAAATTAAATATTTAATCACATAGAAAGGTCTGCAAGGCTTGTCTTTTTATGCTTAGCATAAGAATGGATTTTATTTAATACATTTGTTATTGCATGAAGTGAGGGAAGTGGGAGAAGAGTCACAACACTCTTTGCATCTTAATATACACAGGTTCAAATAATCCACACACCTGCATTAACCCCTCCCCAAACACATAGCAATCACTAGAGGCAAAACCCTCCACTCCTGCATCAGCTTCAGACACCAAATCTGCACAACCTCAATACCTCCTTCCTTCCTTTTTTTTCTTTCTTTCTAAACAACCAGCTGTAGCTGTTGCAAACATCAAAGCTGTCACAATTACTTTGCAGGGATGCTTCTCTGCACTATTGATCCTATTTTAGTGAAATGTGTGTATGGGGGGGATCTGAAATCCTTTAATGGAGGAAAATCTGTGCACCAGAGAAAGAGAGAGAAAGAGAGAGCACATGGGCCATAGAGTTCTAGGGCTACTGTAGTTCAATGGGAATCCCTTCAAGAAATAATCCACTGTTGGAGGGAAGAAAAAGATCAGACTAGAGAGTCAGGAGGGGAAAAGAGGCTGGAAAAACAGAATAAGGTGCTGGAACTACACTTTCTTCATTCTTGATCTACATGCTTACTAGGAAGTTCATCCAGCTGAACTCTATGAGGTTTACCTCCATGAAGACAAACACAGACCTGACCTAGTAATTTCTGTCAAATTCTCAAATTTTCTTCCTCAGGTTTCCATAAACTCTGTGATGAGCATATTTAAGGATAAAGACTTTCTAACAAAAATCTAACATTTTAAAAAAATCTGCCTTTTAAAAATTTCATTGATTTCAGATAATGAACATAAAATAATGCACATAATTCAGACTGCCAGTGATTGTTAGATCATCTTGTAGGAAACAAGAAGAAAAAGAATTTCCATGTCACTTTGTTGTTGTGTGCCTTCAAGTTGTTTCTGACTTATGGCAATCCTAAGGCAAACTTATCAAAGAGTTTTCTGGGGCTGAGAACGTGTGATGTGCCCAAAGTCACCCAAGGGGTTTCCATGGTCAAGCAGGGAATTGAATCCTGGTCTCCAAGGCCATAGTCCAATGATCAAATCACTACACCAGACTACAAAATAAGGCAGATACCACTGGCATTGTTGTGACTTTTCTTGCATAAATGCTTTGTATACTGTGGCTCAGAAGAGGAGTTCAGAATAGAATGGGTGGAGCTTTGACAGTTAAGATGTTCATTGCATTCCTCTGACATTCATTTTTTTCCATCACAGAACAAATACTAAAATAATCCTAGATTATTATATTATTATATGTATTAGATATAGCAGAGAAATCATAGATGCTTCTAAAGGCCTTTCTGGAAGACTCCTCCATAAATGTTGAATTTATAAGTGCTTAGTCCAGGCAAATTTTAATCAGTAAACTATGCATTAAAAATTAGTAATCACATGCACTATCTCTGAGATACTTGGCATAAGTATCTTGTTATTAAAGCAGGACAGTTGAAAAGAGACTTACTTTTTTAACTGATACTATTTTATGGTTCTGAAGGAATTGGATTAATTTAGGGTACTACCTGCTTTGATGAACCTGGATGCTATGAAACCTCTCATTTAAGGAAGGAAGGAAGGAAGGAAGGAAGGAAGGAAGGAAGGAAGGAAGGAAGGAAGGAAGGAAGGAAGGAATATGCAGAATTTAGCAGAGTGGATGGAATGCATTGGGTACTTCAGAGATGTTGATGTTTTGTTGGCTACCCAGAAGACTGTATCTATGGTGGTTTACAAGATGAGCTTCAGAAGGACTGACATTAGTACAAAGGCATGGCAATTGCATTTTAATAACTGGTCTTGGATTATTTTATCACTTCATGACAGAAGCTCTTATTTGAGTAAAGCAGGTCCCTTCTTTTTTAAAATAATGTTGTGGCAATGAATTTCATAGTTCAATTATGTACTGTAGGATGAAGTATTCTCTTTTGTCTTTCCTATTCTATAGTCATTCAACTTGATAAAATGAATCCAAGTTTTAGCAGGGAAAAAAAATCTGCTATCCACTTTCTCCCCACCATTCATGATTTTGTATATCTACATCATTATTTTTCCTTCCTTCCTTCCTTCCTTCCTTTTTTTCCAAATAGAAAAGGCTCAAATGATTTTTAGATAAAACCATTACTTACATTGGCAGCTATATGTTTAGTTTCTTTCCTAAGATTTCCAACATGGAATACGCCTTTTTTTTTTTTTTTTTGCATCTGCTCCATGCTGAGTTGACATTTTCTATCTGTCATGATCTCAACTTCTCTTCTTAATCAGCCATTGTGTCGGAATTGCATCCAGTGGTGTTATTGTGATACAGCAAAGAATCCACTACTTCTAAAAGTCCTGGTTTCATCTTTTTGCAAATATCATGTCCAATACATTCATTCTACATTGCTTCATTGTAGCACAAGTGGATGAACTATCCATAGTACAGATTCACAGAAACAGCTCACTACAATTTCAAGAGGGCAGAGGTTGTTTTTGCCAGTGATGTTAGTTCTGCTACTACTTTCAGAAATAATACCATTGTATTCTTCAAGTAATGTAATGTTGGATAGAATTCTCAGAACCCATAACTGCATATATGATTAGATACACCCCTATTCACACAAACTTGTATTGGTATCTTTTTGTCATTTTAATGCCTGTCCACTCAGTTCAGAGAAATTCTTTTGGAGCTCATTTTTCCTTTTTATCACCCTGAATAATTTTTGTCATCAGAAAATCCCTTTACTGTTCTTCTCTAATTCCATGTGATTATGAACATGTAAAAGCAACCATTCCAACACACACCTTATGTTTTTCCTTTGTGAAAAGTTTACAGTCCTCCCTCCACCTTTGTGGGTTTGACCTTCATAAATTTGATTATTCATAAGGTTTCTGCATGCCTTCTCTTCTCTCCTCCTCCTCCCATTCCCTTGCATTTTGCCAGGCATGGAGAAGAAAAGGAAGCATGCTTTGGCAAAAGGCAAGGGAAGGGCGGGAGGCACATTCACACTTTTCTTCTCCCCTCCAGATCTCCCCCCTCCATTCCCTTGCCTCTCACCCCGGCACTGAGAATGCATGCTGAGGCAAAAGGCAAGGGAATGGGAAGGGGGTCATGGGGGGGAATTACTCATGGTTTTTCCACTTTCACAAGGGTTCTGCCCCCCAAACTCTCATGAAAATGGTGGGGCCACTGTCTATGTGTCCTTCCTTCCTGATTTTTACCCACGACTTCATTTTCATCAATTTTGCATATATAACAGAACTTTCTAATGTCAGGAGAAGAACAGTGGTGCTCTGCCCATCTACCTCTCTTCTCTCAGCAATGCAGAATGTTCCACAAACCCACAAATTCCCATTCACTTCAATGGGAAGGCTAACTGATGGAAACAAAACAAAACATATCCACAAGAGTCACTTGAGACCTCAGCTGAAAACCATTCATCTTATGATTAGATCTATTTGAAGTAATGTTAGATGATAGATGCTGCAGATAATTCAGAACATGCACAGCATTTCTGTATGGGTATTTTAGTCCTAAACAATAATTAATTGATTTATATTTGTTCTGATGCTTCGTACACACTTGCTAATATTTCATATTTCTACCTAAGAACAATTTTATTTAAAATTGTGTTGGTCTTTTGTCATTTGTATGGTACATTTTCCAGAACAAGGGTAAATTCAAATTTGGACAGTGTCTCTTTGAAGTGGTACCCCAACAGTGAGCAGAGCTAAACCCAAGCAGAGGGTGGTAAAACAGAATAGGCCAGATTCATACCAAATAGGACCAATTAAAGGATAGCTCAGCCCATGTTGGTCTACTGAAGAGTGAACCCTAGAGATGTGAAGTCTTCCAGTATCCATTGTGTAGCATTTCTCCACATCCTGAATTCTATGGATTTTCTTTCTATCCTTTATGTTGTGAGATTTTGTTTTCACTTCCCCGTTGAAGTTCATGTCTTCTAATGGATTTTTACTAATATGCAGATTTATTTGAGCATTTTATTTAAAGTATTATTCCTCACTGACTAAAGAATTTGTTGCATATTTTTCAATCATCCGCATTTCACTCATTTTTATTTTAAAAGCTGTGCATTGTTTTGTGTACCCTTCATATCTCCAAGACACCATGTGTACCTCACAAATGTGTGAATTCTCAAGACTAGTTTCACATTTTCTCACAATAAGTCTCTGGGGATGTGAAAAGGCTCTTTTCACTAAGACCATCAGATCCAAAGAAACTGTTTTACACTTGCAGTGCAACAATCATTCTGCTATGAAGAACAGCTTCATCCAATAATTTTCCTACCTGTGAACCACAGCTCAGTTTCATGCAACAGATTTCCTGCCAGCAAAACACATCTTAGTTCTATGCAGCATAATCAAAGTTTAAATGCCTCTGAATGAGGGGTGGGCAACTGAGATAGGTGCAAATGCCAATTTTTTGTCCCTGAAGATTATGGTGGGACACACCAGCCA
Organism: Iguana delicatissima; assembly: GCA_948472985.1. NCBI lineage: Eukaryota > Metazoa > Chordata > Lepidosauria > Squamata > Iguanidae > Iguana > Iguana delicatissima. The sequence goes on along the minus strand of CAOKZL010000901.1, from coordinate 343,650 downwards.
GTTTTGGGATGCAAATTTCATTTAAAACATTTCAGGCTTAAACTCAGTTGCTTCCACTTCTTAGTTTTTGGCTGATTTTGGGCTAGTTGGGGAGGAGGTGGTGAATGGTGCATGTGTTTGGAGTTGAACAGCCATTCCAGAAGTTTAAAAAAAATGATTATTTTGGGAGGGGTGGTTGTTTTGTTTTTTTTTTTGGTGGTCCTGGGTTATTTGTGGTATGTTCAGAAGCTCTGAGGGGATGGGGATGCTGGGAGAGGGACTGATAAAATGTGATTGAGCATATGTAGCTAAAAGGCACAGCCTTACCCACTCCTCCCCTAAATTGTCTCTTTTTTTCCCCCCTTTGGGCCCCTAATCTAACATAACATCAGAAGAAGCCTGTCTGAAGTCCAGATTAAAGCCTCCTCATTCTTGGTGTACATGAATATACTTATTAATTTGGAGACTCATGTGTCTTCTGTTGAATGTAACAAGTAAGGTACAAAAAATCAGTGTGGTATAGCAGTTTGAGTATTGGACTATGAACCTGGAGCCAGGGTTTGATTCCCCCTTCGGCCATGGAAATCCACCGGGTGACATTGGGCACTTCACACTCTCAGCACCAGAAAAACCCATGATAGTTTCATGTTAGGGTCACCATAAGTCAGAAATGACTTGAAGGCACACAACAACAACAACAACAACAACAACAACAACAACATATTAAATCAAAGTAAAATGTAAGCAAAATGACTGACATAAATATAATATTTCCAGGACACAATCACAGCATATTGGAAAGCCAGAAAGATTATAACTTTTGCAGGTATGTTTTGAAATGTCCAGTGAACTATGCATAGAGTTCTGCATGAGGCTATCAATTACCTTGGGTTGATACCAAAATATTCACAAACCAGGGGAGAAGAAATGAGCACAGACCATATTGTCTTGACTTAGTAATGAGCTAAACTTATGATGAATTTGGTCATCTATTACCTGGAGAATGAAGGGTAGTGGGGCCTGAGGCCCTTTTCTCACCTTACCTGCATCTCGCAACATCCTGGTGTCATCCTGGCAGTGCCTTTGCCAGGATGAGAGTGTGTCCTGAAAGCTCCACTCTGCATCCCGCAACTGCTGGCAGATGGAAGTGCTTGGGACATGCTCCTTCCTTCCGCAGTGCAGCTGACCTCTTCCTGTGCTACACTGAGGAAAGAAGCACCTAGATAGTGCTTCTACCCTTTCCTCTTGGCCCCAGCCAATGTGATCGTACTGCGAAAGTGGCCAGTTACCAGATTTTTTCTGGTAATAGTATAACGCATGATTGTGATGGCTGAGGACACAACAAGAGCAGCACTATGACAATATCATATGGTAGCATGTGTCTCAGACCAGCTTCAACACATCCCCATGCTGGGATGGGGCTGTAGTGTAGAAATGGCCTGAGACATCAAGCTAAAGTGCTGTCCCTTACAGTTCTGTGAGATGTAATTTTTCTAGTTCTGAATCCAAAAGAAGTTGTAATGCAGCTGAAGGGGGATAGTGTGGGTCAGTATGAAGCAGAAGCTCAAAGAAACCAAAACATTTCACCGAATGCTTACTAGTTAATAGTTAATACAGGTGTTGATCCATGACATTTTGCTGTCTGAGTCACAGCAACAAATGGTACTGTGGTTAAGGTTCACAGTACCAAAAGCTGGCCAAGTGATTTGGCACCTGAAGCAGAAAATCCCATATGCACATCTCCCCAATAAAAACAGAATAATAACAGAGTTAAATAACTAACAGTTTACTGCTCTTTCATCACACCCTAAACCTGCTGCCTGAGGCAGCTGTTTCATTCTCCCTAATGGCAAGTCTGGCCTCTTTTAATGTCAGTCAAGGTTTGTGTCTTCAATAGTATTTGAAACCATGGACAAGGGAAAGAGGGATGGCAGATGAGATATTTCAGGCCCCCAGAGTCACTTTTTTTTTTTTTTTTGCAGAATTCACAAAAAACTGGATGTACATGGTGTGCATTTTACAACATCATCACCTGAAAAGTTGTAAACAATGTCCCTGAATTTCAGCCACCCATCATATATAGGGTTTTTTCATAGTCCCCCTCCCAAAAAAAGTTGCAATACAAAATTGCATTTATGTTGCTTTCTCTCTCCCTCCCTCCCTCCCTCCCTCTCCCTTGAAACAAGGCAATCTATCAGCTAATCAAAACTATTTTTTTCCACGACATGTGAACCTGTGTAGCCTGGTTATAGGTGATTCAGGATTATCGGATACCTCTGAATTCTACAACCAGGTGCATTTCTGGCCATTTTTAAACCTTGCAATAGCTATGAGATTTCAATAGGTTCTGAAAATAGCTCAGGTTAAAGCATTTAAAGACTCGTTAAAATTGGCCCTTATGAGAGATAAGCAAGCCTCAATTCATCCACAACCCAACAATTTTAAAGATAGGAATAACTACACAATATTGCAGGGTTGTGATAAGATTACAAAAAAATAAAATATATAACATCTATGTAGTGGATCCTTGTTTTTCCTGGTTTATAACAGAGATTTGAGAATGGTCAACTGAGTAAAGAAAGTGGTGAACCCTTCCCTGCACAAAGGGAGAGGGAATCCACTGGGCCCAAAAAAGAGAGGAAGTATGAAATGGTTGTTTTAAAAAGCCTTTCTGAGCTCAGAAATCTAGTCCTTGAGTATGTAGTGGCCCTCAACTTCAGGGATTCCTGAAGTGGGTGATATCTTCTAGAGCTGCTGTTCTTAATTTGGGGTCTGCAGACCCCCAGGGGGAGCACAATGTCCTCACAGGAAGTCCTTAAAGGCTTGAAGAAATGTTATGGGCTTTTACAATTAAAATAGGAGGAATTAAAATGAAAGAAAGAAAGAGGAAGAAGGATGGATGGATGGGCGGACAGACAGACAGTCATATGTTGATCTCAAAGAGCAGGAGGCTTTTGCTCGTGACAGACATCATATGTACCATGTTTCATTACAATATCTCAAGCTGTTCAAAAGTTATGAAACGGTTTTGATGGGAAAAAATATACTCAGCACTTACTACATCTGTATGTAGTAAGAACACACAACTGAATGATGCCGAGTGGCTGAAAGAAAGCATGTGACATTGCTTGCTACTACAAGAAGCTGCCTTGAGTTACGTCTTTGTGGTTCATGGCAACAAAAGCTATTTAAAGGGGGTCCATGGTAAAGAAAAGGTTAAAAACCACTGTTCTAGGTGCATTTCAGTCTAGCTTCAGGCCTGGTTAAGGTGTGGGAATTGTGCCCATACTGGTTCTGCTGTTACCTTTTTGTACCAGTGACTGTTGTAGTCTTCTGGGCTAATTCTCTAGGGCAGAAGTTGGAGATTTTAATCTTTCCTAGAAAGTAAGGGTCAGAAGGTAGTACTGAGAGAATCCCTTTTTAATGCCTTTACTATTTGCTATCACATTTGGGGACTGGTACCACCAATATACTGACAACATTCAATTCTATTACTGCTTTCTATCCAAATCTGAGGAAGCTGTTCCAGTGTCAAACCAGTGTGTGACGTCAATAATTGGCTGAATAACAGTAAACAAATTGAAGCTAAATCAAGAAAAAAACAGAGATATTTCTAGATAGATCAGGAAACAGGAATCCAACGTGGGGGGGTTTTGCTTTGTTTTTGTTTTTTTAAAAGGTTACACTTCCCCCTAACACTGACTTTGTAGCTTGGGTGTACTTTTGCATTCAACCCAGAAGCAAGATTTCAAATTTTCTACAATGCTGAGGAGTCCGTTTGCTCAGTTACTGGTTTGCCTGATTTACTTGGTATGCAGTGCTAGAATGGGCATTTACTTCTGAATTCAACCACATATTCATCAATGATTAGGTCAGTGTACCATGTTTAAACCTGCTCTTCGAAAGCCTGCACATGTCTTGAAAAGCCATGTTTATCACTGACTCCGTACTTCATTCTTGCTTTGTACAACCCTTGCCATGCCATTCTAATTGCATGTGGATTCTGCAACAAAATGCAATTCTGTCTTCTCTGCTATTGTGAGATTTGCCATTAATAAAGTAAGAAAGGAGGGGACTATCGCTTAACAAGAGAACATGTATTTTTCATGAACAAAGTCCCAGGTTCAATCTGTGGTGTTACATTGGTCCAACATAGCTTAAGAAAGCTTCAATATGTTTGCAAGCTGTGTAGGAGTATGTCTTTCATGCCACTCATACAAGCACGGAAAAGTTATTTTTTGGAGCTATAACTCCCAAAATCATTTGTAGTTCTGAGAAATGTAGTCCAAAAGAGTAATTTTTCCAATATTTGCTTACTCATTCCCCGCCCCACTACCAACTTCCTTGGGCCTATACTGGTGTTGCCTTGTCTCTGCTTGGTGTCATGATATTTAAGGTCTTGAACCATTTCCACACTATACGGTTATAGTGTTATTATTCCACTTCCAACATCTGTGGAACCCTGGAGTTTGCGGTTTAGGGAGGGGCCTTTAGAATTCTCAGCCAGAGAGCTCTTTGGCTTCAGTGAACTACAAATCCCAGAATTCCACAGGATGTTGGAAGTGGAATAAAAGCACTATAACAGGCTAGTGTGGAAATGGCCTATAATAGTGTAGTGTGGAAATGGCCTTGGCTAGGGCTAAGCTTCATTGGAGCCATTTCAAACGGCTATAACAACAAGTGAAAGCACTCTCATATCTGTGTAAGTTATTTAATGGCAACAGCATCACCACCCTGTCCCAGGTAGTCCTGAATGCATCATTTATCCCACCTAAGAAGTACAAAGAAAGTTCCTCTTGAGGAGCAGGAACCAACAAAGTTAATAATATTAATATAGGAAATGCAGCTGAAGCAATTCAGTCTGTATACAAACATTTGTTGGTTTGAAACCTGTAAGAGAAAAAAAAGGGGGGAAGGGTTGTTAAATTTTAGCAGTGTTTTCTCAAATCTTCAAAGCATTCCTTGATAGCTTGCTGAAGTAATTGAATGACTCTCCAGTTGTTTTATAGAGGACATCTTATCTTTCTTTCATTACCCAGCCCATGGCTTCTTTTCTATTCCCATGAAATCCATGTACACACTTTAGAAGCCCTCCTGAACAAGCTTGCTTCTAACTCTCACAGAGCTCTTAGCACAATTTGAATACGAAAGAGATACTGAATAAAAAGCTTTAATCTCTTGTCGGCTATTCTTCTCTTTTTTGCCTCTCTTCATCTCCTTCTCTTCCAAGCGCTTTTGCCATGTAAAGGAACACTTTCTGTTTAAAGAAAGTTAGTATAATGCTCTAGAAAGATGCACTGTATGAGCAAAATTGAAAGGACAGCCTGCAAAAGACTTTCCCTTGCAATTTCACGATATTTGTGTGGCGTTTACCCATGCTCATGCCTTTTATTATTATTATTATTTTTTTTTTTTGCAGGTAAAAGATTAGAAAAAAGGTCTCGCTTTAACAAAATCATTCAATCAACAAGCGAGTTAAAGCAGTATCAAATGTGTCCTCTACCTCAAATACTGTGGGCCTTTTTCTTACGATACCTCTTCCCCAGTTCACTGAAACTGCTTTGAAAGGGCTTTCTGTTCTCTAGTCTCTTGTCAGTTTGAATGCCAGGAAATGAGTCCCCTTTGTGAGATTAATTAATTGCAGGAGCTGATCGGTCCAAGCCCAATCATCATGCAACAGAGCTGTAATTGCTACTTTGTGGAAAGGAAAGAAAAAGTTTTGGTTGCAGTTTAAGAAGAGGGTTTAAGGAAAGTTCTTTGAACTAGAGGTCTCAGTGCACTGGATTAAGGCGAGAAGCAAGGAGGCCTTTGAAGTTTGTTAAGAGGTTTTGGAGGAGAAAAAAGTTGGGTGGCAAATGGGAGTTGGCAACATCAAAAGAACATAGCAGTCCCACTCCTCACCTGCCTGCATTTAGAACAGAGACCACAGGCTGCAAGCATCATTTACTTGAAGGATCACTTTTGTGAAACTGTTTTGGTTTTTATTAAATTACATTGTGGTGCCCTTATCTAGGCTATCTGCATGTCCTCGCAATTAATGGATTGTCCATACAAATGAGGATAATAGAAGTACACAAAGTTAAGACACACCAACTCTTGCCTAGTTTGAGATATAACACTTGTGAATCCAGTACTTGAAAAATATGTGTTCAGTTTGTTCTTGAGGTCAAATGTGATTCAAGACATCGATTCTGCTTTTTTCCAATAAGGAAAGCCTAATTCATATGACAGTGAGACAAGCATGAAATGTAGTTTTCACTTGGGACCACCCAAAAGTTGCTAGACTTGTAGGGATGCCTTGATGTTTCGTATGAAAACTCAAAATGTCTGGTTATCAAGTGTAGAACACAAATAGATCAGTTAAGTGTAGGCGGGCTCCAAGGATTCACATCTACAGGCAAAGTAAATATGACTTCCTATGACAAGCAAACTGAAACAGTACATTGGAAGCATAGTGGTCCTTTTAGCAAATGTTGTTCACAATGTATTCAAATCAAACCTCACCCCAAACTCACATTTTGCTCCCCTGTTGCTGTCATGAAAATGGATCCTTACTGAGGATGAAAAGTGGAATGAGTGATTAAGTTAAAGTTAACAATTGGGCACAGAGGAAACCAAAGAGTCCTAGGAAGAAATAAGCATAAAAAGGATACTGGGAGTGAGATGTAACACATAACAGAGAGATGTAATACATCATAGAGTTTACAAGCTAATACCAAAAGCTTCCCAGTCCAGATAGAAACACCAGAGTGATTGACACTAAAAGAATGTGTAGACCTATTCAGCAGGTATCATTATTCACTATAGGCATACAAACATATTCTACATAGTGAAAATTAGCAAGATATATGCATACATATTTGAATATACCAGGTGAGTTCCACTTCTTAAAAGTAATCCTATATTTCTATTTTACTCCATTATTGTGCTTATAAATTTCAACGCTCTGAGCTCTGAGGATGGAAATAATATTCAAAAATATTCAAAATGTTTTTTAAAAAAGTGTTTCTTGATTGGTGGGAAATCCTGATGAGGAGAATCACGGCCTGATGAAAATCTTTGCAGTTTTGTAGAAAATTTGCACATGGTTCTTTTGCACAGAAAATAGTATTTTCTGCTCAGGAAACATGCATATAGCAAGTCCTTAAGAGGGAGAAAATTGCTAAAATTATTTGTTGCTTACTTTGAGAATAAAACAAATAAACAATTATGTCTTTCCTGAGCTCAGCCCCTTCTAAATGGTATCAATGGACATGTGGCAAGAGAGTGTTTGCCATGTGATTATTTTACCATAGAAAGCCAAATTCACAGTGAAAATGTCTCTCCATTCAGTCAAAAGGATGTACCACCTACCACATTTTATTACTTTGTAGAATACTGTCATAAATCTAAATGAAGCAAAACACCTACTGTTCAACTAATGCATGAGAAAATATTAGGATATGTTCAAAGAAGCAGATGGCCTTGCACAGCTGGCCAAAGACTTTTTACTGCCTGAGGGATAGTAGCAAATAGGATCTCTCCCTTCCCCTGCAAGGTAAGGTGCACAGTGCCCAAGACTTGTTATATTATTTTGTCAGTTGAGGCAGGACATCTCACAAGTGCATGTCTGGCAGTAAAAATACAATAAATAATACATTACACAACTAACAATCTTCTGCCATATCATGATATTCTAAATCTGCTATCTGCTTAATGGTAATGCCTGAGGCCTGCTTCCTCATCTGGGGTTTCAGTCTGTAAGTCTGAGACTTTAGCTGGACCTACTGCACAAATTTTGAGCAAAAAGTTTCTTAATTGTGATGCTTTGCAAAGTTTCCTGTCAAAGTCAGCTCTACAAACAAACGAAAAATAAATAAAATTCACAAAAGACCCAGCAAAACCAGGCATTTTTTATTCCCTTTCTAAAACTAGATAGGGATAAAGCTAGCCAAACCTATCTCAAAAGAGAATTCCAGGGTCGTGGTGCCTGTATGACATGTTTCAACCATGTTGGCATCTCTTGGCAGTGGGACATGCAACTAAGCTTCTGGTAAAAATAGTAGATTATGGGTAAGGTGCATGGGAGGAGCTAGTCTTCAAGATAACAAGGGCCCAAATGTTTAAGAGTTTGTAGGTGAAAATGAGTGCAGTGCCACCCTCTTCACGATATGCGTGATTTCATGTTTGAAGCATCTTGTCTCTATACCTAAAACAACAGTGATATGCACATAAATGCACTGATACATCCACATGCACACTGTCACCATTGAATATAATGGGATGTGAGCATTTGTGAATTCTGTTATTCTCAGGGATTCCTGGAACAGAAAACACTTAGAAGCCAGTACAGCTGATTCCAGGATGCTGTTATACAGTCTAGAAAATACTTGCTGGACAAGAGTGTGGCTACTGCATTTTGCACTAGCTGTAATTTCCAAACACTTTTCAAGGACAATCCCATCTAGAACACACTAAAGTAGTATTGATATAATTAAGAAAAGAATCTCTATATCCAGATCTCCCTTCCTTGAGGAGGGGTATAGGTGGTACAGCAGCTGAAGCTGAACAAAAGCACTCCTGGATCTAATAACCTGCCCCTTTAGGAACAAGGCTGAATATTGTTTGTGGAAAGAATTCTGCTTTTGACCCTAAAAGCCCTATGTGGCTTGAGCCCAGACTTTTTCAGCAAATCCTTTCTGGGGATTTATGATCTGTTGATAAAGCCCTGTTCCAAATGCCATCTTTGGGGATCCAGCTAAAATCACCCTCTGATAGAAGCAGGGCCTTTGGGGTTGTGGCTTTGCAGCTGTGGAATACACTCTTTCCATCAGTCAATTTATGACCCTTTCTCAGAGTTGTGTAATTACATTCTGATTCAGTTGAGCATTTAGTCATGATTGTTTTGTTGCTGGTAGCATTAGTATTTCTCAAGAAACAGAATATTACAATTTGATATGCAATATATTCCATTTCACATGCAGTTATCTCTCAAAATTGATTCCTAATTTTGAAGATCTACATATGGTTGCTCTACTAAGAACTGAAAATAGATGGTGTTGTTTTGGTGTAATGCTGTTATCAGGTTTTATATATACAATTTTGGAATTACCAGGAAACTCTCCTCACTTTGAGACTGATTTCACATATAAAGCCAAACTATCATTGCACAGCCTACAGTCCTTAAACATTACTTCACAAACAAAATCTATGCAAAATGTGCTGAACCCAGTAATCTTACCAAAAAAAAAAAAAAAGGAGAAAAAGGAAAAATGAAAACAAAAGACTGAAGTTTGTTCTCAAACGTGCACAAAAATGGGTATCAGCCTAAGTCAAAATCTGGTCAAAACTGATTCATAAATGTGAATTCTAGAGCAAAACAAAAGATAACATAAATTTTAAATGTTTGAGAGATACCTGAAATAGCTGATAGGTTCTTCAAGTTTGTCTCATTAGATAACAAATTAAATTTGGATTCTGCAATCAGGCATGTGGATTTGATAGCACAGCAGACAGTTACTTTACAGTTTAGATCTGGTCTTTTAAACATGAGTTGTTATGGTTGTATTATAAATTAAAATGTTATACCTTACAGCAGCCCCCTCCCTAATTTGGCATTGCAGACCACAACTCCCATCAGCCCCAGGAAGCATGATCTATGGTCAGAGCTGATGGGAGGTATAATCAAAGGCATTTGGAGAGTATTTGTACAAGAAAGTCTATTTTAGGCAGACAACCTACACAAGATAGATGGAATCTTCAAACGTGATTCTCTGCAGCCTGAAACAGGAGAGTCCAGGGCATTTTTAAAACAACTTCTTTCTGCTCAGTTTATAAACTGGTCCTCAGAGCATAAAGAAGCAACAGGGTTAACGGTCAAAGGTTTGCAAAGTGACAACAACAACAGCAACAAAAAAACCCACTTTATTTTATACATTGCCAGCTAAGGCAGGGTTGCAATTCAACAAAATACAACCCAAGAAAAGCTATCTACAGCTGTCATGTAAATCACTGGCCCAAAGCCAATCTAAAGGTATAAACTGTTATATAAATTAGTCATCAAATGGATGTGTATGCATATGACAAAGTGCTGTCATACTTCAAGGATTTTCCTTCTTTCAAAATGTGCCTTCATACAAAGTGGCAGACATACCAAACTGACAGTATTAGACTGCTGAGGGCAGAGAGGGAGGGCAGGGGTGACAACCTGAAATAAGGACAGATCAAGTGTCATGAAACAACACCACAAGGTCTTGTTTAGTTTTCTGGTATCTTCAGAGCTTGGGAAAGTTACTTTTTGGACTCTAGAAGCTATAGCCCCAAAACAACTTAGTATCTGTGAAGTTAGATTCATTTTCAACCATTTTTGCAAAGTGTGGTATTTAGGATGGTCCTGGCACTGCTTCAAAACAATTAAACATCACAAGCATTCCTCTTTTAAGTTTTCCCCCCCTGGTATTAAATATCTGGGGTAGGGGTGGAAGCAGCTACCAACATGACATTTCTTTCTAGAGCAGCTGGTGGATTTATTCCATTTCATGTTGACTAGGGAGCTACAACCAAATATTTGTTATTTTGAACAGAATATGAAGAATTCAGCTGTTCCTTTTCCTAGGCTCTTCCATAGTTTCTTCCTTCCTGTTCAACCAAACTCAGACAACATTCAGCTCCAGTCCCAGCAGGGGCATTGTCAGTGTGCTACAAAATTTTTCATTATTGTGAGCTAGACTGTAAAGTTCACCATGAAATCAAGGCGCTCAACAACATTCTGCATGAGGCATGTGCTTTCTGATTAATGTAGTAGTCAGGCCCAGAGACCAGTGATTTGTCCAACAGCTCTAGTGGCTTCATTGTGATATGGAAGCTACCACTTGTTGCTTCAAACTGCCATTTTTTCAGACCTGGAAGGAATGTGATTATTTCCTGGCATTCTTACAGGTGAAGTAGCACAATATTTCAGATTTCACTTGCACTGTCCTGTTTCCTTTCTGGAGACAGTCTGGATGAGAAGAGATACGATTAAAAGTTAGACACAAGTGTAACCACTACTGGAACAGAAACTTTATGTCTAAGGGTGCAGTAGAGAATTACCCACTCAACAGTATCTCAGGTCCTAATATTTCAGCACCAAAATCTGAGATAAAGAGATTAGCCCTTGTGAAGTCTTTTCTGGGGACACAATTACATTACCGAGTGATGTTACAAAGGGCAGCCTCCAGTAATGTCATCAATTATGATGAATTAAACATTATCCACACTTGTATACAGTCTGCAATTCAGAGCAAAAACATCAGGCTTGACAAATTAGGAAAATTACATATTCACATACATATTTCAAGACAATGTTCTCACCCTGAAGTTCCTACCTCTCATCCTGAGAACTATAGAAAAGGGTTGAGGCCATAGCGCTATCCTATCCCATTTTCAAGTTACACCATGATTACAAGTAGAATCCTACATATCTGGCTTACCTAGGAGTAAACCCATTAAATATAATAAAACTCCTCCCCTGCCACCAGTACAGCTGTGTTGAAAATGGATTAGTAAAGATGGTCTAACTCTGTGTGTACTCACACTGCAGATCTGCTGTTTGTTGATACAGATACTAGCCAAGCCTGTGTGTGCTTTCAGCTCCCCCACACCAGTACTGATGTATTATGTGCTAGTAGGATTATGCTGTGATATTTACTTGGTGTGAAAATTAAGATACAGGAGGATTCCATCAATGTACCCATGGTTTGATTTTGTGCAGGATGAGCGTGTGTGATCTGTGGTCCATATTCCCTTGCTTTGGAAGATAAAACTTGAACCATGATATTTTGTTTTAAACCAAACCAGTTTCCCCCCTGTTTGGGGAATGTATATTTAATATTGTTCCATGATTGCTTTGTTATTAGATAACACATCTCTTCCCAAAGTGATCAAATTGCAGCTTAGAAACTTGATTTCAGACTACAGTTCCTAGATTTGTTTATTTGATATCTGTGTTTTAATCAAAGTACCAACTCTTTTTAGTATGAAGAAGAGAAGAGCAGTGCATAGACAGACGTATATCCTGGGGTCCTGATTATTCTTCAGAGTATGGCAGCAGGGACTGTCATATTGAACTAGGGCACTGCAAATTAGTAACTCAAAACTCTAACTCTTACAAATACTATTGTGTTTTATTTATTACATTTTTATTAGGCTACTTTCTTCCAAAGTGCTGTGAGCAGAATCTTATGGGTCTCATATTCTAAGATAAGGTGAATTTGAGAGTTGGTGACATGACCATTATCCAAGCCCAACAGCCTAGCCAATGCTCTCTCTCTCTCAGTTTCCTTCAATTCTATTAGCAAAGTCAGCCTGGCATCCAATTAGGGACATACATAGGCACAAATCAAGCTTCTTGTACAAGACCCAATAGTCACCATTGTGCAGTGGATGAATTCTGCTTATAGCAACAGAAGTGGAGTTTCACAGACAGCATTTTTCTCTGTGCCTTGTCTTTGCAAGTTGTGATTATGCACTGCACATTGAGTGTTGCAGTTGTACATGCTACATGATGCATTGGTTTTGTGCATAACATATTGTCCATTGTACATTGCTCATGGCAGCCAGTTATTGGCATGCATTGCACAATGTTGCTATTCTCCGCGGGGATTGTGTGGTACTCATGTAGTATATTTCTGCATGCAGATGTTTATGTTGCACTGAGAGGATGTTGGATTGCAGCCTCTGTGGCCAACATCCAACATCATTTTGGAGCCTGGATGTTACTTGGTGAGACTTTCTTCTACTCCCATTCCTTCCTTGCTGACTATGGTTGCTGTGAGGCAATTCAATGTCATCAAGAGGGCCTCACATTTTCCACCCGTGCTCCTGACCTTTTAAAGTAAATTTGGAGGTATGCAAGGAGTTGCAAAGGGTCAGTGTATTATTCCTTTCCTGCTTCCATTGATAAGCAATTTTATCAGCAGAATCACCTCACTAAATCTCAGCCAGCAAGTTCAATATTTAAAAAAAAATGAAATTGTTCTTTCACTTAGCAGTCACCATTATTATTTCATCCAGTACCTTATTTTATGCCATATATGTTTTAAGGTTTATGGACATGCTACCATAATATATCTAGAGGCTTATATAATTGATATGCACATCAATCATGGATTGGATTCAGCATTTTCAGATAACTCTTCCCGTCAAAACCAGAGAGTGCTTTGGTCTCCTGGCATTTTTCAGGCAGTTTGATTACGGGTGTAATATCCACAGTCTTGTTAGTCTCTGAGATCAGGGAATCTTTCCCCTGCTGGGTTCTTCCAGCAGAGGTACTGACCAACGCTTTTCACTAACAATTTCTGTCTCCTCCCAAGAGATGTTTTAATGAGGCCCTCCGACATGGCCAAAGGCAAGAAATGTTCTCTAGGCCACTGAGGTGAAGAGCCAAAAGCTTAACCTACTAGGCAAGCAATAATTAATACGCCTTTTCCCCTCCAATTCATCTCAATTCATTAACAAGTTACCTTTTTTTTTTTAAAAAAAAAGTCTACTAAGCTACATGATGTTAGGTTTGTCACATTATATGTACGTAGTGCTAAGATATACTTTTAAAAAAAACTAATTGATGACCAAAAAGAAAATAAATGAATGAATTTAGAATACTAATTGGGAGAAGGAAACTGACATACAGTGAGAGATTGATTTTATAAGAAATGCAGAAATCTGTTTTCTGTTTACTTTAAGGACAGGAAATGAATACTGATTAGAAATATACAAGCAGTTGAGCTGGGCAGCATTCTTTCATTTTTTTTCCTTCAAGGTGCAATCTCCCTCTCTCTCTCTCTGTCTCATACACACACACACACACACACACACACACACACACACACACACAGAGCATTGGAACGTGATACTAGTTTTGTAACACTGTGATGGACATGTAGTTCCAATAACAGGGTAGTCTCCCAGAAATCAGAGTGCAGAAACAGGTAATGCTGAAAATACCTGCTTTGATTGAATGTTTTTTTGTTTTACTTTTATTTTGAATGAATAATTGTTCTTTATATTTTAATAATACTATTTAACTCTTTTAAGGCTGTTGATGTCTCCTGCACCGTATTCACTCCGACTTGTATCAGCAGCACTGACACTGCTATATAGCAGTTTAAGCTGCATGCGCGCACGCGCACGCACATACCATGTCGGATTAAAGAAAAGAGGAAAATGCATTGCCAGAAAGATGACTGTTAAAAAGAAATAAACATATTTAGTTCGAAAGAGTGTCTGAAGCCAACCCCAAAGCTCTTTAGAGATGAGGAAAGGGCATCAATCACGTCTCTGGGCACATTAAGCTGTTACATATTATAGCCATCTCATTTTAAGTGGTGTAAGGCTCATCTTATTTGCATATGTTGTGTTACAATCTTGCTTCAGGCCTGTCTCTACAGTGAATAAGGTGGCTGTGGAAGGCAGCTTGTGGCTGGCATAAAGGATGTGTCAGAAGCAAGCTGCTCCACTAATCAGCTTTGCTGGGGCAGATACACGATAGTATATGTGAAGAAATTTAGATAACAGTAATGCAGCATCCTCTGGAATGGGGCATGTGTGTCTACGTGTGTGTGGAGAGAGAAGAGTATGTGTGTGTGTGTGTGTGTTTTGTGTGAGCGTATCTTTATAAAGGTTTAAGTCTAACTTCTAATCCTTCATGGAAAATTTGTAAATACTGCAGTGATGTTCTAGTGACCTCTAAAGGCAGTTGCTTTGAGCAGTGTGCACTTTTGTTAAATATCAAGACTTTGTGCCGCACATGTTGTTAATATACTTATGGACTCTTTAACAGGGATTTCTCTCCCTTCAGTCATCCCCAGCATACATACTTACTTTCTTTCTTTCTTTTTTTAATTTTAGTGGTATTGTTATTGTTATTTACAGACCAGTACTCTCAGTATCCATTCCTCATGCTCCCAAATCTCAAATTTCTTGCAGATTTATGAGCACTGCCTATGTTGGAGGCAGTGCCAGACAGCATGGCCAGGCCATCAGGAATGACATCTTGCATGAGACTCTCCCCAGGGCATGGTATTTGTATCTTAAACTTGCGCTATAGGTCTCCTTTCTCCATTCTTCCCTTTAAACAGTTTGGGATCTTTATCCTCCACTTAGTTGGCTACAGCCAGTAGGCCAAAGCCAGAAGTTCTATTCACCGGGAGGGAAAATCAGTGCCTCGCTCCAGGCAAAGCCACATGGGGTTGAGCTGAAATGGATTGACCTGCCCAGCTGGCTAAAAACACACATTTTAAAAGGCATTCCCTCGCCCCCTCCCTGTCCCAATAGTCTGGAAGAAGGAAAGGAAAGGAAAGGAAAGGAAAGGAAAGGAAAGGAAAGGAAAGGAAAGGAAAGGGATTAGTCTTCCAAAATTCTGTGGAGTGCAATGCACAACCACTTACCCGTTAGTCCTGCTGGAAACTGCGTGATGTTATTTTACTTCTGCATCTCAACAGTTATAAGTGCTTTCCCCCACAGACAGCTAGATTAGAGCTTCAGTAACAAAACTGTAATAAACCTACCTATCTTCTCTGTCATCACTTGCCTGCCAGTGGCTGAGGGGAACAAAAGCCACCAGTCCTCTTTGTACGCCACTTTGTTCTAAGCACAGATGAGGGGTGTGAGCGTATGAGTGCCCACCTTGAGTCCACTGTAAGAAAAACTGCCAAATTAACCCAGAAGGGAGGAAAATGAAACAGAATATTTTATATGTTTAGGTGATTCGTATCCCCTTCTTTTGGAAAGGGTCAGAAAGTACTTGCTCAGTTCCCACTTAAGGATGGCGGAAGGAGATTGGTGGGGGGAGGCGGGTAGAGGAGGGGATTTTCCCCTCCCTTTAATGGCGTGCTGAAAGACCTCTAACACTGAGTCGTTGTGAGATAATAAACTGAACAGTAAAAGGTCTCTGCCTATGTCTACCACCCTGCCTCTGGCATTAATCCAGGCTTTGGGGCAATCTGAAATTTCCTAAAGATGTATTAGTGTCTTATACACATGTGCTCCTGTGCACTCATAATCCTTTTCACTAGCTTCTTAGCTGCATGCTTTGTATTTAAATTTTCCCTTCTGACCAACTAAATCCCCTTGGATGAAGTGACAGCGGCTTTTCAGCACCCATAGCTGGGTGACAGCTGGTGTACAGGCTCTGAAAAGGCAGCAGAGTGTTCCTTAGGAGCTTTCTTCAGGACCAGTGTCAACCACCAGCTGAGCGATTTGTTAGTTCCTCCTTTGGGCATCAGTCAGCTGAAGAGGCTCATATTATACGCTGAAGTAATACAATAGCTATCAATATAAACAATATCCGTGCTCCTGGCTTTCAACTGTGCTTTTAATTAGCTCCTGAATTATGTGAACCTAGTACATTTTCATTAAAGACAGCGTAACCCTTTATTAACACTCAGTGGAAGGGCAGTTGTTATAGTCTGGGTTCAGGCACAGTCCTTGCAAAACTTTGCCTTTAAAGGAGTGACCTTTGGAAAGAGGAAAGTAGCAGTTAGAATTGTATACTTACACACTCCATGGAAAGATCATCTCTCCCCTCCTCCCGTCCCCATGCAACGTTTTTCCCTTCCACATTTGGTGCATAATATACACTGTCATTTCAGTCTACATTTGCTCATTTTCTCCAAAGGGTTTATTGGCAAGTTTTGTTATACACAAAAATTAAAATCAGAAGGATGGAAGTCAGTCTTGCAATGTTTCTCCCAAAGTGGAAATTGTTTTAGAACTGGGCTATTAGGCAAGAAGAGTTTTTCTAGATATATTGATGATGCTTTTCAGTGGAACTTTTTACAGCAGTCTGCCCAAGTAAGCCTTGGGTGGAGTGTGTATGAACTGAGACAATGTTTAATCTAAAACCAATCCATTTTAAAAATTCCAAATGTTTACATATTTATTAAATTTAATTTGTAGACTCATGGGCATTACAGGAATTGAGGCACTTAGGGAAGATGTGTAAATGCTTGTCTGAATCAGACATAAGAAGTATGAAAATCAAGCAACCACTGGTTCTTTTCATTGAAATTAATTGAACACATGCACTCTTATTTACAGTCCATGTTTGGGTTTAAGCCAATGATCCTTTCCTTTTTTGGACGGGAGAGAAATTAAAAGTTTCCACTGAAAGATTCAGTTGATTAAAGTTCTCTTTTTCCTATTTGCTTGAAAAATGGACAATCATATAGTACACTTTTTCTGTGTTTCTAAAGGCTTCTTAGGTGCTCATGTTCTTTTACCATATTCAAAACAATATCTCCCCCCAAAATAGTTTCTACTAATAGTAGCTTCAGAAGGCATTAAAATATTGCCAGTGATTTGAAGTCAAGTATCTTCCCTCATGATCTTAACTATATAATCTAAAAGTAAGTCTCATAGAAAAGAATGTTACTTACAAAACAGCAAATTGTAAGAATGCATTGTGGCTTACATCTTGCTAAAACTTCCTGGCTATTAATTGGAAAGGATTTGCCTCCATTGCTTACAAAACCAAATGCTATCCATACATATACTGGGTAGCACCCACAGAGAAATTCACAAAAGAGAGCTACTCAGTCACTTCTTAGGTGGCCAGAGAGAAGCCAGTATTTTATGTATCAGTCTCTTTCCTATCATTCTACAATTTGAAAAGAAGTGCAACCACAAATGTACAGTATAGGGCTATTGAAATAATTACTAATATAATGTAATGCAGTTTTTAATACTTGAAATACATCATATAATTGTTGTTGTTGTTGCTATTGTGACTGTGCTATTGTTTTTCCACTTATATAACTGCTTTGGAAACAACACTATTATGAAGTCTGAATTGTCATAGTTTTTCATGTACATTAGAACAGAAGATCAACATTGATAGCACTGGCCTTTACCACTCAGCATTTTAATGAAATATTGGTGTACAGATAAAAATCCACAAATTTTCTTGCTGACTTTTTAAAACTTGATGAACTGTTTCAGCTTGCCATATAGTGTCTTGGTTAACTGTCTCAACCAAAAACCTGTTATGTCTTAAAAACATTTAAAGGTGGTGAATACACTCCAAATTGAGAAGTTATCTTACCTGTAACTTTCCCCTCCTCTCCTTCCTTATTGTGTAATTTTTGTACTGTTATTTTACAACCATCTCCCTCTAACCTCAGGTGAGAGTCAAAAACAAACATGTGTTAAGATTTCTGAGAAAATCATCTCTGGGGCGTGGAGGTATGGCTCTAAGGGCATCCACATTTCTCTCACTGAAGCCCAGAAAACATCCTGCCGCACGTTTTTGCAAAAATAACATACAGCCTACTACAATCTATTTTATATTTGTAATTCCTGGATACAAGTATGGGAAAAAAAACCATATCAACAAAGGATACAGAAACTCACTTATAGCATAGGCATTTATCTTAGATTATTAACTCAAACACTTTTTTTGTATTTTCTACTCATACATGTTTTATGAAGGTCATGAACCGTGTTTGGCATTGTTGGTTGGATTCTTCATTGTATACAACACTCATGCCTTCATGGCTAAGAATATAGAAATTATATATATATGGATGCAATTTGAATGTGCTACAATCAGATTAATGAGAGTTTCATCACTGCTGTTAATGAGGAGACTGTGTCTTGTATATCCCCACTGTGTATACACATGAGTGTTGCCTGAAGATCCATAGATACAGAGAAAGTGGGAGAGAACCTCTGTATCTATGAATAATACATGCATCTCCATTTGTAGTCAGTATCCCTATATTTGAATCCACCAAAGTTGGGAAGTTTAATTTTTTATTCAGTTCAGTTTGGAACCTCATTCTTCTTGCTTCTTGCTATAAGTAGGAATGAACATTCCTGCATTTTCATGCACATCCACACACGTACATTCACAGCTTGTATAGATTTTTTTTCTACAAGACTTAAAAAAAATCGAGGAGGGATTAAAAAATAGGGCATACCTGTATGTTTGGTGTCTGTTTACATTTTCTGTAATGTAGTCATTAAGCACACAACGTAGACTTAAAGGATGTCAAAACTGACAACCACACAATGATTGATGATGCTGTGCTAGACTAATTCTTACCAGGTGTGGTGTGATGTGAATTCAAATGTAGCTCAAGAGCTTATTTGTATTAGTAAAGTTATGCTTTGTCAAAGTTCTATGGCTTCTTAACCTATCAAATCCATCTTTTAATCCAAAGTGCTCTCCCCCTCCACTAGCAGTCTTTAGATCTGCAAACAATGCCCTATTCCCACACTTACCAACCTCAGTGCTCATGTCCCTCTCTGTGTGGTGATATGTTAAATATTCATTTCACCAAGTGTGCAACCTGGAAAAGACTGAATCAAAAGATGATGTTAACTGTACAAACCTTGGTTTGAAACTGCATTTTCACCACCTAGCTTCTTCCATATGGTCATACTTAAGGCTGTCAAGTTTTATAGGCATAAGCAGTACACATGGGCAACTTTGTACCAATATCTTTGATCACAGCAATACAGTACACACATGTAAACCTTTTTCAAATGAGATTTGTGTGCATAATTGCATACATGAGATCAAAATTACATCTGCATACATGAGATCAAATTTACATACATCTGGCCAGGTCCTTACAATGTAAAATCTATAGACTCTATAATTGGGAAACTGTATGCACTCATGGGTGGTACAATTCATTTAAAATGGAGTGGCCAATCAGTGCACATATCATTTTGCATATGTAGATTTAGCCTATCTGTTTTAATGAATAAGGAACCTTTTCAGGCAAGAGAATGAGTGACATATTGGAATTTTCACATCCCAGATCATCTCAGGCTCACAGAAAGAGTCTTAAAAACAAATTAAAATAAAGAATGGGAATGCAATTCACCAAATCAATGTCTTCTGCAGTAACCATTTCCCACTACAAGTTTTTCCTATCAAAATTAGGCATATACACACATGTATACAAGTACTTATAGCACCCTTTCATTACAGACACATACAGACACGTAGGACCAGCACATTTCCCCAATAAGGGATAATCCAAAATTACTAAATGTTAAAAAGTGTCAAACAATGGCTTTGCTTTTCAGTGACAGATTTTGGTTTCTTGTGAAATTCTGTACACTGCATTCACATTGGCTTCTTCTATTCTCACTTTAAGAGATGGGTCTTAGATCAGTGGTAGAACACATTAATTGCGTCCACTATGTCACAGGTTTTGATCTCAGCATATAGGGTGAAAAGGATTTTAAGAAAGAGAGCTAGGAAAACTCCGGCCACTATTACACAAAGTAAATAAGTCACCAAACTGATCCGATATGAGACAGCTTCTTATATTTCTCTCTACCTAGCCACATATGACTAGGAATGAAATGAATATTCAAAAATATTCAAGAAATAGTCAAAAGATAGGGTTTTCAAATATTGAGAAACCCTAACAAGGAGAACCCTGGACTTTGCAGTTCAGGACTTATACTGTGCAAAATTCACATGTGGTTGTTTTGTACAGGAAAGAGCATCTTCTGCATGAAAAATGATATTTCAGTGTATAAACATTAATTGCTGTGCAGGAAATCCTGTTCTCTCCCCAGAAAATGCTGTAATTGGGGATTTATTGTGTGTGAAATTTGCACATGGTTCATTTGCACAGAAAACTGCATTTTATGCACAGGAATTAATATTTCTGCATTGAAATCATGTTTTCCCTGCAGAACATGCTGTTTTCTGTGCAAAACAACCACATGTGAATTTTGTGCAGAACAAGTCTCAGATTACAAATACCCTTTGAAAACGATTTGGTTTTCTAAGACTTTCTCACAGTGGGAAAAAAATTGCTGAAATTACCTGTTTGCTACCTCCAAGCAGACATGATTCACTAGAAAAGACAATAATGCATGGTAATATAGAAGACAATAGGAAGATGAACACAGCATTACAATGGATTAGATTCAATCATGGCCCTGTGTCTCCAAGACCTGACCTGAAGGTTTTTCATTCATAGGGTTGGAATAAGCTGAAGTCAACCTGGCATCAGTTAACAACAACAACAAGAGAAACTTAGTGAAGACTTGTACCCCTATATATGATTGGTTAGACCACATATTCTCCATTTTTTGTATCATATTTGATTTTTGTATCATATTTGAAATGATAGATCCAAGAAACATTATCCTCATTCTCAGCTGCCCTGATTTGCACTTAGTGGTGTCATGACATAGCCAATGACTATGTAGCGCAGTCTTCCGTATTGAAAACAAAGTTCACAAAGATCTGTTTTTTATATAGTTTTACAATTTTATCCAATTTTCATTAGATAAAATGAAAATGCATTTTTTTTTATTTTCCATCACCAGAAGAAAACTGAGAAAATATGTATTATTTTCTTTTTTGAATTAAAGACAAATAAAAGTGACTGACTAAAATACATATATTGGCACAAGCACTCTTGAGTTAATAAGGAAAAAATGAACATTAAAAAGTGTGTGAAAAACACATACACTGGGAGAAGTGTATGCATTTCTGCACGAGGAGTTTATGGTGGTATTATCTCATACACAATTTAAAATATACAAGAATACCAGTCAGATTCTGGAAAATGGAATGGATAGACTTTCAGATCCCTAGTTGTAATAACATCTTATTCATGAAAGAGATGACAATTGATTTAGGACTATTTGTCTGTCTGCCTATCTTGTAGCCTACCTTTCTTCCATTATGTGAACTAGGTTACAACATACATTAAAACAAAATGCAGCAAAAAAACAAAAAAATGTTATAGTAAAAAAATTAAAAGATTTTTTTAAAATAAAACACCAAATGAACTACAAAGAACCATGAAGAAGCAGTATGCATAGGAAACAGATGAAGTAGTCATGGTTAGGGGACATGATGGAGGAAGATAATGTTTTTAAAGGGAAAAGGTTAATGCTCACACAAGTGTTTAAAGGAAATATTTCTGTCCCACAAAAAACGCTGTGACCACTCCATAACTGGCATCAGTAAAACTTGGCAGAGCTGTGGAAAGTTATATTTTGGAAATGTGGATCCCAAAACTCTCTAGCCAACATGGCCAGTGGTATGGGATTCTGGTGACTATTATCCAAAAGGATAACTTTTCCCAAGCACTGATATAGCTTAATCTAGCCTCAGACTCAGTAAGAATAAGTCCCTGTATGTTGTTCGGCACAATTAATAATCAAGACAGCACTTCCATATTGCAATATTTGGCACCTGAACTTTATGCATCTGTTTTGATTGAATTAAGAGTCTCCCCGCAACACTTGCCATTTATAAGGAATCTTCCTTCTCTTTTTTTTTAAAAAAAAAAACTCTCCTCCAAATCAATCAGCATTTTTAAATCAGCTCCAGCAGTGCTTAAGACGGGTTGTAACTTGTAGTATGTGTTTATCTCAAATCCATGGCAACAGCAGTGCTTATATCATTCCTATGTGCTTATTAAAAGTGGCATATGTTTTCCCTGTGCCAGGAAGAGAAGGGGAAGTAGAAGAGGAAAGCACAAGCTTTCCTTTAACTAATATTTTAAAATAAAAGAAAAAGATCACAGGGCCAAGAGGGTCAGAAGTTGAAGTTGAGGGCTGGTTTGCAAGGAAAGCAGGAATAGGGAAAGTCAACAGATCAAAGTTTTGAGAAGAATGAACACTTCAAAATAACTTGTGTGAAAATGAGGAGCATCCATTATGCTCAATCGAACTGTAATGTCCTGGATTTTTAAAAAAGAAAAATTCAAATAAGAAACAGCTGCCATGCCTAGGAACAGGATAAATATTGATAAGGATTTGTTCTGCATTTTCAAAATGATTTTTTTTTCCCTAGCAGGTTGTACATTGCAACAGTATGTATTACTATGTCTTTGTCTTCATGGTTAGTGCTGATTTTCTGATGCCCTCTCCCTGGCAGATCTTGGGGGAAAAAATGACTACTGTTTTCCACAGTCCCCCAGCTTGCCACTTGTAGCTTTAAAGGTCTTCTTTCCAAGCTCTGTTAACAATTATATACTCTTACCTGGCAGTAAGGCACATTAAATTCATTCTGCCTTAACACCTGAATAAAGATGCATAGTACTATACTAAAATGCTCCTTATAAGTCCAGATGCATGACAACTGTAATGCTCAGAAAGTTCCTTTTAAGATGAACTGATATACAGGTATTCCTCAAAACAAAAATTTCCAACTTCACTTTGAACAGCAGTTTATAAAAACTGCTCCAAAGCAGTCTGCAGGAAGAAGGAGTCAAGAACACACTGTATAGGCATATGTTGGTTAATGAAGAAGATGTGTTCCTGGGCATGATTTCTTTAGCAGAAAATTTGGTACCAGAGGTAGATATAGCAGGGAAAGAATAGAGATAGTTTCCTGCACTACAAAAGAGAAAAGCAGTTCAATGTGTTTCAGCAAACATTTTATCCAAAACAATCAATTGGCACACGTGAAATGAAACAACAGATCAGGTAAGGCTTGCAGAAACAAAACAAAAACATTTTGATGCTTTGACCACTTCTTTGTTTGTATCTCTTCCATCCAGCTGTTCTCTCACTGGTATCACATCCTTTTGATTCTTTCGAAAGGAGAGAGAGAGGGTCCAGATGTGTGGCTGCCACTCCGAATTGAAAGAACAAACCTCAGGCAGATAAACTAGATGAAATAAATGCATTTCACATAGGCCATTTCCTCATGGGGCGAGGGAATCACCCCATGACGCCACCCACCGGACTTTTGGGCTCCCCGGTCTGGTCCACGCTTCTCTGGAGCAGTGCGTGGCCGCCACTCTGCACTGCTCCAGGAACAAAAATGGCGGCTTCCGGTTGGTCGAGGGTCTTGACCAACCACTGAAGCTCGCCAGCCTAAAGCCCGCCCCCAGCAGATCTCAGGCTCGCACCAATGTGAGTCCGAGAATCTGCATAAGGGAGCAGGCCCGCAGTGGCGCACTCCATGCTTTTGAAAGACCTGTTTTTAGCTGTCTTTCAAAAGCACGCTGGATGACCACTTGGGGTCGTTCCGGAGCGGGCTGAGGTGCGGATCAACGTTAGGTAGGTCTGACCCAGTCCACTCCCAGGTGCAGATGTCCTCCCTGGAGGACGCTCTGCCCCATTTTAAAAACCTTGTACGGAAATAGCCATACATCAACGTAGCCTTCCTCCCCATGGAAGACACTGTATTATGAACGAGCAGGGGAAGTTTACATTTTTTTCAGTTTAAAAGGAGTCCAAACATAGTATCATGTAAAGTAGTGAACTTTTCTCTACTGCTACACTTTTAAAAAGTGCTATTTATGCAGTGACCATATTATTCATTTCTTCCAGCCTGGTGCAGGTGATAGTGTCATCATTAGGATGACTAACATCAAGGCTTTTATATCGCAGTTTCTTTGCTCCCCCCTACACACCGCTTTCTCAAGACAAGATTATTCCATTCACTTTACTCAGATATACAGTGTCTACTGGATGACTATACATTCAGTACTTGCCAAGAAAAGCAATCTAGGGATAGTAAACTGCCCTCATCTGGCAATCATGCATGTAAATATAATACAAGCAAGACTTGTTGATCAGTCTTTGCACGAGATCTTTTTTTTTTTTAAGTACTGGTCTCACCCTTCCAACTTTTTAAATTTCCTTCTGGCTTCAATTTTTAAATAGGTTGTTTAATTTTTCTTGTGATTTTTCTAAATATTATTATATTAAATTATATAATCCAAATGCAAAATTGCCAGTGCAATCCTATGCTGATTTACTGAGAAATAACCTCTAGCATCTTCTCCAGGGTCGTAAAGAAATAGAATTCTAGTCTTTGTGAAGCATTGTATCTATATCAACCTGGAAACAGGACCAGCTCAGATATGGCCCTTTCTGCACAGGGTTATTATTGCAGGTTACTTTGTTGTAGCACTGAACTGTTCTGCACATGGGAGCAAATTAGCTTTGCTTTATTTCCCATCGTTCTGCACAGAATCCCATGATAATACGCCACCATGTGGTAGGAAAGTGCACTATTTGAAAACCAGAAAAAATCTGAAGCACATTCTGACGTCGAAGCAAATCTGGATTTTTGAAGTGATGCGGGAAACATACATTTGCACCAATGCAAATTGAATGGGCAGTGGTGGGTGGGCTGTGGGAACAGGAAGTAATACATATGGTATTTGCTAGAATTAGATGCACTGATGTAAGATGCACTGTATTTTCAGGCTACATTCTTTAGGAAACAACATTTTTAGTACCCCTATCCCCTATTCCATTCTCCACACTCACTGGCCACCCCCTTCCGCACCTCTCCAAGCCCACTTGCCACCCCCATGCACCTCTCTGTGCACTTTTGCCAGCCCCATGCACCCCTTTGCACATGCTCACCAGACCCACGCACCTCTCCACAACTGCTCAGCAGCCCCACGCATCTCTGTGCGACTGCTCACCAGCTTCATGCACCTCTACCCGACCACTCACCACCCACATGCACCTCTCTGCATGTGCTCGCCACCCGCACACACCTCTCTGTGCACACTCATCAGCCCCATGTACCTCTCAGTGACTGCTTGCCACTCCAATGCACCTCTCCATGCCCAATAACCTCTCCTACACACCTCTCTGCACATGTTCTCCAGTCCCACGCACCACTCCAGTCAGGCTGAGTGTGATCGATGATGGCTCTGAGGTCAAAGAGCAACTGATTGTGCCAGGAACAGAACCAGTGATGGACCAAACCATGGTGCAAACATCCTTATCAGTTGAAAGACAAGTGGAGGCAGAGTTGCCCCAGCCAGCTCCAGAGGGAGAAGGAACCAGCAGTGATTTGGAGGAATTACAGTCACCCTTGTTCCTCAACTCCCAATCATAGAGGAGGATGAAACAGGCAACTCAGAGTGAAGCTGTGTTAGCTAGATTAAGGAAACAATGACAAGTAACACCTGTTTTCAGTGGCTATTTAAGTATGTCAGTGTGGCTTTTTGTTTGCTTGTAGCAAATTACTACGCAAGCCTTTTGACCCTTGTGCTTTGGTTCTCTCGACCCCTCTGGACAGACTTTCAGCTTCCTGGACCTTTTGGATTAGACCTTGACTCAGCTCAGCTCAGCATTTCCATTAGTTGTTTGTGTTGGACACTCCCCACTGCCTCCTCTTCCTTCTAGGGCAAGTACCTTTGCCTCCTCTTCTTTGCGGGCAGAGAGGCACAGGAAGGGAATTGGACTTTGACATTGGGAGGGGTGTGTGCAAGTGATGATTGGGCTGAGAGAGGTGTGGGGGAGTGGCGATCGGGCACAGAGAGGAGCATGGGGCTGGCAAGCACATGCAGAGAGGTGCATGGGGCTCACGAGTGCACTGCGAGGTGTGTGTGGATGGTGATCAGGCTGGGAGAGGTGTGTGTAGGTGGTGATTGGGTGCGAAGAGTAGGTGGGGGGAGTTACTGTATTGCACCCCATTTTCAGAAGTCATTTGGGGGGGAAAGTGCTCCTTATACACTGGCAAATAGGGTAGAAGGTACCTACATAGGTATGTACAAACATACCAACCCAAAAGACAAAAAAGACAGTCACAGCTACTGGGGCAGGGTGAGGGGAGTCAGGGGAGTGGCCAGCAAGGAGGTAGTGCAGATGCATGAACTGACACTCCTCTGCAGGAAAACAAATCAAAATGAGGGGAAAATCAGGGAAAACCACATTAATTGAATATGGTAGGAACCGGTGCGAACCACTTCTCGCACCTCATGCAGAAAGGGCCATACTATAAGTTGATATATATGAATATTATATCCTTCTTCAGATGCAGTGACATCTAGCATGATGTCCCAATGAGCTATAGTTGCCACAGACCTGCAGATGTTGTTATGAGTTTTCAAGTATGCTGTTTTACTTCCAAACATGGGACTTAAGGCAGCTTACAGTTTAAAAGGGACAATCAGCATACCAGAAAGAAAGAAAGAAAAGAAAGAAAGAAAGAAAGAAAGAAAGAAAGAAAGAAAGAAAGAAAGAAAGACTAAAATACAATTAAACTAGTTACAGTATTAAAATAATTCAAACCTATATTTCAAAGGATAAAACTGCAATTAAAAAAGCTATTTAAAACAGTTCAATTTGAAACAATATAGCACTCTTAGTCCAGTCTTTAAAAACTGGTTTTTTAAAAGGTTGTCAGAATAAAAAGGGGTTTGCCTGCTGATAAAGGACAGTAAAGAATGTTTCATTCTGACCTCCTTCAGAAGTGAATTCTAGAGTCCAGGGCCACCTTTAATTCTGGAAGGAACAAGAAGCCAGATTGCTAACTCTAATGCAGGCTTATTGGCAAATGTTAATAAACATGGATAAGGTGCAGGCTGAGAAAGAAATTTTGTTGGAATCAGTCTTGGTGAAAGTAGTATTTCATCAGTACTTGATTTAAGAAAATATGCAGCTTGCCTTAATTTTTTTCATATTTGTCAGGGTTACAGTGGCAATTCTGATAAATAAAGGCTGCACAAAATAATGAAGGTATTTAAAAAGGCAAGTGTCTACAATGCACATAGCTGGAAAAATATGCAGAAATATATTTGAATCAATGGAAAAAAGTTGCATAAATTCAAGAGAGTGTGCAAATACATGCACAAATTAAGGCCCTTACCACAAAATGTCACGTTGCTACCAGTCTGGGACGCATGCCATTGAACAACGTCATTGCAGTCCCACTGCTGTCACATCCCCAGTAATCATGATTGCATCGTAAATCATTACCAGAAAAAGTCCAGTAATGGCCCCCTTTTCTGTGACGATCCCATCAGTTGTGGGTGTGCAGGAAGGGTTGAAGTGCTATCAAGTGCTTCTTTCCTCAGTCTAGAGCAGGAACAGGTAGGCTGTACTGCAAAAGGAAGGAGTATGTCTCGAGTGCCACCCATGTGCTGGCAGACAGTGGATAGCACTCAGGTCCTGATGCCATGCTGGCAATCGCACTGCCAGGATGGGATTGGGATGTCACACAATTGTCACACATTTTTTAAAATTTGCACACATTTTAAACATGAAGGAAGAAAACACAAAATCTTTCAACTTGATATGAAAGAAAGATGGGAAGAATGTGTGGGTGGGATCTGAAGAAATTGAACAAGAACAGACTGATGGACATTCACATCCTACTCACATCTCCTTGGTCTGGAATTCTAGCTTGCATAAAATATTGGTATTTGAAGTAACTGGAAATCTTCCTTACTCATTCTCAGAATAGTTTCATTTTCTTAATTCATACTTAAATATAATTATTGCCTCCTGAGCCCATGCCCTTTCCTTATTGCCTTCTTAGATCTATTATTTGCTTCCCAGCATATCTGGAAGTTATCCTGTTGTGGTCAGATGTTTTCTGGCTGGCTCAGGACACAGTCTCATTCAGTTGGGGATGAATTACCCATCCTGTTAAGAAGCACTAGGTTTACACTCTTCTCCAAACAAATGTGTAAAGTTGTGACCTCAAATCAGCTTCTAGATTTCTTCAGTGCTCCCACTTAGACTTCTGAATACACATAGAGATGGACTGGAGGATGTAGAATTACAATGCCACATGTACAATACAGACAGGTGTATGCCCTTTGTGTATTAAGCATTGTTTTTATTTCAATCTCCATTCCTTGTGGTCTGTGTTTCTGGACCCAAAACAGCTGGAAACTGAAAGTTTTCCAAAGCTATGCCAACATCAGCTGAAAAATCTTGGGCTTACAATAAAAACAGCATGGCCTAAAATTACATTTCTTCTGGCCTTTTGGAGCAATCTGAGGCAATTGTTAGAAAAACTGGGAAGTTAAGAGCATACATCCACAACCAGCTCTACCTTGTCAATCTTGCAGAGAATGTATCTGCAATGGTGTCTGGAAAGCATCATAGAAAGGTGGACTGTACTGAAAGTACCTAGACCCATGTCAAAAACTCTCTCGATCAAATAGTGTGAACATGGACAGACAGAAAGAATAGAGCCTAGTATTTTTATAATTATTTCAGCATTTGCATTTCTAGATCAATTTTCAAGTTTTTTAAAAAATTTTCCCTGTTCCCTAATTTTTGTACCATTCTGCTTGATTCTGGTTTCCAAAGCTCATGCCATTTACCATTTTTCTAACTTTTTAGTGCTCCTAATTTAGTGGCATTAGCCAGCTTGCTTTTCTGTTTAGTGTCCCATTTATCACAAGTAATTAAGCAGCTACTTTTAATTATTTCATTAAAAAAAATCTAAATGATACAAGATGGTGCCCTGTGTTACAAAATTAGTCTTTCCTCCCATCCACTTTGTTGTTACTTCAACATCTATAAAAGAGCAAAACATAACAGCACAAGCTGGTAGTTGAATCAAGTGATATTCCTTCTCTACCATTTATTAAAGCCACATCCCAAGAACTCTGAAAGTACCTAAAATATTACAATTGCCTCATAAAAGAATTGAAGTTATACCTTTGTTGTGCACAGCCCCCAAATTGACTTTGATCTATGGTGACTCTATGAATGGGGAATCTCCATGTCAGCCTGTCATCAACAGCCCTCAGCTCAGGTCCTACAGACTCAGGGCCGTGGCTTCTTTGCTTAAGTCTATAAATCTGTAAGGCAGTCTTTCTCTTTCCCTACTGCCTTCTGTGTTACCAAACATTATTGCCTTTTTTTAGTGAGTCATGTCTTCTTTAGCTGTGATACAGCCAAAGTACAACAGTCTCAGTTTATTCATCTTGGGTTCTTGGGAGAGTTCAGGCTTGATTTGATCTAGGACCCATCCACTTGTCCTTTTACTAGTCTACAGTTATCTATAACTGTACAGTTCTGCTCCAGATTTTCTTCCTATCAGCTTTTTTCACTGTCCAGCTTCCTGTCCATGCTTCCTGTCCAGTGCAGCCGAGGAAGGTCCCAGGCTGCACTGCGAAAGGAAGAGGCAGGGCTTTCACGTGAGCAGGAAGCTTGTGCAGAGCCAAAGGACCCCAGACATGAAAGCCTCTCTCCAGAGGCTGCTGGCATAAGCACCGCACCCCAGCACCGAAAATAGGTGAGTTGCGGAAAGGGCCTAAGTCAAGGTTTGGAAAATCTTGCACTATTTTGATGTGTTCATTATCTACTTTAAAGTTATGTAAATAATCTACGGTCATTATTTTTATTATTATTCATCTGTAAACCTTCCTTTGGACTTTCTTCCAAGGCTTTCTTCAGGAACCATTCTAAACCTTTGCTATTTTCTGCTAGTCATCTCTATATCTTAAATTGTTGTTCCTTCCTCCAGTTTTCATGCCTCCTTCCTCCAAGTTTAATCCTGCTTTGTGTATGATATGTTCAGCATACAAATCAAGCAGAAAGGGTGATCTAATACAGCAATGTCTGACTCCCTTGTCAATTGGAAACCATTCTGTTTCTCTGAATTCTGTCCTGATGGTAGTCTCTTATCCTGATTACAGGTTACACAGCAGGATAACTAAAGAGTGATCCAAAATTTTTCATAGTTTATATTATCAAAGGCTTTGCTGTAATAAAGCACAGGCTGATTTTCTCCAGAAATTCTTTGGTGCACTCCATAGGTTTGCAGTACAATCCCTAGTGCCTCTTTCTTCTCTGAACCCAGCTTGGACATCTAGCATTTCTCACTCCCTTTATGGTAAAAGTTTTTGTTGCAGAATTTTGAATGTGACTTTGTTTGCATGGGAAATTAAAGCAATGGTCCTGTGGTTACTGTAATCCCTGGTGTCTCTTTTCTTGGGATTGGAGTATATGTTGAACGTTTGCAATCTGTGAGATATTCTTCTGTTTTTCATATTTGTTGAAAGATTTTAGTTTGAACTAAAGTAGACTTTCTTTCTATAGTCTCTGTAGTCTATTGGTATGCCATCTGTTCCTGGTAATTTATTTTTCTCAAATGCTCTGAGTTTAGCTCCCACTTCACTTTCTAAAATTGTAAGTTCATTATCAAATGGTTCTTCCTTGAATGGATCTGTTGTTCTTTCATCTATTTTATACTATTCTTCAGTGTATTTTTTTTCCATTATTTTGCTTCTACTTGATCACGCAATGTGTTCCCTTGCTGGTCACAAAGCATCCCCATTCTTGGGTTTAAATTTTCCTTTGATTTCTCAAATCTTCTAGAAGAGATTACTTCCAAGTTCAGGCCACACTGAACAGCACATAGTCTTAGAGTGTATACATTTAATGCAACATAACACTAGGTAGGGCTGAGTCTAGTCACTGAATGGGTGGAAGACCACATGGGCAGTATGGAGTTTTATGATGAAAGAAAGGTGAAATATCAATGGAACACATAAGTAATCATGTAATGGAGCACCTTCTTGGGTCACTAATTTACATCATCAAATGAGACCACAGAAGGCTCTTGTCTGAAACTTTGAACAGATGCTGGAGATCAGTGATCTTTATAGACCATTAATGAAACTGCAATATAAGGAAGCTTCCTATCATTTAAAACTAAGCAATGCAACAATGGAATGCTTATAGCATAGCCCAGTATTTTACATAATTATTTCAGCATTTCCATAGGTATTTCAGTAAGGTGCTGAACATTTACCTGCAGGATTATAATACCTCTACAAAGTACATTGAAAAAATAGATCAGAGGTTGTAACATTTGGTCCTTATGTTGAGAAGGTGCACCAATTCTCTGAGGTCAGTGAAAGTCTTATCAGTTCAGGAGAGTTCACCAAGTAGAATATGCAAAACAACAGATTGTGTACCTTTAGAATCATACATGAGCACTATTGTTGTGGAACCTGGAATGTTACCTTTAAGAAGAATGGTGGTAATGACATGCTGAAGTAATCCATTACTTTCTGCCCAGTGCTCTATAACTGCTCTATAACCCAGTTGTGTATAGACTCAGTCATTACAAACATACCTCAGTTAGTAAAACCTTCAACAAAGAAACTCCTTTTTACAAAGTGTTTTTATACCTTCACACCTCCCACTTCTACTAACCATCCTCTGTCTAGTTGGGAGATTTTTTTGCTTGTTTTTTTATTTAGCAGAATCAGCATTGGGAGGATGGTGAAGCAGAGCTGGAGAAACACAGGCTTTCAGTTCAGATTGCAGCAGTATGTCTGCAGTAAACAATGCAGTAAAGCTTTTGCTAGGAAAGAATGGGATTCTCTGCTAGTCAGTCCTACTAAATTCATGTGTACCTGCCTACAAGAGGCAAAATAAACAGTAGTTGCCCCCAGAACCCTTTACTGAGCATGAATGAACAGCAAAACTAAGAAAAGGGAAAAGGAGATATGCCTGTCTCACCAGCCCTTCCTCCCACCCCACATGTTAGAAAGCATATCTCTATAAAGCCCTTTCTGCTCAATGCACCCAACCCAACATGAGGACAGGAGAAGGACAGGGCCAGGACGATGCTTATGCATGATGTTGTCCTGGTCACATCCTCCCACCCCCAGGAAGTGTGATTGTGCTACTAATCATTGATGGGTTTTCCCCATCAATGCTAGGCAATCGCTCTGCTGTCCCGCTGTGTGCCCACACTTACCTTGCTTGTGGAGGTCCTGGAAACACAATGGCTGCACTTCCTGCCCCAGCATAGCCTGGGACAGTACCCAGCTGCACTGCCTCAGGAAGATGTGTGGCCATTGTGCTTCCTGGTTCCCGGAGGCAGCTGGTGCAGAGGAGAGCACACTCCTTTCCCAGGAGAGCCGCTGCCTCCATCATCACCAGATGCTGCCAGGGCAAAGTTAAGCTGTGGAAAGGATCTAAGATTGGCTACCAAAATGGAAATTACAAGAAAAATGGAAGCTAGTGAATGGGGAAAAAAAGTCATTAAAAAAAAAGAGAGAGAAAAAAAGGCCATGGTAAAGTGGCTCAGGAAAAGAGGCGTAAGTTGCTGTGGTTTGTTGCATCTACTTTTTGGAGTGTACAAGGGGTCTCTTCCTTATATTTTGGTCATTCATCTGGAAGGCAATGATCTGGGTTTGCAGAAAAGCAAGACCACTAGCCTTCAGGATCTGCATGACTTCAGTGTCATACAGAATAGATGCCCAGGAATGATACTGATGTGGTCAGCCAAAGTTGGTGGGCTGAGAATGATCCCTAGTGTATTGATAAAGCTTGGAGAAGGATAAAAAGGAAGATTTGAAATGCCTTGAATGAGAGTTTTAATCACTTTCTTCCATATCCCACTATAGTTTTTCAGCAGCCTGAATTGTACAGAGCTGATGGCATCCATTTATCAGAGAAAGGTAATATGTGGTTGTGGCGGATTTGAAACAAATAATGAGGGCCCTCATGACCAACTTGGTGGTGCAAATGGACTGAGATGCTTGTCCCTTGTCAAGATCTACCTCCCAGTAGTTGTCTAGGTGGAAGAGAAAGTTATGGAGTGATGCCTGGCCTCCAATGATAGGTGTCTCCCTCTCTTGCTCCTTTCCAGGTTCAATGAAGTTAAATAGATTCTAGGTTAAATACAGTGGTCCCTTTCAAACCAAGGCCCTTTCCACAGGATAACACTCTCCCACACTGTCTTGTCACAATCCCAGCAGCACCTCTGCTGGGATGGAAGTGTGTCCCCAATGCTCCTCTCCATACCCAGCCAGCTGCTTGCAGAAGGGAGTGCAAGGGACACACTCCTTCCTTCCACACTGCATCCAGCCTTCTTCCCATGCTGCAGTGAGCAAGGAAGCATGTGATCTCACTTTTGCCCCTTCTGCATAGCCGGGAGTGACAAGAGCATTGTGCGATCACAGGCATTTAATAGATTTTTTCCATTTAGTGAATATCCCACTATCACGACACATGCAGATGCGATGGCTGTGGGACCATGATGACATCATGTGAAAGCACAACCTGTGGACCACTGTCATTATGCCCCCAGTGCAGGAAATGGCCCAAGTTTCTGTGTCTTGTCTCATTATTCCATAGAGGGTCAGCAAAAATCCTTCACCAAAAGATAGGCCAATTATGCCATTCATGTGTGTTTGCTTCTCCTCCAGTCTAGTTAATCTGAGAACACCAAGTAAAGCTTTCAAATATGTTTTCCCTTCCTCCCTTTTACATATTTTCATTTTTAAGAACTCTCTCTAGAGCCTTTATGCTATACCAGTAGTCTTGTGTGCTCTATAAGATCAGACTTACACAGACACACACTATCATGAGACCTCAAGTGAAGGAAAGCTTCTAGTGATGTTTTATCTACTGTTTACCATTTTTTAGACCTTCTGGTTTAGTGGTAAGGCTCAAGGGAGAGACTTTAAAAAATGAGAACATTAAAAAGTCCTTATCTAAAATGTCCTTACTAGAAACTGAGATATCTTTGGAAGTTTTCTCTACTTGAATTCTCAAGTTGCATAGTAAGTTTGTAAGGGCAGGCAATATTTCCAGCACAAAGTGCTAATGGTTTAGGTGTAAGGTTTTAGAGAGCAGTTTTTATGCAATTAAGCATTAAAAGGAGGCACAGTGTGTGGGAGAATGGAAATAGAACAAAAGGCAGAATAGGAAGTGGGAAATGAATGGACAACCCTATATTGCTCACAATAGATTCCTAAATCTATAAATCATCATGTGTCTAAATCTATAGATTTCTCAAGCACTCAGCTTTGGGATAGGAACAGTTATTTGTTATTTATTTTATTGAAATATTTATATCCTGGTCTACATCATGTAATCTCAGGATATGATGCACAATTAAAATAAATTGAAAAAGTTTACAATAAGTCAGATTTTAAAACAATCAAACAGTTGTAGTGTTTTCTGTAGATATTATTGTTTCTATTTCAAAAGGCTTTTCCTAAATTCTATTTAATTTAATTTTATTTCTATTTTTGATTTCTCTTTAAGTTGTCTGTACAGAAGCCAAAGGCAAATTATTCCATTATTTTGAATTTCTTCTTGTGTTCTTGTACTATAATCCTTTTCTTGGAACTTTAGCAGATCTTCTTGTTTAACCCATTTATCTTTATTAATTTTTCTCTTGTGTAGAAAGTCTCATGCAGTGAAACACATAGAAGTGTTTTGGAACAGCACCTAACTTTATATTTCTTCCATATCTTCAAAAGTGATTTTCTTATATAATGTTTATTAAAGTCTCTATTAACCACATTCTGCCAAACCATAAGTATACATGCCATCCAAATCATATATCTTCACCTTCAAGTTGTAATAATCTTCCATTTTTAACTGAATCCATTCTAAACAACTGGCATGATAGTAAAGTTTAAAGTTAGTTAAACCTAAGCCACCTCTTTCAGGCAAAATCTTCAGTTTAATTCTAGGATTTTTTTTCCCATCCCACAAGATGTCCTGGATATCTTTTTGTCACTTTTTAAATATTTATTTCATTATATTAAAATAGTCAGATAATTTAAACTGACCAAAAACATATCAAACAATTTAAGAAGTTAAAACAGCTTAAAAGATTAAACCTATTTTAAGCTACAAACATGTACATTTTGAAAAAATAACATAGGTTTCAAAGGGCTTTAATAAAAAAAAGTGATATCTTACTTTGATAGCAGAATGAAATGGAAGCTCTGTTGTCAAGCCACCTGATGGTTCTAATTCATTAACTCAATTTTTTATCTATGGCCTTTTCCGCACTGGGTTTTTAAAACGGTGCAGAGCGTCCTCCAGAGAGGACGTCTACACCTGGGAGTGGACTGGGTCCGGACTACTTTGTGTAGTTCCAGACCTCAGCCCGCTCCGGAATGACCCAAAGTGGTCGTTCAGCGTGCTTTTGAAAGACCGCTCAAAACAGGTCTTTCAAAAGCATGGAGCACACACCACTCTGTGACCGCGCTCCGGTGCAGATATGCAGGCTCACACCAGTGCGAGCCTGCAGATCTGCCAGGGGTGGGCTTTAGGTTGGCAAGCTTCACCGCTTGGTGAAGCCTCCACCAACCGGAAGCCGCCATTTTCATCCCTGGAGCAGTGCAGAGCGCGACCACGCACTGCTCCGGACCAGCCTGGACCCACGCAAAGAGTACACAGGTCTGGTGAGTACCGGCACGGGGTGATTCCCTCGCTCAGTGAGGAAAAGGCCTATATAAGTGGGCACTACTTACACTCGTACATGCAGAGTTTCAAGTGTTGATATTGTTTCAATTGACATGTTTCTTTTGTTTGTTTGGTTGGTTTGGTTGTTTTTATTTAGTTTGACTTCTTGACACTATGGCCCTTTCCACACGGCATTTGCCATGCAAAAAGCTGCCAGTCCGCTCCCAGGTGTTGCGCGATTCTGAGGAGCGATCTGCACGACACACTCACAATTGCGCGATGCTCCAGGGGCCAGCAGGCGCTGATTGTGCACCTTTTCATTTTCAGCTGGAAACCAAAAATGGTACATGATCACGCATTGCTCCTGGGCCCCATGTGCACTTACCTGACATGCGGAGCCTCTGGAGTTGCGCCAGACGCACTTCCTGCCCCAGCGCAGCCTGGGAAACTCCCAGGCTGCACTGCAGAAGGAAGAGGCAGGGCTCTCGTACGAGCAGGCAGTTCATGTGGAGCTGAAGCAGGAGGGACACGAGAGCCTCTTGCCAGAGGCTGCTTGTGCGATCCCCGCACTCCAGCGCCAGAAAAAGGTAAGGTGCGGAAAGGGTTTGGCATTCCTACTGAGCAGTTACAAAGGTGTAACCTGGATTAACACGTTTGTAACTGTGTGCTCTTCATGTTCATGATCATCTTCATGATCATGACAACATTTCCACAATCATGAATGCTTCCCTCCTGTCAGCAGTCACACTGAGTGATGGAGGTCCATTCCACTTGTGATTGGGATGAAGCAGGATGACATTTGCAGCCCCCTCCCACCGGCAATCAACAATGTCACAAGTAGAAGCAAAACCCATTACACAACCTCTCATCACTCCACAAATCACTGATGGAAGAGGGCTAGAAATGTCACCCTGCTGCATCCCAATTGCCAGCAGAACAGACTACTGTTGCTCAGTGCGGCTGCTGGCTGCTAAGATGGGTTTTGGAAATTAGATCAGGAGACGATACGTAGTTACACACTTGTAATTACATCTGTAAAGCAGGATCTTAGCCCATGTTAATATGGGAAATTTCTACATTGCTTAGTATCCTTGGAATCTAGTATATTCTGTTTGTGACCAGTGGAAAACTTCATTCTGCTCAAGTCACTGACAAAGACCTGTTGAAGCTCCTCCACATTCCTAGGAGTAGTCATATTTCAGCTCTTAGTTCTGCACAACTATTGAAGTATCTTTTGCTCATTTGTCCTATTTGCACAGATACTTGAATAGGCATGGTTTCAGTTTTCATTGTGGAATTCCATAATTGGGCTTGAAGCTGCTCTTGTTTTATGTTTGTTATCTGGCTGTATATAATCTTATAAGTGTTACATCTTGTCAACATAGCCTAGCATTCTGTATTGCAGTTATGGATTTGTAATCTAGAATTACAGATCAGTAATCACTCTGATCTGTGTTATTCACTAACACTATGCAATCACAATCATGGTATTATTGCCTTGGTCCTAAATGCCCTCCCAGACCTAATTAACCAGGCAGCAACTAGGACAGCAGGGCTGCAGAAGCCTGTTTTATCTATACATATATTCATATATTTATTTAATTTATATCTCACCTTTCTGCCAGCATGGGATCCAAGGCAGTTTTAAAAATCACAATACAGTTAAAAAAACTCTTAAAACAAAAGTTTTAAAAATGATTAAACTAAATTTCTGTTTTAAAAACATAAGTCAAAACACAGCTTAAAAATGCTTAAAACATAATAAAAATACTACAATCCTCCCTCACCAATTAAAAGTCTTATCTGCCATAGTATACTGAAAACCAAAAGCTTCCTGAATTTTTTTTTAAAGGTCTCTAGCTGCTGGTAGAAAAACTATGGTGGGGGGAATTGGACCTTCTGGGGAATGGAGTTGCGTAACTTAGGAGCGAACACAAAGAAGGCTGTCCCTCTCGTGTCTTCATCAGATGGCCCTGGGATGGTAGTAGAACAACAACAACAACAACAGCACAGTCGTGTAGGGACGGGGGGAGGGGGGCGGGAGAGGGCAGTTTGCCCCAGGCGGCAATGTTTTTAGGGCATCCCTGGCCATAGTCATGCCCCCGCACGCCCTGACCATGCCCGCACATGCTCTGGCCACGCCCCCATGCACCACAGCCATGTCCTCATGCACAGTGGCCATGCCCCTCATCCCGTAGCCATGCCCTCCTCCCACCCTTCCTCCACACACTCCAAGGTCCACCACTGCAACACCTTCCCTTGTAGATCTTAAGACGTGGCAGGCTCATATATCACAGTTACAATTATCTATGCTATTCACTAGTTGTTTATTTAAATTTCAATAATTATTTCTAAATTTTCATTGGTGTATACCAGTTAGGATGTGCAAATCTTTTTGCGCTGTCTCCTTCCTTCTCTCTCTCTCTCTCTGGCCATTTCCGCACTAGACTATTAATAGTGCTATGATTCCACTTTCAACATCCTATGGAATCCTGGGGTTTGCAAAGTGGAATCATAGCGCTATTAACAGTCTAGTCGGAAATGGCCTCTCTCTCTTTCTCATGGTGTATGTAGAGGCTATCTTACATAATTGGTGAAAATTGCAGCAGCAACAACAAATCAGGACAATAACAAGAAATACTATGGAAGAGACAAAAAGCAGTAGACTGTAATGGACCAGAGAGAGGGGGATGCACCATACCAATCTTATTCCGTTTGTTTATGTTTTACTAATGGGTAAACAAGCTTGTGATGCTTCAATTCTGTCTATATTCTGGGTTAAAGGGGTGGAAGGAAGAAACCACACAAATCAAATTTATTTTCCAAAGCCTGAAATAAGCCATCTCTACCAAAAGCATGTATAAATAAGCTTTAAATAAGTTAGGCAACAGTTCATTGTATCTTATGAACAGCAAACAAATATTAAAACAGAAATTTCATGTGATGCTGTTTGAATAAATAAGTAGTGTTTTTTAAAAAAATGTTAATATGTGCCTATGTTGATCTTGATTGAAACATTAACGTTCCAGCTGATTTTGAATAATGCCTGTTTCTTTTTTCGGCTGTGTGCAGGTGGTGGTGTCACCCAGCTTGGCAGTATGGGTTCATGTGCCACTCTGGGCCTTCACAAGGATTCCTCTTGCAAAAGAATGCTCTAGACAATGCTTTCTTTCAACATGGGTATGGACTTCCTGGTCTCCATATGACATTTTAGCAGAAGGAGGTATTGTTAATGATGCTCTAGTTGGAATAAAAGTACTAAAGAGTGAAATAGGGACAGAAGTCACCAGAAAGTTAAGAAGTGCTATTTCTTAGCCTCTTTCCTCCTAGAATTTCTCAGCCCCATTGCCTTCCTACCTATGGGGAAAAAAATGATAGGTGAGAGAGAGGATGGGGGCAGACATTTGGAAGGGGCAAGTTAAGCAAATTTTTCCTGATAGATTTCCACTCACCATTTGAGCTTCCTGTAGTTCCTTGTCTTGAACAAAAGCACATATGATCTTTGGCTGTCCAGACCAGATTTTGGAACAAGGCTTTAAAATGATTATATTAACACTGAATGTTAGAAACTGGGAAATTAATTCATTACCAGCAGTGCTAATAATAGAAACAGTATGCTTAATTGATTACCATGTTGTTTACAACAGTGGGTTCTGGAGCAGTCCATAGGATTTACAAAATGAGATGGAGATTGTCACTGCTGACCTTAGGGGAACATTTTATTATTAACCTTTTCTATATATATTTGTTCATTTTATAGGTTAAAGTTTCCTTCTCTCAGTATGGGTTTTCCACACATTGGACTAAAAAACCCACAATACAATTGTTGCCAGGAATGATGGGACTTCACCATGTTTGGAAACTATTGGGCTGGGGAAGATCAGTTAAAGGAAATAATGTATGTAGATGTGTGCGGATAGAGTTTGTTTCAGACGCAGAGGTGGAATGATGTGTAAAGCCATTGGCTTCACTGAAAAGATGGCATCTGAGAATGGATTTGAAGGAGACAGTGGAAGGAGTGCCAGTGCACATTTATTCTTGCTGGAAGATTCAGGCCTAAGAGATATCCAGGGAAAAAGGACAGACATGATAAGAAGAGCATCAGTCTTTGAATGAAAGAGGCCATGTATCCTACTTAATTGGGGGGAGCCCTTTGCTTGAAGTCATCCTCTGTTTGAATTGCAGTCCAAATCCAGTCAAAATGTAGACCCATAAGGAAAGAAGGCAGAGGTTCCTGTCAGCAGCTGTTACTACTTGGACAACAGAGTGGACAAGCAAGGAGGTCAACTGGACAATCTTTTCTGTTGTGGTAAAATGCAATATATTTCTATTTAAATTGCAATAACTATTATTTCTGTTTGCCTACATACACATTATCATCTGTAAATTTAATGCAATCCTATGTTCCCTTTTGTTCTCTGTTTCCTCTTCCTCCTCCTCTTTTGTGACACTTTTGTGGCCAACACCTTTTGTACCATCCCATCTCTTAAAATTTGTTTGTTCATTTGGCTAATTTTGATAAGGTCTTATCAACACCAAAAAAACCCAATCAAATTCTGTCCTATCCGCTTGGCCAAATTCAGTAAGTCCCAAGTTATTTTCAGGCATGGAGAAGACCATGTTACACCTTTCTTTCATTAAGCAGTTAAAGAAAGTCCTGTCAGAGACAGAGAGGAGAAGCTAAGGAGACAAATTAGCCATGCAACAACAGAGTTGCACGTTAGTGGCTGGATAGACAGGGAATCACATTAAAAAGATAAGCACCAAAACTGACATAGGCAGATGAATTTGTCACTTATGCTACCATTCTCCTCCAGGAGGAGAAGGTGGAACCATTGTTCACTACCTACAGGTTTTATAACTTTGATGTAGATATCCATAAAGAGAGAAATGATAGAGAGAGATGGAGATGGAGATAGAGGTCCTTTCTGCAGGACGTTGTCATCCTGCACTGAGGATGGGAGAAGGATGGAACCCAGATGACGGCTCTGCATGACATGGTCCTGGTTTCATCCTTCTCCCATCCTCAGGTGGTATAATTGCACAATAAATCATTTATGGGTTTTCCCTGTCAATGACCGATGATCATGTAGCCCTCCTGTCACCCACCTGCACTTACCTGGTGTACGAAGGTCCTGGAAGTGCAATGGCTGCACTTCCTGCCACAGCAGAGCCTAGGACAGTACCTGGATGTGTCGCAGCAGGCAGAGGGGTGTCATCATGCTTCCTCCTGCTACACTACCCTCCCAGCAGAGACAATGCTGGGACCTGTACCAGATATCTCTGGAACATAGTAAGCTGTGGAAAGAGATAGAGGTAAAGAGAGATGGACATGCCCACAACAGATGTTAGGTGATCAGTAAATGAAATCAGTGTATCTTAATAAGACAAAAAGAAGAGATGGTTTTCTTTACCTTTGGCAAGTCACATATGACTGTTTGAGCATGAAGAGATGGAGCTAATGGCATGAAAATAGAAGGTTGTTCTGGTTTTAGTCCACCGTTCAGTTTGTAATGACTGCAGATTAATACATGGTCAAAACGTTTAGTTTCTTGCAGCTGTAAGAGTATCATTATTGGCTCATGATATGTAGTGCCATCATAGTATTGCCATTAACCATCCAGAATAGCATTACATTCATTTATTTGTTCAGGACATCTGAATGGAAGGAAAGCCACTGGAGCTATCTGTTTGGAGAAGGCAATGCAAAACAACGTTAGATTTCACAGAGAAAACTGATATCTGAGAGGAAAAAATTGTCCATATTTCTATAATTTTGGATGAAAAATATCCCATTTCATCCTTTGTGACCTGTCAGAATGAGACTCCAAACCCTAATACAATCTATTACAGTGCTTAGTTTAGTATCTGTTCTAATGACATGGAACACCATCTAAGCCAAAGAACTATGGGAACATTAAACCAGCCCTTCTGCTAAATATGAACTATTAAAGGAAAAATATTTGGAAGAGAAAAACACTTACAGGGAGTAGACAGTAACAGTGATCTAAATCCTCAAATAGTTCATCCTCACATACAAGGATGAATAATCACAGTTGTTTTCTGCTTGCTGTCAGAGAAAGTGAATATTCTTCCATAGTATTTTCTCCATGTTCAAATGTCCTGAAATATTGTAGAAGCAGGGAAAAGAACAACTTTTCACCCACTAAAAAGCAGGGAAAAGAACAATTTTTTACCCACTAAAAAGCTGTTTTCTGGGCAGGAAACAGTGCTTTTTCCAGAAAACAGATTTCCTGTGTAGTGAACAGTGCTTTGAAGAGGACGTAGGGGGTAGAATATTGGGCTTTGTGCAAAATTCTCACACCTTTTTCTCCATAACATAATTCCTTGCAATACATCAACATGTCTGATACGAGGAGAAAATTATGTAGAATTCTTTTTTATTAATTCCAATGGGGTTTCCCAAATATCAGGAAAGTTATGCTTTGATCAGGGAATTAATAATTACAAATACTCTTTCGATCCCTTGTCTGGAGTTAGACAAAAATAACCTCAGGGGAAGCTTTAAGTGGTTTTTCTCTGTCTTTGCAACTGCTGCCAAAGTTTGTAGGAGCATTACCACTGTAGAAGCTATGATATGTGTTCTTTTCCTTCTTCTAATACCTGGAGCTAAGAACTTGAGAAATTTCCTTTTTGAAAGGCTCCTGTTAGCTGGTGTCCAAAAACAAAAACAAACAAACAAAAAACACGCCCTAGCTAGAAGAACCACCATAACTCTGGGGAAGTGTCATACCTACTCTCACCTTCAGCATTTTGTGGAGGAGACAAATTTGATTTTTTTTCTCTGAACAAGCTTTGTTGAATTGAATGGAACTCTTCCCGTGCAGTTTCAGAGTGGCAGAATTCCTGTGCATTCCAGTAACTCTCGAATCAGATGATTTCCTAACAAATTGCATCTCAAATCATAGGCACAAACTCTCCATGGTGTAGCTGTGGCCCTTTCCACACCAGGCAATTAGAACGGGGCAGTGCATCCTCTCACAGAGGTCGTCTGCACCTTGTAGTGGACTAGGAGCGGACTACTTACTGGAGATCCACACCTCAGTCCGCTCCAAAATGACCCCAAGTGGTCCTCCAGCGTGTTTTCTAAAGACTGCAAAAAACAGGTCTTTATTTTCCTGGAACACGCCATTGCATTCCTGCTCCCTTGTGCAGATTCGCAGGCTTGCACCAATGTGAGCCTGTGATCAGCAGAGGGGGGGCTTTAGGCATGGTGAGCTTCAGTAGTTGGTCGGGACCCACGACCAACTGGAAGCCGCCATTTTGGAAGCCAGAAGCCGCCATTTTGGAAGCCAGAACCCGCCATTTTGGAAGCCCGAGCAGTGCGGATCTACAGACCTCGCACTGGTCCGATTTTCCCTGGACCAAGGAGGGGCCTTGCGAAAGGTCTTCAGGGACAGTCAGCATTGCTTCAGACCCCAGAAGAAGCGGTGGATAATGGCATGGAGCAATTCCCTCACCTCGTGCGGAATGAGCCATAGTGTAGCAGTTTGAGCACTGGGCTATGACTCTTGAGACCGGGTTTTGCATCCTGGCTCACCATGGAAATCCACTAACTGGTTGCACTGACTGATGCACTGACTGTAAACCACACTCTCTCAGCCTCAGTGGAAGGGAAGAGCAAACCTCCTCAGAACAAATTCTGCCAAGAAAACCTTATGATAGGGTCACTGTAGGGTCACCATAAGTCAGAAATGAGTTGAAGGCACACAACAACAAGATGCAATCTGAGGCCTTAAAGCTGCATGTGACCCTTTGCTACTGTCAGCATGGCCCCTGGGGGAAGTGGGAATAGAAACCTGACTGACTTTAAGACAAAGTTGCTTGGAAAAGAAATTTTAGTCTCAAGCATCCAGGTCTGCTGTTTACTCACTGCCATAGCAGCTGGTAAAGAGCAGTCTCAACAGAGGTGGGGAGAGGGAAGCACAATAAAGTAGGGAGGGACAGAGGATATGTACTAAGATACATAGGGGAGAGGGTGTGTTCTTGTTTTTTGCAATGTATATATATACACACACAGGTGTGTGTTTTTGCAAAGCCTACGAAATCCCACCTTTTCCATCTGGGGATATTAAAATAGCAAATTATTTTTTTTTCTTCCTTCAAACCACTGTCAGAACAACATTCTCATTCCCCCACATTTTCCGCTATTTGCCAGTTTGTAATTACAGTATGTAAATACACAGCAGAATGGGTCTTTGGTTAATCAAATTGATTTAATTGCTGAATCCCCACAGATGAATGTGAATGGAGTCTTTTCACATTTTTTTTTGTTGGCAAAACAGCCATGAGATTGACAAAAAAAAAAGTAGTTAAAAAATAAAAAAAAAATCAAATATAGGGATAGGATGTGGATTAAGTCTATAGGAATATTGTTGAAATGCATTTATAGTCAAGTTAACATGAATTTAACAAATATATTTGTTTCCTGTACACTGCGGAACTGAGCAGTTGTACTTCAGACAATCAAACTTGATTCAATTAAGTAAGTCCCAATTTCTGTTGTACACATATTTTGAACAGAAAGTAGCCTGATATTTATTTATTTTTGAATAATATTACCAAAATATGAGAGTAAGCAGTATGATAAACTGGAGGAAGAAAAACTTACAGCACATTGAGATAGTT
Organism: Iguana delicatissima; assembly: GCA_948472985.1. Lineage (NCBI taxonomy): Eukaryota > Metazoa > Chordata > Lepidosauria > Squamata > Iguanidae > Iguana > Iguana delicatissima. The sequence goes on along the minus strand of CAOKZL010000901.1, from coordinate 299,130 downwards.
TTTTCCCCCTTTTGAGAATAAAGGTTAGAATGACAATATGAAGCCTTGAATTAAAAAAAACAAAACAAAACTGGTATATCCGATCCCAGTTGATTTTGGAGGCTAAGCAACTCTGGATAGTAGTTGAAAGGTAGACGGCCAAGGTAAGCTAAATTTCAGAGGAAGGCAATGGTCAACCACCTCTGAGTATTATTTGCTTACGAAATCCCTATGAAATTCATGTGCTCACCATAAGACAGGTGATTTTATATCATATCAGATGGCAGTTGTGGTCTATTCTAATTCTATGATTCTATGATTGGAAGGCAGGCATACACACACACCAACAGTTTAATACTATAAGGCTATCTAGTTTCTTCCTACTTTAGTTTCTTTTCTCTTCTCTTTTCCTTTCTCTGTTTTTTTTTCCAAGAATGGAAATAATTGATTGTTTAGTTGTACATTTTCAAAACTATGGAATGAATTGTTGGATGTTTCTATGCCTCAGTGGTCCAATATACAGTCCTAAATGCATCTGAAACAATCTTACAGCTTAATTTGAACATCTACTTACCCACCCTCAGTCTGTCTCATATATTTTTTGTGCAAGCTGTTGAGGTTACCATTCCTCTTGATTGGAGAGACGCAAACTAAGAGCAATAACTCATGCAGAGATTTAACAGGGAGACTGATTAATATCTGCATCAGGAGTAATGGAATGATCCCACAAAATGTAATGCAAGGAAACCACTGAATAACTTGTACACAGCATGGGTTGATGGGAAAAGAATGGTGAATCATTTAGAGACATGGCAGGCACCTTGTTCTGTTGTGGGTGGTTTGACTTAAAAACATCTGTGATTATCTTATTAATACTTTTTTGCAGCATCCAAACAATCCTTCCATGGCATACCAGTGTGCTCCTTGACCTGCAGAGTAGAAAGAAATGCCCTGGATGGTATCCCATTATGGCCTATATATACATTTCAGTTATAGGGAATGCAAAGCATAATAAAATTAATCAAATCGTTTTTTACTAGATGGAATTACAACTTTTGTGGTTTAGATCTTCTACATAATCTAATGCCCCTTCAAAAAGGTTGTGTAAATAATAATAATAATAATAATAATAATAATAATAATATTGTGGTCAATCCACAGTCTGGAAATGTTTATTGGTCAACAATTGCCATAATCCTCACAGTCCAAAAAAGTAAATTTACCAAGCCTTGATTTAATCTTAAACTCATTCTGTACAATGACAGACTGGCAACCCACAAGGGCAGGTGTGAACAACCTCACGCTCTAGACCTATATCTGATCCTAGGCTTCCACTCCAGACCTGTGGGGCTCACTGACCATCCATGCTCCCCCAAAACATCTTCATTTGGAGTTTATTCAGCTTCTGCATGGTGGTTCCCCCATTCTGAATGGTTGAGATGTCTCTTGTGAGGACTACTGTTTACTAGTAAAAGCTTTAAGATCAAATATATTTGCATATTTGGTCCAACTTTTTTTCCCTTTGTTTCTGTCCAGCCACAGAGCAGAGATATGGAGAACCTCACTGAAATTAAACTTAGTTGTTGGGGTAAAAGAAGTTTCCCCAATGCTACTGCAAGAAGAATGAGGAGTTAAATTTCAAAGCCCTGGACATGCACCTTCATCGGGTCAGTTCTACTCTCCAAAAGACCAGGCTGGGGATTCCTAACAAATAAATGCTTGGCCACTTAGATGGCAATACTTAAGCTTTTCCGCACTTTGATTTAGCGATGGGGCAGAGCGCCCTCCGGCAAGGACGTTTGCACTTGGGGGCGAACTGGGTCCGGACTACTTTATGTATGTCCAGACTTCAGTCTGCTCCAGAATGGCCAGAACTGGTGGTTCACTGTGCTATTGAAAGACCGCTTAAAAGAGGTCTTTCAATAGCACAGCGCGCCCCAGTCCGTCGCTGCGCTAAATGTAGATTTGCAGGCTCGCGCCAGTGCGAGCCTGCATATCTTCCAGGGGCAGGCTTTAGGCTGGCGAGCTTCTCTGGTTGGTGGAGAGACTCCACCAACTGGAAAGCACCATTTTTGTCTCCGGAGAAGTGTGTAGCACGGGCACGCACTGCTCCGGATCAGCCTGGATCAGTGGGGGGAGCGCGCCAGCCAGGTAAGTATCAGAATGCCCTGTTTTCCCCGCAAAGTGTGAAAAAGCCCTTAGACTCCAAAGTGCTAGTGAGCTAGACTGTGAAACGGGCATGCATGTATCAACCAATACATTGAAGTCAATCTGCAGCAACAACAATCTCTATATTTTGACAAGAATTTTGACTAGTTACCTAGTCCTAGAATCATAGAATCATAGAGTTGGAAGAAACCACAGGGGCCATTGAGTCCAACCCCCTGCTATGCAGGAACACCCATCAAAGCATTCCCAACAGATGGCCATCCAGCCTCTGCTTAAAAACCTCCAAAGAAGGAGACTCCACACCACTGCCAGACAGCTCTGACCATCAGGAAATTCTTCCTGAGGTTCAAGTGGAATCTCCTTTCCTGTAGCTTGAATCCATTGCTCCTTGTCCTAGTCTCTGGAGCGGCAGAGAACAAGCCCGCTCCCTCCTCAATATGACATCCCTTCAAATATTTAAACATGGCTATCATGTCCCCTCTTAACCTTCTCTTATGCAGACTAAACATACCCAGCTCCCTAAGTCGTTTTTCATAGGGCATGGCTTCCAGACCATTCACCATTTTGGTCACCCTCCTCTGGACACATTCCCACTTGTTGACAGCCTTCTTGAATTGAGATGCCCAGAACTGGATGCAGTATTCCAAAAGAGGCCTAACCAATGCAGAATAGAGTGGTACCATTACCTCCCTCGATCTAGACACCATACTCCTAGTTGTGCTCTTGTCCTTCCTCTCAGCAAATGTGTGGTTGTTTAGACCAGTTTGGGTGCTAGGGAAGACAAAGGGTGGGAAAAAGAAATACTAGGAGAACTTCTCATCCAGGTTTAAAAAGAACACCAAAACAGGGAGAAAGGGATAGGTTCAGCAGGTGGTTAATGAGAAGGAGTAAGTGAAAAAAAATAGCAGTAGAAGAGCACAAAATCACAGCCTAGTGTAGGGAGAAGGATAAAGCAAGCAGGGATTGATTCTTCACTAGACAAGAATGAAATCAAAGAAGTCAAGCAAAACAATAGCAGTTTTGTATTTTAGGGAGGCAAAGAAGTTGTTGGGGAAAAATGAAAAAGGAGAGGCAGAGCCTCTGACACCAGTAGGAATAGCTTGGAAGGAGAGTTTGACAAAGTGCAGGGAGGAAATGGAGAGGGAGAGAAAAAGAGCGCACTTTGAGCATATTTACCAATCACAAGGATCATGTGTGGTCTGAGGATGTGTGGAGTATAGGATACACCAGTTCAGAGCCAAACTGGAGCTCTATCTGGGGCAGCTGTCTTTTTCCTAGATTATTTCCTGGTGAATTACATAAGGATGCTTTCAAATTTTGTTTCGGTAGAATTCTTGTCTCTTAACTCTAATTTCCCATTATTTACCCCACATTCTAATACATATTGAGTCTCCAATCTGGGAGACCGAGTGTGGTGTAGTGGTTTGAGCATACCCGGAAACCAGGGTTCAATTTTCTGCTTGGCCATGGAAACCAACTGGGTGACGTTGGGTATGTCTCAGACCCCAGAAAATCTCTTGATTAGGTTCACCTTAGAGTTGCCATAAATCAGAAATGACTTGAAGACACACAACAACTACAAGCCTAATCTGACGAAGGAACCCCACCTACCTTACCATCATTAACAGGACTCTAATTATCCTGGAGTAATTTCCCCGCAGTATCTGTCATGATTTTTTAGCCTGTTCTACTGTGCTGTCCCAGATGTGGAATGCTCTCCCCTTAGAGGCCTGATTTGTGCTGAGACTTTTGTTATTCCAGTGCCAGTTATGCCTCTAAACAAGCTTTTAATTAAATTCACTATTTTTTTATTATTAGATTCTTTGGGGTCTGTGTATTCTGCCTAAATCATGGTTTTAAAACATTTCAGCTTTTTTAACAGTTGTTAATTGTTTTTGAGATTGTTTAAATTCTCTTTATCTTTTAAACATTCAAAATTATTTTAAATTATCTAGTTGATTGTTTGAGCATGGTACCCTAATATCTGATTTAGAGTGGGATATAAATATTTTAATGAAATAAAATTGTAACAATATCACTCCCAGCTCAATTATACATCATTGTTGTGACATTAGTGAATACCCTCATGTCCCAGATCAAAGCAACAAGAATTTCCTCTTCTAGGGTTAAGAGGGGCGAGATATGACCTTGGTAGTCTGGGCAATACATCTCAAACTAACTTATGTTGGAGTCCCAATTATTTTTGTTCCTAACATGCCATGGAATGGTGCAATATTTGTGCCCATTCACTACAATTTCTGGAAGCATTCCAGGGAGCAGCAATGAATGGTTCAGAGACTTGGAAGAGTCCATTGATCACCATTGTGAGTAGTGCTAGTCTAAGGGTACTAACAGGAACTTTGCCAATCTGAGTAGGATAAGACCTACTTTATCTCTTAACTCGCTATCCGTGGAAGAGTGCAGTTTTACTATGTCCATCATAGTGTTCTGTGGACTTTCAGGATTTCAAACTAAATCAGTGTATTCTGGTACCCAGGAAGCCCGACTGGGGTATCTAAGGGAAGGAGGGACCACAATAACTTTGTGCAAGCAAGCCAGCTGGCTACCACAACCAATTCCAGTGCCTCAGACTGCTTCTGGCTTTCTTAGGGCTTACTATCCAGTTATGAAAAGTTTGTTCTATTCCACAACGTTGTTAATTTATGGAAGACAAATCACATTCTCTGGGGGTAGTTGTGTTTCTTTTCCCACTCAGGATGTTGCCATGAGATATGTCTTCACTAAATGGCTGTTTGTTTGTTTTTATCTTAAAGCATATATCCTTGTTGCCAAGAACTTAGGTTCTATGCAGTGGCTGGCCCTACAAGATCACCTCAGGCTCAAAAATGAAAAGCAAGTGTCTCTTCAGATGACTTCATACCAGCATTTCATTAATAAAAGTAGGGTTACCCTAATCCTTGTTTTAGGGCTTAAAAGGGCTTTTAAAAAAAAAAAATCAGCTGAAGGCAAAGTTAGCCACTTATCAGGTTGCTAAGCAGAGCTAGAAAAGTTACTTTTAAGTAGACTGTGGAAATGTAACATTTTAGACTAAAACTACCAAAATTCTCCAAGCTCTGTTTTTACAAAAGATGAATATAGCAGCATTTAGAAGCCATCCACAGCTGCAAGGAGGTAGGATAGTGCTTTGGGACCTAGGGCATCATCCTATCACTGCTCAGCTATGCTAGTGTATTCATCCTTCTGTAAGGTAACTTTTCAAGTTCTGGAAAATAGGGACTGTCCCTGTCAAGGACTGCAAGAGTGTACACATTTAGAGTCTAAATGTTAGACTAACTAGAACTGCTGATCCTAATCACACAGCTTAATCAATGGATGCTTGGCAGGGCTTTAATGCAATAAATCATCTCAAACTAGGCAGCAGGTTCACTTAGAAGAATTATAGGTTGCATGAATAACTTGCTGGTGACTTGAGTTCCTAAGGAGCCTTCACAGGGCAGGAATGTGCAGCAGTCTCCATATAATTGATGGACCACTCAACACAAGTGTGAAAGTGTCTGAACAAACATAAAGATGAGAAGAAGAGCAGAAAAGACTTAAGAAAATAGGCTAACAGCAGGTATGTCACTGGATAAGAAATTGTTGGAACAGATGCAGAAAAGTCATGCCTCACACTAGTTCACTGTACACCAGAACTATGTTTAACACCTGAAATCTCCAATTTAGAGGCAAAATAATGGAAAGTCAAAACTTTTGCATTAGTACTTCTTTTTAAAATTTGTCTCTACAGAAGATCACCATTCTGCACATTCCTTTTCTTTCCTACTGTAGGATGTTTTAAAGTTCTAACACCCAATTCAGAAAACACAATATTAAATCAAAATATGTATTTACAGATTTTTCCCCTCTTGTCTTTAAGGCCTTAATAATTTCTAAATGTTTCCACTTATCTTAATAACTTGGGAACCACATTTTGTCATCTTGCAAACCCACTTTTCCCACAATTCCTTCCTTGGTGCAAGGAGCACTGAATTAGAAATACAGTGGGCCCTCAAAATTTGTAAGGGTTAGGAGTGTGAGATAGTCACAAAAGTGGAAGAACCACAAATATCTTAAGCCTTTGCTGTCTGTCTTCCTCCCTTGCTCACAAAAAGGCCCAGGCAGTAGGCAGGTGCTAGATAGAAGGTAGCAGACTGGCACTGGACTGTGTCACTCTGACCTCCCCCCACCTGCCCTGCCCACTCTGAGCTGCTAACTAGGCCACAGAGACTACCACCACTCTGCCGTGGCCTTGTCCCTATGGGGATGTGCCTGAGTCTGACCACTGTTTACTTTACCCTCTCTCAGAGCTCTACTTTTCCATCCTCCTCTGCCACCACTTCTTTTTCTCTCTCCTGCATGCACCAGGCAGCTTTGATGAGTAACTGGCACACAACTGGCGGTAGAGCAGTTACTGGGTGAGGAAGAGGTGACAGCAGAGCCCTGGCTTTCTGAGGCCACCTTTGTGGAGAGGCCCGAGCTACCACTTGCACACAAGAGGGAGAAGATGAGGTGGCAACAAAATAGGATGGAGAGGCGCAACTGTGGGTATATTAAAAAATAGTGTATGGCAGCAGTGAAGGTGGTAGGAAATACATAATCCGTGAATAATCAATTCTGTGGAAAAGAAACCCACAAATGATGAGGGTGAATGGTACAGATGTTCACACAAACAGACACACAGAAGTAATTGTCTGGATTATCTCTTTTGTTTCCTTGGAGATCATGAGATGCCTGAAACGGAAACAACAAGATGGATGAAATCCATCAGAGGAATTATGTTTATAATCATGCTTTCTGTGATCTGGGCTGGGTCCTCATCCAATGGTTCTCAAACAGTATTATATTGACTGTTGGACTGTGTGACACAAAAATAGTTTTAACTGTGTAACATTGACTAAGAATGCACTCTTATGACATAAAATGGGCTCTTTGTTTCTGTCATAGGCCATTTCCGCACTAGACTGTTACAGCACTATTATTCCACTTTCAACATCTTATGGAATCCTAGGGTTTGCAATCTAGTGAGGAAATGGCCATAGTGAGATGCAGGTTCTTTGATAAGAGAGATTGGTGGGATGTATGATGCATGAAAAACTGACAACCTGGGTCATCCAAATTATTTGAGCATCTAAGGTAGAAAAGCCCACGTGACAATAAAAATACAATAGAAATTCAAATAAATAATTCCTTGATTTTCTTCGTAAACATGATAGACACCTCATTCTGCCTAATGATAGGGCTGGACCTTGTCGAACATCCAAGCAACAGATTAATGGATAGGCAATTTATTGACCAACAGGATATTCTTCCAATATCATGTGTGATCCAACAGCCATTGCATTCTCAACTGTTGTTCTATAGAACCATGGCAAATGATACTTTTTTGTGTGCTACTTTTTCATGGTTCCTATAGAAATCCTGAGAGCCAGTGTGGCATACTGATTTGGATGTTGGACCAGGGCGCTGGAGACCGGGCTTTGAATCCCTATGGAAACCCACTGGGTGACCCTGGGCAAGTCACATTCTCTCAGCCTCAGAAGAAGGCAAAAACACCCTCCTCCCATAAAATCTTTCAAGAAAACCCTGTGACAGGTTTGTCTTAGGGTTGTCACAAATTGTAAATGATTTGAAGGCAAACAACAACACAGCAGTCCTAACAACACTACAATAATAGATGGGGGTGTTAATATGAAAGCTGCAAATATGGTACTTCTAGAGAAGGCTCTTATTGGAAAATCACTTTGCCTCATTCACGGAATTTTATGGAGGACCAAGAAATCTTTATCATCCATTTCTAAATCTCTTATGCTTTCTCACTACTATGACTGCTACTGCTACTGCTACTGCTACTTATTCCTAGGGAAAAAACTGGTAAGGAGGATATGATGACATAGCAATCTAATATCATTGGACTGTATTTTTCTTGTAACAAAAATTATTTATGGTTGATACATTGGGAATTGTGCCAACACACACAGCCACAGGAAAGTACCAGAGTTTGGTTCTTGGGGGGGGAATTAAATACAGCTCCCAGAATTCCCCCAAAGTGTGGCCAATGGCCACACTGGCTAGAAGATTCTGGTAACTATTGTTGTTGTTGATATTGTTATTGCTATTATTATTATTATTAATATTATTATTATTCACACTCTGCAAGAGGCCTAAATCCAGCTGCTAGCGTCAGCTAAACTAGATCTATTGAAAAAATGGTGCTTACATAAATGCTGACTTATCAAATCCCCATTTGAGACCAGAAACTGGGTTTAAAGAAGGATTGAGAATCATGTGGCCTTCCAGATTTTTTTTTTGTCATAAACTCTCAATATTTCTCGTTGGCTAAACTGACTGGGTCTGCTGGGAGTTGTATGATTCACATCCCTGATTTAGAGTTTTCAGGAATTCCAAGATGCTTAAAATATTCTGGGACACACCCTGGGACATATTGCAATAAAAATATTCTGGAACACACCCTGGGACATATTGCAAATGGCGTTTAAAGGTGTTCTTTAGGGGAGGATAATAGCATCGGAATAGCTTTAGTTCCAGAGGAGCAAAGAGTACATTGCTGGCTATTTATTTACAGTTGGTTGAAAGTCAATTGTAAAAATGAACCACCATTTAGAGTAAAACTGATGGAGGGAAGGAGAAAGGGTGGTAAGAGCTGGAAGAATCAATGGCCAGGTTAAATGCCATCAACAAATCTTTCAGTGACTTCATCAAGCAACCAACAGCTACAAGACCATACAACATAAAGATTCTTGAAATTAATCCTTCCTGATTCAAAATAGAAGAGCAAATCTCTCTCTCTCCCTCCCGACACACACACTTATTATTAAATTTCTCTTCTGCTCTCAAATTATAATTTGCTCTTCTAGATTGCAGGTCACTCAGACCAATCTGGAGGACATTTTTTCCCCTTCTCTTCCCCTCCGCCCTCCTCACCCCTTATTCTTTTCATTCAGACAGCAGTATTGATGAAGACCTCAGGAAAAAAAAATACCAGAGCCCAAGACACTTTGATGGCCTTTCCACTGTGTAATTATACTTACTCTTGATAACACTAAAGACATGCCTTATTGGTACTGGCAAGGGCTGCCTTCCTATTCAGTGCGAGATGGATTGTTTCTGCAGGCCGTGATGGCCTTCAAATTATCTGAGCACAGAAAAGAGAGCAGAGTGAATTTTATTTTAACTCATTTTATTTCTAAATTTATTTCCCAGTAGCTAGAAGGTGATGACTGCCCTAGCAGTCAAGTCAATTGTTATCTGTGGGACTTGATTATGTTTAGACCCAGTCTCTCATTTTGAGCAAGACACAGTTAATGAGGAGAGAAATGAAAAGTGCATTGAGTCACAGTGTGTTTGTGGTAATTTGTGACACATTCACTCTACTCAGTTCTTTGTTTATTCCTCTTCCCCCTCCTCATCGTCTCCCCCATTCGGGTCCTGTAGAAAAAGGGAGCAGATAAGTGAATTCAGTGGTAGACAGTTAAGGATGTTGAAAGTAATGAATCTATATCTCTCTATCTCTTTTTCCATTGTTGGCAGTAATTGGAGCAGTGTTCATCTATACAGTAAAATGCCAGCGAAGCCCATCTTAACGAAACATCTTTTTCCTCCCATTATTTTTCAACACATTTTTCATTGGCATGGTTAGGTTTTTTTTTTTTTGTCACTAGCACTCTGTGTGTGTGTGTGTGTGCATGTGTGCATCCAGCTCTTTTCCACTTTTCTAAATAATAGTCCATTAAACAGTTCACAGTGTGTGTTCAATAGAAATGTAAAAAAGCGATTGGATGATACTAATTAAGGAGAGATTTTGTTTCCACTTACTGCAGTTCAATGGTGGGTTACATTTAAGCCGGGGGTTTGTGATGAGTTTGAACACAAAAGAACAGCTGTGCTAAATACATATTTCAAAGCATATAGGTAGGTCAAATAAATCTTTTCTTGTCTTCCTGGGAAGTACAGTTAAACATAAGTCATCAGCTAATTAAAGAAAATAATTGCGAAATTAAGAAAAATAGTAATGTTGCTTCATCAAAAATTCTTTTACTGGTGGCTGTAGAGAGAGTTGAATCTGAAATACTACTGAGAAGAATAGAAAATTCATTTGTATTTAGGATGTTTGACATTCTCCCATATGTTCATTTTATTATGATGGAGGATCAGTCACATTCAGCTCAAGACATCTTGCCATGTGAAGCAAAGAACAAGATGGTGCCCCCTCCCATTACATGTAGAAATGCTGAGTGGACTGGCAGTTGAATCTCTTCACAATCTTGGCAATGACAGAGCATTCTCCATCTCACCTGAAGGTAGCAGACTAACTTGGGGGGTGTGGGAGAAGCTGCTTAGCCCATAACTCTCTTGTCTAACTTCATAGTGCTAGAAAGTGAAATACAAAAGAGCCTCAGGTCTACATTATCACAGCATGTTTGGAATGTGAATTATGCCCTTACTCATTGCTTTTTCATATAATTTTATTATATCCACATCTTATGACAATTTATAATAATATATATTTCTGTATAATTAATACCTTCAGTAATATGAATCTCTTTCAATAGATGATAATAGATAGATAGATAGATAGATAGATAGATAGATAGATAGATAGATAGACGTTCAGCTACAGATCACACACCTAACACTTCTGTATATTTTAACCTATATTTTTTTGTTTCAACGATACAGTGCGGTGTGTTTAGTTCTTGAAGTAAAAAAGCTATCTTCATGTGAAGTGGAAGAAAACCATGAAAATTCATACCAGATAGATCAATTAGAATGAGCTTGGATTTTTGTTGGCACTCCCTTGATCTTTAGAAACAACATTCTGAGAAATTCACCAAGCTGTCTTCAAATAATATAATAAGCCCTGGATCCATATGACAGGAGACTAAAAGAGGAAATGTGTTTTTAGGCTCACAAAGTAAATATTTAAAAATCAAAACTATTTTAAAGTTTTAAACCATCTTGAAGACTACTGGCTGAATTTGATATAAAAGTCTGTGAATGCACAAAAATACTATGATTAGGATTTTCCTTGTCATTATCATCGTCTTCATTGTCATTGTCCCTACACTAAGTTTCCTTTTGAGAGATCAGATTAACATACAGTGTTCTTTTATCTTCAGAGCAAAGCCCTGTGAGGTAGGGGAGAGAAAGAATGACTGTCCACAGGTCGCCCAGGTTTTGAACCTAGGTCTCTCTAGTCCTAGCATGAACCTCTACACACTATACCATGCTAGCTCTCAAATTACCCCACCTGCATTTAATGAATGGTCCACCTGGTCCTATGCTCATTCTTCAGTGGTGACCATTCTATATGAAAACAGAATGAGACAGCTATCTACCCTTCCTTGGCTACAGCATTTCGTATCTAGAGATATAATATCTCTGATGTCTTTGAGTATGGTTATCAGAGCTGCGATTTTCTGGATGGGAGTCAAGGGTGCCACCTGAACTTTTGACTATACTAAATTTATTTTATTAATTTTAATAATTCATGGAATGTATACTCTAGCTTTCTCCCCAGCATGAGATTTAAGGTGGCTCCTAATGAGGCTGAAGGGGGGAAATGGAAAGAAAACACAAAGTTCAAATATTGAGTCATAGGTAAATTTAACAATTTAAAACACATCAATAAGCACATCAATGAAGGAAATACAACACTGTTTCAACAGAAAGCTGTTTCCTCTACAACCAGATATCTTCTTTGCACAGGACAAAATGTTCATGATAGAAGGGGAAAGGCTATGCTGCTTCTCCACTGCATGAACTGGAGTGCCAAATTTACTGCATACTGGCAAGAAGGCTCAAGGATTTTATTGATTTGTGCCTTTAAATGGTTCAGCCAGAGTTACATTGTTACCCTGTGTAATACCTGTTTCAGAATAATATATTTCAAAATATTGCAGTATACTTCTCAGCTCAAAAATTGTACTAAACTCTATCTAAAAGTATGTATTTCAGGGTACAGTGCATAGTAAGATGTATATTTTGTGAAAAGATATTTTAAAACAAAGTGATTTTTCATGTTTGTCAGATTTTTTTTTAAAAAATTACATATTTATGTGTACACATGGTGAAATAGATTTATGAATGCAGAAATGATATGGATCCAAAGCATGCTGATCCCAGCATCCAAGTATTCTGTGTCATGATGCTTATTCTGGAATCTCTTTAACAGACAATGTTCACAGTCCTGTGTATGTGATATTAACCACAGGAACAGTTTATGGCAACCAAAGAAGAGTGAAGGGATACCTAGAACATCCACTCCTTAGTTACTTTCATCACATAGAAATCAACATCCCTGGAAATGAAGGTTACTCTTTACATGGAGGTTCTCCATGCAGACAGAAACCCTGGAGAATAATGGATTTTGCTCATATGGAAACCCTCCATATCAAGTGGAAAATCTTCGGACTTTCCATGTGAGTAGGGATTGAAAGACTATTCAAAACTAATTTTAAAAAGTTTGAAAAATGTGTTTTTCAAGTGTCGGAACACACTAATGAGAAAAATTCTGGACTGGTAAGGTCTTTCTAGGGTGAGATTTATTCTATGCAGAGTTTGTTTTTTTCTGCAAAAGAAACAGTATTTCCTGTGCCAAAAAGGTTGTTTCCTGCATAGAAAATTCTGTTTTCCAAGAAAAACAATACCATGTGTAAATTCTACACAAAACTGGTCCTGAACTGAGAGTAAACTTCAAAAAACTCTTCAGTAGGAAGACAATTAAGTTCCTTGTTGCTTTTTTTTAGAAGAAAATTAGAAAAGAATTACATCTCCAAAATAAAGCAATGACTGAAAGTAGTAGAGCTAGATGCTCTACCTCCTGTTCCCATCTAGCAGCTCCTTAAGGATAAACAGATTTGCTTCACAAAAGCTCATGCCATAATAAATACATTTGTTTTTAAGATGTCACAGGACTTTGCAACAGAATTAGCTGCAACAGATTAACACAGCTATCTAACTGGAAATCAGAAATCATGCAAGGAGCAAATAATAGCAATAGCATTTATTTCTATACCTCCTATCAACTAAGTGTTATCTAAGCGGTTTACAATGTATTTTTAGCTAATTGCCCCCAACAAGCTGGGTACTCATTTTACCGACCTACAAAAGGATGGAAGGCTGAGTCAACCTTGGAGCCTCGTAGGATCGAACTCACAACCTTGTTGTTGCAGTACTGGCATTTAACCACTGCACCACCAAGGCTCCATCAGAACAATGATAGATGATCATCTTTGGAAAAGCTGTGCTTCTTAATATGTGATTTTAACACATAAAACTATTGGCTTTTGCCTGATGCTTGTGTGCAGATGATGTTTGTTATGTATCTATATAATGACTGATTGCTAATTTTCATAAATTTTTGACTAAATGGAAATGAAATTTTCTAAAAGTCTATACATAAGTGGTACAAATTCATCAGAAGTGAACATACTGACACATCGTAGCAATCATACATAAGATGTCTATAAGTACAGAAAAAAACAAGTAACAGTTCAGTTCTATATGTGTCGACTCAGAAGTAGCCCTACTTGGATTAGTGAGATTTATTCCTATGACATTGTGTCTAGTATTCCACTCAAAATAAAAATTCAGATAGAGATCACCATTAACAAGGTAATGTTAACTATAGCCCTTTATAACTTGTAATTTCTGCTCCTGTGCTGTCTCAAGCAAACATGTTGACTGAGAAATATTTAACAACAAAAGAAGATCCTGTTGAGAGAAATGGTGATATGAATAGCAATGCTTTCTAGAAATGCAAAGAAACTGGGATTTAAAATGTTCATAATGGGTCTTTGTAACAAATTCCTGTTGCTTAGCAGACCGACACATTCAGCTTTCTGGAAATCTCTTTATTAACCTATTGGTTATCACCACTATTCTCACTCTGATTTCCATAAGGAAACTTTTTTTATGGCATAATCCATTAAAAATTAATCAACCCATTTCTGTGCAAATCTCTGTGACATGCGTTCTTTGATGCTATGAGTGTTGAAATAACCTTTCTTCTTTATTATGAAATGACACAAGTAGAACTTTCTAATTGGGTGTCGTTGCTGTCTATAAAATCCTAGAAATGTACTGGGCTGCTTCCTTTCTATCCAAATTATTAACATTTTGGGCAAAGGACAGCAATTTATTGTTGAATTTCTGCATACCTTTTAAGGATTAAAATCATTCATGGTTGCTGTTGTGGCATGATTGTGGGAAAGGATGTGTATGACCCAGTACCATTCTAATTGCATACAACAAATATGTTGTCAGTGACAACCAACCCTCGATGTTGATAAACAGCCTCATGTGCATCAGTAGGAAATGAACTGAGCAATTTAACTAGGAAGGACTTGGGATGTAAATCTTCACAAATTTCATTCTTGCAGGCAGAATGAATACTTTTACCTTTTTTCTCCATGATGTTTTCTGCTCAGAAATATCACTTTCTGTTCAGGAAATACTGTTTTCTATGGGGAAAAAAAAGATTATTGGCATCCTGTGATGCAGTTACAAATGTGCAACCAGAGTTATTGATCCATGACTACTTTGTATTCAGCCATGCTCTGTATTCCTGATTATGGCACTGTTGCCACATTTGCAAATGCCTCCCAAACCCATCTTAACAGCCAGTTGCAGCAGCAAGTAATGTAGATCTGTTCTGCTGGTGAAATCAGAACAGAAAGAGTACCCCTACCACGATTCCTCATCAAACTGCAAATTGCTGGCAGAAGGTGGTTGAAAACATCATTCTGCTGTGCCCCAATCACCAGCAGAAAAGATCTCTGTTGTTCAATGCAGCTGTTGACTGTTAAGGTAGGTTTGAGGAGACAGGTCAGGAGGAGAAACATAGTTATGCATTTGTAACTGCAGCTATGTAGGTTCTTGGCAGATATTTTCTATGCAAAAGCTGCTATTTTTTACAGGCAAAAAACCCACATGTACATTCTTTCTGTGGAATATATCTCCAAAAGATTCTTACCTGTATAGGATTCTCCTCATCAGCATTTCCTAATACTTAAGAAAATTGCTTTTTAAATATTTCAAAAAAATGTTTTAATACTCATTCCTTCCCTGGGAGGACTCCATGATGGATTTAGTCAGAACAATGCATAGCCTTCCTTTTGGCCCAGAAGTCCCCCAAAACAACGTACAACAAATATTAATAGAAAACTTAATTCAGCTCAAAACAACAAAAGTCCAGTAACAGCACAAATTTCTCTTCTCTTCTTTGGTTTCTGAATATATCTGCCCTTCCTTTCAGTTCTCTCCACAAGACTCCATATGAAAATACAATAAAAATAACCAGATTAACAAGATCTCCTTTGGAAGATTTGTTTTAAGAGAAATGGGGAACTCAAGGTGTGCTTGATGTTGTGGCCCACAATTCTCATTGTTCCTCACCAATTGCTGTACCTGCTAGAGCAGATGGGTGTTGCATTTCACCATCAGAAGGGCCACCCACTTCTGCACTGTGGTTTCTACCCTGAAGATGAATGACGATGGTGGTGATAATATCAAAGCCTTTATAACAATTAAATAATTACACCAGTAGTATTAGGAAGCATAGACCAATTCATTTCAACTGCCATGGTTCCATCCTGTGAAATCCTGGAGTTTGTAATCCGTCAAGCCAATAGAGTGCTCTGCCAGAAAATTTGAAATGTCCGTCTCTAAACAGCCAGTCCCCAGGATTTCACTGGACAGAACCATAGTAGTTAAAGTGGAATAACAGTACTATAACTGTGTAGAATAAACAGACATGTGGCCAAAGAGAAGCTTAGCATTCTCCTGACTGTTCTGTTTCGTTGAGAACAGAGGTGGAAAGATTATTCAAAGTATTGGGACAGGGGGATAGGAGGAGACTTCTTAAACACCCAAAAACTCAACTGAGAAAAATATTTCTCAAGTCTTTTTTCCCCCACAGTTCTTCAACTGACTCAAGGATTACATGTTTCTTCTTCCCTTCCCCCATCACAGCCTTTATGACTGATCAGAGGACACAGGTAGTAAAGAGGATTGCCATCAGTATATCTAAGACACCACAGTTACTTCATCCTGAAGGACCTCTGCAAGATCCCAATGAGGTCACAAATTATGGTTGCATCAGTATGTGCCAACTAGGATGGTCAATCCTCCTTCCTCGGCTGCCCTCCATCTCCTTCTGACAACATGGCCATTACATTCCCCTTTGTTCACCTCACTCTGGCTACCACATGGGATAGAGCTAATAGCCAAGTAAGACTAGTCCATCAGGTGCTATGATAGCCATTGACAATCAATGGCTTACCTCCCACTGTGTTTTTTAAAAAAGTATTTTAGCAAACAATAAATATGTGAGCAGATAAACTACCAAAATAATTTTTTTTTACCACACACACATCATTCTGCTGCAAAGAAACACTCTCAACCTCAGCCAGAACTAATACAAGGTTGGAGAACAAACATAGCTTAGATAAACATGCTCAAAACACAGATGAACCATTCAAGCCAGATATCTCATATTGATATGATTTTTTGAGAGGTTTTGAAGGGAAAGAGCCCATGTGGGGAAAATTAGCTTTTACCCTTTACTCAGAAGTGGGGCCTTACACAGTTATAGCACTATGACTTCATTTTAAAAGCTATGAAAACCTTTGGAATTCCTGGCCAGCGAGCTCTAGGGCCTCACCAAACTGCAAGCTTCCAGATACCATAGGATGCAACCATAGCTACAATTGTGTAATGGGAAAGGTTTCGTGCTCAACAACATGTAACTGAATAAGGAGAAATATCAATTTTCAATAGGGAAGAGAGAGTTCTACAGATACCATGGACTGCCAAAAAGACAAATAAATGGTTCTAAGAGGTAAAGAAACCTGAACTCTCCCAAAGTAGCAGCCATTGTACTTTGGACATATTATGAGACAACTTGACTCATTAGAGAAGAAGGTAATGCTCAGCAAAGGGAAAAGCAGTAGGAAAAGAGAAATTTACACTCAGCCACTGAATGTCATATCACAATTAATTGCTGCATCCTTGGAAGGCTTTATTCATTGTGGAGGAAGGAAGAGAATATCATAATCTCCTACAACCAAAAATAATATACATAGACATAGGTTGGACTTACATGAAGGAAGCCATTTTGTGCATCTTTCTTTTTCTGTGTGCATATTTTTATAATCTTTTCTGTGTTTCCAGCTCCCATGTCTTTAAGGACTTGAGGCTGAAAGAAGGACCTTCGTATGATCTCAAAACTCAGACAGTCTCATAATGAAAGATGCAGTCCTTCATACAGGCTTTTATCTAATTCATTCTGATTTTAAATTTGTATAAAATAAGTAAAAGTTACCATAAATCTTCCAAGTGTTTCTTCATGGAAATAAGTGAGACTCCTGTAGCAGAGTGGGGAAACCTGCAACTCTCCAGATTTTAGGGAGATCCAAAGTCTTATCAGACTATCCAACCTGACGATTAATGATGAATAATGAGAATGTAGCAGTTTATCATCTTATAGAGGGCTACAGGTTCTCTCCCCACTACTCTACAGTATCACTTTGTGAATGGCCACTGTTGACAATATTATTGTCACCATCCGTACTTTCTGTGCTTTATTTCTCTCTGACTTCACTGTTTACAAACCCACTCATCAGTCATGTGCACATGATCCTGTAACTCAGAATAACACTTCATACATTTGCCAAAGTGGGCTGTAGTGCACAAAAGCTTCTGTCATAAGCAATGTGGAGGTCTTTAAAGTGTCACAAGATTGTTTCTTCTTGTTTTCTATGGTATGGTGCAGCCCCATGGTTCCCAACCATTCAGAGAAATGACTAACTTTATTACAACATTAAGCACCACATTAGAGGTTAAAGTGAAGTTAATTTTTTACATTTTATTAATGCTTTTTTTTGTACTGAAGTTTTTTTTTGTTTTGTTTTTTTAAAAATAGCTTGCTTTTTTAACATTGTCTTTTAGATGTCCTTTGTTTGCACCAGTGATAGCTGGGTGCAAAATGCAAACTTTTTCAAGATTGGCAGGGCAGGAATCTGTCAAGAGAGAAATAGCTGAAAGTTTAATGATTCAATCAAATTTTTTGAAGACAGTGCATTGTGTTAGGACATAGGAATATATGGCATAGCGATGCCACAAAGTCCAAGCAAATAAGGGTGATCTGCAGATCAATGGTGAATTAACCTTTATTACTTCTTATTAATCTCTAGTATTTGATTTGCATTCATATCTACCAGTGTACTTCTGACATTTAAGATATTGTAGCCTACATTAGCACTCACTTTGGGTTTAGCATCATTAACTGTGCACTGCCGAGGCCCTGGAAATCCCACATTCCCCTTGTCTCTCAGGCTTAAAAAACTCATTTAACACTAAGGTCTAATTAATTAACTGGATTTTTCTGTATTAGTAGAGACTATCCTAAACTGAAAAAAAAGTAAGATGAAATTTAGTTCATAGAAATGAGTTATAATTGCACCCCTTTAAATGTAACGGTGACTTTAGTGCTCCTTTGGTTTTAAAATCACCATTGCAATATAAAAGGACAAATGTGTTTGGCTAGCATGGGAGTGGGGGAAAGGGTATATATTCCCCCTGTGGGCAATAAGCTTTTTCCCCTTTTAATTAAAATATAAATGTAAGCATCCCCAAAAGAAAACCCTTAACCCCCACCCACTTACCCACACACACACGCGATTTTTGTTGCTGTTTAACAGGCTGCTATCTTGATGTTGGGGGAACAGAAGGGGGGGTTGCCCTCATCTTCTGTATCAGATGCAAAAAGTACTTTCACACAACTCCAGATGGTTGATTTACTTTCTATCTGCCTCTTATTTATTTGCATTCTTTCTCGGCTGTTGCAGCATTTATTTTGGTACAGAGTGTGCGTGTACATGCACTTTTCTTTGTTTTCTTTATAGGTGTTTACAAGACAAACTTGTGATGTCAGAACAGAATTCCAAAATGTGTGTAGCCTATTGCAATAGGGAATGAAGAAGAAGGTAGCAGAATCAACAAAAATGACTGGGAACATCTGCTGTCAGTTAGAATGGAAAGAGAATTTACAGAAAGGAGACTTCAGAGGTGGGGGTATGGTGAAAGAGAAGTCAGTTTGATCTGAACTGAATTTATTTTAACCCATTTACTGATGGTGGATGTTTCATATATATTGGACATATGTGTGTGCCTCCTTTCCTCCAAGGAGGCCTGGGTGCAGCTATAGGACTGCTAAGTTTAGCTGTGTTCATTCCCTGAGAGTTCAGGTGCAGTGTCCTTGAAATATCACAGAAGCAAGGTAGGTAAGGGTCTGTGGTGGGCTAGAAAGCTTGTTGAGCCAGATGACTGTGAAAATGGACATGAGGTAACTGGGTAAAATCCAGCCAGCCACGCAACATGACAACGTAGAAGGAAAAAAACTTTTTTGGCATCTGCACTGGTGAACAAATTCACTCAAAACCTTCAGGACTTGCCACCTTTCTGTATCCTGATACCCCAGATGGCCTAATCCAAGCCTTATCCATTTGGTTGGCTAAAGTGTACCCACCTCCTGCTCAAAGATTAGAGACAATAGGCCCTTTCACAACACAATAAAAGCATTATGATTCCACTTTAACTTTTATGGCTTTATCCTATGGAATCCTGGAGTTTGTATTCTGGTGATATGTTAGAGCTCTGGCAGATAATTCTAAATACCTCGTGAAGTTACAAATCCCAGGATTCCATAGGATGAAGTCTTAAAGTTAAAGTGGGATCAAAATGTCATACCTGAGTTTTGAAAAAGGGCCCAAAAATGAGTCAAAGGGAACATAGGCCCTTTCTGCACCCTATCTTGTCCTGTCATGCTCCAGTTGCAATCCCGGCAATGACTCTGCCAGGAAGGGAGCACAACGACAGTGCTCTCCTCCATGCTGGACTGTCTCCCTGTGGAAGGGAACATGACAGACATGCCGTTTCCTTCCGCAGCACAGCCAGGTACTTTCCCAGGCCGCACTGGAGGAGGAAGTGGCATTGTCATGCCTCCTGCCCTTCCACAGGAGAGGTAAGTGTGGGATGGTGGCATGATCACATATCATTAATGGAGAAAACCCATTAATGATTTAATCTGGGATCATGCTGCCTGGGGATGGGAGAGGAGCAGGACTGTGACAACGTCATACAGAAGCATCAATGTGGTCCTGCTCCTATCCTGTCTCCATGCTGGGATGGGAGGACACTGCGGAAAGGGTCATAGTGAGTTACCTGGCTGAGGGTTTAGTTGAACCTGCGTGTTTTCTGGGTCTAATCTTGCTCTGATCTTTCCCCTTTTCTCTCTATCTCTTTGCCTTCACTTACTAAGCAGCAGAGTGAGTATTTTGTCATGTATGCATTTTCTCAGAATTTCTTGTTCAATTTTTGTTGACAAGATACTTATTTCAGTGGTGTGAGCCCAGCTCTCAATCCAGCACTCTGGCCATTACATAGTACTTTCCCTCTTTCAGTACTCACAAGACTGAGGCTGGCTCCTCACTGATGGTGGCGGAGCGAAGGCGCCTTTCGACACTGATTCACGGGCGAGTTGCTCTCTGCTGCCACTCGCAGGCCGCTCTCCAGAATTGCACCCAGGGGTGCCCGCTCGTTCATTAGTGCCTCTCTCCGCCTCTGTCACTGCCAAACACTGCCCATTTCCGCACTACACTCTTATAGTGTGATTATTCCACTTTCAACATCCTATGGAATCCTGGGGTTTGCAGTTTCGGGAGGGGCCACTTGGCCCCTCCCGAAACTGCAAACCCCAGAATTCCATAGGATGTTGAAAGTGGAATAATCGTGCTATCAGAATATAGTGCGGAAATGGCCTGCCTCAAGACAGTAGTTTCATATTTGGTTTCTGGCTAGATTGGTATATTTGGTTTCTGGTTAGAATTCTGACTGCTTATATATAGGTATTAAGCGTATTTAGTTACTTAATAAATGAATACTATATGTATCCATAGTACTGTTGCTTTTCCTTGTTATCTAGCACTTAAATAAGTCCCATTGAATTCAGTGGGTCTCACTGCCAAACAAGTAAGTAAGGAATGCCACCTTAAACTCTGTTGTGCTTCTTGTGGTAAAAGGTTGTTATTCTCATTTCAAAGAACTGGAAGACTGGCTGAGAAATAATGAATTCACAGAAGCTACATAGGTGGTAATTTATTAAACCCTATTTTTTTAAAAAAGGGGGGGCAGTAGAGTGCCCTCTTGAAAGCCCTTTCTTTAGAAACAGTAATTTCTTAAAAGCCTGTCAGGTTTTTTTAAAAAAGCTTTATCTGCTGACAGAAAGACAACAAGAAGTCTCATGCAGAAGACATGAAAGTAACACAAACTAAGGCTTGCCAGGATGAAACCTGATTTAGTCATGCCTGGATAGGACATTTTCATGAAACAACATTCCCCCCCCCCCGAAAACTGAATATTGGGCAGTGGAATCAAAATCTCCACTTCCAAAATAAAACAGTTTTGTGAAAAAGTCTTGTTATACTACACACAAAAAACTTTTTTTGCACAATTGATTATTTTTTTAAGTCATTGAAAAATTCACAAAACTTCTTGTAATGTCTCCCACTGGAGAGAAAACTTCTGAAAATCATTCATTCTTGCCTAAAAGAATGAAATAAGAAAAGAATCGCATCTCTTGTATGAAACCACCATATGCCAAATAGTTGTACTGGACATGAAGTCCTTTATTCTTCAGGGTTCTGTGAGTAACTTCAGAACCAAACAAGTATAGCTAACCAAATTGCACATTCCCTTTGACATTAGGTTGTCAACATGTCTTCACTGCAACCCAAATGATGTCGCATGGGAACCCAGCAATTAACAGAAATAAAAATAAGTGTCTGTCAAATAATCCAAGAAATGCAAAGAAAAAGCTTGCCTGCTATAACATTAGAGTTTAAAAGACCACAGGCCTTTCCACACTACACAGTTACAGTGCTGCTATTCCACTTTCAATGTCCTATGGAATCCTGGGCCCTTTTCGCATGGCATTTCGGAAGCGAAAGGGCCCCTTCAGCATCATGTAAATGTGAGGAGCAGTCCACACGACACACTCACATTTACGAGATGCTCAAGAGCCTAACACGGACCGCACGTGCATTTTTTAATTTTCGGCTTAAAGCCAAAAATGCTGCATGGTCACGCACCGCTCCAGGGCCCTGCGCACACTTACCTGGCGTGTGGAGCCTCGGAAGCCAGGCCAGTCACACATCCTTTCCTCAGTGCAGCCTGTGAGGTCCCAGGCTGCACTGCAAACGGAAGAGGTGGGGCGTTCACGCAACAAAGAAGGAGCTGCGGAGCAAAAGCAGGAGAGATGCGACAGCATTCCTCCCAAGCCTTCATGCGTGAACCGAGCAGCCCAGCACCGGGAAAAGGTAAGGTGCGAAAAGGGCCCTGGTGTTTGCAGTTTAGGGAAGGGTATTTAGAAGTCTCAGCAAGACAGCTCTTTGGCCTCAGTAAACCCAGAATTCCACAGAATGTTGAAAGTGGAATAATAGCACTGTAACAGTGTAGGGCTTAAAGGTCCCACATGATACTCTCCAGTTGTCCCAATTTGGTAGGGACATTCCTGGTTAATCCTCTGTTGTCCCGCTTTTTCAGCTGCTTTTAAAATGTCCCACATTCTCTGTCCTCCCCCCATATTCCCCCTTTGTCGTTACTTCAGCTTACTTCAGTTGCCACAAACTGATTCAAAGTGCAAAACTTGTGTACAAGTGCAAAACTTGTGTAAGCTCAGTTAACTTGGCAGGGGGAGAGGACAGGAGGTGTGTAATCTTACCCTTACTTCTCAGCTCAGGCAAAAGCAAACTGCTGCAGCCTCTCCTAACTTGTCTGTTCTTCCTCATTCATAACTTCTGTGATCTTGACCACACTTTGATTTGCTTGGCCACACATATCCTGGTTTTCATCTATGAAATGTTGGAGACTTTGGCATGTTCATGCTCTACTGTACACTTTGTGCTGGCAAAGGGGAGGAAAGTTAGTGAGGTTGAGCACCTTCACCAGGACTTGGAAGACCTCAGTCCAAATCTCCCCTCAGTTCCAAAGCTCACTGGATGACTTTGAACCAGTCACTATAATCCCATTTGGATATTCAAAAAGCAATTTACAAGCATGCACAAGCATGTGAGGCTACCCTACTTGCTCCTGAAGCTTTAAATGTTACATAGCAATATTCCCCAAATTTTCTTGCACTCACTGTGAATATTTATAGAGACAATGCTTTCATAAATAGATGGGTAAGCTCCCACACAAACTAGAACTCTTTTCCGCTGAGGTTCCAGCTTGCACAGATGCCTCCATTAATGCAGCTCTGAGTGTAAAGACCTCTTCTCAAGAAACATTTGTGATGAACACACAGGGGCTGGAGAATAGTTAAGGAACATATGAAACATGCAGAACTAGATAGTGCAGACACAGGAAATTCATGAGTTTCTTAGCAAAAGGACTTGATAATTCTTAGGAGAGTGCAGGGGTGTCTCCAGTGAAATCCAGCAAAGCCTGACTCCTCTTTAATGTTTACCAGCAAAGGTCTGGGTTTTAGTTTGCAGATCTGTGGCTCAGGTGGTGCAGAAGTCAATTCAGAAGATATAAAAGAGAAGTAAGCTGGAAGATTTTTGCTTGAATAGTATTGTTAAGTTTGAGGGTGGTTGAGGTTCCAGGTAGCTGCTAAGAGAGAAATCTCTGAACAAGTAGCGCTGGTGGAGGAGAAAGTTTGATGTGGTGGTGTGAGACAGCTTTAAAGTTAAGCACTCTCTCTGCTCTTTCCCAGCCAGTGCAAGAGTTCACTGGTTCAGCTTGAAGATGTCCCTAACGGTGTAATGGTTGTACAGTACTGGGCAGCAAAAGGCCAGGAGCAAGGAGAGGGGACTAGAGAGAGATATGATAGTTGGATACATTTGAACCCTTCATGTTGTTTGGAAAGGGAGTATCAACACTGTGACTTAGGTTGCAGAAGCTGCAACACTTTTGGAAAAATCTCCTAGGCCCTTTCCACATGAGGCGAAATGCATGCATGCACCTCTCTGCATGTACTCAACAGCCCCATGCACCTCTCTGTGTCTCATCACCACTCCCACGCGATGGAAGTTTGCACCGTTTCTTACCGTATTTCAATAATGCAGTTTTCCTTCATTGTTTTCCACACAGCCCCTCGTTTTGATACATTTTCCTGCAGAGGAGTGTGAATTCATGCATCCGCACTACCTCATCACTGGCCACTCCCCCGACTCCCCTCACTCCGCCCTGGTGGCTGTGATTGGATTTTTTTTTTTTTTTTTCTTCTGGGTTGCAACATTTGTATGTACCTATGTACCTATGTAGGTACCTACTACTGTATTTGCCGGTATATAAGAGGCACTTTCCCCCCTGAAATTGGGGTGAAAATACCCTAACTCCCCCCACCCAGGCAGATCGCCACCCGCACCTGATCGCCACCCACACACACCCCTCCCACCCCATTGACACCTACCAGCCCGATCATAGAGGTGTGTGCAGGTGGCGAGCATACGTGGAGAGGTGCGTGGGAGTGGCGATGAGACACAGAGAGGTGCGGGGGGCTGGCGAGTACATGCAGAGAGGTTCATGCAGGTGGCTAGCGGGTGCAGAGAATGGAATGGGGGACAGCAGTACTAAAAAAAAATTTCCTAAAGAATGCAGCCTGCAAATATGGTGCATCTTACACCAGTGCATCTAATACCAACAAATACCATATGTCCTACTTCCTGTTCCCACAGCCTGCCTACTTCTGCCCACCAATGTGCATTGGTGCAAATGTACATTTCCACATCACTGCAAAAATCCAAATTTGCTTCGATGTCAGAATGTGATTTGGATTTTTTTCCAGTTTTCAAATAGAGCGCTTTCTCATCGCCCGGAGGCTCATTAACTCGAGATTCCGTGTGGAACGACAGAAAATAAAGTGAACCTAATTCACTCCCACGTGCAGAACTGCTCAGTGCTACGACGTAGCAACCCGTGTTAATAGCCCAATGTGGAATGGGCCCTAGTGGTCTGACTGTGATTCTTGCAGAAGCCCCAGTCAGCAGAGCAAGGCCTGGGAAATCTCCCCATGTGTCATGTGCACTGGGAGCAAGAATGGCAGAAATTGCTGCAGCTGCTGGTTGTTTTCCCACTAGCTTGCACACTCAAAATAGTTGTCTTTTCCCCCCAGCATGGTTAGCTTTGGTTTGCCATATTTCCTGGTTAGCTGCTTTTTACCCAGATTACTTTCATGCCCATTTCTACAAATATTTGGCTCAGAAGAAGATCCAGCTGCAATCCCCTCAGCCTGCAATTTCATTGGGTCCATCCTTTAGTCTCTGGTTTAGGTCTTGAAACCTCAGGGAACAGGTTGTAACTGTCCTGCCAACTCCACATATTGAAAATAAGGTTGAAAATGTATCTTTTCCACAGCAGCACTCTGGGAATAAACTACCCAGTACCAGTAGAAAGGAGGGATAGGAACTGAATAAATTAGTAGTTCACTTTTCAGATGCTAAGAGAGAAAACATGACAAACTTAATCAAGCCAGTCTGTTGCTTCTTTAACAAGGTGTGTTGCTAATTTGAAGACAATACATTTTCTCCCTACAATCTATAGTTTACAAGTTGGTGGGACTGCATATTTGCATCGAAACACTAACTCCTTAACTCCAGAACTGAATAGGATCTGATTATGTGATGTAGTCTTACATACGGGGATTATTTATTTATTTACGTGCTTATTTCTTTGCCAAATGGTCATTTTCTCACATTTATTATGACAACAAGATAAATGCCAAGCTTTGTCAACAACTTGTAAATGATGAGTCTTAATGAGGCAATCTAGCATTTCCACTCCTCAGAGGAATCTCCTAATAGGATGAGCAAAATATCAGGTTAACGGAAGTGGGATGGATTCCCAGAGGACAAATCTTTTTGCATGTACAGTACATTCCTCAAGGTTTCACTTGGAGTGTGTTCCACGATGCTGGCCAATTTGGCCTAACCCTCCCATACAATGTTTTAATTGTGTGTGTTTGTATTTTAATTAAATCCAGCAGAAGTACACTCTTTGTGTTGAATCCATGGGTAAACAGTTCACTCCTGCTTAAAACGAAAGGCAGCAGGAAAAAAAACTCAGCTTTGTTGACTCTAAGCATGGTCCTCTGAGTGTGGGTGGGGTGGAATACCATTTCAGTAAGGCACACTAGGATGCAAGCCTGCTTTGAATAGCAAAGGATTTTAATCATTCCCATCTCCTTGTGCAGCAGCAGTGCAAACCACACTTTGGCACAGGCCTCTACAACATCCAGTTGCAGCTTGAGTCCTTAGCACTGAGAACATTTTGCACTGCTAAGGATGGAGAAAACTGAAAGCCATTCCATCAAACATGAGAGAGCAAAAGAAGAGGTACATCACAAATATTCAAACGTCAACCACTAGACTATTCCATTTATGAAAGGACCATCCTCTGCCTGAAGGTTTACTGCTGCAAAGGGTTGTGGAGGTTCTCTTTAATGATCAAGATCCATCAGAAAGGAAAGTGACAAGCTATTTGAAGCTGCCTGTCAACTGTTAGCCCCTGTGAGCTAAATCAGGGCATGTTGGGCATAGCCCTCCATTATGAGTAGATATATCACATTTAAACAAGAATTAATACAGTTAGCTCTCCATATTTGCGGGTTTCACTTTTGCGGATTTGATTATTCACAGATTATTTGCTGTCACCTTGCTGCCTCCTTATTCCATTTTTAATAGGGACTGCACGCCTTGTGAGACTGAGGCCCTTTTCGCATGCCTTTTTTTTTGCGCGAGAGCCCCTTGAGCCTCGCGTGAGTGGGAGCGTCGCTCCGTACAATGCACTCCCACTCACACAATGCTCATGAGGCTCAAGTGGGGCGAGAGCACATTTTTTTATTTTTGGCTCTGAGCCAAAAATAATGTGTACTCGTGCAATGCTCGCGGTGGCCTTGCGCACTTACCTGTGTGCGGTGCATCGTCCCAGGTGAGCAGGTCACGCTTCCTCCCCCAGCACAGCCTACAGCTCCCAGACTGCACTGCGGAAGGAAGGGGCGGGGCGCTCATGCGACGGTCATGCTAGGAGGAAGCCAATGCGGGAGAAGGAGGGGCTGTCGTGAGTGGCTTGCATGAGTGGCCGCTCACGTGAGCTCCGCTCCCCGCTGCCGCAATGAAGGTAGGTGCGAAAAGGGCCTGAGAAACTGTGAACAAGACTTGTAAGTCCCTATCAAATATGGTGTGGGGCAGCAGTGAAAGTGGCAGTAAGCCCCATCAGCCACCCACTTCTGCCTTATGAAGGAACTCTGATGCCTCAAAGGAATCTATGATGGGTTGAATATGGTGATTGTACCTTTTTTTAATTTAAATATGGTTTGAGAGGGCCCAGAGTTATTCACAGTTTTTCTGCTTTCACAGGAGTTCTGTGCCCCTACTCCTAGCAAATGTGGAGAGATGACTGTATTTCTATGTTAGTGGCTAAACATGTAAAATACCATGTGCAAATTCTATGTAAATCTCTGTCCTCTTTTGTCCTCCTGTTCTGACAGTGCCTAAATGGCCACCCTCATCGTCATAACATTTCATTCATGGGCCTTCCTCAGGAGTAGAGTCTTCATGCATCTGTTCGACTAAAGAAGAGATGAAAAAGAGACAAGACTAGTTTGCCTTGCCTCTATAGGGGGCTTTAGGACAACTGGAACCCATGACACTTAGCATCATTTACCTATTAATGGAAAGGTGGAAGGGAAGAATACAGAAAACTTTTCTCTTTTGCCTCTTGTCACTGTTCCTGATTCTCCCACCAACAAGAAAGAAATGAATTTGGAAAATGGAGCAGGTGGTTGTCAACTTACAGGGACCAAAATGGCTGACAATACGACAATATCTCTCTTGAGGATTTTGATCTGAAGAGGAGGAAGTCTGGGGCATGGAGCTCATCTCCCATTTTGAGAAGTGTCTTCTGGAAACCCCTTGGTTGAAACTGAGCTTTCTGACTGAGACAAACTCTGCCTGTATCCTTACAGAGGAATGAGTGAGGATTCCCAGCAGCCTCCCCATAAAACAGTGTGCATTTGTATACAGATAAAGAGTCCTATATTGTTTGAAATACTAACAAAGTTTAATGACTCATCACTGTTTTTTGCTACAAAAAACTTAATTTGCCTCCGGATTAGTACTCTCCAAAGTGGAACTGGACACTATTGCAGAAAAAATCTCCATCATATTTCTAGGATGAGATCACCTTGAATTTAAACCAGAAGTGTTTTTACTTCCAAAGAATATCAAAGATTGCCGCTATTTATGTGGAAAATCTTCAGGTTAATTATGATGATCAATGAAAGTATAGTTACCCCATTGGCATACTTTATACTGGGGACTATAAATTTGATATTAAATATGTGCGTCGTGCCAGAAAGGTTGCCCGAATGGGTACATAGACAAGGAGGTCGAACGACCAAAAATAGGTCAGGCCAGCAAAATTCCCAGTCACATTCCCCTAAACACGTCCACACAAACAAAAGGTTTTCAGCCAACCTGAGTGGATTATTGGATTTTCCCCAGGTTGAACAACTCTGACGTTAGTAAACTCTGCACTGCATCTGTATAAGACAATTATGCATACTACCAAGTTGCTATTGTGTGGCATTTCTCCCTTTGTTTTGGCCATTGGTCCTCCTGGGAGAGGGCTTGCCCTCGAGGTACGTTCTGCCCTATAAGTAGTCCTAGTTTTGGGGGGTCTCTTCAGAGAACTCCCTGCCATGCTAGCAGACCGGCACTCTGTTAGATGAGTGATCCCCTCAGCCACTTCTCTTCACTGAGTTCTGTTCTTCTCGCCACTTCCCGGACTGAAGACTTCAGGATAGGTGCAGTATCACCACCTTTACACCCTCTGTGCTGAATCACCTATCAATTTTCACCTCTTTCCCTTTTTGATAGGCCTTGTGTGCATGAGTGAATGCATGCATTGGTGCATGAGAACACATTTATTAATAAAATCCATTTGTTGGTATATTTGTCTGGCTTTTTGCTTGGTTTGACCCCATAAAAATTGGGTAAAACATTCTGCTGGGTTACCCTGCCCCTCATTCGGGTACAGCCAGTGCTCCGCTAATTTCCCCAATCTTTGCATTTTTGGTAGCAAATCTCGGTGTTCCCCAGGGGATCCCCAGAAGTCAAGGTAACAGTACTGGTTCTTAAAAGAGTCAGCACAGTATATTGGCTGAAGTACTGGACCAGGACTCTGGGAGACTACACAACTATGAAAACCCACTGGCTGGCTTTAGGCAAGTCACACTCCTCCAGCCTCAGCCAAAAGCAAAGGCAAACCCCCTCTGAAGAAAACTTGCCCAGAAAGCCCCACAATAGGCATACTTTAGGGACACTGTATTGTAAATTACCTAACGGCAAACAACAACAAAGTTTATTAATGTAAAAACATTGATTTTTAGATGTTCAGCAGTTTAGAATGAAGATAGCAGTTACCTCCGGAAGAACTCATGGCAAATGCTTGTGATGTAATGCCAGTCTGGCTTCTTTTCAGTTATGCAGCTGAACAAGCTCCAGTGCATACCAGCAACTCAAAAACTGCCAGAGTTGTTCATGGTAACATTATCAGAGGCCACCAATCAATACAACCCACAACAACATTTGAAAATTTATTTTTTAAAAAATTATTTCATAGCAGGGCTTTGGAAAAGGGTTAGTACAGCTTTAAAGCTATAGTATGTTGTATGTATCAGCATTAGGTATGATCAGCAACTTAGTTTGAGATTATTATTACTATCATCATTACCAACCATTCACCATTTGTGATGAAGCCGGACAAACAATTGTGAAGTACAAATGTATTTATGTTTCTCTATTTGTGTATTCCAAAACAGCCACCCAACAACTCTCCCTATTTACTGTTGTACAGTAAATTGAAGGAAATTTTGATGTGCAGTCATGCCATCCATCCAAGACTGAACCCAATCAGCCACTTTTGTTTGTTCTGGGTGATCCTATATTGAATGTGTGTGGAAGACAGGTAACCTTTGTATGTTTATTATCTAAAACTGTCATCTGTGTTCAAACTGGATATTTCCTAGCAGAAATCAATAAGATGCAAATGCTAAAATTAGGCACAGAGGCACTGACTCCTTGTAGTTCCTTATTTGAAATCAAATTTACCTCAGGTGAGTAGCTGTCTGGCAGCATTGTATATGCCTTTCTCAAAAGGTCTATTTCAAATGAACAGGATGAAAAGTTCTTTGTTTTACTGTAAGGTTTTCATTACATAATTCCTTCAGCAGACATTTACACCTGTCTTCTTTGTGAGTGTGTTTTTATGTAGGTTTATGGGACATGTAAATGTGTTCAAAGGCCAATGTAAGTGGCCGACTTATTGGTGAAATATTGGGAGTCATAGAATCTTGGAGCTGCGAAGTACCACAAAGGCTATCTAGTCCAACCATCTGTCTTACAGAAACACACAGCTAAAGTAGTCCTGAAAGATGACCATTCAATTGCTCTCCAAAGAGGAGGAGTCCACCATTATTCAAGGCAGTCTATTCCACAGTCAAATAGCTCTTACAGTACAGAAGTTCTTCCTAATGTTTAGATGGAATTTCTTGTGATTTAAATCCATCTTGCTCACCCTTTTCTGGACCTGTTCTAGCTTGTTGATATTTTTCTTGGACTGTGGTGCTCAAAACTGGATACAGTGTTCCAGATGAGGCCTGACTATAGCAGGATAGCATGACACTAATACTTACCTTGATCAGGACAATATACTTCTGTTGATGCACCAAGAAAATTGGCTTTTTCAGCTGCTATTTCACATTGCTGACTCATTTTTAACTTGACCGCTAGATTCTTTTCACATGTATGGTTTTCAATCCAAGTGTCACCCAAACTTCATTTCTGCATTTCATTTTTTCTTGCCTAGATGTATACCTGACATTTATCCCTTTCTGAAATTCATTTTGTTAGTTTTGTACTGTCTCTCCCATCTTTCAATATAATTTTGAATTCTGATCCTGTTTTCTGGGGTACTAGCTACCCATCCACCAAAGAAGATTAGTGTGATCTGCAAATTTAGTAAGTGTGCTTTCTATTCCATTGTGCAAGTCATGTATAAAGATGTTAAACAATATCAGGCCTCAGTAAGAATCCTGAAGCACACCATAAGTCACTTCTGTCCAAGATAAAGAACAACCATTGGTGAGTACTCTTTGGGTTCAGTCTCTTAACTAACTACAGATCAAACTGTAGTACTGTCTAGCTCACAGTTCACCAGCTTCCTTGAAAGAACATCATGGAGCACCTTGCTGAAATCATGATATATTACATCCACAACACACACACCTGATCTACGAACCTGCAACTCTATCCATCATAACTCTTTCTGGTTCTTATGATAGTCAATATAGTTTGTTTAAAATGAAAAAAAAATATGATTGGCTATGTCAGACGAATGATATGATTGGTTGTGTTAGGCGAAGATCTCATATGATTGCGTGCCTGAGAAGATTCTATTAAATCCTGCGGTTTGCAGTTTAAGAAAAGGCCTTTACAATTCTCAGCCAGAGAGCTCTTGGGCCTGGCCAGCTGCTATGGAGACAAAGTCTAGCAGCAAGAAGGAGAAGGGCAGTGTATTCCCTCAGAAACCCAACCTCTGTAATGTTAACAACTGTGAACACAGATTGGATTGGGTAATAAGGGGAAACATTACACGTACTGCACAAGACAGTTTGGGGAATTAGATACACAGGATCTCAAATCTTTCTAACAAGTATTACAAATAAGAAAATAAAATCCCAGGCAATGCTGGTATATACATTAGTATTAAATAAAGGAAGATGCTCCAAAATAATAGATAAGTTAAATGTGCATTAATTAAGTGCATGAAACAGCTTAGGGACTGAAATAGTTGATACCATGTCAACCAAGTTTTTGTTCTGGTGACATGTGGGCAAGGACATGGAATCCTTTTCTCTCCCACCCATTAGCTACCTGTGCCCTGCAGCTTCAGGTCTTTCTCCTCCACTTTCTGCTCCAATATTACAAGTGAGTAGAAGTGAATAGGCTGAAGTGGAGCAATGGAACATGTTAATAGGGGAATATGAGTCTTTCACCCTTTTTGCTCCTTTTCATAGCAAAATAAGTGAGCATGCCCTATCATTGCTGTATATGGGAAGGGACAAAAATATGTGAGTAGCAAACACGGTTGTCTATTTAACTTTGCGAATCTGTAGAGAATTTTTTTTACTAGAGAATCCTCTGCACTCCCAAAATGATAATCCTGACTCTCTTGGGGAGAAGTTGATTTAGCTTACATTGTGGAACCCTAGGGGCTTGCCCCATGTTGAATATCTAAGCGCTTGACAGGCACAATTTGATCATCCAGTATTATCATTTGAATTAACAAAAAATAAAATAAAACAAAACAAAATAAAACAAAACAAAACAAAATAAAATAAAATAAAATACTGGACAGCTTTTATTTCAACTTATTCCATTTCAGCAATGATTGTCATCTGTATGCATTATTTATCACATAAAGGAGCCAGTACAGGTCATGACATACAGAAACTGCTTTCTCTTTTGACCACTCCTGTCATGCCATGTTCCTCACACTTTCATTTCCCTTTTCACAGAAGTACAGTGAGTTTGTATATTCTTATCTTCCTTTAAGCTCATGAAGCTTGCAGAGGGGCTATAAAGCCCTGTAAGCTTATTGAGCTCATAAGACTTGGCTCCCCTTAATCAAGAGCACTGCATTTAAAATTAGTGTAGGTAGAAGCTTCTATACATAAGTCCCTTTAAATAGTGAGACCTGGTTAATCCATGCTTGCTTTATCCAAGTGCTGAGGTGTCTGAAAAGATTTACATGCCAGACAGTCTTGGAGCATGAACATCTATTTGATTTGTAAAAAAATCAGATGACTGGCATGGGGCTTCTCTTTGAAGTGCAATTTGCAATCTGATAGCTGCCAATCAATTGCATGGCATTGCAGAGGGGTTTCAGAATCCAGGTTTGCTTTTCCCCAATACCTTTCCCCAATCTGACATTAATCACTTTGGCTCCCCCGCCCACGCCGGCCAAATTTAACACTTTTGCTGGATACTGCACCTGAGGGGTCTGAGCATCCCCCTTCAGCCATGTCACTGGAGTTACACATCAGTTAGTGGGTGTAGAGTTATATTGTGAAACACAGACACCCACTATGACAAGCCCCATAGCAACACCCCACAAAAATTCAGCCTGTTGTGATGATCTATTTCTGTATGGATCAGATAATAGAAACAAATTCCAGGACCAGAGAAAAATGCTTCCACCTCTGTACTG
The DNA here is from genome assembly GCA_948472985.1 of Iguana delicatissima. Taxonomy (NCBI): domain Eukaryota; kingdom Metazoa; phylum Chordata; class Lepidosauria; order Squamata; family Iguanidae; genus Iguana; species Iguana delicatissima. The sequence continues at coordinate 265,632 of CAOKZL010000901.1, read as the reverse complement.
GGAGGATTGAGACTAAACTCAAAGCAACAGAGAAATCTGAGAGTGGATATCATTATTTCTGTTATCTTAAAGTTCCAGCTCTTTTAACCTATGAGCCCTGACATCACTACACAGCTGGGGCCTGCCAGCTTCCCATGGCATGCTTCTCCTACTTTACCAGCCTTGCCTGATTTCCAGGACCGCTGAACCTTTGACACACTATAGGCCAGTGTGATGGGCTGGAGCCAGTGAGAGTTAGAAATCATCACAACACATACATTAAGTCATTGATTCCAAGCCCCTTCTGAAAGAGTATAACAGAAATTAAAGAGATATATGATATGATATACGATATATATGATATCATATCATATCCCAACTTTTCCCCAGTTCAGAAATCAAGAAAGCATATAACAGATTAAAAAATGTAGTTTAAAATTCAAAAAAATACAAAAGTTAAAATGATTAAACTAATAAAATAAAACCAATTAAAACGATAAGCCATAGATCTCAACAATACAACAAATGTAACAGATATAACATCCAGCGCACTGTGCAAGTCCCATCTTGCCCCCCAAAAAAGGTCAATCCTCAAAGACCTGTCAAAACAGAAAAGTCTTCACTTTGTTATGGACAGAGAGTTGGGAAAGTGCCAATGAAAATCCTGTAGGAAGTGAGTTCCAGAGCCTGGAGTCAGCCACTGAGAAGGCTGTCTCCTGTGTTCCCATCAGATGTACCGGTGGGTATGGTGGGTTAATTAAAGACAATACACATATGACACTTGACTTAGGAAAGGATAAGGGCCCAATGTCATGTATAGATATAGTCTGCCCTCCATATCCATGGATTCTGTGTTCATAGATTCAAGCATCTATGTCTTGAAAATATTTTTAAAAATCCGAAAAGGAACTTTGATTTTACCATTTAATATAAGGGACGCCATTTTACTGTACCATTGTACATAATAGAACAAGAGCTGCATGAATATTGGTATCCACAGGAAGTTCTAGAACCAAACCCTAGTGGATACTGAAGGCCCACTGTAATAATATATGAGCATGGTGCTTTGTTTCACAAAGTTTTGGCTAAAGAGCATTCCCACATCTCTATTTCTAAAGACAGGGAGATTTTTCCCTTGAGCTTTTTAATTTAGAGCAAATGCAGGCCTCTTTTTTTTGCTTTATAAAGCAGCCTTGGCGGTAACCCGGCTCCTTGTTCTTAAAACCATTATTTTTGCTCTGTAATCCTCTGCTATCCTGCAGCATCATTTGATTACCTGTTCTGTACTTAGTTTGTGGCTATTGTTTTGTGACAAAGCAGTTGATTCTTTAGAAATTGCCTATTTATTGATGTCAGTCTAGGTCAATGAAGTAGTTTTATGTTTCCTTGATTATGGCCAATTTATCACACAAAATGTTCTCCCTCCACTCTTTCCATCTTGCTTCCAGTTTTAAATCCAATGTTCACTGTTCACTAAGCTATATGTATTTTTTTAAAAAGCCTCTGTGGCTATACACACGTGTATAGGTATGCATGCCTAATTAGCACAGATTATATGGATAATGTGACATAGCTGTGTAATAGATATGTATTAATTTTTTTGTGGATAATTGTTGGTTAACTTTTCCAGAGGCTGACACTGAGATTTTCTGAGCTCCTGTTGTTTTCCCTATCATGTCAATTTTGATTTGGATTTAGAAGCTAGCCTGGGGTTCCACAGCCTAAAAAGCAAGTGAAATTCAATCTTGCACAGAATATACAAGCAAATAGCAAGAGATTTTCTACTTATATAAATAAAAAGACACACAGAGATCACATGGGTCCATTGTTTACAAAGGATGGTAAGATGATTAAAGAACATTTGTGGACAGCATGAATACATTTATGACTGCCTTTCCTCAGCTTATGTTTAAGAAGAATGATACTGTCCAACATAATGTCAAAGACTACAGAGGATGATAAGCATGAACTCATATAAACTAATGTATCTTGAATAGGGATGTAAGAGAAATTTGGATTAACAATTTTTATAAATACAGTTTATTCCAGTTCATAGGCTATTAGTGAAAGTGTGCACATATCTTTCAGTTTCCTATCACCGGGAAGAAACCATAAGTGGCAGAGTGTTTTGTTTTGTTTCTTTTGCAAATTATACACATGTACATGAGCACAATTCAAAATGCATGTCTGAAAAATATACAAAAAACTCTTTTAGGCATTGGTAAAATATATGCAAAATAAATAAGGTTATGCATAAATTTCCCTGTAAAACACACATATATGAAACCTTGCAGACCCAACCAAATCAATACTAGAAGGAAAATGCGAGTGAGGGACAGAGATGTGTGATGACATTAAGCAGAGATGTGAAAAATATTCATTAATATTAACATGCTTGACCTCCCCAAAAAGGGGACTCCCATGCTTGAGACAAACCCACCAAGAAAAGGAGCACAGCCACAAGATTTTTCACACTTCAGGGTTTCATTTTGGAACACTGGTTTATGCAGAAGTTCATTTATTTCTTCAGAACAGAAAAAAGTGTTTTGGTGTAGAAAATGTACTCCTCATGCAGGAAATAGTATTTTTGCACAGAACTCAATGTATTTTTTTGGGGGGGGGAATCCTTTTTACATAGGAAGCATACTTTGTGTATTTCCTGCATACAAAAACCCTATACATTTTTGTCCAAACTAATTTTCCAGAACAAAGTCCTGAAGATTAATAGTGCCTGAAAATTGCTCAGAAACCTTTGCCTTCTTGTAGTATGAGGAGAAAATCCCTAAGGTTATTCATTCTTGCAGTAATGAAATAAGCAATGATTTACATTCCTAAAATCAAGATTGAAAAATGTTCACATCCCTAAGATGGAGATAAGGAAAACCTTGAGGGTCTCAGTGTTTGTCAAACTAGGAGACAGATGCACATGATCTCTCACTTTTTTTCCCATTAATGTTGGGAGTGAGAGTACCAGTTGTAGCAGTCCCGTTAGCAATAATTTTTAACAAATTATTTAAATAAATGTTTTTAAATAAACTCTGGGGAGAGCAGTGCTCAGTGACTCAAAAACAGAAATATAACTGTGTTGTATATCCGTATAGACAGAGGAAGGATGGAGGGCTGCTTCCCTTAAAGGATAGGTTTTGTATATTCATGTATAACTACATTCTGCCCAAATACCTTTCACCATTCTTTTATAGTAAACAGGCCTTGAGGAAGAGCCATACTATTTTACTATGAACATCCTTAAAACAAATAGGTGTCAGCTTATATGAAATAATCATGCATGATATGGTCCGTGAAACTTGAGACTCACTTCTGTATCCAACTATGGATAGATCTAAGACACTGGGGTGTAGTATTAAGTCTCCCAATGTATCTCAAAAAAAAAAATTCTAGTTAGACTACCTATGCAATGAATTTTAGGAATTATTATCTTCAAATAGTACAAATGATCTCAGTAGGGAAAATGTAAGTGTGTCAAGTCCAGATTTTTTAGCGTTCAGGAAAAGATGGGCGCAAGGTCTGTTAAATGAGTAGAAAGGATTTAGGTTCATTAGCTTGATCTTTTTCTTTTAAATTAATACCACCCCTACATTGTGAGTTTCAGCAAGAATAGACCCACTAGATCAGTGCAACATACAAAAGTGTTGTTTTCCAAGTTCCCATTTATTCAATGGTTTCTTCACTCATTGGGATTAGCAATGGATTTAGGTCCCAAAGTCTACCAACCAGACCCAAATGCAAAAGTCACACACTTATATTTATAGAATAGGGTATTTCTTATCACATATTGAATGTAAACTTGTCTTCAGGATTGGAATTGAATTGAACTTAGATTCCTTTCATTAATTTTTTTTAGAGAAGCCTACTGCTGCTGGTCTCAAATTTCTTCATTTCACTGCTGAATTTCAGTAGAAAAATAGTATTGTTATTGCTATTGTCAAGCAAACTGGAATAAAAAAAGAATCATTGCCAATCTACTGCATTATCACCTAATAGTCCAGGCTTATACCTACCCATGCTCTAGCCAACAAGTAGAATTTTCTTCTTTTGTGGAAAAGACTAACCAGCATTTTAAATGTACACAAGGCCCTATCACATGATTTGTTCTGGTCTATTGCTATTAAGAAACATTCCTAAGTTATCTAACTGGTTTCGCTGGAGGTTTCTTTGGTGAGACCAAACAAGTGAGGACTCTCTCTGTAAATTTCAGTTTGACTTGTCCAACTACTTTTCACATAGTATGCAGCATATCTTACCTGTGTGCAACATCTCAAGCTGTGTACCTTTAAGCACCTGCAAAATATCTGAATTTCTTTCTTTAGGCTCACCTATTACTCTAGAGCAGAGGATAACTTAGGCCCTTTTCACGTGGCATTTTTGAAGCGAAAGGGCCCCCTAAGCGTCACATAAATGTGAGGAGAAGTCTGCATGATGCACTCACATTTAGGCGATGCTCAAGGGCCTGACGCAGACCATGCATGCACCTTTTCATTTTTGGCTCAAAGTCGAAAATGGTGCACAGTTGCGCATCACTCCCAGGCCCTACGCACACTTACCTGGCGTGCAGTGCCTCAGGAGCCGGGCTGGTCACGCGTCCTCTCCTCAGTGCAGCCTGTGAGGTCCAAGGCTGCACTACGAATGGAAGAGGAAGGGCACTCACACGAGGAGGAAGGAGCTGTGGAGCTGAAGCAGCAGGGAAGCAGCAGTGTTCCTTCCAAGCCTTCTCGTGTGAGAACCCCAACCCAGCAGCACGAAAAGGTAAGGTGCAAAAAGGGCCTTAGTTAAGTGAATAAGAGATATATTTACATGATCCAGCTTTTCCATTCAAACTTTGCCATTAGGTAAAAGTTCTGGTTTTACCAGCAGATGCCTCAAAGTTGCCAAAAGAATTAATGGCTGCCACTACCAATGGGTTAAAGAACACTTGGACTCTGATAGATTATCAGAGAAATAGGTAACTGGATTGAAACACTGCTAGCATCCAGTCTCCACTGAAATCCTTAAAAAAGGAAGTGTTAGCTTGGCTTAGGCCCTTTTCGCACATTACCCGTTTGCGCGGCTGAGCGGGGCGCCTCACATGAAAAGCCTCAGCCAGAACGCTGCCGCTTCCCTGCTGCTTTGTCCCGCAGCTCGCTTCCTGGTTGCGTGACCGTCGTGCGAGCGCCCCGCCCCTTCCTACTGCAGCGCAACCTGGGAATTGCAGGCTAGCGCTGAGGCAGGAAGCACGACCGGCCCGCTCATCCAACGTACTGCAGCACAGGTAAGTGCACGAGGGCCCTGCGAGCATTGCACGACTGCGCAGTATTTTCGGCTTAAATTCGAAAATAATAAATGCACGCGCGCCCTGCTTTATTCATCGTACGGACTGACGCGCCCATTTACGCGACACTCAAGGGGCCCTTGCGCAAAAGAAACTGCCTGCGAAAAGGTCCTGAGAGAGAAAAAGCAGTAATAGGGATAGAAGGGACTGTGATAAGCTTAGTGAGAATTAGAGTGAATATCCATGTGTTGAGCCCAGATACAATTGGCTTTTTGTTTTTAAACATATCAGAGGCCTATGCAATCAGAATCCTGTTTCCTACAGTGACCAACCGGATGCCAGTGGTAAGCCCATAAGAAGGTCATGAATGTAACAGTTGTGCTCTCTTCCTGCTTCCCATCACCCTATATTTAATGATATGTTGCCTCCCATCCTGGAGAGAGAGAAAAGATGTTTGTGAGTGTGTGTGTGATATCAAATATCCTAACCTGCTGTCTTCCAGAATACACATGGACACACACATATACACCAGACGATTAAATGGAGTTATGGGGACAACAGATAGACATCATGGCAAGTAGTCACTGATAACCTTATCCTCCATGATTTTGCATTTCTTCAGATGTTTTTGTGGTTAGGATATAGGGCTGTTCAGGGCTTGTCATTACATCTGGGTTAGAAATGTGCAAGAAATATGCCCCACAGGTCTGTATGTAGGTGTATTTGCAGACTTTACCCTTTCCCAGACCATCCACCATCTAGCTCCAGAATCTGCACATTGATGGACACCTGTAGACATGTTAAAATGAACATTTTGAAAGTCCACAAAGAAAATTCAAAATTCATGCAAAGCACTACTTGAGCACACATTAGTGTTATGTGCTTTAACCCAGTCCATTTCCACACTACACTGTTATAGTTCCATTATTCCATTTTCAAAATCTAATGGAATCCTGGGATTTGTAGTTTAGGGAGGGACATTCAGGATTCTCAGCCAGAGAGCTCTTTGGCCTCAATAAACTACAAACCCCAGAATTCCACAGGATGTTAACAGTGGAATAATAGCACTATAAAAGGGTAATGTGGAAATGGCCACACTAAGGTATGTATTCAAATAACACACAGTTTAAAATATATGCATGAATGTACACATTTGGGGGGGAAATAAGCAAGCAAGGCACATATAATATTCCATTTTTTTAAAAAAATGATGATACTAAGCATAGATAAGATATACTAATAGGAAAGGAAAGCAGCCTGCAGATATGAACTTCATAGCTATCTATATCCCTGTTTGTTCTTTCCATTGCAAATTCTGTAATGGAAGAAAATAAAGATCAGCCACTGCTTAGGAATGTGACCAGCTTGAGAATTTCACCTCCAGCAAAACCCTTTTCCTATCCTACCCCTTGATCGGTTCCAGTACCAATAATTATATGCAAGTCCTATAATTTAACATTTCATAGTATATAACCAGCTTTGTGCAAGCATATTGTTGCAATGTGCCTTCTTTGTCCTTCTGGCACTTTCATGGCCAGACTGTCTGAGCTGATGGAGATGGGGGGGGTGAGTCCTGGTGGATAGATGCCTACTTCACAGTGGGAAGTTTATTTTTTTGTTCCTTTCAAACTCATATGATTTATGGTTTGAAACAGGTTTTTTCCACCTTCTTTTCAGCTGCTGGAGCAGACTGCTCTAACTTACCTTTCACATTTCCTACATTCCAAGGTGCCATGGGATTTGTTGACATTTGCTGCATGCCCTGTTGCTATTATAAATCGGAAGCTACATTTTAAGCTTCAGCACACCCAGAATTAAGCTGCACTGGAAAGGAGGACAAATGGAAAATGGAAGAAACATGAGGGATTGGAGAGGAAAAGGTATCCTTCTGTAGAAATATAATTTGCTGTGCACACCTTAGAATTCACATTAGAATTTTATTACAAAATATTTCCGCTGGGTGGGTGTTCCTGACCCTACCAAAATCAACAGAAATTTGATTCAGTTAGGAAGCTTTACTGAACTATATTGTCCACAGTGGATTCTGGATATTTGGAAGTTAGCTCCCTCAGCTTGTTCTCTGGACTAACCTAGTTTTTCCAAGGGCATCAATCAACTGTAGAATTATTTTCAACTGGAGCTGTATAGAACAGAACTCCTGGCTCCTCAAGACTATCCTTTTCCACTATGAGGATATGAATGTTTTTTCACTGGGAGGCAAATAACAGAAGGACTTAAAGTGTCTGTGTCTGTGTGTGTGTGTGTGTGTGTGAAAGACAGAGTGCCGCCCATTGACTTATGGCAACTCCGTGAATTTCATAGAGTTTTCTTAGGGAATAAATGCTCAAAGCTTGTTTGCTATTGCCTTCCTCTGAAATATAGGCCATTTCTGCACTAGATTGCATTAGGCTTTGTTTTAGGGGGCCCTCACTAAACTGCAAAACCCAGGATTCCATAGGATGTTGAAAGTGGAATAATGGCACTATAACAGTCTAGTGCAGAAATGTGCATAGTTTCCAGCACCTGGAATTTCTTGACTGTCCCCCATTCAAGTACTAACAAGGTTTGAACATGTTTTGCTTCTAATATCAGGCAGGATCTGGTGGCTAATGGAAATAGATGGTGAAAAGGCTATTCTGTTGAGCATCCAAACCACATGGTTCACTGATGGTCTTTGGAAGCCCTTCTAGCTCTTGTGAAACAGCTTAAACAAGATATATGAAGGGAAGTGCACTAAAATTCTTGCTTAGTTCTGTTACAAAGCTTTTCTGAGCATAATACTTATGGCATTGCAAAACCTGCTGTAGCCTTAAAAACTACTCTGTAATTTCCTGCTATAGATGTAGCCTAGATTATTACTAAAGGCTGATATCCTGTTTAGCAGTTATGATATCAAAGCTGGGCCTGTAGTCCTGTAACTGCAGGGGATTCATGTTTATGGTGGTGAATGAAGAAACCTAACACACACACACTCAAAAAATCCCCCATATTTACAACCCAACAGCAAACTAACTGGAGACACTGAAGATCAGGGTGCAAGGAGATGATGTCTACAGCACTTTCTTGGCCATAGGGTACATTGAGAAAAGTCGTTGTGGCAGGACCTAAGGGGGTTCCTCTAGCTGGTTATTCCCATTTCACCGCATGACCAGAAGAGTGCTACAGGCTTAATTCCCCAAAATCCTGATCTGTAGTGCCTCTGAAATGCTTCAGCTGCCCGCTGGGATGCTGCCAAGTTGCAAAGGTAGAGTTGACAGGAGCCTTGTTAGACATAGCTACAAAACAGAAGTTCATTGTTCTGGTTATGTTGATGATGCTGGGTCTTGTCTGAAGTCTGTAAATATATTGACAACTTTTTTGACAAGTTTGTCACTTTCCCGCTGCATATATTGTAGAGTTTCTTCCTTTTTTCCTGAGGGTTCCATTTAGGATTGTTATTTTTCTTCCCAGCCTCAGTCTCCTACTACTGAGGTTTGTATAAGCATTTATTGCCCAAAGGGTTGAAACTGAGATGCATCGCATGTAAGCATATTTCCCCTGCTCAATCTCACTTCCTTCTTTTGAGGGCTACATCAGAAATATTCCCCTAAAGAATGGAGGGCTGTTAGCAGCAGCTAAGGGTGTTACCATCAGGTAACCCTCAGATTTAAACCACTTTATTTGGAAGTTATTTTCTTGTCATAGGTTGTCCTCTGTTATCAAAGTTTTTCGGTCCAGACATGTTTATGTCTCAAACACATAGGTCAGAATCCTGTCAGTGTTGGAAGCAAAGAAACATCAGTGCTTGTATAAAGTGATCAGTGAGAGAGTGGAGTCTAGGTAATGCCCACCTTTTGTTTTTACCTCTCTGTGTCTTTCTTTGATCTATCTTCTCAAGGCTTTTGCTTCCTTCTTATTTATGGAAGTCACTTCTCCAATCTCTAAAGAAGTTAGTCTCTTTTTTTCCTTTGTCTGGGAAGGGAAGCATCCATTGGACTCCAGGCCCAATAATGGATGCTAGCTTACACCCACATATGAGAGTGTCATGTCTTGCTTTCAGGACCTAGACATAGACTCTGACTCAGAAACTGAATCAGGGGAAACATCCACCTCAAAGACAGAACAGGCAGGAGTGCCAGCCCCAGACAGCCCTGCTCCTTCCGATACAGAAAATAACTCACCTATACCCACCTTTTCTGAGCATAGACACCAAAAAGAAAGCCTATGCAGATCTCAGCAAATTTGTAACAGACAGCAGTTAATTAAGCGCCAGCTGCACTGATCTATGAACCTATAAAAACTGAGCCATTCCCCTTCAGAACTTGTTGGTGATTAACTGACTGTTTCTCCTGCCATGTCTCTGACCTTTGACTTAGGATTGTGGTGACTTTGCTTTGATTTCTGAATATTGCTTGGAATGTTGTTATGCTTTGTATTTGTTTCAAAGCTGTCTTCCTATGAGATTAAAATAAGGAATCACATTGCTGGAACTAGAGCTTGCTGCCTGCTGCCAATCCTTATTAGCTGTTCTTTGACTGGCTGCCCAGTCTGAGAGTGGACAGAAAGCCAGCTTTTAGGGGTTCTTTTAACCAAGTTTAGCTCAACTTCTTTCGTTCAACTCCTTTCCTATCATAAGATGGACAATAAATTTAAATGTTTCCCTTTTACCCTAGAAGAACATCCTGAGTAATTGTTTCTGGTTTATACCACAAGATCATACTGCACGAGCCTTAATGTACTCTGCTTTATATAGATACAAAATATTTTTACAGTTAGTTGCTTTTAATTAGAGTAGACTCACTGAATCAATTTTTCACTTTGAATCCCAATTGGAAGAAAGGGAGGATTAAAATCAATTCAAATCAAACAAACAAATATAAACAAACGAGTTGATTCAGTGGATTAACTCCAGTTAGATGTAGAAGGTCTGAGGCCATTGTGTGCCATATTTTCTTATCAATGAATTGCTACAGAAAAAAAGCTCAAGAAACTGGAAACGTTAAGGTAACTCTTTGTAACTGATGTGGCTAACAAACTTGGTTTAGGGATTAACAATATGTGTATCATCTTATTTCTAATACAGGGTAAAAAAAAACCAGATTATTTGTTGTTGTATTCTGACTTTCTGACTGACAGCATAATTGGAGGGAAGGTAGTGTGCCTGATATTTTTACAATATAATATGAAATGTATTTACTTTTAAGTAAATCACTTGAGCCATTTCCACACTACACTGTTATAGTGCTATTATTCCACTTTCAGCATCCTGTGGGATTCTGAGGTTTGTAGTTTACTGAAACCAAAAAGCTCTCTGGCTGAGAATTCTAAATGCCTCTCCCTAAACTGCAAACCCCAGGATTCCATAGGATGTTGAAAGTGGAATAATAGCACTATAACAGTGTAGTGCAGAAATGGCCTTGGTTAGGGATGCTGACATCTGTAGAGCTCTGGTGGCACAGTGGTTAAATGCCAGTACTGCAGCCACAACATTGTGAGTTCAGTTCTGCAGGGCTCCAGGTTGACTCAGCCTTCCATCCTTCTATAGTTCAGTAAAATGAGTACCCAGCTTGTTGGGGGGCAATTATCCAAATACATGTAAACTGCATAGGAGTGCTTTGCACTGTTAAACAGTATAGAAATGTAACTGCTATTGCTATAAAGTCCACACATGTAGATGTCCTCCTTTTCCCACCTCCATGTTCCTTTGCCTTTTTTAAAAAAGTGTATTCCATATTTTAAACTATATGCAGTACTTGGAAGTATCACCCATCCCCATTGATTGGAATGTGCTTAATTTTGAAATGGGCTATCACCACGAGGATTTCAGAGTACAAAATTGTGTCCTCCCAATAGACAGTGCAAGTAATGCAGACTAATAGAAGACCATTCAGTCTTCAACTTAAATTAACTCCTGACATACGGTTTGTTTCTTGGTGAGAGTTCCGAGAACTGTGTCAGCAAAAGACATTAATCCTTGCTACTTCTAACCAGAGACCCAGGGCTCTTACCCAAATTCAACCATATGCTCAAACAACAAGTACAAGGGAGGAAGTGGGGGTCCATTGTCACCGAACCATATTTTTCACAGTGTAAATATAACATTTCTAATGTTCAACCTATATACATAACTAACAGAAAGAATAACAGAACACTTTGTGGTGAAAATGCTAATAAGATCGCTCCCTGTTGTCAGTCATTCTTGTATTAAAAAAAAATGTATCAGAAAAAGCCTGAAAAGACATCTCAGTATAAGATCACATTAATACTACAGTTTTGTGACATAATATTGTTCCATCTGCATTACCCATGCAGACAGCTGAGAAGTAAATTAGTGCTTCTGAGTGCATGACCTTTTATCTGATTATCTTGAATTCTATCTCCAGAATGTACAGAAAGGGTAACCAGTTTTCTCTGGCAGAATCTTGGTCCAAGAGTAGCACAGTTGCAGGAAAGGAGTTGAAAATTTTTGCCCAGTGAGTCCTCCAGAAATCATATTTTCTCACCTTTACCATGTGCACCTTTAATTCATTTTGCTAAACTTAAATCTCTTGGTATTGATTATGATGTAAATAATAAAGTTGAGATGCTAGCAGGTTTTAATGATAGTACTGAAAAGCAATCATCATAGAATATGGATCACCAGAGATCTTAATTTAATTTAATTTAATTCTAACTTCATCTCATAGCCATTTCCTCACTACACTCTTAGAGTGTGATTATTCCACTTTCAACATCCTATGGAATCCTGGGGTTTGCAGTTTAGGGAGAGGCCAACCAGCCCCAGGATTCCATAGGATGTTGAAAGTGGAATTATTGCACTCTAAGAGTATAGTGTGGAAATGGCTAATATGTTCCTTCTCCTCACTGCTTAAGTCAGGCCTAAACAGAACAAAGTATGTGAAGACCCTGATATCCCAAACTTACCTGTGTTTGCTCAGAAGTTAACTCCAAGAATGAAGGGATGTTTTTCTCCAGCAGGTGGACATAAGACTACACTGTAAATAGCCTTCAGTGGAAGTCTGTTTTTCAAAAAAAAAAAAATGCTCCATGACTATAGCCATAGCAGAACAACTACATATGTAGCAAATTGTCCATATTCTCATGGGATGCTTTTGATCGTCTAGCACCTGTTTACCCTGGAGAAAAGAACAAAATGTGATTTCCTTGGGGCTTTAAACAACAGCTTTATTAAAACCTGAAGGATCAAAAAAAGAGAAAAACGTGAAGTCCAATCAGTTATTGTATGTGATTAGTTGCTATTACAAAAATAAACTGAATAAGAAAAATCAAATGGTGATGATGAGACCATCAGGAAAATAAACTTATCACCTGTACAGTTGACTGGAATGGGGTTTACAGTTGGGATGCAAATCCTTGTTTCTATTATTCTCATGCATAAGAATGAGAAATACTTTTAAAAAGTATAAGGAAGAGTTTTTTTTTCTGATGTTCATGATGAGTCTTTGCATTTGCAAGAGAAACTTCTGCTCAAATTTTGTTGAGCAGTTTCAGTACAAAATATGACAGATGCTGCCTTGTTGCACCAAATTTTACAAATAGGAGTCATTGGAGGAACTGCCTGGAATTTTTAAAAAATAGTCCCTCTGTTGGGTCTGTGCTTTCCTTTATGAAGGGAACAAACTAATCTTGTGCCGAGACTTTCTCTTCAAATTACAGAAACTCTGGGGAGGAGGAATCCTTTGTCTTGTTCTTACCCTGGAGACAAGAACTTTTAGAGAGGCAGGCAATCTCAACTGATTGTTTCAACAAGAAGAAAACCCCTTTCTCATCAAGGTAAGACAGGAAGCTGGGCAAGGGGGACCAAGGAACTCCTTTGAGATTAAATGATGCATTTCAACATACGCTTCTGTGGATTCCAATCCACTTAGCAGATGCTGCAACACCCTTCTTCCTCACTTCACTCCTTTTCCTTCTTATGCTGAAACAGGATGACACAGCTATCTCCTTGGAAACCTCTTCCATCAAGAATGAGAAATTTTGCAAATAATTTTCACATCCCGTCCCTATGTGAAAGAGTGACTGTAGAAATATGTTTCACAGACATGGCAAACAGGAGTGTTTGATACATAACATGAGAATCACAGTTTAGAGGTATCTCATTCGAATTTTGGAAATTATAGCTCAAAGAAGGCTTGCGAGAAGAGAGTAATGGCAGAATCTTTCCACCTATTTATACCACTACTAACTGTAGAGATGACTCCAGTTAAAGTTAACAAAAGAATTTATTTGAATTGACAAACACACGAGAGATCTGACACTCTTAAGAATCATACAAAGGTATAGAAAAGTGAGCAACTGCAATTGACAGAGAAGTTGGGATTTAAAATTGAGGAAAAACTGAAATAAATCAATCTTACTTTTACTAATCTGGATTGTACGTTGTTGAAAACAATTATATTAAAACACGGAGTGATATTAAGGAAGACTTGCAAAAACTTAAATTATCACTATTGGATAGAATATCTGTGATTAAAAAGAAAGTTCTACCAAGAATGCTCTTTTTGTTTCAGATTGTGCTGATTTTGATTAATGATGTTTTATCTAATCAATGGTAGATAGACATGTCAACATTTATATGGCAAAGGAAGAAACCTAGAGTAAAATATAAAATTTTACAAATGACTAAAAAAATGGGAGAATTGAGATTGCCAGATCTGAAATTGCATTTCTCTGCATGCTGTCTGGCTTGGTTAAAAGAATGAATTTTGTTGAAAAATAAGGGACTGTTGGATTTAGAAGGACATAAACTGAAATTTGGGTGGCGTACATTTTTTGATGTGAGAAAGTTGAAGTCATTGTAGATTTCAACAATTGCTATGTGAGAAAAGCTTTGTAAAGAATTTGGAATAATTATACATTCAGTTTCGACATCCAAAGACAAAGAGGCAAAGTTATCAATGGAATGTGAATACAGCAAATATAGCATTCTAGGTGTGATTGACTTCAATGTCTCACTCTTTGCCTTAGTAGAAATTTGGGAAATGAAGAAAAAATTCATTGGAAGGAAGAATTTGTATGGGGCTAATGCTCTAGGTTTGCCCTGCCCCCTTTAGTTACACCTCTGGTTGGACAAGCTGTAGAAGAACATGTTATAAGTGTATATTTTTTTTTCATCTTGGACAATTGCAATGCCTATCTTGGCAATTAGCTGTTGTCAAGGATATAGCCATGTTATATATTTCAATATAAAAAGGAAAGAGGAGGAAGGACTACTATGGTACCTTTAAGATTAACAGTGAGTTATGGACTTATGGTAATATTTGTGCTAAAGTGAATCAATTAATCTTAAAGAGGTCACTGGATTATTCAGCAAAAATAAAAATCCTAAGGCACAAACATATTTAGCTATAGACATTAAGGCACAACATTAAGGCCCTTTTCGCATGGCATCTGCCATTCAAAAGAGAGCCTAGAACCTCACGTGATTGTGAGGAGCGATCTGCATGATGCCCTCGCAATTGTGCAAGGCTCCAGGGGCCAGCAGGCAATGATCGTGCATCTTTGCATTTTTGGCTTTCAGCTGAAAATGCTGCACAATCATGCATTGCTCCCGGGCCCCGCACGCACTTACCTGGCGTGTGGAGCCTCAGAAGCTGGGCCGGTCATGCTTCCTATCTTAGTGCAGCCTGGGAAGGTCCCAAGCTGCACTGCGAAAGGAAGAGGCAGGAGTCACACATGAGCAGGACGCTCGTGCAAAGCTGAAGAAGCAGGAAAGCGAGAGCCTCTCACAAGAGGCTGTTTGTGCGATCACCGCACCCCAGCAGTGAGAAAAGGTAGGATGCGGAAAGGACCTAAGTCACAACTTCTGCTAATTGAACAATTGTATCCAGCTTTTCACCATGGAAATATAAAGCCAACAAAACCAATGGATTAGATTAGAGGCAGAATGGTCAAAACTCTGAATAAATTCATTAGTAATATTAATGAAGTTGATTCCAAGTAGTGTCCAGATTGGTCACCAAGAAAAACAAGGCTTTATTAGTTGCTGCTCCAGAGCTTTGGAACTTTCTTCTGCAAGCTCTTTGTTGGATTTCTGCTCTTGTACAGTGTTTTCAAAGCAATTTTGTTTAAAATCTCTTCCATTTTGCTTTTGGAAATTAACCCTGCCATATGTTTGACATTGTTTTAACTGTCATGTTAAGTCCATTGTTTGAAGTCATTTTGTACAGAACTGGGAGTGATAGTTAAGTAGTGGTTGAAAATTCACAACTAAATTTTTTTTAAAAAAATATTGGGCCCATTTTTTCAAAGTTGTGTCTGCATGTTTACTTTAATGCATCAGCGTAGTCAGTGTGTTGTTGTTGTTGTTAGCCTTAGCATTTAGAATCACAGAATCATAAAACTGGAAAAGACCACAGGAGCCATCCAGTCCAACCTCCTGCTAGGCAGGAATACACATTGGAACACTCCCAACAGATGGCCATCCAGCCTCTGCTTAAAAACTTCCTAAGAAGGAGACTCCAAGGCCCTTTCCACAGCTTACCTCTGTTCGGCGCGGTTGTGCAGGGGTCACGTGAGCAGCCTCTTTCATGAGGCTCTCGCACCCCTTCTGTTCTGGCTCTGCAGGCGTTGCTGGCCAGCTGGCAGGCAACGTGAGAGCTCCGCCTCTTCCTTCCACAGCACAGTTGGGTATTTTCCCAGGCTGCATGGGGGAGGAAGCACGAGGGCCATGGCTCTGGAGGCTCTGCACGTATGATAAGTGCATGTGGGGCAACAGAGCGATGCGTGATCGCACACCATTTTTGGCTGAAAGCTGAAAATGATATGGTGTGCAGTCGGCACCTGCTGGCCCTAGCAGTGTCACATGATTGCAAGGACATCATCTGAAATGCTCTTCGTGTGACGCTCTGGAGGCCCTTTCACATGACAAATGCTGTGCGAAAAGGGCACAAGAATTTGAGGAGTTAACCTTTTTATTCAAGATGCTCATTAAAATGAATTTTGTAACCCAGTATGAAAATGTAGTCTCATCTCATAGATGGGAAAAAAGGAGAAGGAGAAAAGGAATCTAGAGGCATCCTTGTGACTGATTTATATTTTAGCATGAACTTTCATAGATATCAATCCACTTCCTTCCCTCCTTCTTTCCGTAGTGCAGCCAGCCACTTCCTGTGCTGCACTGGGGAAGGAAGTGCATAAATCGCACTTCAGCTGTTTCCACATGGTTGCCGCCAATGGGAGTGTCACACAATTGGGGCTGTTACCAGATTTTTGTCTGGTAACAGAATATCCCATGATTGTGATGAGTGGGAAAGTGTTGGTAGCAGGACCACGACAACATTGTCTCAGAGGAAGGCAAAGACAAAACCTCCACTGTTCTGATATTGCCAAGAAAATCCTGTGATAGGGTCACTTTAGGAATATCATAAGTTGGAATTGACTTGAAGGTATGTTAAAGAAACAAGAATGTTGATTTTCTTAAAAAAAAATGTTGTGAACATGGGAAAAGCCCTAGAATTGTATGTCACACTGATGGAAATTTAATCAAGCTTCATCTACATCATGTTGGCTTGTCCTGGCAAATTTCACACCCCAGCTTGATTTCTCAGTCAGTTGTTGTCAACTTCAGTGGGATCAAATATGACAGTAACTTTTAACCAAAGACACTTTTGGTTATATTTCAAAGTTGGATAGACAAAGATTCAATAGTCTCAGAAATTTAACCACAACAAGATTTCTGAGATATCTGTGTAAGTACTTATTTCTTTTAGCTCAGCTTTATCTATAGTGTGTATGTCAAAAATTTCATTTTTTGTTAAAATGCAAATCAAATTGGCTTTCCTAGGCCAGTGTTCTGGTTCCAAAGAAGGAGACCATATGCTGAAGGGAGATGAAGCAACTGCTTGATAATGAAAGCATACTGCTTCTCATGCTGGAGATGAAACACAAACACTTTCCATGAATTTGCCTAAACCATTTGTAAAGCAACCCAAGTTGTTATCTATTGCTATGTTTTTATCAAATGCCTCAGTTGAAGTATGTAGTATGCAAAGAAACACTTCCTTTTATCTACCCTAAATCTCCCCTCTTTCAGCATCATTGGAAGACCTCAGGTTCCAGTATTATGAGAGAGAAAAGCCTATCCCTTTCAACTTTACTTGGATTTTCTAGGAGTGAATTTCCACACATTGCTCCATTAACTTTTATTCTTTTTCATTTTATTTGCAAGACTTTAAGGCAGGAGTGGACAACTGCATGGGACAGTGGCCAATTCCCTTCTTACCCCCATATGGGCCACATTACCCTGCAAGCCCAAATATCTCTTTTTTTTTTTTGGTTTGTTTGTTTGTTTGTTTGTTTGTTTTTCCTGTAGTCACTCTGAAAATGGTGACCAGACATGATGTTATATCTATCTGTATTCTTTCCATTCATTTCTTCCTCTAGTTCCCAATTTTCTGTCAAAGAAATGATGATCAGGAACATATCTACTTCATTAACTGAGGTATATCTGTATTTCAGTTTCCGAGGACACTGAGAAGTCTACCATACCTTAATAGAAGGACTTGAAAGGGAGACTGTGTCATGAAATTACTAAACTGAACATTTTGTGCTTAATTAGAATTCAGCAGCAAATTTATTTCTGATAATTTAAATACTAGTGGTTCCCTGTCTTTCTCTCCCATGGTACTGTGAAATCTCTATGGCAAAGCTAAGAAGTGTATGACTGCCAATTACATTCTGAGGTGGAAATCAAGCCTTTCCATTAGCAGAAGGTCTTCTGATCCAATGGAAGCTTCCACAAATGGAAAAGGAGGTAGGGCCATTTTCCAGATTCCCTCTTTCCCATGCATTCCACTGCGCCAACCAGATATTTTGTCTAGAGCACTATGGGATAGAACAGCTTGGGAGTTCATCCTCATTAATAACTTTTGCCATCCTGACCACAGTGAACCACAATCTTTCCCAAATGGTACTGTCTAAACAAGATAACAGAATGTGCACATGAATGTAGAAACCCAAAGGCACTTCAGCTGACCAGGACGATCATATTGCAATAAAATCTTGTCCATTGTATTTCCCTTTATAGAACATAAAATTGGCATCTTAAGCATTTCAAGTGGCAACCTTCAGGAGGGACATGTATGTGAAAATGCTGTCCCTGAAGTCAAAGAAAGTTTTGCAAGCCTTAGGGTCTTTATATATATATATAAATGAAATTACTATGAATACAACACAGGTGGTAAGAGTTATACAAAGAGAGCAACTGGCATCTTTGAGTTTCAGGTTGACAAAACATTTGATACCAACATCATCCAAAGATATTTATTGTCTGAGGTGAAGGATAAAATCCCCATTCCACCCCATTTCCATGTATGGAGTTGGATTGGCAGTTTACTTCAATGCTGCTGATAGAATAGTGTCTTCCACCACACCAGCAGATGAGCTCAGGATGTGTGTGATAGGCCTTGCAACAGAAAGGAATGGCCGGGTGGCTCATGAAGAACAACTAAGGGGGCACCTCTGAGGTAGCTGCTGAGCGGGCTATCCCTGTTTCATATTCTCAAATGGGATCAGTTTTTCTCTGAAGAACAATTTGCCTGCTGAGCTCAGGAACAGGCCCTAAGGCTACATAATAGTAGCTATCTCACTATTGGCTTCAATGATGTAACTAAATAATATAGTACTGTGTCTATGAGTAAAGCATCATATAGTCACAAAATTGTCCGTTCTGTCCAACTTACTGCTTTCCTGCCCTACATTTAAGTAGAGCTATATTCAAATTTATCCAAGTGTTTGAGTTTTTTAGTAATTATAGTTAGAATTGTCCACCACCACTACCATAATGGTCTGCTCCAAGACTTTGAATGGAAAGAAAATTGTGATTTAGAAACTTAGTCCCCACGGTCCCGTCTGTGCTCAGCAAATGGTTCCATGTCACTCGCTGCATCACAATATCGAAGCCACGAAGCTCTGTGGCAGCTAATCCTCTGAGCCTGTTAATAAGCTTAGGAGCACGTTCATTGAAGACTGACGCGTTAGTCACAAACAGGGAGAAAATATCTACTGGGGGAAGCTGAATTGGTTTTAATCATCTGCTAATCACCAGTAATGAGACCTACTCTGGGGAAGAAAAGAAAAACAGATAGTCAGAGGGAGGTTTTGTTCTTCACAGCGGAGTAACAGGGAATGAGAGGGCAGCTGTTATTAGGAAAGAAAAGATGGAAAGAAAGGAGGGATTTGGCCAGACCAGATGAAGCTTCTTCTGTGGCATACTGTTTTGTTAGCTGAGTGTTTCTTTCATTCAGGCCCCCAAACTTCAGATCTTTCAGTCTCTCCCCACCTCTCTTTCAAAGGCCTAGCCCACCTCCACAGAGGAGGAGACCTCCTCCTCTTTCTCCTCCTCCCTCCTTTAGACTTTGCAGATTTAAGCTGATCCACATTGCACTTTTCAGATTTTCTTTCCTTCTTTAAAAAATATTGAGGTTAAAGAAAAATAAATGGTGAAGGGAAAAAGAAGAAGGATGGAAAGTGTGTGTGTGTGTGCACGTGTGTTTAAGAGATAAATGGAAATGGACGAGGTGTAGTATTGTTGTCACCTTTAAGAAACCACACACACACACACACACACAGAAGAAAATTAATACTGAATTCAATTAATTTGGAATGTGTGAAACTTATCTGAATACTCCCCACCCCTCAATTTCAGGTACTCAAATGATGAAATCCCATCCAGTGAAATCTTATCTTGCTGCAGCATTGTGGGAACTTTAAGTGTATTTGGACATTTCTGGTGCTTAAATGGGGAATTACTAAGGGTCTAATAAGCTGATCTAAATTTAACTATTTATTAAGTTATTAAATATCATTTGTTGGAAACTCAAATTAAAATAGTATTCAGTGGACTCTTAGTCTTTGTTCTGGGTTTTTGGTTTTTTGGGGGGGGGTTGGAATTCAAGAAGATCATCTTGAACATTTCTTAAGCCAACTGGTGTTGTAGAGAGGTTAGAAATGAGTCTGCATACCTCTTTTGGTGCACAATGAGAAGAACAAAGAACAAAGCCTAGGCTAGCTGTCAGAGACATTGATGCAACATGACATTGCATTCCCATCTTATGATGGTGTCATAGGCTGATATACTGAGACACCCCTGTCAACATGTGGAGTTGCAGAGTTAAGGAAAGATGGCAATCATATTCCAGAGCCACAAATCACAGTGGCAGGGACTTTCTTACTTTCCTAAGTACAAATCAACAGATTATCTCTGAGCTGCTAAGCAGAGCAGCCTAAGCTTTGAAACCAGTTGTCCTGACTTGCTTGAATATATTCAAGACCAGCCAGGTCTTGAATATATTGTTACTTTGAACTACAGCTCCGAAAGTCTCTCAGTCATCACTATCAATGTCCATACTGGCTGAAATTCTTTGGGAACTGTTGTCCAAACAAGTAACTTCTCCAAGCTCTGATCATGCAATGATTACTCTAGCTAACTTTTCATGCATTCAAAGGATGGTGGTCTCCAGGAAATTCCCATGTGCAAGGCTCATTAAGATAAGCAGTCACTTGTATTCATTTCAGCGTACTGCTGAACATCACAGCAGATTGTGCCCTTTATTTGTGTACAAGAACTTTTCGAAGTTAAAATGACATTCTTTGTTTTTAGCAATTCCAACCCTGACTCAGTCTGAAATCACATATTTCTTTGTTCTCCTTTAGATATTCACTGTGTCAATTCATGTAAAAATGATGAAGGAGAAAAAGCTAGGAACCTGTGAACTTGTAGGGGGTTTGGGCTGGGGCCGATAGGCTACTGCAAAAGATGAATCCATAGAAAAAGATGGCATACAAATAAGCCATAAAATAAACAAGATTAATCATAAGCAAATATTTTATTGGCCAAACACAGAAAAAGCAGATACAAAGGAAGGGCCAAGGAACGGCCCAAAATAGTTAACCTTCCTTGGAATAGGCAACAATTCCTTCCATAAGGACTTAGTTGGCCCTTTTAGTCTGCAAGCAAGCAAGACTTTCAAAGAGGCAAAGACATTAAGTGTTTTCCCTTTTCCTTTTACACTCATGTCAGTTTAACTGACATCAGCTGTTTCCAGCATCCTTATCTCTCCAGCAGCTGAAACAATTCTTAAGAGCTTGGCTTAGCTTTCCCACATATCCACTTTACATTATATGTATATTTATGTAAGCTGGACAGAATACCCTAAGCTATCAGAAAGGTGTGTTGATTTACCTTGGAAATATCTGATAATACCAACAGTCAATCAGATTATATTGCTGCACCATTGAGAGCCGGTGAATGAACATTTCTCCTGATATAAGAGAGAAAAAGACCATGTCTCTCGATATGACTCTGCCTGAGTTTTAAGATACTTAGGGGTAGCTTTCTCGCAGTCTCACCACCATCCTAGTGAGGGAGGAAAAATATTCAAAAATATTTTGAAGATGGTAAAAAAAAGTTTTCCAGGTGCCAAGAAACCCTGACAATAAGAATCCTAGATTGGCAAGAATCTTCACATTTTGGGACTTATTCCATGCAAAGTCACATGTGGTTGCTTTGTGCAGAAAACACCACAGAAAAACAACAAATGTTGTAATTTGCACAAAATAACCATGTGTGAATTTTCTGAATAATCCTGGAACTGCATGTGTTTGAAGACTTTCTTGCCATGAGAAGAAAAAAAACTGTTAAAATTACTTGTTGCCTCATCAGAGTACAATTGCATCCTTATATCACAGGAACATTTTGTGAGGACGTGGAAGACAGCCATCTTAGTTCCTATTTGCAGACATGGGAGGCTATTGCCATTTCCTCACCATACTGTGATCCCATGACATCCTGGCAATGCCACTGCAAGGATGGGAGTGGGACCCAAATGCTCCCCTCCACATCTGGCTGGCTGCTGGTGGATGAGTAGCATTTGGGACATGCTTCTTGCTTCCCCAGTGCAGCTGGCCTCTTCCTGTGGTGCACGCAGAAAGAAAGTGCTTGAAAGTGCTTCTGCCCTTCCTATATGGCCACTGCCAATGCAATCATTGCATGAAGAGAGGCCATTACCAATTTTTTTCTGGTAATGGTATACCATGTGATCACAGTGACTGGGAACACAACAGAAGGAGGACTGCAATGACATCATGTGATGTAATTCATGAACTGGCTTCAATGCATCCCCATGCCAGGATGGTGCCATAATGTGGAAATGATCCATGTTAGCTCCTCTCTTGTTTTCCATCAGCAGAAGCTTTCTATTTACCTAGGCCTCTGAGTGTTAACTGTCTAGTGCAGAAAGTCTTTTAGCTGAGGTGTACATTTTTTTAATCATTATCACTATGGGTATGAGCTCTAAGATGAGCTCTAAGAAATTCTTCAGAAGCTCTCTCTGCATCATAACACTGAAGAGGGCCTTCTCTGTAGTCACTCCCAGGCTATGGAACTCCCCTTCTAGGAAAACTAGTGTGGCTCTTTTACCACTGTCTTTTTCTCAGCTGGCAAATTTCCAGCAAGCTTTGAGGAACTGATTATTTGATATGAACAGGGCTTTGAATGGTAGCGTACAGTACTATTCTTTGATTCTATGATTTAAAATTAATGTTTTAAACAGTTTTAATCCCATATGTAGTTTATTCTTTCTGTAAGATTATTTTTGGTATGTTTTTAGCTTCGTGTAGTTTTACTTGCATTTATTTTATCCTATAAGCCACTTTTTATCCCCTTCTTCAGAAAAAAGAGTATAAATAAATGACTGATTCATTGAAGGGTCAATTCATTCAGTTAGGATCTGTGAGATCCAGATTCTACTCCCCTTTGAGTTCAGAAACTCATGGGGCCATTTACACTCCTTCAGCCTACCCTAATTCATCACATTGCTATAAAGATAAAGTGAGGAAGAAGTGAACTGTGTGACCTTGAGTTCACAGGATGAAAGGTGAAATATAAATATAACGAATACATATCCATTTATATAAAGTAGAATCTTCTTGACTGTAGTTGGGTAGGAATTTGATTGGGATTATCTTGACCAGCAACTGGTGCAAAGTTTTTCAATAAGATTTGGGATGGACCAAGAAAGCATATTGCCTCAGGCAATGAAGTTATTCAAACAGTAACACCTCTCTCCTTTCATATGCCAAAAGCCTATAGAGTGATGAGTATTTCTTCAGTCCTAGTGATAGGACATGTTCCATGAGATTTGAAGAAAGCAGCTTGGTTAGGGAATAGAGGGCAAGCCACATGACTCACAGCTGTCTTTTCCAACCTCTTACTGACATCTCCCAGTATCTGACACCACAAGCAACTACATCATTATACGTCAGTGGTTCTCAACCTGTGGGTCCCCAGATGTTCATGGACTTCAGCTCCCAGAAGCCCTGAGCATTGATCATAGTGGCTGGGGCTTCTGGGAGCTGAAATCCATGAACATCTGGGGACCCACAGGTTGAGAACCACTGTTATACGTAATGATAAGGCTAGCTTTGTCTAGTGGCTTCATGGCTGGGTGAAGATTTCAAGCTGGGTTGATCCATGTCTGTTAACAGTACTTCATGTGGTTAAGATTTAACTTAATATAGCCAGGACCTATGCTAGGAGCCCATCAAATGAAGGATATCCTGTTATTTGTAGCCTGGTATCTCAGTTTTGTGGCCAAAATACCCCATCTGATCTTGGAAGCTAAGCATGATCAGCCTTGGTTAATACATGGATGGGAGACTGGCAATGAATACCAGGTGCTGTAGAATATGTTTCAGAGGAAGGAATTGGGCAAACAACCTCTGAGTATTCCTTGCCTAAGAAAGCCCTGTGAAATTCATGAGGTCATCATAAGTTGACAAGTGACTTGAAGATATACACACACACACCTAAGTTGTGGCCTTTCAGACTGGAGTGAAAAAAAATCATTCTGCAGGGGAAACAGTTGAAGATATAACTAGAGACTGCTCCTAAGTGGATTTGCTAAGTGATCTAGAGCTTGATACTCTGGGCAATTCATCTATTTGTTAGAACAATATGGACATCATAGTACTGCATGGACACAATTCTGCATGGCACCAATTCTTTCTGATTGACTGATTTTCTGAAATTTTGGTGGATTGAGTGGTCAGCAGAGCTTAAAACTGTTTTGAACTATAGGTCCAAGAATTTCACAACCAGTGTGCAGCAAATGGGTTTACATCTGTTTCTTCCCTATGGTTTTGTTTGTGGTGAGCAAAATGGCCTTTTTGCAGTGATGTAGTTAAGTCTTTTACTCCAAGTCTCAAGTCAAGGCTCAAGTCCTTGCAAGATACTTTCAAGTCAAGTCTCAAGTCTGGAAGCCAACTTTATACCCTAATCTGTATTGCAGAATTTCTGGACAGAGTAGAATGAAGTCAGTTTTAACAATTTAAGTAGAATCAACTTCTACATTTGCGATGTTGCCATCTTCGGCATTGGAATTGGGGAATAGAATCTTTCTTACTACTCCCTCCCAAAGCTGGAGGCCTTTGTGTCAATGGGCAATGCAGTTTCAGAAGTCAGGGGTAGGATCCTTCTTACTCCCCACTACTGAAGCTCTAAAAACTTAAGAAAGAAGGATCCTTCCTCCTCAAGCCCATTGTCTAACACACTTTCTGTTCCCCTCTTAGAAACACATCCTGCACTCTGGGGATGAGTCTTGCCTTCTGCTCCTAGGAAAAGTTCAAGAAGGCTCCTCCTATATGCCGTGAGGACAGGCTGCTGAGCAGACTTAAACCTTGCCTCAAGCTTGTTGCCTAACCTGTTTGCTCTTCCCCTCCAAGAAATGCACCCACATTTTGGGCTTGAGACAGATCTTCATGTGATCAGTAGGCAAAAAGAGATGGAAGTGTTCTTCAAAGTTATAAGGTTTCTGGATGAATGTGTCATGTTACTGAATGAAGGGCAGCAAGTCGATCACTAAAAATATACAAGTCACAAACTGAGCCAAGTCAGTGTGTCATTTATTGTCATGTCCACATCAAGTTATTGAAGCAACTTAAGTCTGACTTTGGTCAGTTGACACGAGTCTACATCACTGCCTTTTTGTGCTTCCAGATGTGATTCTACCATTTCTTTGAATGGAGATAACACAGCTGAATCAGAATGGCAAATTTGGGATTGCCAGATAAAGCATTTATACTAATTATGACTGCATAGCTATTCTCTCTCTCTCTCTCTCTTTTTTAACATTAAATTTACCAGGTCAGCCTTACACTTTAAGGACCCTGTCCCTCAAAAAACATCTTGAATTATATAACACAGGGATCCATCATTGTGCAGCCTTCCTGATATTGTTGAACTGCAATTCCCAGCAGCCCTAAGCCAGCATTGCCAAGGGTGAGAAATGTTTGGAGT
Source organism: Iguana delicatissima (assembly GCA_948472985.1). Classification (NCBI taxonomy): domain Eukaryota; kingdom Metazoa; phylum Chordata; class Lepidosauria; order Squamata; family Iguanidae; genus Iguana; species Iguana delicatissima. Next base: position 240,091 of record CAOKZL010000901.1, on the reverse strand, counting down.
TGCAGTTCAAATGTGTCTGAAAAACTGTGTGATTCTGACTCCAGATATGCATAGTGTTGTATTTTGCATATGTGATGGACAATAAGGTCCAATATCTGTTACTTTCTGCCCATTAACTCCACCTAAAGCCTATCTATGCTGAAGATCCATGGAAGGACAAAGTAACATTTGCTTGGTCTAAACATGTAGAAACACGTGGGGCAAAAATATTACCACTGTGCTGCTCTAGGAACTTGAGATAACTAGCTGCACATAACAAACAACTTGTAATTCCTTTTCCTGATAATAATAGTATATTTAATTTGCAGTATGATTGTAAGTTAATGAGGGATGCAGCCATTGTTTCTGTCATGTAACTTTTGATTATGTTTAAAGATTTGAGATGCATTCCTGGTCTTAACCTCTTGAACTGAATGGTGATTGTATTCCTTGTGTGTGAAGTATGGGATTTTCCCCTCTCTCTGGAACAAGAGAAGGTATTTTTGCTCTGTCTCCAGTTTTGCATTCATGATCTTAGCCATTTGACTTAATTTCCTTCTGTAATTATCACGTTGGAAAAGAATAAAATTCCTTTAGAAAAGTTACTCTTTGGACTACAGCTGCGATAATGGCCTAGCCATCAAGGTCAGTGTTGTGGTCTCTTGAAGATTTGGGGATTTGTAATCCAAGCAAAAATTTTCCTAAAATCTGCATGCAAAGGGACATGTTTTGAATGCTCTCAAAATTTGCTTACTTCTTATTAGTAGAGTCCTTTGTACTTCTGAGTAGACATGCATATACTGGATCTCTCTATTGTGCTGCTTTTCACTGTTTCATCTGAGTACAATAGACATACAAAGAGTTTTATTTGGCAGTGCTTCTTGATGTGTCTTTTCTCTGCAGTTATTTACTTTTTTGGAAAACAAAACAAAACAACCTGCCTTGTAAGATATTTGACAATCCTGTGCATTTTACACAACAGTGAGATCTTTGGCAGCTGAGGCAGAACAGGGCTACATTTTACAAGCAGATTTTCAAGTTTAACGTGTTCCCATTTTACCAATATTTTGTAAATTCTTCTTGGCTATCTTGGTGACGAAATTGGTGTATTGTTGTGTCATCCTCTTAAGAACAAAATGGATTTTAAAAATAATAACCCTGCATGCCACAAACAAACTGATTTCAATCCACATCTTCAGATGCACAACTGTGCTAGATGGAGGATCAAGGAGTTGGAGCCCCAAAAGTAATTTTTTCACCAACATTTGCTGTTCGGTTACTTTTGAAAAATGGGAAGGTAAATAGCATTGAAATTATAATGTGAATGGCAACTAAGTTTGGTATTGGAATTACTGTTATTGATTGTTGTTGTTGCTGTGTGCCTTCAAGTCACTTCCAACTGATGGTGACTCTAAGGTGAACCTATCACATGGTTTTCTGGGGTTGAGAGTATGTGGTGCACCCAAGGTCATCCAGTGGGCTTCCATAGTCAAGCAGGGAATTGAACCCTGGTCTCCAGGGTCATATTCCAATGCTCAAACCACTACGTACCATGCAGGCATTGTATTGGAACTGTATAATTAATTTTAACCAAGTAATTTATTTTTAAAAGTACCTTTCCAAACTCTGGTCCTATATTTACCCGAATGCTCATGTTATTGGCATACTAAGTATACCCCAACATGTAGGCAATCCTCAAGAGAGAACATTTTAAGAAGGACCACAGCTAAAGAGCATCTTAAAAGACAAGCTCTGAACTATCTCTATAAAATCAGCAACATATTTTTTCTTACTTTTTATTTTTTTTTGAAAGAGCATTCTGTTCTTGCTCCATAAATTCTTGTCCAGCAATTTCAGTGAAAGAATATTGGAAAAGATTTCTTAAATTTAAGATTTAAGAAGCTACCACCTTTCCTGTTATAAAGCATGAAATCCCTCCTTTGGCATTTGTCACTTAACTGCATAGATCTGTATTCAACTATGTTATTGTCTTTGGGGTGGAATGAAGGTCAGCAGGTAACACATAACAAGTAGCTGAGCTCTGTTCTTTTTTCATGCGTGTACGCTATTGTACTAATACTAGTTCCCCTGTCTCTTCATTTTATCTTTTTGTCTCTAAGGTTTATTAGCATATTTGACAGATTAAAAGGCTAAGGTCAAACAAATCCCCAAAGAAATATGGCTAATTATTGTCATATTTTTAAACACTTTCCTTCAAAGAATTTTAAAAAGAACAAAACTCCGCATTGCAGCTCAAATGATCCTTTTATGGTACGCACTTTCCCGTTCCTCCCTGAAGTTGTTTCAGAGCAATTATCTCTTTACATGGCTATCAACATTGCTAGGCCACACTTCAGACAATTGGCATCCTATAAGTGACTTCCTGGTCGAGCAATCAAAGCCTATAGAAGTTGTTCAACATAGTCTGACAAAGAGAGTAAACATGATCAGATGGTTCTTTCATCTCCTCTTCAACTGGAAACGTAAGAAGAAAACAAATGTGCAAAAGTTTTTCATCTCCTGCTTAGAGTACATGATTCTTATTCCAAGAAACCAACCCCTGTTATTTCCATCTGAGCAACCAGGCCTTCATAAGAGGACTAGCCCCATCCAGCCATTATCAGCTGATAGAATCATTTTAACTGTGTCCCTACAGAATGAGTTTAATACACTTCAGTTATTATCAACTGAACTAGCAGCCATTTAAAGAGTAACCGAGTTGAGCCACTACAGAGATGGTTAAATCATTTTAACAATGTTCTGTACCTGTGCTCCAGCCACCAAGAGCCTAGAAAGAGAGAGAGAGAGAGAGATGGAGGTCTGACATCCTCCAATGAAAATTAACACCTTCAATAGATAGATTTCAATGTCATGCAAAAGATCAGTCGCCCTTACCTTACAAACCAGACTGAATCTTCACAGTTCACTGAGGAACTCCACACAAGCCATCCGTTAGGACAGAAATGATTCTTTTAACTCATACTTGTGTGTACATGTATTTTAGTTTGTATGCCTTTGACAAGACCCACTCTTTTTGCTGGTTTAACTTGTAAAGCACCAGGTACATTGATAGCATTAGATAAATAAATGATGATACCAATACTACTAATAATATTAAAAATAATAATATCTAAGGCCCTTTTCGCACAACATTTGCCATGCGAAAGGGCTCCTGGAGCATCACATGATTGTGAGGAGCAATGTGCATGATGCACTCACAATCACACGACACTCCAGGGCCTGGTAGGTGCTGCTCGAGCACTTTTTCATTTTTGGCTTTCAGCAAAAAACGGTGTGCAATCACGCATTGTTCCAGGGCCTCACCCACACTTGCCGTGCATGTGGAGCCTCCAAGGCTGCGGCGGTCATGCTTCCTGCCCCAGTAGAGCCTGGGAAACTGCGGAGGTGGGGCTCTCACGCTACCTGCTCAGGCAGGCAGCTCGTGTGGAGCTGAAGCAGGAGGGACATGAAAGCCTCTCGCTGGAGGCTGCTCGCGCGATCCCCACACCCCACTGCTGAAAAAAAGGTAAGGTGCGGAAAGGGCCTAAGAGGATAAACAATATTAAATTAAAACTCTAAAAATTTTGAGAAACAAGAAAGTTTTCAACTGAGATTTAAACACAGCAAGGGAAAGAACAGTCTGCAAATGGTGAGGGAGGCAATGCCAGGAGCACGGAGCAGCAAGTGAAAAATGACAAAGCTGAACCAAGAAAGAGGAAACCCTTGGTAGAGTGAGAAGCCTAAAGTTCCTTGAATACGCATCCTGAGAAGGTTAGTAAAAGGAAATGAAGGATGAAAAGTAGGATGGAGCTAGGTCAGGCAGGCCTTTGAAAGTTAAAACAAGAAGCTTGTACTGAATCCCAAAAGGAAGGTAAGAAAAGCAGATACAATCATCCCTCCACATTCCCAGGTCTGACTTTTGCCAATTTGATTATTCATGAGTTGCACACGTGCCTACCCTGCCTCTCCTCTTCCTCCCATTTACTTTCCTTTTGCCTGGGCATGCACACCAGGGCAAAAGGTAAAGGGATGGGGGGGAGCCCTGTAAAGGAATGCGAGGGGGAGCATGGAGAGGGGTTATTCATGGTTTTTCTACTTTTGCAAGGGTTCTGCGCCTCATGCCCTTGTGAAAGTGGAGGGGCCACTATAGTGGCTGATGACATCTCAACATACCTGTACACAAATATCAGAGGTGTCATATACCTGATTTTGAAATTTTATTTACAGAAGCCCTAGGAAAACCCTTAAGTTTGAGAGCACTGCTCTGGAACTAAAACCAACCAAAGCTAATAAATATGCATTTTTGCTGAAGTTCTTAATACAGCCATGAAGCAACTTTTGCAATGGATACTAATGATTCTGAATTAGAACAAGATATTGTTTTGTTCCTCATTTGCTACACCCATATGCCTTCTCCTTTTGCAGGGCCATCAAGCAGTGAAAGAAAATTAGCTCACAATCTCCCATTTTTCATTCAGGCTTCACATAAAGGCAACCATAAAGATGTTTACTTTGAGGCCTGGTCCAATCCGGTAGTGGCTATAGAATATACAGTCTGGTGAACTACCAAGAAAAAAAATAATAAAAAGCCTACATTGTATGATTCATTCATGAGGGAGAGTGTTGCAAATCTCTGTTAATGCTGCAATTGTATACACACATAAAATCAGGATCACAAGCTACAGAGCTGGAAGGACCCCAAAATCTACCACTGCAGGAAATCCACAGCTGAAATAGAATAATAGAAATAGAACCTTCAATAGATTGTCTATTCCAAATTCCCTGTTCCACACAACCATTAATGATGTCCCTTATTTCACCTGGCAACCTTAATTTGGAATTGTTTCTGAGTACATATGCATAGGCCTGGGTATCTAAATATTCTCTTTTAAAGCCAAAAGAATCATTGGGAGTGGTATTTTCAGGGGAGCAAGCAAATGACCAGTTTTCACGTTTGAGGTGCATGTAGGGTAGACAAAAATAAGAGCATTATGTTCTGAGATGTATAGAAAACTGTTAAGGGAGTCCATCAGAAAGTTCTGAGACCACAGGGAAGAGACCATGAGGAGAGCTGTAGAGGTTGTATGTCATAAACTTCTCCAGATACTTCAGTGCTATCCATGGCAACATGTTGCTGTATGCAATCCAAAACCAGATCAGAATAAACTAGAAGCAAATGGTAAAGAGGTAGTAGTGGCAAACTCATAAGAGACAGAGAGCTCTAGAAGACCTAGAGTCATACAAGGTAAAAGGTTGGGGTTTTAGAAGGAATGGCTTAAATGTTGCCAATTCTTCCCTTCTAATAATTGTTGCCTATAGCCTCAGGCAGTTGCTTAACTGTGCTGAATGATAAAGGCAACCCTGGTTAGGGATAAGAATATCTGAAAATATTCAATAATGGCTAAAACTGATTCTTTAGTGTCTAGAAATCCTAATGAAAAGAATCCTGGACTGATGAGAATCTTCACAGTTTGGAACTTACTCTATGCTAAATTTGCACTTTTTTTTCCACACACAAAAAAAAGCATTTTCTGCACAGCATTTCTGTGCAGAAAAAAAAAATTCTGTATAAAAGCAATCTGTTTTCTATGTAACCTTCCCACATGTCAGTTTGGCACAGATCAAGTCTCAAATTGCAAAGTCTTTGAAAACCATTTCTGAAGACGTTCTTACAGTGTGAAGAAAATTGGTAAAATTATCTGTTACTTCCTTCAAGAAGAAACTTAACAAAGAATTGCAGGTCCAGCCATACATTGTTCTTGAAGCCTTTTCACCAAAATATACCTTGAATAGAGATATCCAGAGGCTACAGCTGCTGAGTAAGGCTTCAGGTAAGCAATATCAATTGAGAATGATAAACTGAGACCTTGTCAGAAGAAAATGTTCCCATATCACTATCTATGGCCCTCCAAACTTTGTTAGTAGCTGGCTAGAATGTTATCTCTCTCTTGGATAACCAGATGTGCCCAGTGGTCTCCTACTGATGGTCAGGACTCATCAATTATAACAGAAAAACATATCAGAATAAAAATCTGAACATATTCCTCAATATTCCTTGTGGGAGTTTCTCACCAGTGGTACTTTGATCATCATCTTGCCATGAATGGTGGATTGTCAACACTGTGTTCTTACTCTTACTACCTATCTAGAGAAGCAGAAAATATCTATGAGGAAAAAATACAGAGAGAGAGAAGTTGATGGTCTTTTTTTAACCTATGGTGTGTCACAAATAGTACAGGTTTTGTGCAATTGCTTTGTAAATAATATTAAAATAAAACAAACATTAACCGTTCTCATTGGAGTAGTGAAAGGAGTCTGTAAACAAAGGCCATTTCTGCACTACACTGTTCTAGTGCTATTATTCCACTCTCTACATCCTATGGAATCCTGGAGTTTGCAGTTCAGGGAGGGGCAATTAGAATTCTCAGCCAGAGAGCTCTTTGGCTTCAGTAAACTACAAATCTCAGAATTCTACGGAAGGTTGAAAGCAGAATAATATCACTATAACAGTGTACTGTGGAAATGGCCTCAGAAAAAGCACAGGGTTCACTAATACCTTTAATTAGGGTCACTAAGAGGCTTCAAAAGTAACACAAAGGGGGCAGGAGCTCTAAGGTTATCCAGAAAAGAATTCTGAATTCCTGATGGTACCAAAACAGGAGAAGAAACAAAAAGAGTCCCAAAATTTAGCATGGTGCATTGGTCACTATGTTTGTCTCTTGTACATACAAAGTGGTTACTGCTGGCTCAGTGAAAAGAAGAAGGTTTAAAGTATCAGCTTGCAGTCTACTGGGATACCCAGTTAATTCTTTCTCTATCCTCATCAGCCAGAGAGCCTATGCTTTGACAAAGACAGTTGACACAGTCTCAGCCAGTGCCATTACTCTTGGAGAACTCAAAGCTTCTGCCAGAGTTATGCCACTTTTGCAAAACTTTAGTAGTCCAAATAAAAGGTATTCCTTAGTTGTCTATTTCATTTTTTATACAGATGAGCAAGAGAGAAAAGAAAAGTGTAGCCTTCCAAACATCTGATGTTGAACGTCTGATTGTATCTCCCCACCACATATATACATTTATGGGAAATATAAATTCCTTTCCCCTTCAGCCAGAGCAGTCTATACAAGAGCTAGTGATTATAATGACGATAGTGAGCTAAATAAGCCCTCAGGATGAACCACCTCAGAACCTGTGCATAAATTTGGTTGGATAACTATAATGACATTCCAAGGGGATCTTTGGAAGTGATTCTAAAATTTGCATATGATTTTCCTGCATTTGTAAATCACAGTTAAAAAAAAAGTAGTATCAACCAGAAATTAATTTTGATTTTAAAATTTCTCTCCCGTGTTCTCCTTTCTCTTTTTGGCACTGTTACAAATACTTTGCTAGATAAATCAGTTATTGTCTTACCAATTAATCAATTTGCTGTGTAAATATAACTTTTTAAATATTTTATCAAGCTCTCAGTATAGAGTTTAATCTAATGTCACAATGATTGCCAATCAGCAACATGGTGGATCTTTTTTTCACTGCCATTTCTCCACCAGCAGCCCTCAACACCACCTGAGGAATGGCTCTGGAATTTCCCCACTCTCCCAGAACAGATTTCAGGGGTTCAAAGCAGGGCTGCCATGGAGAAGGGATGGTGCTTCCTTCCAGTTCCTCTGACAAACAGATCCTGGCTGCTGGCCCTTTCTGTGATATGAAAAGAAAACTTAGACATTTTGGAACTTAATAAATGTTGTTTAAATTATTGTTAGAATGAAAGGGAAGTTTATTACAGTTTAATTTTTGCTCCTTTTTTTTTTTTAAAGCACAGTCTAAAGAAAAAAGTCTTTGTTCTAAATAGCTTTCTCATTTTCTGTAATGACAAATTAACAGCAGGTGAAATGCTGAATTTATGAACAGGCCAGTGAGACAGGGGAGCAAAAAAGAAAGAAAGAAAGAAAGAAAGAAAGAAAGAAAGAAAGAAAGAAAGAAAGAAAGAAAGAGAAAAGAGAAAAGAAAAACTTTATTTCTTACATTTCTGCCCTTTTCTTCTTCCAAAGAGCATTTTGTCCTCGCTACAACTGTAAGATGGTTAAACTGAGGACAATGACTGCACAAAAGCTGAGATCCAACTCAGTTTTTGTGCAGCCATTGTCCTCAGCTTAACCAGATGGATGTACAAACTTATGGAATACAACAAAAGGAACAAATCCACTTATTGAGAATGTTAAGAGAAAATCCACCACATTTATTAGCATATTTGTATAAAGAAATTTTACAACAAGAATGTGAGGAAGAGACAGTAAAAGCTGCAATGATTCAATGGGCACAAAATGTTGGACACTCAATACAGTTAGAATGGTGGGAACAGAGCTGGCAACGTACACAGAAATATACTACTGCTCAAAATTTAAAAGAAAATTACTATAAACTATTTCATAGATGGTACATGACACCAGAAAAATTAAAGACAATTTATAAGACAGGTACAGGCCAATGTTGGAAATGTCAAGAGAACTCTGGTACACTATTTCATATGTGGTGGTCATGTCCTAGAGCACAAAAATATTGGAAAGAAATACATAAGAAAATAAGTTCAATTTTGAATTTTACTTATTAAACATGACACATACATTAGAGGGAATGCCAGCTCAGAGACATTGGAGAATTATATTGTACATGGTGACGACGGCCCGTATTGAATATGCACGACTTTGGAAAAATGAAACTACACCCACAATGGAACAGTGGTGGACAGCTTTTATGGAAAAGAGAAATGCGGACATACTTACACAAAGATTGAAAGGGAAATCAGATGAGGATATTAGCCAAGAGTGGAAGATTGTTACAGATTTGGGTTGAGGGTTGACAGAGGGTAATACATTTGTCATGATAACAATTATTATACAGTTAACAGTTAAGGAAATATCATGTAACAAGTAAAGTAGAGATATATAGAAGGAACTAACAAATCATAGATTATTAACATTTTATTGTGACAAGTGGTATAACAAATAGAGGGAATATCAATAATTGTAATCCAGAAAGGAAAGGAAGAAGGAATAACATTACATGTAAACATTGCAGAAATTATTGTTTATTTGTTGAAATGTGAATAAAATTATTAAAAAAAAAGCTGAGATCCAACAACCAGCTTCTGAGGTGCAAGATTCCCACTCACACAGTGGTTGTGCTATACCACCCTTCTTGTGAATATGCACATTGTGTAACTAACTGCATATCTGTCAATTTGTCTGTTTATTGTCCCATCATGCAATGGCAAAGTATAGTGGCTCTTTCTGCAATGCCAGTGAAGAAAGGGGTACATTGAAGTCACTGATGAATAGTTATGCACCATCCAAGACCAAACAACTTATGGCCAGAAGCCCATTGTGTAGTCCCAGAAAGAGGACATCTTTTGAATCAATTGTTAGATGGTGATTCAACCAATAGGTAAATCCAATCGATTCTAATCTGAGCTAGTAACTGGATTTAGCACCATGTGAAATGGTTACTGTTGTGGAGCTCCACTGATCCAACTTATCCAACTTTGAACTTAATACATCCACTGCACCATAACCAAAAAAAGTACAGCCTCTTGTGTCAGAAAATTTATACATTCCTATGATGCCTAAAGGATCCCAGCCAAAATCTTGCAGTGACCTCATCCACTGAGTGGGGATTTGAATGTGATTCTCCCTAATTCAAGACAAAATTCTCTATTGGAATGCCACTATAAAAGTTATCAAATATTGCATTTTAATTACATATAAATTATTCTAAGCAAGAAGTTACAGTAGCTCCTATTTACCCCTGCTGAGTGTTCATGGCAAAGAGTATATATTGTTTTATCCAGTAAATTCTGATGGGCTTCAAGGGCTTGTGAAACATAGAGACTGGTTAGCAAATTGATAGAATAGGGAGTACTCCAATACAGAACAAGGTAAATGGTGAAGAAAACCTGATTAGCTTATTGAGTCCTCAAGTAGTTATCAGGACATTTCTGCACTAGCCTGTTATAGTGCTATGATTCCACTTTCAACATCCTATGGTATCCTGGGGCCAGCCAGCCCCTCCCTAAACTGCAAACCCCAGGATTCCATAGGATGTTGAAAGTGGAATCATAGCGCTATAACAAGCTAGTGCGGAAATGGCCACAGTTTGCTTCACATTTTTTGTCAATTTCCTCACTCTCTCAGGGTTCAAGACAATGTATCTTTCTTTTTCTTTGAGGAATTAATCTTTTGATACATATGCAAAAGTAGTGCTGCCAAACCTTGTTCATCGCAGGTAAATCATTACATGGCCTAAGACAGTTTTCATTAGTGGCGTTGTCTATCATGGAAGAGTCCTGCCAAAGAACTGCTGATAATACAACAGAGCTTGAGACTAAGCTGTTCACCTTTATCCATCAGTGTGTGTGTGTGTGTGTGTGTGTGTGTGTGTGTGTGTGTAGAAGGCAATGTATGACATTAAGCGAAGGGTGTTGTGCAATTAAACAATATAATATTTGGAGATTAATTAATGTAATACACTATTCATTAATTCATTACTATAACATAGTATTTTGAAGATTATTAACTGTCTAGCACTGTAGAAAGAAGGAAAATTTAATACTGTCGATATTTTGTTGAGGATGTATTCTGTTTTAAAAATACATATCATTCACGTATGCATTAGAATTCTTCAGTTTCCTTCCTTCCTTCCTTCCTTCTTTCCTTCCTTCCTTCCTTCCTTCCTTCCTTCTATTCCATTCCCATCCCATCCCATTGCATGCCCTCGTCCTCTTCTTCCTTCTTCTTTTTCAAGTGAACTATTTAATATGGTGAATGGATTTTAATTCTGAAAGTCAGGGGTAGAATCCTGTGATATCTTGGCCACATGTGACTCCAAGGCATTTTTTCCAGCTCCTCCATTTAAAAAAAAAAAAAAACACAAAAGGAAAAAAAATGCTGAAAAGAGAATTGTTGTTGTGTGCCTTCAAGTAATTTCTAACTTATGGCAACCCTAAGGCAAAACTACCACAGGGTTTTCTTGGAAAGATTTGTTCAGAAAGGCTGTGCCTTTGCCTTCCTCTGAGGCTGAGAAAATGTCACTTGCCCAAGGTCACCCAGTAGGTTTCCATGGCTAAGCAGGGATTTGAACTCTGGTCTCTAGAGTTGTAATTCAATACTCAGACCACTATACCACTCTGGAGAAAGGGCACCTTTAACACTTTTTTTTTCAAAATTGAAAAACAGAAGTAGAGTTCTGCCTTCCTCCATTCTACATATTTGGGGGAGGGTGCAACTCCCAGTGAGTTCTGGCTGTGGAAAATTGACTCCCCACAACTTGGCCCCATTGATTTAAATATATGCACATGAACACAAATGGATCATTTTTGTGTTTCAGGAAAATCTTTTCCCTACTATCTGGTAGAGTGAAGGAGATGTTAGGAGATGGAGAATGGCAGTGAGATACTGGAATACAAACTTCATTGGTTTTGCACCCTGCAAGCAGGGCTGCTACCTTTAAGGGCAATGGAAGAAGGTATCCCATGTAGATACTGAAGAATGTTCAGCTTCTAGTTTGGCCGGCATTTGGTATCTTGAATTAGGAGTGCCCCTATGATCTTCAACGCAAGTAAAAAATCCTTTCAGCCAGTCCTGGAGATCTGTTATAGCTACAAGGAACATTATGCGTAGAGAAGTGAATGCAGTGGGAAACAAAATGAGTTCCAACCCAGAGCTCTTGGGTAAAAGCCCAGGAGAAAAAACAAAACAAAAAACAAAACACTGAACTTAAATGAACAGCAAGTGTGTTACACAACTCTTGCACATTTTAATATGGTTAATATGAGCAAATGATTTTTATTGCTGGTTTTTGGTTTTGGTTTTGGTTTTGGTTTTTTAAACCACCATGAAAACTATTTGAATCTTAGGCTGGCCAGGCTGTGGTCCTAGCTCTAATTTCATATGGCATTTGGTCTAATTTCAAAAGCCCTCTGCAAGTGATGAGTTTTCAGACCTCTGGTAATAGTGACCCATCTGTCATTTTGCAGTCCACTCAATAGGGAGGGGAGAGGAAGAGGGAAAGAAGGAAAGAGAGAAAGAAGCACACTGTCCCTCAATTATCCCTTACAGCAGTGGTTCTCAACCTGTGGGTCCCCAGATGTTCGTGGACTTCAGCTCCCAGAAGCCCCAGCCACTATGGTCAATGCTCAGGGCTTCTGGGAGCTGAAGTCCACGAACATCTGGGGACCCACAGGTTGAGAACCACTGCCTTACAGGGTCAGGTTCCCAAAAGGGAAAATGTCAACAGCACTGCAACATGTGCATCAGTTCAAGCAATCAGTAAAATAAGTACAGGTGACAAGATTAAGCTCCAGATTTTTCAAGAATCATGAAATGGCCAATACATATAGTATGGACATTTTCTGTGACAATATTCTTTGTCAAGAAACTTTTTCACATTAACAATTATAGAACTATGATTCCACTTTAACTACACTGGTTGGAATCCTGGGATCTGCAGTTTGTGGCGGGTCAGTTAAAAATTTCAGCCAGAAATCTCCAGTGCATCATCAAACTCCAAACCCCAGGATTGCTCAGGATGCAACTAAGACAGCTGAAGTAGAATAACAGTACTGTAATTGTGAAGTATGAAAGGGCCTAAGGTGCTGATGAGTCAGCTGCTTATGAACTGCTAAGTCCTAATATGAAATGTAATCACTGTAATCACTCAAACATACTATGAGTGATTCACCTTCCTCCCCTCTCTTCCATGCAGATTGCAACGGGATCCACAAATAAGAGGTAACAACACTGAACAGGAAGTTCCTACTGAATGAGAAAATCCTTGAACTCTCATTTTTCTCACAATTTTCTCTTCCCCCACCCTCACATATTTGGCAAGCCAGATTTAGAATAGATAGATAGATTTTTATTGTTGTTATGTGCCTTCAAGTCAGCTCCAGCTTATGGATACCCATCATGAGGTTTTCTTAACAAAATGTATTCAAAGGAGGTTTACTATTACTTCCTTCTAAGCTTCAGAGAGTGTGAGTGGCCCAGGGTTACCCCCTGTGTTTCCACTCACTAGGAATTCAAACTTGGTCTCCTGATGTTCTAGTCCAGCATTCAAACCAGTGTATCATAGGTAAGTAGGTAGGTAGGTTGGTGGGTGGGTGGGTGGGTGGGTGGATGGATGGATGGATGGATGGATGGATGGATGGATGGATGGACGGACAGATGGATGGATGGACAGATGGACAGACAGACAGATATTTGGCAGAATTATTGGTTTCTTTTCCCCTTTGGAGACTGAAATATCACTAGATTGTTTTCTGATGACTGATTTATCTGATTTCACTTTCATAATGGTTGACAAATAGTCAGTTGCCTAATTTTGAAAACATTCTTAGTTCAAAAAGAAGGAATAGTCACCCTGTGCACAAACCTTTCTTTGTACTACTTGAAGCCTTTTTGGTACTGCTTTGTCATAAATCTTGCAATCCTTGGCAATGGATGCAAAGTCCAAGCTATTTTTCCCAGAGGGTATTCTACTTCTCTCAAAATAACAAGGACGGGAATGGATGACCACCAGGGGTTGGGGAGCTGCATTGCCCCCAATAGGACCTGGATAGCTGTCACCCTCACTCCCAAAATCTGGGGGCATCATGCCATGATATAGCTGATAATCCCCCCACCAAGCATCACTGACATTGGCTGAGATCCTATATGGTCAAGCATAATATAAAAGCTCCATATGTGGAACTCTGTTACAGGTCCCCTGTCACCATGCCCAAGATTCACCATTGTACTATGATAGCTCCTGCATGGCCATTCCATTGCTGGCAGAGATTGGCGTGGCAAGCAGAAGAGTGTCAGGGCATATGCCCATAGTCAAAGGCAGACCAAGAACATCATCTTCCAATATCCAATAGGGTCCACCGGAGGTCTCAGCAGATGATGTCATCTATCTGCTTCTGGCTCTGGAAACATACTCTGGTGTCTACCAGAAACAGGCTGAGAGTGGGAGGTGCAATCATTGTATAAAGGTGTGGTGGCTGCGGGGGGGGCTCTCATCATTGCAGAGAGTGGAAGAAAATGACAACCTCTGCGATAATCACAGAAAAGGTAGCTTTATGCCTGTGACAGGATACCCACCGCTTTGTTCAGGGGGCCTTCTTGCTCTGAACAACCTCTGTCATCTGTTCCAAGATAAGCCTTATTTACAAACAGAAAGTGATCAGAGAGAGCTAAAAAAGGTAGAAAAAGGAAGAACATGGGCTAGGAGATGCTGCTTACTCAGACATAACAAGCTATGTAGAATTCTGGCCTGTGTGTTTTCAGTGGGAATTTATCTCCACTTCCAATTTCCATCATTCAGTGGAATGGAATGACCTTGTGATCTGAAGACTTTGAATGTGTGAGAAACCAAAACTAACAAATTCATCCATCCAGACTGATAGTTTTGAGCATTTCAGTCTTAAAAGTCTGGTTTTAAATCCTTGTGCATTTGACCATCTTAATTCTGAATTATTTGAGTCAACAAATAATTCAAGTATTTTTTTCCCCCCGAAATCTTTTACAGTTGTGTTGCAGGCATCAAGCATCCTTCGTGTATTCTGGAAACAGTTGTACTATTGAATTTGCCCATTTCAATAGCGGATAATTTTATTCCAGATTTTATTTTTTTTCCTGGAAAAAATGAAAAATTCCAGATTGTATATTTTTCCCCCTGATTTCTTCGTATTTGTGATGGAAAGAATTGAGTTTGTTTTTTTAATAGAATTCAGGAGAAAGAGATACTGTTAGATTTTTCTGTCCTTACTTGGAAGAAGCCCTAAGAAGAAGTTCCAAGAACTGAGTCAATCCTGGTGACAAACTCTCTCTCTTTACAGGCTTACACGAATGTTTTTACTGGATTCTCCTCTTTGCTGGGTTTACTGGAGTTTACTCTTTGCTGGGTTCTTTCAGAAAAAAAGTTATTTCAAACAACATTTCAGCTGATTGATAGTAGTAGTAGTAACTCGTAGAAAAACCCTTATTGTGTCAATCCAGTTTGAGCTTTACACATTTGGAGTTTTAATTTTGGTTGATTAAAGTGAATAATGCACACTAACAATAGCAATGGCCCCTCTCTTTGTGGTGTAATATACTATAAATAGATTCAAAAATGTATTAAAATTATGGTAGTAGAGTGCATTTCTGGAGATACAAATGACCTGCACCCTCCCTTTCCTCCTCAAAGCTTTTTACAAGGGCTTGAGGAACAAAATCTTGGATATTTTTCTTCATTTTCCCTTCAGTTCTCCTTCATATGGGCAACAGAGCTTGTGTAGCTCCTTTTGAATCTTCTTTTGGAACTCACTCAGGATGATGCTGAACGTATTTAAATCTTCCTCATAAAAGGTTTAGCCTAAGTTGCTTCTCCAGTACTTGTTTGAACATTAAATATGCAAATAATCATCATTACACTTCCAACAATTACACATGTTTGTGAGCACTATGTCAAGTACTGGCAGCAGTGCAATCATTTGTAAAGACAAATATTCCATTCCAAGAGATGTCATGCTGCTTAGAAGATTTCTTTTTGTATTAGTAGCCACACTGCTGCTTCATAAAGTGTGCAAATGAACGTGACAGTGCTGCCAATGGCTGCCAGTGCCTTCCTCTCAGCAGAGCAGATGTCAATCAACCATCCCAAACAGACAAGGCCGCTGCAGACATTAAACATGCAGGATGTAGGGAGGAGGACACAAACAACGCAGGGATTTTGCAGCTTCCATGTTCTTTCCCCCCGCTGCTGCCCCCCACCCCCTCTCTTTCAGAGGAGGCCTGAGGCCTTTGGAATATTTTAATTTCTGATTTCTGACTATATTATTGTGTGTTTGTAACAGACGAATTGTAATTTGTAGCTCTGGGGTGGTATGAAAAGCAGCCCGAAACCATAGGACAGCTGTAGAAATGTATGGCAGATTTCCTCTGTTCTTTTCCCTTCTTTTCTTTTCTCCCTTCCCCTCCCATTTCTCTTCACCCCCCACCGCACCTACCTGCCCTTCTCTCTCTGTTGCTCTTTATGTAGTTATGGATAATTGTCACCATTCACTTTTATCACATCCAGAGTAGCAGCTTAGAGAAGCTGTGACTTTAGTCACGACTAATCTTGCCTCCCCCTGAAGTGGGAAAATCCCAAGTATTTCAGGGTCCTATTGATAACCCTTGTGCTTCTTTTCCATAAAAGACGGATGACTCTGGCAAGCTTGGAAGAGTGCAGATAATGGGATTGACTTGGTACTTAAATCTCAGCGAACCAAGACAGCATAAGTAATTAGTGAATTGGATCCATACTGGGGTGCTAATGACGGCTAATACTGCCCCACACCATTCTGAAAACCACAAGATGCACATCCATCTCACTCAGATAAAAACCAAAGGGACACTGCTTTGCAGGCATCATTTATTTCTGCTTCTCCTGCACGGAATTTATTCCTTTCTTGTTTAGGGCAGAAGGGGGAAAAAAAATCTAATTTTCCAGAAGTGACATCCTGAAGAACAAAGTGACCATCCTCACAGCAGAGTTCATTATGATTACAATACCTCTGGTGTTTTTAATTAAGAAAGGCTAATTAAGAGAAACCACACATTTATCTTCTTATCTGCTTGTCAGGGGACAGAGTCACAAACACCAACTGTATGTATGTTTGTTTGCACAAAAGAGGTCATTAACCCATCCCCCCATTGGCGACTGATGTTCACTTTATTTAATATTAAAGTATTCCATTATTTCCTGCATTGTCAACTTCTGAAAGAATAGAGAAGAAGAAAAAGACTGGCTCAGGCCAAATTATTCCCTACTCTTCCCCTGTTAGTATAATTGCAGTGTATTTGTGTACAAAGTAGCATTCCCCCTCATTTTTCTTTTGCCATGAAGTGATAGTATTTTATCAGGATAATTTAGATAAATGTCTTTCCATAAGGTTTGCTTATCCTTTCAGGAGCTATGATCGACAAACAGCCACATAAGATGAATGGCACATTGTTGAGGTAAAATGTATTCTCAGCTGAGAAAAGGAAGTGTTTCAAGGTGGGGTAAATTCTTTTTTTTTCCTTGAGGTCGGATTAGCAGGCAATGGAATCCCACCTTCTCTTTTTTGCCTTCTTTACAACAGATATATATGTGATCGTGTCTCTCTCTCTCTCTCTCTCTCTCTCTCTCCCTCTCCCCCGTGCTCTCTCTCTCTCCCCACACACACAGCTCCTCTAACCAAAAGAACAGAGTGATAACAAGCTATTGAACCTAGAGTTGTATAATCTACTGCGTGCATAGTATAAAGTATTGGCAATCTACTCCGAACCTCTTTTTGTTTACTCAGAAGTAAAACATGCTGTGTTTAATGTGGCTTTATCCCAAATAAGCATGAGTAGAGCCAGTGTGGAGTAGTGGTTTGAGCACTGAACTATGACCCTGGAGACCAGGGTTTGATTCCCTGCTGGGCCATGGAAACCCACTGAGTGATCATGTGCACGTCATACACTCTCAGCCCCCAGAAAACCCAGGATACTTAGGGTCTCCATAAGTTGAAAGTGTTTTGAAAGCACATAACAGCAACAAGACTGCAGCCCAAGGGGCAGGTAAACAAAACCCCTTCTCTCTCCTTTTCTCTCTCTCCCTGGCTACCTGTGTTAGCAGGTGATATAATATATGTGTTGTGTGGAACCCTACTCTCAAGGCTGTTTGAGGTAGATGTGTTCATTTACTCAGGCCTCGTTTCCAAGACTGAAGGCAATGAGCATCTGAGGAGAAGGATGCTTGGGAGAAAAGTGGCATATTGTGAATTTGATCACCCGGACAGCCAGCAGTCATTGTTCTGCCAGCTGAGCATCGAAGCTAAACAAATTATTCCTGCCTCTTTCGGTCACTTTCTCAGGCGCAATTTGTCTTGTCTTTATTGGACACAGGAAAGGTGTGGCCCTAAGGAGCAGCACAGAAGGAGTTAAGATAGAGGGGAGGGGGAGAAAGAGAAAATATTGGCTGGGAGCTGCAAATCATCACCCTGCCAAGAATCAGTTTTCGTACTACTGGGCTTGTTAGTTGAGATTAGTGGGAATGGGTCAGGAGGGGTGGGGGAATCACATTGATACAAATCTATCTTTTCATGAAAACCAGTCAAAAAAATTCTCTCTCTCTCTCAGTCTTTTCTCTCTCTCATTCACTCACACATTTCAGAAGCAAAAACTCCCAGCCTTTCAATATCACAGTGGCATATGTAACAGAAAGAGGGAATCGGAAAGGCTCTTTATATCGAAAAAAGATTCTTTTCCTTTTAAAATCATCACACAGAGAGAAAAAGGCAGTTAGACTGCCAATGATTAGGGGGCATGCAGAGCTAATGTGGGATGAATAAATAGACATATTCTCTGATGAGGCAAGGCTGGTTGTGGATAGTCTACACTGACTTACTCAAGACACAGAAAATAAAACAAATCCACAGTTGAAATCCTACTGTAGAAGAAGGTATACAAGTCCTCTACTTCCAGTTTTTTACCAGGAAATTGTCTTTAGGAGGATACAAGAAGCACACAAAAGTCTGAGCTGATTGACAAGGTACTTTTGCAAGTCTAATTTTGAATGTAGATTTTCTTAAGGTTCTCTAAAGTGCCTGAAACTTTCCTCCCATTGCAAATAACATGGTCACTCCCAACTGAAATCAGGGCTGTAACATGCCCAAACAGTGAAGGTTATCCTCTTTCTCCAAGCTATTGTTTGCTATCAATGTTAAAAACAGCCAAACAGAAGGGGTGAATAACATCATTTCTCATTTAAGAGAGGCTGCATCCCTCAGTATAGGTCCCATCAGCTTAGCCAACACAGCTCATAGTGAGGGATGCTAGGAAGCTGTCTCACAACAGTTGAAGGGCTGTGTGATGTTTGTATCAAATTTTACCAAGGATTTCAAGGATGGTCACAAAAAGCAAAATTATAAATACAGGAAAGCCAGCAGATAAAATGCCCACTTAAAAGCCACAGATTTTGAACCACTTACAATCATTCAATAATGTATCCAAGTGTCTGGGTAAATGAATGGTTTGGCATAGCACTTAACAACTGTAAAGTTGATGTTGGCCATCCCTTGCCCTGAAAAGCATTCTGTAGCTTGCACCTGTACTGCGGAAGTCTTCTTGCCTCCTTTAATAAAACACAGACAGACATAAACCAAGAGCCATTTCCCAATGCTCAAGCATTATTTGACTGTTTTTTAAAAAAGTTGGATTCATAATGAAATACACAGGACAAAGGTTTAATCAGAATTCATAGCAGCTCCTCACCACCACCAGAAAAAGCATACTGCCTACCAGCCTTTCATGTGCTGGGAAGACTATAAGTAGAACTTGGGAGATTTACTTTCTTGAACTGCCACTCCCCAGAATCTTCCATAGCAAGTTGGAGCCAGCCATAGTAGGTGTAGTCCCAAGGTAACATTTCCAAGCTCTGATAAAAATAAAAAAGAAATTAGTGTTGGATTCCAAATTAAGAAAAATGAAATGGAGGAAGGGGTGCAACTCCTCATTATCTTTCTTCTTGAAGGAAGAAATGAGTCGTTTTAGCAATTTTCTTTGCACTCAAAAAAAGAGTTTCAGAACCGACCAGTTTTCAAAGGCTATTCACAATTTGGGATCTATTCTGTGCAAAATACACATATCACTGTTTTGCACAGAAAGCAGCATTTTCTATGCATGAAAAAAAACTTTTTTTCATAGAATATATGATTGATGAATGTAAATACTATTTCCTGTGCAAGAAATGCTGTTTCCTGTGCAAACAAAGCTGTCTTCTATGTAGATCATTCACATGCAATTTTTGTGCAGAATTAGTTCCCAATTACATAATCTACTGCACAGGAAATAGCTTTTTCCGTGGAGGTTATAAAACATCTACATAGAAATATTTTCAGTGTGAAAAATGCTGTTTCTGCACAAAATGACCACATATGAATTTTGCTTAGAATAAATCCTGAACTGAAAAGATTCTTATCAGTTCAGGATGCTCAATACTCAAAATACATGTTTTTCAATCTTTATTTGAAAAACATTTCTTTTTTAATTAATTTATTTTAATTGAGTAAAACACAAACTCATACAAGCAACACAGTAACACACAACCCACTCACCACACACACACTATACGAAGAACACATTTAAAAAAAAAACCCTAAGAAGACAAAAAGACACATAACTGTACATAATTAAAAGGTGGTAAGGTAAAATATATTTTCATATATTCTTTCCACCCTAAGTAGAGGTGATCTTATCCTGCAAGAAGAAAATCACACAGATATTGTTGTGGTGTGCTTTTGGGCAATTCTAAAACAGGGAGTTTAGTGAATCCTATTGGACAACTAATTTTTTTTAAAGCTTCTTACAAAATTCTGAGAGAATTTTAGTTTATATTTCTAATTACCAAAATGTTTACATTTATTCACTGGCTTACCCGATATTCTCTTGCAAAATGTTTTGCCATATCTTCTCCCTCAGCAAGCTTCCTACTGTGCGTCTATTATGTGTCTTAAACGTTTGTGGAGATAATGTTGTCCTTAGAAAAGTGTGTTTTCTCAGGTAAAATTGCCAGGAGGTAATCTTACCTGGGATGGAGAACCCAGAAACATTATGGCCTATAAGCCCTGCACCTTATCCTGGTTTTGCGATTGGCAATGCCTATATAATGCTATCTCATTATTGTTTGGAGGCAGGGGTCCACTTTCTAGAAACCAGAACACTTAATGTTTAGAAAGGTGCCTCTTCCTGGGGGGTTCTGTTACTATTTTGCTTGTGACTTTGTATCTCCTTTTTTTTTCTTCACACTGTGCTTATAGCAATTCTTCCTACATGTGTTCTTATTCTAGTAGCATTTAAAGCCTCCTTCCTTCCCTTTCTGAAAAGGCAGACATCTTTCTGATTTCTTTGTTTGATCAGCCATATTTGCTTTCCCACAGACTCTAGGAAGTTTCCCTTTAGTAGAAGAAATGGATTTCTGACTTGGCTGGGGGCTGGTGGTAGAGACAAGATAGTGCAACTGGCAACTTGTTATAAATTCTGAAATCTAATGTCACATTTTGCCAGTAGACCAAGAAGCCTCCAGAAGAAAACAGGACATAACAGAGGCCAAAGCTTAACACTTCTGCCACACGGCCATGCACAAGATGGGACTGTGTGACCTATAGCATTCCTATTGGGGTGCAAGGTCCCATGGAATCAAATCAGGTTCTTAAATATGTGTTAGAATGTGAAGCCATTACTAAACTTAGGCCCTTTCCGCACCGGGCTATTAAAACGGTGCAGAGTGACCTCCGATGGAGGTCTTCTGCACCATAGAGTGGGCTGGGGTGGACTACTTTTTGCAGTTCCACACCTCAGTCTGCTCCAGAGTGACCGGAACTGGTCACGTGGTATGTTTTTTAAAAACCTCTTTTTAACGGTTTTTAAAAAGCACTGAGTGCATGACTCTGTGTCGCTCCGTCACCACACTCTGGGGGAGATTTGCAGCCGTGCACTAGCGCGTGCCTGCAGATCTGCCGGGGGCGGGCTTTAGGCTGGCGAGCTTCTCCGGTTGGTGGAGAGGCTCCACCAACAGGAAGCCGCCATTTTGGACGCTGGAGCAGTGCAGAGCGATGAGCTCGCACTGCTCCTCGTCCCGACGGACTCAACTGGATGCTGAAGAAATCCGGTGAGTCCCGTTTTCACGCAGTTCCTTTCCTACATGCGGAAAGGTCCTTTGAAATGTTACAAAGCTTTCAAAGTGGCAGGAAGCCAGGCCTATCTCCTTGTTTAAAAGAAGAGGAATATGCATGCACACGCACGCACACACAGACACACACAGAGCAGAGTTCCTAGATCTCAGAACCTGGATCTTCTTTTCTGGCCCTTATGGTGAGGAAAACTAATCTTGGGGTGAGCATGCTAGCTGTGTGTGTGTGTTTCTTGTTTATTTACACTTGGCTTTTTTATATATCTGCAAATGTAGTTCATGTTTAATGTATCACGCATATTGACACCAGCAGGGACTGCCACATGTGACATCATCGGGACCCACACCCTGTGACATCAGAAGGGATTTCCCATGAATTCAGATTTAGTTTTGAATTCTATGAGCTGCACACAGAAAGACACGCTATCCTTATATAGACCCAAATGGCACTATCCATGCATACAAGGGAGACACCAGCAATCTTAGAGAAAATATCAATGCTTTCAGAAGTACCACAAAGAGGAAAAAGAAAAAAAAATCATGAAAAAAAAATCTAAGTTCTGTTGGGGGGTTGACCCTAAAGGAGCTGAAGGAATATGTTCCATATCCTTTGACTGTTATAGTGGGAAGTGAAGCACCTAGAAAAGGGCATGGCTGGCAGAAGTGTCCTATCTCAAATTTCAGCAATCATGAAACCTTTCAGAGACTACCAGCATTCCACACCATTGGCTATGTTTGCCAGGGAAGATGAGAATTGATTTCCATAAGCATTTGGAAGATAATATGTTTACTCCACCTCAAAAGAGTTTCTTATAGATCACATTTGTTATTAATATCTCACAAATAGTTTGTGCAGAAGGAGAGGATCCTATAAAATCCTTCCTCTCAAGAGTCCCATCGCACCTTTAAAATAAACGAATATGACTTATTAAGGATCAGAATTTTTTTTCATCCACTTTGTTTGCATGGTAGCTGGGTGTAGACTATACTGACAGAGGATTTGGTTATTTTGTAGGTGGACCATGCTGTAGCAGTCAGAGAAAAATGTTAATTATGGCTGAGATCAATCCATTAAAAAAATGGAGTGACCTTTCTGCATAATGGAGTTGAGGTTTTCTACACTCACAGCATGGTGTTCAGGGAGTACAGCCAGAGGTAAAGGGAGGATGTATCATACTTAACAAAGCAGGTATTATGTGGAGCAGGGAAACTTTACCCTGGCATCATATATTCATTTGTAGTAACCCAAACAGTCATCTCTTTCTGCACAAAGAGATGGAAAACCAAAGTCTGAAGAGAGCAGATGCAATTTTTTTTTAAAAATGTAGTCTATTTATTTTTAAAGTACCATTATTTCCTCTCCAAAACAGGAGCCCAAATCCAAAATATAAAGGTATTTTGAAAGTGGACTCATTACACCATTCTAAATCCACAAAATCTCCACATCCTCAACAAGACAGAAAACCTAATAATGGTTTTTCATTTATGTACCCATCTCAGAGGAAAGTGCCAAAGTTGGAAGGCTATCAATGCATGGTGATCCATACTCAGTGGGAACAAAGTTTTATCCTTCACGACCTCCTAAAACATGTGAAATTTGCAAAGGAAAAGGTACACTGAATGTTCTGTTCATTCACCCCAAGCCTATGTGTATGAATTGTTAGGCTGCTCCAAGGACACTTCTTTTAATTTTCTGTTTGTCTACATATTCTGTTCATCCAATCATTCCAAAATAAATGTTCATGGAGACAAATATTACTGTGTGAAGCTGTAAACCAAGTGATTGCAAATGCAGTGAGCAGGAATCTCCATGATCACAATGATGCGTCTGCTACAGTTACGGAATCTGATACTGATGTCCATGATCAGACAAATTATGCCTTGTGCTTGCCCATATATTGTGTAGACCAAGATCTTATGAGAAACAACTTTCAGAAGAAAAGACTAAGAAATAAAGAGGTAGGAGAGAGAATAAGATTAGAAAAACAATTAAGTCTTATTTTTGTTTCTCTTCCCTGTTTCTTCAGAAATGTACGGGAAAAAGTGCGAAAGGCATAAAATAGAAGAAATAACTTGCACGGGGTTTTCCATTGCTTCTGAAAAAGAAGATAAAACTATTTTATATATAAGGATATAATGAAAAACTGGAGTGGGGGGAGAAACTCTCTAATGAGAAACTGTTCTCCAAACTTGATTTTACCTATCTCAAATCTGCCAAGTTGCTGGCATATTTCCACTGATGACACTTGAAACTTTAGTAGTTTTTGTCTGTTTGCTTCCTACTGCTGATAGCTCACAACTGGTGTGAGAATAAAATGAAAAGTATGTGCATTTGAAGCAAGCAGTTTATAACATTTTGCCGTTACTCACCAAGTCTTAAGCATCAAAATGTTTTATTTTAAAAATAATAATTTGCTTGGACAATTGTATAACTGAGCATTTAGTTTTACTCCCCCCATGCCTCACCCCACTCACTTTTTCTTGCTTCAAAGATGTGTTGGAATTTGTAACCAAGAAGATACATAATTTATTAGCCTTGGACTTAAATACATATATAAATTTTAAATCTTAAGCTTTTAAAGCAACCCCTCTGTGCGCTTGATAAAGCTACAGCTCCATCTAGTGTTCCCACAAACAAGTTCGATGATTACTTTGTGCTGTTATTTCAGCACCAATTCCTATCCTTCTCACTACTACCCAACACACACAAACACACTTTACAAAAGATATATTCTGCTTTTAACTGAGGAAAAGAGCTTGTAAAGATTCTTTTGAAAAAAAAAAGATTGCTAAGAAAAATTGTTCAAATAATTATTGAATATTTTATTTCAATTTAAGTATGAAGAAATGTGTCTGTAGGCCTTATGCAAAAGGCATATTTTCTGGCACAGTAGATTTTTCAACATGTAACATCTTTCATAATGCTCACTAATTTTATCTACCTTTCTTTCATTCATCCTTACACCCATCTTTTTGTTGTTGTTTTTCCCTCCACAATCCAGAAAATAGCAGTTCAGTCCTCTATAAATTTCATATTTGACTCTCAAAACAACTTTGTGAAACAATAATTTTGTTAATGATATTTGACCATTGAATAAGGGAATAACATCAAATTTATCATTGCACAGAGTGCAGGCCAAGGCATCCTAAACCTAGAACTCTCATGAGAACACCCAAGACATCATCCAACCAAGACACCTCCATCTTACATAATATTTTTTTTTTTACCAGAGCTAGACTCCTATATATAGGGTCTAGACTCCTATATATAATTCCCTAGCCTGATTGTGGTCCAGGTTAGTATGAATCCAATGTTTCAGAAGCTAATTAATTCTTAACCAGCAACTCCTATGGTGTTTTTTTAAAAAAGAAACTTCTTGTCTGGATATTTCTTGATACTGCTGTTGAGAGGTAAACAGAGCAACAGAGGAAAACTAGCAACAAAAATATGCCATGTCCATCAAAATGCAGAGAAGGGTTTGAGACTTTCATTCCCCGAAGGAAAGGCTGGTTCTGGAATGAGCAGGAGCTCATTACATCCTTGTCTTCAGTCATCTAGAAATGGAGATAGGGAGTAACACCAGATGCTCTTCCCCCCGGGGTTAAAGGAATTGACTGTCTCTTGTGGTTCTTTTCCCATCGCCTGAAAGCCCCAGGGAGACTGTATATTGTTTAGCCAATTCACCATTAGACCTATGCCAAAGGTCTGGCTTGAAGCACACTAATGTCTCTGTTCTATTACTTGAATATTCAGCTCATGACCAATCAAATCATGCTCCCCTTTAATACAAGTGAAGGCATGCATTTTTATAATATACAAGGAGGAGCCAGGATAGATTTATTCTATTCCTAATGTATGTATTAATTCACAATATGGAACATTTTACATGTTTAAGCCAGTATTGTATCTCTGTAAGCGAAAAGTGGGAAGCAGGGGTAGCACAACTGTACTGTCATACTCATTTTTTGACAAAAATAGTGGGACAATATCTAATCTTTATAAATGAAATAGGTGTAGGATAATGCTTTCCATGACCAGAACCTTAGCTGAACTGGTATATGTGTTATTCATTAAATATAATTTGTAAAAAATGGAATTCAACTGATAAAAACTACTGTAGTTGCACAGCGCAAGAGAATGAACATGAATCTCATACTATAATGTAGAGTCTTTATGTCAGAAATGTGGAAAGTAGTGATCAGGAATATAATTAATGCCTATTAACATAGAAACTCGTACAGAAAGGCAGTGCACTGGGATCAAGTTAAATTTTTTTCCCTTTATTTCAGACTTGAGCAAATCTAGAGGCTCACCCATTCAACCATTTAAAGTACCGATATATTATCATAAAATTGTCAAAACGGTAGATATATGTGAATATTAATGAGAATATGATAATGAATATCTGGCCTCATCGCTATCTCTCAGCCATTAGGCCACTGAAACCTAGAATTTGTAGCATCATGTGTGATTATCAGACATTCATTTTAATGGTATGTATGTTTATGTAGAATTTAATTGGATTTTCAACCAAATAAGTGTCTATAAGATTGCAGCATTATAGTTTTGTTTTAATGTAAGTGTAATTTGTATTGAATGTAAATATTAACTATACTAGAGATATTAATCTAGGTACCAAAATCAGTGTCTCTACTTCTTTGGAATTTCTGTCTTGTGGACACCAAACTGTCTACCTCCATACTTCCTCATGCCCTACCACTAGAAAAAACAGCTATAAAGGAGATCAGCACTGCAGAAAAAAATAGAAACAATGAAATTGTCATGCTGGTTTGAGAAAATGGCACCTGATGATATTTGCTTTTCAACCTACCTATTAGAGATCCTTGTCATCTTTTGCATTGGGTTACTATACAACCCATAGTAGACACATTCCCACATAACATGAAGCAAGAGTCCTACCTGAATAAGCCAGGATAAGCATAAACACACCAATTTGGTCCCACTCAGCAAGACTGGAAAAGTTAACCAAACTTCAGTACTTAAACCAGGGAAAAAGGAATGTTAGCCCCCCCCCAAATGTTGTTGGAATGCCACCCCTCACCACAGTCTATGCTGGCTGGAGTTAGTCAGAACTGTAGTCCAACAACATGTGGAAGTTCACATATTCCCTACCTTGAGTAGCTTCCTTAATCATAAGTTCCATAACTCAGCACCTTTCCACACTACACTGTTGTAGTGCTATTATTCCACTTTCAACATACTGTGGAATTCTGGATTTGTAGTTTACTGAGGACGAAGAGCTCTCTGGCTGAGAATTCTTAAATGTGCCTCCTTAAACTACAAAGCCCAGGATACCATAGGATGTTGAAAGTGGAATGAAAGCACTGTAACAGTGTGGTGCAGAAAGGCCCTCAGAGAGAGCTAGGATTACAAGCTTTCTTTATACCAATATTTGAAGCTGGCTTATTGATTCTCACTTGTTTTAAAGCATTAAATCATAAATTGTCAGTTTAGACATTATGGAAATTTATATAAATGATGAAGTTAATTTTGTCATTTGCATGAGGGGAGGAATGGACAGACTATACTCATGTGCTGTTCATATGTATCAGAGCTTTCCAAACTTTTCATGTTGATGACACATTTTTTAGACATGCATCATTTCACAACACAATAATTCAGTAAGTGGAGGCAGCCCCTCCACCTGAGCCTGGTCCGCTGCTGCCACCACCACCCTTGCTAGGGTCTTCTTCAGCCCAGGGTGGCGGCAGTGGGAGAGGCAGCCCCTCCACCCAGTCCTGACCTGCCACCACAATTGCTGGGGTCTTCCTTGGCCCAGGGCAGCAAAGGTGGGAGAGACAGCCCCTCCATCCATTACATTCACTCAACACACCTACACACTGCAAATGACACACTAGCGTGTCATGACACACAGTTTGGAAAGCTCTTATATATATGCTTGTTTATTAAACTGGGATTTTCAGCTTCCTTTACTGTCATGTATCTTTTTCACACATCCTAAGGAAGTTTCCCCCACCTGGCAACCAAATTAAGTCTGGAATCCTGTCCCACTTACCTAAGAGTAAACTCCATTGAACTCAAGCAAAGCAAAGCAAGCTTTCTGTAAATTTGTTCATTTACTTAATATTTCATCTTTCACCCAACAGATCAACAAATTAGCTTACATCAAATAAAAGCAAGCTAGCATAGCCATTAAGAAGAACAATCTGTTGATATAATGAAAGAATATCAGCTATTTGTCCATTTCCAATAGAGCAGGCCTTTCCAAGCGGTGTGCTGTAACACGTTAGTGTGTTCCCTGAAGTGTGTACATGTGTCACCTGCAGTCTTGGAAATGTACATTATAAATCATATATTTTAAAAAATAAATGAAAGGTTTTCATGAAGTATGTTGTGGCCTCATACATTTTTTTAAACTAGACAAATACCACTGTTTAAATGGTCAAGCGAGAGATGAGGGTAAGTATTTGTACTATATAGCCTGTGCACTAAAACAAAGTAGGGGTTCATGTTTCTTCTAAAGGGCCAGTCAGATCATACTGTTATAGTATGGTCTGATGACCATACTGCTTAGTGCTTCTACTTTAACTGCCATAGCAACATCCTATGGAATCCTGGGATTTACAGTTCAGGGAGGAGATTAGAATTCTCATCCAGAGACCTGTTTGGCCTCAATAAACTACAAATCCCAGAATTCCACAAAATGTCGCCATGGCAGTTAGCATGGAATAATAGCACTATAACAGTGTCGTGTGGTAGGGTCCCAAGATAGGAATGGTGAATCATTGGGCAATCAAAGGCCCTTTCCTCACGGGGGGGGGCCGAAACGGTGTCGCACACGCAGAGGCAGAGCTTACCCGCGAGCGGGTTGCTCTGTCCCTGCAGAGAGCGCGGATCCGCCGTTCTAAACACCGCCCTTGGCGGCGCCCAAAATGGTGGCTGGCAGCTTCCGCCGGTGCTCTGCCAATCAGGACAGCGCACCAGCTGGAAGCCCGCCCCTGGGCAGATCTGCAGGGACGCGCTACCGCGTCTCTGCAGTTCTTCACCGGGGGCTGCTACGGGGCAGTGTGGGTGAGTTTTATAAAAACCACTTTCGAAGGTGGTTTTTATAAAACTCACAGCGCCACCCCCGCGGCTGCGCTAGAGCAGTTTGAGGTCTAGAGCCTCACTTTTTTTAACTGCTCTAGCGCACCCCGCGGTGAAGAAGACCTCCAAGAGAGGTCGCCCTAGCATGGGCAATATGCCCGTGTGGAAATGGCCAAAGAGACACATGGGTGTTTCCAGCATATGTGGTATGTTCAAAAATATGTGCATATTTGGCACCCCAGTAGATGTATTTGGCAATTGGATGGACTGAAGCCACATTATGGTGTTGATATCAGCTGAATAAATCACATTTCAATTGCATTTAAGCGAGCTTGACATATTCATGCATTAGAAAGAAAATTCATATACGTACAGACCTAGGTACTATATTAGACATTACCTCTAAGGAGCCCATGCAAAATCAGTTCTGAAATTTGGATACTAACATCTCCATATTTGCTAGTTAGGGACAGACTGAATTCCATTCTAAATTTAACTTCTGAGAGAATTTTCAAATTCTCTCTATTGATAAATAGAGACAGTCAATAGCTAAGTTCCAGTATTAGGTACAAATGCAATTTAACTTGTAAAAACAGAAACTATGGGTATATTATTCAGTACACAGAATAGTACCTATATTGTAGATACTTTATTTCATATTAAATATGAAGTTCATAGAGTTACCATAAATTGACAGGAGACTTGAAAGCATGTAGACACATATTAAATTGACAGAACCTGGGAAACTATTCCTTCTGTTTCTTGATCTTTATTTTTACAATTTTTAGAGGGCTAACTCATTGTATTGCTTGTTCCACTGCTTGTTATTTTTGTGTTAGTTTTTCTTACTTCCTTAGGACTGATAACAGCATAAAAATATGAAAAAAAAATCCATCAAAATGCTTTTAAAATATCTAAATTGCCTGGAAATCAACTTCTAGAAGTAACTAAAATGGATATTCATTACACCAATAAAGTAACTTCATATTCATTCCATTACTGTTGAAATGTGACTTCATTATACCCTCCTTGCCAAAAGAAGTAACTTGTTACATGTAGATATACAACCCATAATACCTCATTACTCCCAGTTTCTGGTTAGTGATTATGAACAATCTCCTACACTTTATGTGAGTTTGAGAAACAGGAAGCCTAACACACTTGTGAAGAAGACTATACCTAGGCCTCAGTAAGCAGAAGGTAGCTTGTGCTGCAAAATCTATCAGACCTACTTGAGCATTCCAGGTAAGCATCCAACTTTGAGAAGAAGGATTCTATTCAGACCAAAAATTTGAAAGCACTCAATTTTCTCACCACCATTTTATTCTAATCAGTAAGAGAGAATCTTACCGCTGTGATGATGGTAAGTCCTTATCCCTGACTGAGGTAAGATGAGCCAGGTATACTACTCAAAGCATCATCTGTTGACTGTTCCAGAGCTGAGAAGCACAGTGGGAAGGGAGCCAAATCCTTGAGGCCCAGACTGTGCGGGTATGGACACTGAACAAACAAATTGGGATCTACAAAATAAATTTTGGTATCTCAACAGGTCAGAGAGTGCTCATAATGCCCATTTCTAAATATCACCATGTCCAAGACTTCCATAAGCAGTGATATTTACAAATATGAACTAAACAAGGCAAAGTGCAAGATATACCTTGAGGTCTGGGGCCCATACACACACACCCAGTTATAGCATTATGATTTCACTTTAACTGCCATGGTTTTGTCCTATGGGATCATTGGATTTGCAGTTTAGGAATTGTCAGTCACAGTACTCCAGTGCCTCACCAAACTACAAATGGGGCCATGGCAATTAAAGTGATATCTAGTGTTACAGTTGTGTAGTGTGAATAGGCTCCAGATCTAAAGATATCAAGCGTCAGCAAGCTCTCCAACAAGTGGCTTTAACTGCAGTTGGCATCAAGCTTTATACTAGGGATGGGACGAATCTAGAATTTTCCGAATCCAGATCTGAATCCCTGGAAGGTTCTGGGAACCTACGAATCTCAGAAATCTCAAGTCTTTCAAATCCGTTTTTAAAAATAGGTTTAAAAAAGCAAGGGAAAGAAGGATAATCTTGGGCAAGACACACTCTCTCAGCCTTAGCAAAAGCCTAGGCAAAGGCAAACCTCCCTCTGAAGAAATGTGGCTAGGACAATTGTCATAGTTTTGCCTTAGGATCTCCCCAGATTGAAAATGACATGAAGGCCCTTTCTACATAGGCAGGAAAATGTGGATTAATCCCACATTTTCCTGCCTGTGTAAACAGGGTCACATATTACATTACAGAGATAATCCAGCTCAAAACTAGCTTTTATTTGCATAGCTCCTTCTGGCATCCTGGGGTTTGTAGTTTGATGATATGCCAGCACACTTTGGCAGAGAAGGCTGTGACACCTTGTAAAACTAAAACTCCAGAATTGTGTCTGAAAGAACTTTGCAAGGGAGCGATGCAAAGAAATGTTCAGCTGTCCTTGAAATCTCAAGAAGACTATACCTTCCAGTCAAGTCTCAAGTCCTGCAACAAGGAAGGTACACACACACAAACAAACAAACAGCCTCTAGTCCAATCTCAATTCTGCACCCTGCAGTCTCAAGAGCCAAGTCTCAAGTCCTGCAACAAAGAAAGCCCTTAAGCACACACACATACACACAAACAAGCCTCTAGTCCAGTCAGTTCTCTACCCTCAAATCCTGCAAGGGACACTCAAGTCAAATCTCTTGGCCTGTCTCAACAATTCCCAATCCCTACCCTCCAGTCTCAAATCAAAAAATAATACCGATTACTGTATGCTCAATAAATGATTCTGGAGGCAGCTACTGTTCACTTTGTTTGTTGTAGGCAACACACACTCCTCCTATAGAATCAGCTAGAGTAGAATCCCATTCTTTCCCAGCTCAGGTTTTTTGGCATTCATTGTTTACCACAGACATGCTGCTGCAACACAAGGCCAAAAGTCTATGTTTCTCCAGCTCTCCTTTGCAACCCTTCCAGTGGCAATGCTGCTCATAAACTTGCAGCTAGACAGAGGAAGAAGAGGAAAGGGGATTGTGAAGCATAAAAAGACTTTCTAAAAAGGAGCTTCAAAATGGGTTAACTGAAGTATTCATGTACTCAAGACACAGAAACTAAGAGAGGAAGTGGCATCATGACAATCTTAGTCCCAGAACTGACCAGAGAAAGCTGGCTGGCAGAGCTTTCATGGAACCCTTGAACTCCTTTTTGCAGTCTTTGGAACCCCCTGGGACATTCCCACAACCTCCTAGACCCCCACACAAACTCAGTTTTGCTCCTCTGTCCCTCACCTCCCAATCCCTATCCCAAAATTACAGAGGGAGGCAGCAGCAGGGAGAGGCAGCACTAGGGGCACAGGCAGCAGGAAGGAGAAATGGTGGCCTCCAGTGCGTGCGAGGCTTTATGCAAGTCTGCTGGCCAATCACTCATGCCCATGTTGGGTGGAGAAACGTGTGAGGAGCGGGATCCCGTCCTGGTCCTGAGTTTTCAGGTGTCCCGGTCTCCAACAAACTGTTTGAGTGGTGGATTCGAAAGACTCCGTTTGCCTATATTGACACAGGGGTTTGGATTCCCGAATCTCGAATCCCTGCCAAAGATTCGAGGATTCGGTTGGCCCATCCCTACTTTATACTGAAAGGATCTGACAACAACACGAAAGGAAATGACTGGCCTATCATTATGTTTTGTTAAGTTTTATCTACTCCCACTATAGATTTTCATCATACCTATTTAGAATGAATTATTTTTTAAAAAGCTTGCTAGTGGCACTAGTAAATATCTCTCTTTAATTGCTGTGACCTGTTTTAGAAACAAAGGATGCTTTTATATTGACTAGTTTACTCTTGAGACAGCTTTGTTATTTTGTTATTAAGTTTAAATGCTTGGATAATACAATCTCTTTTTAAAGTTTACAGAAGAGGACAAGGAAAACCTGCCTATCTTTATTTGTCAATCCAGACAGAGACTAAATTAGTGGTGTGTGCTGCTCCTGTGTCACCGCTTCTCAAACCACTTTGGGAAGGTCAAAATATAAGATCGTAAGGCACAAAAATACAAGATCGTAAGACACAGTTACCTCCTATAACAGCCCCACTGTTCCTCGGGCTGAGGCCACACTGAGGTGGGATTTTACTTGGGCAAAATGTTGTCCTGAGACAAGAGCACATCCATCCCCCCTACCCACTACCTTCCCCTGGTTCCCAGTGCCCCCCTCTGAGGGTCCCCTCTCAGAGGAAGTAATCTGAAGGTCCAGGCAACCTGTTCTTCAAGTATTCTGTCCCATCTATTCAATCCCTTCCTCTGAGGGATCCAGACTTACACTTCTAGTGCCACGCCTTTTACCACAGCAGGAGAGCAGCCCTCATGTCTCTCCACAACAGTTATCCAGTTGATGCTTCACTCTGAAGACCCCTTTGAGCAAGGCGTTGGGCTAGCCGAACCAAGAAGCATCAGGCAGGTTGCTCTGTATAGCATACTTTTCTTGATGCTTCATTCTGAGGAGTCGTGGCTGACAGAGGCAGGAAAGTGATAACAATGATAGGGCCTCTGGGGTATATGATTTGCTGCTTCTCTGATTTTACAAGTTGAAACGGGGGTCTTATCCTGCCTCAGTTCATGCCAGCCCTGAATACAACCACATAGTGGAAGTCTGTGATATACATACAGTGCATACAGTCTGAAGGACGACTGATGGAAGACACAAACATACTTCTTTCAGAAAATAGGAAGTACTTATGTTGCAGTTTGAATGGAATTTTGAAACTGTGAACATGTTAGCATGTCTGTGATGATCAAAGTGTGTGAAAATATGCTCTCTACAGTTGTAGGGAAAGTGTATTCTTAAGTTACTATTTAAGAGATGCTTTGGTGACAGCATGTACCAAGAAACATGGAAATAGCATAACCCTTTGAGATGCTGTGGTCTAATTACAAACTCTTTTTTTCCTGCAAAACACAAACCACTTGCACCTATTTCCCTCTGCCAAGTGTTGGAGGGTATGAATAATTAAAGTTCTCTAGAAAGTGTGCTTGCAGATGCCACACAGCTTGAGCACAGCATGATGGGTCATGTGTATAACAAAGGCAAAAAGGGAAAGTGAGCATTAAATAGCACAAATTCTGTTCTTCAACGGAGGCAACAAAAAGAACCAAAATAGTAAATGTTTGCTGACACCCCAACAGATATGATAAATATATTAGATCTAGCTGTGATGAAAGATTATGTTCTGCAAACAATGTATTAAAGTTCTTGAAGCATTTTTCTCATCACACATCAGGACTTCACAAGTACCTTTACACATGATTAGTTAGGCCTTGGAAGATCTGCTTTTCACTTGTGGAGTCATGCAGAAATCAACTTATAATTTACTGCAGGAGACAGAATCTGTCTTAATTTGGTTAAGATTATATATGGAGAATTTATTCTATGCCATTGTCTGAAATAATTCTTTGTGATGAGTATCTTCATTGCTCACCCTTCTTAGAACAATATTGGTTTTGCCTTGAAGTGAACCCAAAGCAGCTGATACAGTTAGATAAAAACTCAAGAGAGAAGTAGGTTTGGATATATAATTCCTTTGTTGCAGATATTTCAGGAAGCTGTTCTCAAGACATTTTCAGATACACTTTTATTAGATAAGAAAGAAATATGGCCATCTACAGCCTTGACGTAATACTTGCACTTAAGAGCTTCAAAATGTTACCTTTTCTGAAAACAATTTAAATAACTCCTTTAGCCAGCATAAACAGAGGCCATGCTGATTGGGAGATTCTGGGAGTTGAAGTCTAAAAATATTACAGAGAGACAGCGAAAGAGTGTGCAATGGTGGGAACCCAGTCACAATTGTGTTTTCTATAGTAGCCAAGGTTTTTTCCAGAAATATACCCCATTTCTATTCAGTTCCCTCATCCCAAAGTGAGGATGGATTTCCTGTAATTTAACAACAAAAAATATAAAACCTTTCAAAATAAAAGAAAGAAAAAGTAAAGCGAACCCACACACACAAACAAAAATGCAGCCCTCAAGGGCTTACCCTATTCAGAAAGCAGCCCCATGTATGGTCACAGTTGCCAGCTCCTGCTATAGTGCCTACACCACCATACCTCCCTGAAAACCACTGATTTCATCTGACTTTAGGACTTAATCAATGTTCAACCTGGTTAGTATTTCACCAGGAAATAACATGGATATCCAAGCAGGGTTGGCAACTGCCTCAGTTGCCAACACTGGCCTAGATGGACCAAAGGTCTGACTAAAGCTCTTACCACACCTCAATAGCATGCTCTTCTGTTTCAATTCCAGCATTGCCATTTCCGTGATGGTATCAGGTTATGCTATCTACTGCACTCTTTTGACTTAAGCAGATGAGTAGTGTTACTGCCACCAGTGTTTCCACTGCATTGCAGGGTCACTGGTAAGTCCTTTTCCCTGCCTCTTCCCTGCCCCACAGCTCGGGATTGGTTGGTTGTTTTGTTTTGGCAAGTCATACTAGTGCAGCAATGTTGTAATGTCATAGAATCATAGAATCATAGAAGAGACCCCAGGGGCCATTGAGTCCAATCCCCTGCTATGCAGGATCACCTATCAAAGCATTCCCAACAGATGGCCATCCAGCCTTTGCTTAAAAACCTCCAAAGAAGGACACTCTCCACTTTTCGAGGCAGCATATTCCACTGCTGGACAGCTCTGACCTTCAAGAAGTTCTTCCTGAAGCTCAGGTGGAACCTCCTTTCCTGCAGCTTGACTCTATTGCTCCTTGTCCTAGTCTCTGGAGCAGCAGAGTACAAGCCCGCTCCCTCCTCAACATGACTTCCCTTCAAATATCTAAACATGGCTATCATGTCCCCTCTTAACCTTCTCTTCTGCAGACTGAACATACATGACAAGCCCATATGCTATAATGCTAAAAAATATTTTTAAAAATTATAACTTACAGCAGAAATTTAAAATAAACATAGAAAGGTGATAGATTTCAAACTTACTACACCATGGGAATAGCTGAGGGATGGACAACCTGGGCAAGCCCACGTCCCACCCACTCCTGGATCAGTGAGGACAAGAAGCACTATCAAGCAGTATTGAGAAACCACATTCACCTGGCTTATGGGATTGTGGTGGGAAAAGAGGCCACTACCAGACATTTTTCTGACAATGGAAAAAGCCTGATTTGCAGTGCAAGGGAATGTGACAGCAGCTGTTTAGCAATGAGATTATGTGATAGCACAGGTTCTGGACCAAGAACAACGTGCTGCTTTGGTGGCATGACAACTTTGTGTGGTAAGGGCATAAGTTACATTCCTAACAAAACCAAGTGATATAAACATCATTTCCCAGAGAGTTCTTTTAAAAAAATATTTTGTAGAAATTTTCCAACCATCTTCACCTAGTTCTTTCAGTGAAAGGATGGAAAAGGATTTCCAACACAATGTAAGGACAATGGCAGAATAGAAAATGAAAGATTTTCACGTCTAGAATGGTATGCAACCCATTTTCCTCTTTCTCTCTCTTGACCTTTTTTATTACATTGCACCCTTTGAAGTGGGTACCATTAGAACTCAGATTTTCATGTACCTATGTTTACCAATGTCAGTTGATAATGGTTTAAAAAACTTCTCCATCATCTCACCATAATTTGTTGCCAATGGGTCCATATATTTTGGGCAGACTATATGAGCTTCATTTTGTGTACCAAACCTAAGAGTATAAGGGTCTGTTGATCAGTTATTTAACAATGGAAGTTTTAAGATTTGATGAACTACAGCCATATTGTCTGAAACACTATGCTTTGAATTAAGTTGCTTCTCTCACAATTAATTGTGAGCCATCATGCAGTAAGAAATTGAGTAATGTGCATACGTGTATAGGCATGTCTGCTGCATTTGTGCTGCTATTTTTACATTTCCCTTCTTCTTCCTACCCCTAGCTATCCCAATAACAGTTTTCTCAAAAAGATGCTATTTCTAATAATGGGAAAAGTTAGGGTTATAATGTACATCTGTGTGGATATTAGGTTAGAACTAAAGAACCTACTTTTCGATTGTTCTTGTGTTTAACTTTTCTTTTCTTGCACTTTCTTGTATTCCAATGAACAGATTATGATCAGGGATTCCAAAAAGTAAGTAGCTTTTTTAAAAAAAAAAATGAGGAGCACCTGCATTATACATGGTAATGTAATGTAAAATTACTAGCAAGCATATAATCTTCTGCCTTGTTTCTGATGATGAGCCCCTTTCTGTCTGTGCCAACACTGACCTCTGGTGACCACATGTGGCATGCTCAGGTAGACTTCCCACAGAAGTCAAATTCAGAACAACCTCTTAGAGTCATGTTCGAATTGGCTGAACAGCTTTCACAAGGTTGCCTTTCTAGAGTAATCCCACTGATTACTCTGAGAACAGACTGCAGTTCGTTGTAACTAACAAATCCCATTCAGGTCAATGAGTCTGCTCTAAGAAGAACTAACATAGGATTTAGCCCTTGGAAAAAGTGTGAACTGATCCCTTCCCTCTTCTCCCTCAGTTGCAAAAGATCACATATACTCTAAATGCACTTGTATACATATGTCATGTGTATATCAAATTTGGGTTATGCACCAACCATAGAATTCTGTTCAGATTGTACTTCTTCAGTTCAGAAAAGTCTGACTTGGATTTCAATCCAAGTCTCAATTTGGAAATCCAGATCCAAACCCAGCCTCCCACCAACAGTCATTAGAAATTAGTAGAAGTGAACATATTGCTGAACCTTTTGTCTCAGTGTTTGCCAGAATTCACTGACAATTGGAAGACTTGTGCTTCTTATGAGGGATTTATAAGTTCAGCATTTCAGTCAAACCACTGTGAGGATTCTTCCACCATGTACCATTAATTTTTTTAGAGGAATTTCCAATAACTTTTCAAAATTATTTTGTGGTACATTTCAATGAAATTTACAGGGTTAAGTGCTCCTTTTGAAGAGATCAAGCTTGCCAGTTTTCTGAATAGGTGCAAGACTTTTTATTCAATAACAGCTGTTGCCTTGTCCTCTTATGATGGGTATAGGTACAAAGATGGCAATGATTATGAAAATTACAACATAGACATGGACCTAAGAAACCTGCAGAATATCAGTAGGACAGGTATAGTGGGGTGTGTGTGTGTGTGTGTGTGTGTGTGTGTGTGTGTAAGAAGATGTTCAGCAGGTATGGGGAGATATTTGTTTCCCTTTAGTCATCCAGTTCCATGGAGTCTTTAAACAAACATATCATTGAAGTGTCAGAGAACAAGAAATATGAAAAACAAGGATAAGTGGTGGGACTAGGAAGTTATGACAAATGGAATAACATTTTACTATTTTATTTGCTTTCTGTTCACTTGGCTCCAAAGTCACAAGATTCTTCCCCCACCCCACCCCATATGCCATAGTAGAGGGAGTCCCTTTTCCCAGAGCTATGAACATCACTTCCTAAAAATATGAGTTGCTGTTCAGGGTCCTGGCAAAGAGGTTCATCTCTCCCCAGAAAGGATCCAATAATTGTGAAATTTGCATGGGATCTTATGCAATCTTTCCCAGCTAATAAAAGCCAGAGAGAGGCTCTGCTGGTTATGGTTGGCCTTTTACTCAGTGTGAGCAGGTTGTGCTGCAGAACTGAACATCTTTGACCTACCTTCACCGTGGCTGCCTGAACTGTCCTCTGTTTTCAAAGTCCTTGAGCCTTTTTCCTTATATGATCAACATTCACCATCCAACCCTGTTTAACCTGCATTTCTTGTGACTTTGGAGCCAAATGAACAGGGGAAAAAAGGCTTAAACTCTTTTTCATTCACCCTAGTTTCTGCCTAGCACAGTGGTTCTCAACCTGTGGGTCCCCAGATGTTTTTGGACTTCAGCTCCCAGAAGCCCTGAGCATTGACCATAGTGGCTGGGGCTTCTGGGAGCTGAAGTCCACAAACATCTGGGGACCCACAGGTTGAGAACCACTGGCCTAGCAGAATGGAAGGAAAGTGGGGAGGAAGCAAGGGGAGATGCAACACCTCAACCACTACAATTTGGATAACTCCGGAAATTATCCACTTTATCCATTTAGTTCTGGCTGGACTTTGTCAATACAAGGTATACCCATCTATCCCACCCTATCAGAAAAATGAATATTGTAACATTTTATGATATAATCCTTGTGGATGAGACTTTCGATAATGGATCTTACATTTTCTTTATCTGAAATCTATTCAAAATTAGAGATGTGTTCATTTCTCTGGAGCAGAAAGATCAAAATGTGAACTTCTGCTCTCACAAAGTTGATAGAGAACCCACATTGAAAATTATATCATCTTTCATTTTGGAAAAAGCACAAAAATGGAAGTAGTCTATCTAATACATAAAAGTCAAAGTTTGTCTATTTGTCTGCGTCAGGCAAAGACCTCATATGATTGACTGCCTAAGAAGATTCTATTGAATCCTGGGCTTTGGAGTTCAGGGAGGGACCTTTAAAATTCTCAGCCAGAGAGCTCTTAGGCCTCAGTCAATTGTGTCTGTCTTGAATAGGCCGGTTGCTATGGAGACTAGGCCTACCAGTAAGCTTAGCTTCCAAGATCAGATGGAATCTAGTGCCTTTAGGGTATATTCATTTATATTATCTGTCTATTCAAGATGAATCCCTAGATTGGCTCCAAGTTTAGCAGGGATACAATTAGAGAGTGCTGAGTAAATAAGCCAGGCTTCAGGATCACCTTAACACATTTCAGCTTTGTCATTATGCATGAACAAGAATTGTGGTTTAAAATTAATTGATGGCCAACCATAGAACAATGAGACCAGGCACAGAGAGTTGGGTTAAATAAGAGCCATTTTATTTGACCTAACCATTTTATTTGACCAGGTACATATTTCAGTTGTGTGGAAATGGGGCAAGAGGAGGAAGCAACCTGAAATAGATCCAGCTAAAGCTAGGTGTCACCCCTTGACATCCTCCTCAGTCCTCCCCTGGGCAAAACACCTCAGCCCTGAGGGCAATCCAAATACTTGGGTTGCTCCCCTAGCTGAGTATGATTGGAGGTAATGAAGGGGACTCCCATCAAAGCCACAGAGCTCTATGAGTGAGAGCCTAAATCCAAGTGAACCTCAAGAACAGCCTCCTTCCCCACCCATTGGGCCATGGGAGCCTGAACAGGACATTTCAGAGCCCTTTCCTACACCAAAAGGGTGCCAAAGGTGCACATCAAAGTCTTATATTCTTCCCCTTTTACTTGCCATAGGCAAGGGACAAGTGTCTGCTTAGTCCCTTTCCCCCACCAGGACAACGAACAAGGCCTTCACCCTCCTCTTACAACTCCCTCAGGAACAATATACAGTAGAGTCTCGGTTATCTGACATCCGGTTATCCGACCTTCCGGATTATCCGATGTCGTGGCTGCTTGGGGGTGTGGTTGTAGGCATTTCTGTGCCCCCAGACACGCCCAGACACGCCCCCTCAGACACGCCCAGACACGGCCCCAGACACGCCCCCAAACATGGCGGCCGCCACAAGCTCCGGCTTATCCGACATTTCAGTTATCCAACTCTCAGCCCGCCCGTTTAGGTCGGATAACCAAGATTCTACTGTATTACCTTCTTCCAACAAATGAATGCCATTGGTCTATTAGAGCTCTGATCATCAGAAAACTATGGCAGGGTGTGGGAAAAAGTGATTCAACCTTGGGTGTTATGGACTTCCCTATTTATCCTAAAGAGGTCACATGAAGGGGTGAACAGGTCTTTAATAGTCTCTAGCTCCACATCACAAACAACATTATGTCACCCATGAAGGGCATCGAACTCTACCCTCCCTTGCAATGCACAGACCCAGGTACATACTCTGTAAAAGACATAAAATCATCCACAGTCTGAAGTGGTTGAAATTACTTGGTAACTGACTGGTTGTTGTTTAAAAAAACACAGTTCCTGGTTCACATGTAATGATAGGTTGCGAATCTGCTACAGCGAAACTAGATGCTGCTTTAGTCCTTCTCCTGTTCAAAAGGAAGAGAGAGGAGAGGGGAGAAGAGTGGTGAGGCAAAGAAGAGGAAGAGGAGATAGTATTGGCACTTCTTCCTGTCCTATTTGTTTTTGTACAAGTAATATTAAATGAGTTTACTGTTACATATGAATTATTCAGTGTCCAAATACATAGTGCAATGGACAGTCTACAAAAGAGGAAGAAAACAAAGCCACTTAACAAAGCCATATTAGTACTTCAGTAATAACTGAGTTTATTGGAATCCTTGGGATTGAGGGCCCATTCACACTACACAATTATAGCATTAATATTCCACTTCAACTGCCATGGTTCCATCCTATGGATTCCTAGGATACTTGGCTTGGTGAGGCCCTAGGGGTACTCTCTGGTTGAGAGTGCCTCCTCCCTAAACAGCTGATGTAATTGTGTAGTGTGAATGGCTGCCATGTTAGTCATGCATTTATCTAATTATATCATGTTCAGAAACATGATATATTGAGTTCAATAGTGGTTTTTTTTTATAAGTAGGCAGCCTACAATGAAGGTCTGAACCATTTTCAACCAGTGCATATTCTTGTAAATGTGAAAATAGCAATAACATTTATTTCTATACCGCCTATCAACTAGTGTTATCTAAGCGGTTTACAATGTATTTTAGCTAATTGCCCCCAACAACCTGGGTACTCATTTTACCGACCTGCGAAAGGATGGAAGGCTGAGTCAACCTTGGAGCCTGGCAGGATCGAACTCACAACCTTGTGGTTGCAGTACTGGCATTTAACCACTGCGCCACCAGGGCTTACTATGAAGAAGCCAACGAAAAATAATAGCAAATTAAGAGATGGCTGATGTTTTTTAAAGTGTTTTCACAGTTACTACACAGTTAGTTATCAGTTAAGATGAGAGGTTTAAAAAAATGAGACTGGAATCACCTTCATTCAGTGTTTAAGTTTCTCTTTAATTATAGGTTTGTCTTAGAAGTTTTAAAACATTTAGTTAGGTTGTTTAAATGCCATCTGAAGCAAACTGAAAGGGAATATTAAGTAGCATGTTGAATGTTCTTTTTAAAAAACAGATTTAATTTTATCCTTTAGTCCAGGGCAAAAAAAAAGGGAGGGA
Organism: Iguana delicatissima; assembly: GCA_948472985.1. Lineage (NCBI taxonomy): Eukaryota > Metazoa > Chordata > Lepidosauria > Squamata > Iguanidae > Iguana > Iguana delicatissima. Next base: position 198,216 of record CAOKZL010000901.1, on the reverse strand, counting down.
GGAAGACCCATGAGCCTTGAATCATTTGCTCCAATTAATTATTAGTTATTGAATAATTAACAAACCCTTGACAACTCTTTCAATGATTAAGAAATCGATGGAAACACCAGAACTCCCCCACCCCACATTAGTAATATAAGCCTTTCTTGTCAAAACTGCAGATGAACTGATGCATGGGGAATATTCCTTTTTTCAAAAGTTAACAGAGGGACCTGTTTGTGAAAAATTATCTGCAGAAATATTACAGCATCTATTTTTTTCCAGTGCCAAAAAATGTACCGTTATGTCTTCTTTAAAAAAAAAAATGGCAGGGGGATGCATGGTTCTATCTCCATATTTTTTTAAAAAAAATCAGAATGAAATAAACAAAAAAAATGGTACTTTGCTTAAAGGGCATTTTAACTTTATTTGTATTTAAGAGTGCATTCTTCTGTGGTTTTCCCTTCATTTCACTAATGGGAGCTAATCCATGTGTGCAAAGGATTCCATAGACTTGTGCACTGATGCTCCCACATCTAAGCAGACCACTGGACTGGACTCATGGCTATGGACATTTCTCAGATTGGTGGGACCAACCCACTGTCAACTGCAACTTAAACAGATTCACATGCAGTCTATCGCTTGGAAGAGTTACTGTTTTGTATTACAACTCCTAAAATCCCCCAGCTGGTTGGGTGTCATAGTCTGAGACTAGAATCCTAGTAAAACAGCCTGTTACCTTAGTGGTTTGTTTCTTTTTGTATCTTCCTGTGTTACTCCATTGTGACGAAAACAAGAAAGAGTCTTGTGGCACCTTAAACAACAAGCAAATCTACTGTGGTATAAACTGTTGTGGATTCTGGAAAAGCTAATAACTTAATAAATTGTTTCATCTTGGTACCATGGGGTCACCTACATCATCGTCGCTATCATCACCAGACAAAGCTATACTCTTAAACCATTCCAATGTGCTTCCTTCCCTGCTACTACGTACTGTTTCAATTTGCCTGGTGGTTTTATTTTTGCTATATAGGAGATACTTTTAACAGCTGACGTTCTGTGCCAAATTTATAAACTATCACACATTTGGACATTGATTACTGAGTGTTTTGCTTTTGCACTGTTGTTGGATTTGTTAGCTCCCAAAGATATTTTAATAATAGAGAGGTGATACATGCTTTTAGTACTCCACAGTTTTAAAAGTAAAGTAACTTTTAAAAAATACACTCATAATATCAAGCCCTTTGAAATGATAACTTGCAATTTTTAAAGGTTCTTATTTACTTTCTCATTATTGAAAAACAACTAAACAAGGAGAAAGTATTTTAATTATTTTAATTATTAATTTAATTTAATTTTAATTATTTTGTTAACCAAGGTACTTTTTAAAAAATTCACGTGGCAACAAGCTACTGGCTTGTGGTACAAGACACATCTAAGCAGCAAAGTCATACATCAATTAACTATAAACAATTAACTATAAACAATGCACCAATTAACTGTAACAATTACAATGCAATAGAAGTAAATTTATTCCTCCTTAAATTACAGTCATAATGTAACTTTGTTATACCCTAAAGTTAAATTAAGAAGGGGAAATATTTATAAACTGTTACTTCCAAGTTCTGATTCTATTACTACTTGCAATGTTGCTGGGGAAAAAAAGAGTGTTTTATAGTGCGTAGTAACATACTTCTAATGTAAATATTTGTATACCGTGAGCTTAAAAACATGATCTTGCCTTTTTTAAAAAAATGTTATCTGCTCTTTCTTCCCAAATTGTAGAACATTATTACACATTCTAGCCAAACTATGCTGGGTCAGGTCAAAGGAGGGTTTAGGTTAATTGTTATTAAAACGGGAGGCACTCCTTCTTACTTAGCATGAAGTACAGAAATATTTAAAGAAATCTGATCTGATACTGGCTTCATTCTGACACTAAGTTAAAATGTGGCTGTTTATCAGTCTGGGTACAAACTAATATTCTGCAAAATGTCCATGCATTCGTTTTACACTGTCTTCATCTCTCTAATCTGTTTTTAACTTTTGAAATTGTGTAATATATTTGGGTCTATTTGATTCATTTTTATTGTCTTAAAACTGTTTTAATCTGTTTAAATCAATTTTACTTGTACAATACCATAAAATCCTGTGATATGGGAATGGATATAAATATTTTATAAATGAATAATTGTGTGCATCATTTGCACCAAATTACTTAAAATAATCTGGAAAAATTAATACAGAAACTCTCCACTGATAAGTATGTCCCACTAGATTAGTCCTACATTCAGGAAGATAGTACAGCTTTCTAGCCTCTCACGTTTCAACAAAATAAAGAACTTCACTGTTTCTTTGTTATAAGAAAAAGGCACTGTTCTGATTTTGTTTAGTAACAAATTACAAATAGAATTATAAGATTTTTTTTTAACCCTAAAAACAGCTGCCAAAATAAATTAACCAAGAAATAAGAAATTCCTGAAAACCCCACCATCTATATGAGAATGGTGGTTGAAGCATTTGGATATTGCAGAAAAGGGCAAGCTATATGTAGTCCATGGTGGAAAGGAAGTTCAACAGAAGAAAAATGGGAAATATTTGTTTGACACTGAAATAGTTCTTTAAAGGCTTCAGATAATTTTGTTACTAATTTGTGAATACAGATTATGTATGTCTATATCTCATTTATTTTTGTGTAGCTATTTGTTCCTGAAAATATAGGATAGCTTAAAACATTGAAAACAACACAGTCTTGGACATCAAGCTTGGGAAGCATTCTGCGTTACTCAGAAGTTTCAGTCCTGTATCTTGCTGGTCCTTCCGAACCCTGTATCTTGTGGACCTTGTTGGTCCTGTTAGAACTAGTGTTTAACAGAAAGAAAAAGAAATTTAAATTTTAAACCAAGCTGTTTATAACATTAATTCATTTATTCAGGTCCAGAGTTATATAAAAAATTGAAGGAAATTAAAAGAAAAAAGAGACCTCAGAAACACCAACATTCTTAATAAATTAATGCTTCATTTCCTTTTATCATTTAAACAATCTCTCATTCATTTTAACAGAGTCCAGGTGCAGCTGTATCGGAACTTATTTAGGAATAAGCCCCACTGAACTCAATAGCCACTAACTTTTACAGGGTCATGCTTAGCACTGTACTGTATGTAAGTACAACTTTGTTTTGCAGCTACCTGCCTTGTTTCTTTTTATTTATCAAAATATACAAGGTTGGTCAGAAGGGTTCACTAAAAACACCTCCATTCAATATTTTGGGATCCCTCTCCTCTTCGTACCCAATTCAAAAGATTCCCACAACACTTTGTGTAGCATTTTCAGGAAGTTGAGGAGCTGCTAAGAAAAGGATGGGAACAAGAAGGTCCACTTCCACCAGCTCCGTAGCACATGCCAAATCTAGATCTAATTAAATTGTGTCCATAGAACAGTTAATGAAAAAGGAGGACATAATGGACCACTTTTCCAAGGAGGATAGGTTTAGTCCAAGGAACACTAGACCCAGTTAAGTTTCACTAACATTGATAGGACCTAAGGACTTCACTTCATCCAAATTAGGTTAAAGATACACTATACATTTTAATGTATGTGTATGAATTAATAATTTGGATCAGGATATTACACAACATATATAGGGATAATTTTATTTACAAAGCACCCTTTAGTTTAAAATACACACACACTTTTTTTTAATTATTTGTTCTCAAGTTTACAGAACATTTTTAAAAGAGAAACTTACAATTTTGTAAGAGAAAACATTGGCTTCTGAAAGGTACTGTAAAATAAAACTTAGTCCCAGTGTTACATTCCTGTTTGATTTGTCCTGAGCTTTGTGTTTTACGCAACATAACTCTTCCGGGCAGGTGATGTTTCCATGAAGTTGTCCATTCTTCAGATGTTTTATTTAAATCCTTCCTTTGCGGGGGAAAAAAGACATTTGGAAAGTACAATGCTTTCAATCACATCCTATAACTTTATCTTCCCCTCTGGCTGGCACTGTCATCTGAAAGTTTGGGGGAAATTCACAAAGAGAAATATTATTAATATTCTTGTTTGAGATTGTGCTTTTTAAACAAAATTAAAGGAATGACAATGAGGGAACTGAAAGTAACCTGTTTTGAGGTGGACTTGAAAGAACTCTGGAAGTATAACTTAACCTTAAATGAAAAAACAGAGAAATGGAAGTGGGGGGCAGCAAGAGAGATGCTATCTGATGTGACTACTTTATATCAGACACAATTATAACTTCTAGTTTCACCCAGATGGCCAAGTTAACAAAATAGAGAAGGGGTGGGGTGCGGGGGAATTAGTAAGGCAATTTTTTTCAGGCTATTGTTCCCATGCTGTGTATTTATAGGAAGTGCAAAGAAGAATTAAATCAAAACACTGATTAAAAATGCATAACATTAATGTCGCAACACTGAGTTTGTCAAGTATTGAGAACCTCAAAACGTTTCTCTTCCTTTGCAAGGGTGACTGGTGCTAAAGGCAATGCCATCCTTTAGATGTTTAAGAAGCACTTTATTGTAGTTTGAAAAATAACTATTTTTTTTTTAAAAAAAAGGAACCCAAAGATTTATTTTGTTTGTTCAAATCAGATAAATGTTATGGGTATTTTATTCATCATTTTTCTACTTATCCATATTGACATTTTCCACTTGAGTCTTCCAGGGCTCCAAGTTGGGATGTCAAAAACTGTGCGTGCAAAAATGAAAGTATCCTCATTATGCAAATGTGGGCTCCACTGATAGGCATGTTCTGTTTTATAAATTACATCCTCTTGTCAGAAGTCAAATTGTATTTGAATAACTTCATGGAAATTGTCACCAAGATTTTAAATTGTGTGCCTTGTATGCCATTGTTGATTTAGTCAGTGAGTAAAAAATGGACATATGTTGATTTTTAAATGTGTGCATGATTGTTTTGTCATAAATGTTATTTAAATGAAGCCTAGATGCATATGTAATTTCTGTGTATATTTTTGTAAAGTTTAGCATCAAATATATATTAATGCTTATATTTAATAAAATATGATAAATGGTACCAGTTGCTGTATATTTTAGTCTTAACATGTTTGTTTCCTACAAACATACTTTCAAAAAATGTCCTGTAGGGTAAAATAAATATACATGCTCTGATAAAGAATAATAATCAAATCTAAAGGTTAAAATGAAGTGAATTCAAATTATGAAAATCATTTTAATCTTCTACAAAAAGGTTGCTTTCCTTATTTACATTCTTATGAAATTTAGTATGAAAAAAAAGTCCCACCACACGGCTGTACAATTGCTTCTCTTCTGCACAGTAACTGAGCAAGAGTCCAATATAAAAAGAATTTCTTATTGTGAACTAAAGCAATTTCAATTAAAAATGCCATTTAAACTCATTACACAGAATCAACATGATTTCAGAAAAGAATGTATTTATATAACAGTACACTGTCATGCCTTTTAATTTAGAAATATATCACTTAAAAAAGAAAGAGAGAGAGAGAGAGAGATTGTGAGAAGAGATATTACCAGTCACCAAGCTATGTGCTTAGCAAAAAAAGAGGCTGCTTCTTCTAAGGCAAGACTTCAGAATGACTATTTACTGCAGTTACAATAATCTTTGATGTTAAGAAAAGTGGAAAAATCAAAGTGAAGTGCTAAATCTGGTCATTTTTCAAACATATTATTCTTGTCAAGACAATATATAAAATAGATCATGGAGTTTGTTTTTTAAAAAAAGTTCCCCAGAACCCTTTTATTCAGTTTTAGTCAAACTACGAAAGCACTGAGGAAAATTAAAGAAAATGTGGAAGACTTCAGGAAAAAAAAAGTGTTATTATGTCTATTTTTATTAACCAGTAACGTCAGTGAAGTCAGTGTCTGGCTAAGAACACAAAATGCATTCCCCCCCCCCAACCATTGGCATTCATCATATTTGTTCAGCTCCTAATATGAATATACAAAAGATTCCTCATACTGCTTTCCAAAGCCATTTGACTGAGTTTTAAACCCTTGACAGTAACAAATACAAATTGCACCAGCCCCCAAAAATTGTTGGGGCTAATTTTAATATTAATGAATTCTTTACAACCTCAGTTCAGCAGTTTCGATTAAGCTTTAATTAGTAGCCAGAGGGGAATCCAAAACAAAAATAAGAAGTTGAATTGCTAATTAAGTTACTTTGATGAGGTAGAGTTTTAGTAAAAGACTCATTGTTGTTGGCTATGCAGGTTCTGACAAGCAAAAAATACTAAAGATTATCATTATTGTAACTAACATCATACACTACCACCCGATTTTCTGCAAGAAGAAGACAGTTCATTAGAGTGCAACACTTTGGCCTGTCAGTACTAGAGTTAAAGTCTTGTTAATAAGATAGCAGTGCCTGGGAACTAGAGGCCAAGGCAGGCAAACATGGCTTTAACTCAGAATGGTGATAAATTATCTCATTATTTGATGTTTCTAAAGCCAAGGTTCATGGCTCTCTTACAGGCTCCTTCTTTTAATATGCAATACAAAATGTTGCGTGTTAGAGGTGGATATTGTTGCTTTAATCCTGTACATTACAAATATATATCTGCATTTCCTTCCATATCTTTCACACAGTTTATTCGACAGGATTATGAAACAAAGTTCTCCAATCACCAGATTGTCATAAAACACTAGGAATTGCTCCTGTGAAATCACAGTACTATCATTTTTATTTTTGATTTAAAAAGTGATATGGTAATACCAGTCCCTCTGTTTATTACAGTACCTTTGATAGCAGGTCAACCTTTGAGTAGGCTAATATTTTTATCAAGTATTTTTTTGAAAACCTGGTAATTCAAGTTTATATATAAATCATTTCCACAAGATTTCTAATTATAACCACTAAATTGTTTGAATGATCACAAGTGAATATGTTATATGTTTCTGACACACACACTACATGAAATAGTCTGTGTCTTGGTAAAGATTTTGTGGTATAATATGATTTGTCTGTACTTTGATGTTTTCTGTAATTTGTATTTCATCCGTTTTGCTTAAGGTTCCAAAGCCCACATACCCAATAACTAAGGGATAAGAAGAGACAGAAAAATAAATGATATTGTTTCTGGGGTATTAAATATAAGCCTGGCTATCACAGCTACATAGCACTAGCGAATTGTAATCAGGTACTTTGACTTAACACAGTTTTGTTTTAAAATCAGAGTGGTTGCCATATGTTAGAAAACCTATCTGCCTATGTCTTAGGGGTTTCATACCTCTGTAACAAATCCAAAAACTCATTTTATAATACCTTAAATCTACCCATTGTAATGTAACTCCACTAGTGTAAATCCACATCAAACTTTCCTCATGAATGTTGCCAGAAGATTACGTACATTATCACTGAAAGCAAAAGAAAGGACCAGTGAATTAGAATGCAGTTGATACTGCAAAATAACTTTGGCTAAATCTTCTTTTAATGCATAGTTTTGCAATTTTCCTTCACTCAGCATGAAACTGATTAAAAGCTGCTCGTAAGAAAGGCTTTGCACAAACAGATGTATTGTTTAATATATTTACATCTCTAAATGCTTGAAAATGTGAACTGTAATACTGCAAGGTGATGGTAGTCAAAAAGGACACAGAGCAGTATTCATCATAGTGCCGCTATTTAAATATACTGTATTTTCTCTTCTTGTGCTGTTCTTCCCCAGTTAATACATGAGGTCACATTAGTAATCAAAAACCGATTAAAGTGAGCATACTGTATTGTGGATAATCTGTTGATGCTATTATTTTTCAAGGCATGTATGTATTTGAAACTATAATCAAGCAAACTGCACAAATCGTTTTAAAAGCTCCAGTTTTAATATGCCAGCAACCTTCTATTCAAAGTGTACCTTCTTCAAGACTAGTGATATGAATTGTTCATATCAAATTTTATTGCACACTTTTTCTGAACACTTTGATAAACAACAAGATAAGTGATTCCTCCTGCCCCCAAATCTATTGCCATCTTATTGTTGTTTTTTTCTTCCTGTTAGGGTGGAAATGGGGATTTACTACATTGTCTTTGGATTGGGCAGAAACACAGTGAGAATCTTCAAGTTTGATTAAAATACTGCAAAGCTCTGAAAATTAAGGGAAAAAAGAATTTTTTGATAAATGGCATATTGTATTTTGAAATCAATATTTTTAAACTGCCCTAATATATAATATCAAAAACTCATGAACTTCAGCAGCACTCTTCCTAGTGGTGGGAGGTTATGATAACTTATCCTATCTGTCTTTTTACATTTTACCAAGGAAAATGAATAACATGAAAAATCAATTCTTGGCAAATAATTGTGAATTATAATAAAAAACATTGTTAGGTATGTATGGCAAAGACAAGAGAGTCAAGCAGTTGTGGGCCCAGCTCCAATGCAGGCACGCAAATGTACCTCCTTTTGCAAAGTCATTTGGCAGGAAATGGATGAAAAATATATGGCAAAATACACAGCACCTCCTTCTGAAAGCACACATCTTTTGAGGACTCTTCTGGCACTATTTGATCAAAGCTGATCTTTTTGGAATGTATTTTTAGAAGAAAAAAAATCCAAGTATAACAACATAAATTGTAAATTATATTATCTTAAAGGATATCCAGTGATGCAGATAATGACTTACGTGAATTCTGTTTTTATGGTACAAATCTGTACTTCCTGTTTTCATTGGAAAAGATCTGTACTTCTTGTTTTACTTTTCTTCATGCAACTCTTCCTTTTAAAAACGCAGCAAAACTTTTTTTAAAAAATGGATGTGCTTTTGCTTAGCTAGCTTAAATGCCCTGCACACATAATTCTTCCATTGACCTCATTGGGAATAAAGTTATGAGATTTTACTTCAACTGGTTTGTGCCCAGTGTGCTTTCAAACACATTATTTGAATTATTTCAGAGTATATTTCAAATATATTGTAAGCCTTGTGTTATCAAATACACTCTTCAAAACTATTTATTTCCAAAAATTGTTTTGAAAAAATGTAAAGAAAAAGGTTACATTAAACAGGCAAAAATAAGGTTACTGGTGTTTTAAGAAAGAAAGATTATTTTAAACAGGACTGTATAAAAGAGGGGAAAATGAGGGTTCCTGATTTGTTTAGGAAAATCATCTTCCTTCAGAAAGACTGTACAAGAACAGTATTACTTTTAAAAAACAGTAATGATGAAGGCAAGTGGGGTGTTGACAATCATATGTGTTCTGCAGTGGATTCCCTGCAATTCGCCATACAGCGTAATTCTGTTTCAGCGTGCCTTGGTGTTCCCCACAAGATTAATTGGAATGAACAGAGCTGTGTGCCAGACTTGATCTTGAGCTGTAGGAGGACGATTTAGCAATCAGAGGGTGTCTCTTTAATTATATGAGTGCAGGTATTAAGATCATGCTGTCAGAACCTTGAGGAGTAAAGTGTGTGATGGTCAGAGATAGGGTTCTTGCAGATCTCTTATGACCTTCCTCATCAGGAAGGCTTGCTTGGTCTCCTCTCTCTTACCCTTTGGATGCCAGGTGAAGACCTTTTGATTTGCCTGACATATTTAGACATGACTTCTAAGCTGATTTTCAAATGATGGATTTTTATATAACTATTTTTTAATTTTTTAAACTGTTCTAAGAACCAGGGCAGTGCTTTAAAAAAGGGAGTATATGCTTCCAACCAATACATTCTGCAGACATATGGTATGATTAATGCGGTGCACAAAGTTGCCGTTTATTGAGTCAAAACACTGAACCATTCATGCCAGTATTTTCTATCCTGATGAGCAGCCTCTTTTGCTGGACCTTGCACGTGGAAAGTATATGCTCCATAACTTGTGAGTTTCTCACATTCACACTTGCAAGGAGGTGTTGCATGATAAAATGATGATGCTGAAGTGGCAGTACAAAATAGGTTACAGTATTTGTGACATAGTTAACTCTTTAGCCATATTCACATACAATAATAAGCCGAAACGCTGAAAAATTCTGTCTTACTATGTACCGTGGTATTCTGGTGTTCACAACCTGATCATTCCCACTTGGCTTTTCCTGTCACCAGGATAGGATAATTTAACCAGGATCTGAAGCTTTAATGTTATGTCTGAAATGAGATTGCTGGTTTGTTGCACCAAAACACGTTTTGATTTAGAAAACAAGAAGCCTGGTTTGTAATACTGGGTTAAAAGGGGTACAATAAGCCAGAAGGCAGGATGCAATGCTGACTGTTCAGTTCCTGGGTATATTTCACACTACACAATTACAACACTTCAAAACTATTTTAATTGTCATGGCTGCATCTGAAGGAATCTTGGGATTTGTAGTTTGGTGAAATATTAGAGGTTTCTGGCAGAAAATTCTAAACACCTCATAAAGCTACAATCCCAAGATTCTGTAGGATACATCCATGGCAAGTTAAAATGGTACCAAAGTATGTAATGTGGAATTGACCATGGTTATTTAGCCACTGCTACTGGTGAGCATAATCAAGAGGGAAAAAGTGTGCAATGTACATTTATATCCTCCCATACAATCCATCATGCACACTCAGGTCCTCTGGGGGCCATTTACTTAAACTGGCCAGGACTAGGCTGGCAACGGTCACCCAGAGGATCTTCTAATTGGCCGCCCTTAGACTGTGGAATGACCTGCTGGAAGAGATTTGACAGCAAAATATGCTGTCCGAATTTTTTTAAAAAATACTAATGACCTATCTCTTCTGGCAGGCCTACCCAGTCTATTTTTAATTAAGATATATTTTAATTATGATATATTTGTATTTTGAATGGTTTTATGTATTTTTAGTGTATTTTAACCACAGTGTATTTTTAATTGTATTTTAATTTATGTTGTACCCTGCCTTGAGACTTAGGCCCTTTTCACATGGCATTTGCCATGAAAAAGGGTACCTGGAGCATCGAGTGATTGTGACGAGCAATCTGCACTACACACTCACAATCACGCGATGCTCCAGGGGCCGGCAGGCACTGATAGCACAGCTTTTCATTTTTGGCTGGAAACCGAAAATGGTGAGCGATCATGCATTGCTCCTGCACTTATCTGGCATGCAGAGCCTCCTGACCCACGCTGGTCACACTTCCTGCCCCAGTGCAGCTTGGGAAACTCTCAGGCTGCACTGCGGAAGGAAGAGGTGGGACTCTTACGCGAGGAGGCAGCTCGTGTGGAGCTGAAGCAGCAGGGATGCGAGAGCCTCTCGCCAGAGGCTGCTCGAGCGATCCCTGCACCTCCAGTGCCGGAAAAAGGTAAGGTGAGGAAAGGGCCTTAGAGAGAGGTGGGTAACAAAAGTTAGTAGTAGTAGTAATATTCAGCTGATTAAGGTTAATCAGGATTTTCTTGCATTCTGGTGTATGGTGAAGTTCCAATGCAAATATTCTTTCAAACTGGCTTGGAGTTCTAATACCTTTTAGTTTAATGGGGGGAAACTATTGACTCTACAAAATGTAAAATAGTAATTAATATTTAAGATCACTAAAATGTCTAAAATATTATTGCTCCCTTATTCAAATGAGAAACTGATAATACTATAATGGGATTATTTTACATAGGATACATACAAACATTTATGCTCTGTATCTACCTAAAGACTGAAGATGTTAAGCATGGGGCATGTTAAACCTGGAAAATATGTTTAATATTTGTCATAACATGTCAGGTTTCATGTACCAGAGTACTAAGATTGAGTGTAGGAAACTGACATCAAACCTTTTCCAATCATACTGTTTAAAAGAAGATGCATTCAGAAGGCTGGAGACGACACAAAACCCCAGAAGCATGAAAACCTTCAGACAAGTCATGTACATCATCACTTTAAAAGTTGCTTTTTGACTTGTACCAGGCATTATGACATTAATGGGATGCCATCCTGGAATTATAGTCAATGCAGTTCTCATATGCATAATTTACCTTGATAATGCTTTGCTGTATTTCTACTGCAAAGGATGGATTCACTAGAGTTAGGTTGCATGTAACTGGTGAAGTACTTAATTTTTATGGGATGGTTTTTATACATGGTATATAAGATTCTGGTACATCTGGTTTGTTTGCTTGAGAAGGACCAAATTCCTGGTTTCAGAACAAAGAAGCTTGTAATGAAAAAGAAAACTATTGTAGGATTGTATGGACTGTTTTAGTTCTTTCTCTAGCAGATGGACAGTCTATTTAGTGGAGAAGACAAAAATAATGTGATCATATTTAAGCACATGGTAGTTAATGAGTTCTGCCATCCTTCGGTGGCAGACAGTTATTGTTTAGCAAAAGACAAAGGAATGCCTCCTTTGTCTTTCTTTGCCAACTATCAGAGCCCATTACTGAAAATTAAGGTTCAATCAAATTCTTATTCAGAGATAATTAGTGGACAGCTTTGTGGTGCAGAGAATAATATGACCAAAGTGTGGGATCACAGCAGCGAGCACTGAAGTGTGAAAGAGCCCGTTCACGATCCCTGCTCTTGAGGTCATATCCCTTCTTCTCAGAGACAATGTGGCAGTCAAAATGCAGCATTCATACCTGCTGTGATAAAAAATACAACCCAGAAAATAAATTATTTCAAAGCCCTTCTTGTGAGCTTTTTCTCTCTCCCTTTTTTTAGGGAAAAAACAACAACAAGCCAGTTCATTAGTAATAAACTATGACTTCATTAGAATGTCCCACCTAACAGGATTACGGAAGAATGTGTCAATAATTGGCAAAGGTTTGTCTTTCATTAATTAACACCTTTGTATGAATACAAACTTGTTATCCTCACATTTTATAGGTGAAGGATTAGCATAAAATGAAAGCATAAGTATTTTTGTTTTAAAAGTTGCTTTCAATAATTTCAGTGACTCATATTTATGAATTATTGCTTGCCTTTCAAAAGGAATCAGATTCCTGTTGACATTCTTTAACCAGAATGGTTGGTGTAAGGTTTCAAGATTTTCTGGTAGAAGTTTGAAAATAAAGCCATATTTGGAGCAATATTTGGAGAATATTAGAAATTTAGAATACAGTGAGCCATATGTAAATTGAACTTTTTATCTATATAATGATCTTTTGGGGGTGGAGCACAACAGTGTAATAAAGTAAAATCTATCGGATGTCACAGCTAGGTTCCAAAGTTAGAAGTAATTTTCTTCAATTACGTTGTAAGTCACAATAGTTTTCATATACGCTTGCACATATTTATCATTCTCAAACAGAGACTGTCCAACATGAAATCAAAATTTAACCCAAATAGATCATACATGAACAATTTTTTCCACAAAATTATTTGCAAATTGACAAGCCACAGTATACGTAGAATTTCAGTTATGCTAATTTGAATTTTCAGGTTTTCCATAGAAGTGTGGAATTATGTAAAGTTTTGAAATATATAAAATATGTCATAACTCTGTGCCTGTGTATGTAATTCTTCCTCTTGATACCAGTTTGTATGGATTGTCTTTCAAAGTTTGTCCTCCAATTGATGCTATTTTATATAAAATAATGTGACATAAATAAAAGCAGCAATTCAGGGTGGATTAAAAGGCATCTGTACTCAGTACTGGTGTCTAGATTTGTTGATTAGGTTGAATGGCACCTCTGTCAGAATGTCCTTTTTGTTGATGTTTCCTAATAAGTATCACTCAGTTTTTTGACTGGCAACCTTTGTTTTCCAAAAGATGTATAGTACTAAGAATGCTCTTCATATAAAGATACAACTTCAGAAGACTCACCAATTTATTATCTGATCTATCCAGTCCTATGACAAGTTCTCAGTTCAGTGCCAACCATTTACAGGAACATCAATAATGCTGGGCAGAGGGAAAGAGTTCCTTGACTCATCAAGCCTCTACTGTGTCAGTAGCAGCTGTGTTCTTTGTGCTTGCAGTTTGCAGCTTGCACTAAGCATATCAAAAACACATCTAAGACCATTGGTTCAGCAGTACTTAAATTCTGCATAGCTAAGTTGCTCTTCTGTGCATCTCATGCTACACAACTGCCTGTCCAAGCATTTTTCATTCTGATCCCTACACAAGCACAAGAAGCCCAGTTGTTCATTTCTAAGTTTGTCTCAAAGTTTTAAAAATTGTGATAGATCTCCTTGTTTTTTGCCTTTTGGGTGGGTGGTAGGATCCAAAGAACCAGGGAATCAGTTCCATGAGTCCAACAAAGCCTTATTGTTGCAAGCTTATTTGTTTTAACAGGATATGTCACAGCAAACTGTTCTGATACCATTTTTCACATGATATGGAGCCAGCTGTTCCAAGAAAAACAGCTTTTCTAAATATATATACTAGAATTCCTTTGGGAGATGACAAAGAGAATTTCTGGATCCCAGTTTGCTTCACTCTTGAAAACAAATATCTTAGGATGCAATCCTACATACTTTTCACTGAGAATAAGTCCCACTGGAGATAACACCTGAGTAGATATGTGTAGAATTTATATTTTATTCAGTGAATTTTTCATTCACTGAAAAATTCTAAATATGAGATTTTTCTGAAACAATCACATACCAGTGAGGTCAATATACTTCACTGAGCATTAGTAAAGCTGGAATGCACTTTCTGCTTTATACCAGATATAAAACCTTTGAAATTAAAAAGCTACAATTATAAAAGAGGAGACCACTAGGAAAGATCCGCTGATCAAAATTCCATTGACTAAATTCTATTATTCTCTGGCACCAACACATTGCCTTTTACCAAAATTTCTTATCAATGTCTTAAACAGGTTGGCTTAGAAATTAAAGCTTCAGTCCAAACTGTGTAACAGCCTTCTAAAACATGGGGTCCTCCTGACATGCTTGGTTGCAGTTCCCATCATCATCTGACAGAATGATTATTTGTAATCCAGGATGGGGGAAGGAGACTAGGGTGAATAGAGCTTCCATAAACCTTTTTACTACCAAGTTGTTTGGATGTATCAGTTTAGACTATTTGAGAAGGGGCTGAGGACTGGAATACGCATTTAGGAAGTGAACCAATAAAGAAAAAAATGGCTGTAGACTCTGCTGTGTGGGTGGAACATCTGTTTCTTAATTCTGGAAACAATATTTTAAAAAAAGAGGCTTCCTTGGTGAGGGATGTACATTCTGCAGATGTGAAACAGTGACCATCTCTCCACTTCTCACGTTCCTTTTCAGAAAGCTGCTAGATCAAAAGCTTAGTAACAGTAGACATGACACTTAAGTTTCCTGCCCCAATGATCCTTTAGAATAGAGCTTGAAATCCCTCCCCTTTTTTACTACTGCTCCCAAAATTCTCCAGCCAGCATTGGCATTGGCTATTGGATTGTGGGAGTTTTCCAAAGTTTTTAGAATGTCCAAATCAATTCAAAGTGGAATTAAGTAGATTCAGTTGTATGGATGTTAAACATAAATGTCCGTGTTTCTCTTTTAATCTTTCTGCTGATCATTTTATTGTTTGATCTGTGCTTTTGTTTTTGTTTTTACAGAAAGGAAATTCAGAAATATTTAAAATAATAACTAATTAGTTAAATATACAAGAGAAAGGGAAATAAAAAAAATAGTTTCTGTTGGGACAGCCATATTAGTTTGTTGTTGAAAAAAGGAAGAAAGTGTCTTGTGGCACTTTAAAAACTAACACATTCGTTCTGGCATAAGTTTTTCCTCATCTTGTCTGCAGTCTGCTTTATCAGAATTGTGAATGCAGAGAGGAGGCTTTTTCCATGAATGTTTCATAAATATTTGGCATTTTGATTATAAAAGACTAGTTAGCACATAAAAAAATGCTTCTCGAACAAATAAATAAAGTAAAACATGCATAAAACAAGAACCAGGTTGACATTTTCACATTCTGAATCTAATCTTAGATTCTGAATCTAAATAATAATAATAAATGTTAAATATTTTACTTGTTCTATGAGAGAAGACCTGATTGATATTATTTTAATAAATCTAAGTCTTTATTTGAACTCCAGAAAGCAGGAGAAAATCTCAAACGATCAGAGTGTGTTACTGCACAGAGCTCCACTGAGGTCAGTAAAATTTCTTACTGCCATATGTAAAATTGCAGATTTCTTTTTCCTTTCAACCAGAGAAATGTAAATACAGGAAATAGAAAACAGAGCTTGTGTAACATAGTGACTAAGAGGAAAAGCTAGGTGCTGGATAGCCCCCTTATTCACAAACTGGCTGGGTGGTCTTCAGCAAACCACTTTATCCTGGCTTCAGCCTTCCATTTGTAATTCAGGAGTTACAATGGCCTACCTTGTGGGATTGTTGTCCAGACTACTGCTAACGTGCATTTCCAAGAAAAACTATTGGAGCGTAACAATTATTTTTAATCAAATTATGCCATATTGTATTTAGACAGAAGCAATGGGACAGAAGAACACGCTGGCACTAGTGGATATACTTCTGGTCCTGAGGATGTGTGCCTATGGGCAAAATCCATTCATGGCTGCATTTTCATTTCTGTAAAGCTTCAATGCACCCTCTGTACTCCATGAGGAGCTTCAAGCATCTCCTGAAGCCTTTTACTAAAGCTGTCCCTTCTTGTCATAAGAGAGAAAATGGCAAAGAGAACCAGGGTTCTGTAGCTTTCTTGTACCTTCTAGATTAGAATTTGGAAAAAAAGTTATCTCGGCCCATACCCCTCAAAATCCCCCAGCTACCATGACTGCTGAACAACAGCAGTGAGCTGCATTTTTTTTTTTTAAAAAAAAGGTACCTTTTCCAACTTCTGTTCAAGGCATGCAAAAGAATATAGTTTGGAATTAGATGTTTGAGAAGTCAGAGATCCAAAGGACAGTGTTTCCAAGTCACGTTCAATATCACCGGCCAGTAAAGTGGCTGTATTTTGCATGATAAGCAAAGAGGGCTGGAAGCCATCAATTGGTAGAGAGAGCCAGGAGGGTGGAGAAAATTAAATCCTAAAGTAAACAAACAAGTGCTTACACTGCTGCCATTGCATGGGAAAAGAGGTATCTGGTTTGCTTAGCTTGCTATTTTCTCTTATTGTGAGAGAAGGGTTGGGCATGAGAGAAACATTCAAATTTATGCAGCCTCTCATTTTGACTCTGGTTAATTTGGCTTGAGATCCTGTGTACCTGGACTTTGGTGGGTGGATATAGAATGGCAT
Organism: Iguana delicatissima; assembly: GCA_948472985.1. Lineage (NCBI taxonomy): Eukaryota > Metazoa > Chordata > Lepidosauria > Squamata > Iguanidae > Iguana > Iguana delicatissima. The sequence goes on along the minus strand of CAOKZL010000901.1, from coordinate 181,166 downwards.
TTCCTGTTTCATCCCAGAGAGCAAAATGTCTTCGATTTTTGTTTGACTTCCCTACAGCCCCATCTTTCCCACACTGGACTGCGGGAGGCAACCCAAAGTATTCTAGACTAGTTTTTTCAAAGCATATTTATTTGGTTACTTCAAACAAAGTTGCAAAATTCACTTGGCAGCATGGCTTTTTGGACCCCTCAGTCACCACAGTATTTCCTGGTCTGAAGCCTGAAGAGATCTGCTTACACATTGCTTAGACAGGACAAAATCTAAGTTTGACTTTTTAATGATAACCATAACTTTAAAACCTAACAATAGGCATGAGCTAAAAATTATAATAACATAACATAACAATAAATCAAATGATTTATTAGAAAATTTCTAGATGTGTGTTTGCTTTCAGAACTTTTTAAAAAGCATTCACAGAAATTATTTTGGTCTTCCTTTCCTTTCCTTTTCTTTCCTTTCCTTTCTTCTCCTTTCTTTTCTTTTTTGGGATGAATCACAAGAGAATTTCACTGCATGAAACCATAAGAAAACTATTCTGTGAACTTTGCAAGAAAGTTTAAAAAATAGCTGGGGAAATGCCTTGAGTTAGTAAAATTTTAATTTACTCTGAATTAATTACTGGTTAATTAAGTCTGAATTGCTCTCAAAATTTTCACTTGCAACTGAGTATTCAGGGAGATTTCTGGATGCATTCAGTGATGAACAGGATAACATTCTGAAAAGGCAGCAAAGGTATCCCATTGTATAAATGCATATTTTTTCTGTTGAAACAGTTTTTTACTAACATCTTGCTAACTTTGGAATTGTTAATAAAACTCAATCTGGCTTACTTTCAGTTGTCCTTTTTATATGAATATAAACCAAAAGGAGAATTTGACTATTTCATAAAACATTTTAAGTCAATTTTATCATGGCCCTACCATGGGTGGATGGAATTGAACTTTCCATTTAATTAGGAGGTTCAACAGAAGCGAACACTAATATTTTTTTTCTTGCTTACAATTCTTTGGCATCATAGTGATTGTCTGGAAATAGCATTTAAATCTTGAATATCTGAAATGAGGAATGAGTGCTTTCTTCACTATGTAATAGTTATTCAGAAGAAGTTCTTAATGCACAAGTAAGTCTCATATGGTCTTTATCCTTGAGGTGTATTGAATATTATCTGGAAAATGTCTCCTTTACTAAATGATATTTACATTAAGTGAACAGCTGTAGCTTCTCGTTGAGGCATGGCCCAGAAGCTTTCTGTTGATTCTGAAGAGAGTTTGGATTTCCTATGATCTGATGACTTAGTTAGCTGAGATCCCTTCCCCGTTTTTGATACAATTTCCTTTTAAAATCCAGGACAAGAAGGGGAGCCAGCTTGGGGTAGTGGTTTGAGCATCGGACTACTACTCTGGAGATGAGGGTTCAATTCCCCGCTTGGCCATGGAAACCCACTGAGTGATCTTGCTCATATCACATAGTCCCCAGCAAGCCCCATGATAAGTTGGAAATGGCTTGAAGACACACAACAGTGACAAGATGGGAAAATGTAACCCTGATCCACTTCTGAAGGAGGAAAGTGATATATAGTTGAAGTGCATTGCACTTGTTCTCAAAACATGGTACTTTGATCCACTGTTCTGAGTTTCAGAAATGATGTATCCTCAAAAGATGCTCAATAGAGGTCCTGAATGAAATACAAAAGATAATAATGTACCAAATTCTAATTCTTCCTTTTTTTTTTCATGGACACTTTCACAACCAGGTCTGTTAATATGTGCAAAATTACTTTTCAAACTTAGTGGCCCTAGGGTGTGTTAAGAAATGTTCATTGGAGTTGATGAATGAGTCACCTTGTAGTCTTGCAGTGAGATGTGTTTTCTTTGATAAACAAACAGAACATTTTGCTATACCCTCATAAAGGTCATTATCAGCCTGAAGGTCTAGGGAAACCAGTAACACCAAACACTATCAATAATGGACTAACAAAGGAAATAAACCATGGGCAAAGTCCTCACAAAATTTTTTACACCTTATCCATATGACATTATCTTTCTAATTGGACTTGTAGAACTTGTAGAACATTTATAGTCAGTTTCCATGGTCCTTTCTCATGAAATCAAATGAGATCCTTCTTCAATGTGGTCAGTGCAGGGCTCTCCTTCCATTTAGTTTAGGTTTCTCAGTGTTCTTGTTCTTCTGCTGCATTCCAGTGTCATTCTTTTTCGGAGACATTGACCATATGATCATATTCAAATAGCCAAGCGTTTACAATTTTCAGATCTGCCAAATAGCGAATCAACCTTTATAATTAAAGCTGACAAGCTGACAAGAAAAATGAATGTAAAATTGTATACATATATGAATGTTTATGTCAGATCGCCGTCTGTGCAGTTGTTTTCTCTTTGTCAATAGCCAAAGGCTCATTTCTCTGTACTAGAAGCACATTTTTATATCGAGGCCTTCAGACAGCTCCCCTTCGCCCTAGTGAATTTGCTGATTAATTTTGGATGCTCCTCTTAATTAACACCCCAAAGGAAGTCTAGATTTTCTAGCCTATATTCCATGTAAAACAAGTGAATCTGAAGAACAATGACCTAAAGAGACAAGCGCACTCCGTCCGAATGACATTACAAGAACACTGAATATCTCACAAGTCAAGACCTGGTCAGGCAGTGCCTAAGGAAAATGTAGGCCTTTAATCAGGGCAGAAGTGAAATTCATATTAGTCCAATTTCATTTTCTTTACTACTGACAAAGAGGAACTGGATGGATGCCACCTGACAGTTGAAACATGGTGCCCCTGTATCAGAGCGGGTGCCATTGGGCTTGATTAATAATTGGATCCATTTTGTCTTCCAGGCAGATATGTTGATGATGGATATGACAAAATGCAGCGACATGATTTATTAGGAAATCAGGATAAAATAACAAACTGGGTAATTGCACATTGGTCTAAAAAATGCAACTGTGTAATCAGAAGCATAGTGCCAAACACCAATAATTTCCATATCCCTTCTTAGGAAGAGAGTTCAACAGAATTCCAGATCCTTCATCCTTTTTAAATGCAGGGTATCCAAGGGAAAGAAGAATTGATGCTAAAGAAAAATAAACCAGCATATGTTTAATATATGTTCTTCTCTGCAGAAGAATAGAAAACGCTGTATACTAGCAACCAACTGTTGCTTCATTGGCAGAGCTATGGAAATTACCCATTACTTAGCATCTCTTAATTTCTGTTGTACTAACTTCACAACCAGAGATTAGGAGAGTTCTTTTTTGGAGTATAACTCCTACAATTCTCCAGCCCACATAGTTATTACAAAAAAGTAACTTTTCTAAGTTCTGAATACACACACACATACAGAGCCAGACACACATACAGGCCATAGTAGTTTTTCCAGGATTCATAAGTCTTCACATTGATTATTTCAGAAGTATTTAGAGGAAACTCTGAAACAGTTTAAAGTAGGAAGCTGCTTTAAACTAAAACAGTTGGTATGTAAAGCTCCGGATTGCCCTTCTGACTGGCAGGAGATTTTCAAGATAAATCTATCGAAGCACTGCCTGGAAATTTCTCAGGTCTTTCAAATTATAAATTTACATTGGTCAGAATGCTACATTGTCTATTTAGTTACATGTGAGTAACTTAGGGCCTTTCCACACTACACAACTATTGCACTACGATTCCACTTTAACTGCCACCATTCTGTTCTATAGAATCATGGGATTTGTAGTTTAGGGAGGGTATTTAGAATTCTCAGCCAGAGAGCTCCAGAGCTTCCCAAGACTACAAACCCCAGGATTCCATAAGTGGCAGCCATGGTAGTTAAAGTGGAATTATATTGCCCCTAAGCAGCATCTCCTGGCTGGATGCACAGGGAGAGAGAGAGGGAGAGAGAGAGAGAGAGAGAGAAAGTCTATTTTAACAGGCAGGCATCAGATTGGGTAAAGAAAGTCCATTCAGCTGGCAATCAGGACACAAGGAGGATAATGTTTTCATCCTCTTTCTGCCAGTCTGTGATGCTATAATGAGAACTTGCAATCCAGCTTTTTATTGTCACAACACCCTTCTGTACCCTAATTCCCTACCGAATGGATCTCCTTTACCCAATATTTCTGCTGTCTGGTTAGGGAGGCATTCATGATCATGATAATAGAGCCATGAACCTGACTATGTACACTTCAGCCATTTCCGCATGGCATTGCACTCCTGCAATGCAGACATGATGGCCATGGTCCACGGGTTGTGCTTTCACATGATGTCATCTTGTGTCAACCGTCCCTAACCTTCACAATCATAGGATATTTGCACAATCACACAATGCTCCTGTCACCTCTGGCCATACAGAAGGAGGGGAAGCGTGATCCCGTACTTCCTTCTTCAGTGCAGCATGGGAAAGAAGACGGCTGTGCTGCAGAAGGCGGGTATGTGTTGCTCACACTCTCTTCCGCAAGGAGCCAACTGGGTGCGGACGGGAGAGTTCCCATCACACTCTCATCCCAGCAAAGGTGCTGCTGGGATTGTGATGGAATGTCAGCAGGAATGGTAAGGTGTGGAATACAGATTCGTGAATATAGATTAGTCATAGAACTATAACGTGAGGATATGCGTCTGTAACTGTAATACTCAATTTCAGCCATCCTGCATCACATCTTCTTATGTTACGCATAGTTTTGTTTCTGCTTTTGCTATTCAGTTTCTTTGATATCCATAGAAAAACTGCATGTATAAACAATCATTCTGTATTTATCATGTCCATTGAGAAGCCGCAAGGAAGCAATGGGAAATGCCTTTCCAGGGGTGATTGCTCTTCACTAAAAATTGGCTTCAGGATTCACTACAGTCTGCACCACAGATTTTTTCTTTTCTTTTCCATAACCCTGGAAGAATCTACATTCTGAACAGACCATTCTCCCTGAGCAGAATTATCTCATTTATAATAGCCTGACTGCTATTGATTATTCCCAACTAGAGCAGATCTACTGAATCAATGTGGAACAATAAACATATAGATAAATCCCTTTGATTTCAACAAGTCTACTCTAGTTGAGACTAGTGATAGGGACTCAGGTTAATATATCTATTTAGTCTTTTTTTCCTTTTTTTCCTTCCAAACCACTTAATATTTAAAAATCATCACTCATTAAGGTGCATGAACCTCCTAAAATGAATCATACAAATTAATCTGAGGAACATAATTAATAAAACAGGGACCGATACTACAAAATCATAACAAAAAATAGAATGAAGATATCCAAATGAATTTCTGGATACTGACTTCTATGTAGCCACCACTGAGAAGGCCCTGGTCCTAGTACCCATCACCCCAGCCTGGACCTCTGGCTGATCTTAATGAACAGGAAGGTTAGTATGGATGCAGGCTGTATTTCACATAAGCAGATCACAAACTATTTAGGGCTCTACCTTGAACCAGGAAATAAACAGCCATCCAGTTGAATCAGTTTAATATCAATAGAACTTAACTGAATAGCTTTTCATGATTCAAGAGGGTGTGGGTTTGGGATGCATTTTGTGAGAGATATAATCTCTTTTCTAAAGAATCTGAGAACAGTATATATACAGAACTCTCAATACATCAACTCTATAATCCTCCTGTTAATGGTACATCCGGCATGATAACATATATTGCAATCTTCCATGGCTTCAGGTAAGACTAAAGATTTGTTTTAGTTCTGAGTAACAGAGGCCCTTTCACCACTTCAGGACTGACTGATTGACTCTCTCTTTCCCTGTCTCTGTCTCTCTCTCTCTCTCTCCCCCTCCCGGACCTTCTTAGAAAAGAAAACTATAACATGTGCTGTCCTCTTGACAGTACCTTTTGAACCTTGTTTTGTGTCATTGTAACATAAAGAAACAAGAGGCCTACATGTAATTTGTTTTTTTCCTGAGTATCTCCTTTCCATCTAATGTACTGTTGTGAAATGAAGCCAGTAAAACTATATGACTAGTCCATTCTGAGATCTCCTATGCTATCTTTATTCAGTGACAAATTCGAGTTTCCATGGCTTGTTCCATGATGATAAGTAGCACAATTTACAGGTATAAGTTAACAAATGAGATCAATTAAAATGTCTCACAGTGGCACCTGTCCCTGGGTAGGGTTGCACAAAATGATTCCCACATCTTTGTTCCTTTATGGTGTACCATTTGCAGCCTTTCCACATGCAAAGCAACAATGGAAGTGTTGTTTCCTAATGGTCATGAACCAAGAAAGTAGCCCTTATCATGTAGCTCAGGGATATGATTATTATCACTTGTGGGGTTGGTATAGGGAGGGCAGCAGGAGGTGCAGTTGGAATGTGTGTGTGTGTGTGTGTTGTGTTTGTGTTTATTTCTGTGCCTTTTGCATAAATGAATGATTGTGTCTCATGCCATTCTTGATTGTAAAAGCATCTTGGATTGCTCAATTTGTTACCAATTTGTGCTACCAGCAAAATTCATTCATGGCACTAAATTTTTTGTGTGGTAAACCTGCATGCTTGGCTTTCATTTTGCTTGTTTGCTTATTAAAAAAAGCTGGGCTTTTTTTATTCAAAGATTTAGAGAGATCTCAGCTCTTCAAAATGGCAAGAAAAAGAACAAAGTTACAACTGCAGCTTGTACCCATCTCATGTTACTTATATTTCTTCTAGTAACCATATTGTCTAATGAAACTTAACAATCATTTTACAATTGGTCGTATTAATGAAAAAACACATTAAAACATTGTGCTTATCAAGAATTATGAATGCTCTTCATTATTAGAATGAGAAGCTTTTAAAAGGTACAATACAGCTTAATTGTAGCACATCCCTTTTAGAACAAAGGTGTCCAGTTTTGCTGGAAACCTTTTGAAAGAAGCTATTAAAAATCCCCAAGGAAACATTTTCTGTGCTTCACTGAAGACCAATTATTTGAGTAGAAGATTAGAATCTTCAAATATCAACACCTGAGCTGAAATTTCTAAGATATTTTTCTACACAAATTTCTGAGATAGCTGGCATCCTCTTAATGGTTTAGAATAGCATTGCATCCAATGTATGCTACCTTAATCCACTTTTCTGGCCATTCTAGAGGTCAGTATTCTTTAGCAACCACACTACAACCAACCTATCAACTTCCGTCTTGTAAGTAATACAGCATCCCCAATACAGCCATTTCCAAACAGATATCAATAGTCAACTTTTCCCAGAACAAAATACATTTTATGATGTGGATTTCTGAGGACAAACATCAGACCTGCGTTCTGATTGAGTTTACAGGAATGTGAGTAAAGTATTCATTATACGTTGTGGGGCAGGTTTTGCAGTTAAGGCTTTCACACAAGGGCAGCGTTGATTGCAAAGGAGTAACTGTGAGTGTTTCAACAAGCAAGCTCCACACTTTGACCACTTACTCTGAGTTAAAGCAACAGGGCAGGGCAGTCCTTTCCCCTTGGTGGCTATGTTTGAATTCCATTGATTAATGTTGTGTGTGCCTTTCTATTCAAGGCTGAAAGGATTGTTTACCATAGACTTGTAATCAACCTGCCTTAGCAGCACTCTATTACTCATGATAACAGGGGAGGCTGCAATTTGGACCTGAAAGACGCCTGCCTCCAATAGATTCTCGGATGCTTTTGTGGTGCAGAGGCCACCCTGTTATCTTCATTTGTAATTTGTTTTCAAGAACAGTGATTTACATTTCAGTTGGATTACACCTTTTAATGTTTCCCAAACATAAAGTGGTGGCTGCTGTGGAAACTCACATCTCTGCTAGATTTCAAACGATGCATTTGAGGCTTCAGTGGAGAGGATTACAATTACAACTAAAATCAAAAGATCCCTGATTCCTTTAATGACATCCACTAACTCTTTGTAGCCTATTGCACAGCAATAGAATAGCATTTTTTTTTATTCTAGCAATATGAAATAACAGCACACTTTTTATTTTATCATCTTCTACAACTAAGCATCATATCTCTGAGAAAGACAACTTCCTGTATAAAAAGAGTTCAGAGAGATAAATTACCTGGGCGGGGGGGGGGACATTTCTGAAGACAGGACTGAATGAAACATTTGACAGTCAGACCTTAAACATCTATATATTTTTAGGAACAGATTTCTACTTTTTCAGATCTGTGTGGTTAGCTTTCAAAGTTGTTCCCATATTCTGTTGTGAATAGCTCTGGCTGGCAAAGCAAACCTAGGCAATCAAAGAATAAGCTTATAATTCACCCACAAGAAAGAAAGAAAGGAAGGAAGGAAGGAAGGAAGGAAGGAAGGAAGGAAGGAAGGAAGGAAGGAAGGAAGGAAGGAAGGAAGGAAAGGAAAGGAAAGGAAAGGAAAGGAAAGGAAAGGAAAGGAAAGGAAAGGAAAGGAAAGGAAAGGAAAGGAAGTCCAGTATCTGTTTCTCCATTTTTCAGAGAAGGAACATGGAAATGTAGGCTAAGATGCTAAATCACAGTCTATTTTTCATTACCTGCTGAATCCATAGCTACATTGCAGAAATGCAACAAAACCCTGCTACTGAGTTGCACCATCTTGGTGCTAGCCAGAGTCCTCACATGCACATCAGGCACTTCCGATGGGCACTGTGCTTCAGCTCTTCTTAGCCAGTGTCTGGACATGTACCAGGGAATGCTTTGACATGCTCATTGCACATTGGGCCATGTTTCATCTCTCACTCCACTGGCTTCCGTTATGCAACAGATGCCTGTACTCTGTAATGCCACAGCATCCTGGCTGAATATGAATCTTCCGCAACTCCTTTCAATATTGCACCCATGTAAGGCTATTTACAAAGGCCTAACTGCCAGTGTGCGGTAGTGGTTTGAGCATTGGACTACAAGCCTGGAGAGCAGGGTTCAATTCCCTGCTCCACCATGGAAACCACTGAGTGACCTTGTGTGTATCACGCATTCTCAGTCCGAGAAAATCCCATGAATTCTCAGCCAGAGAGCTCTTTGGCCTCAGTAAACTACAAACTCCAGAATTCCACAGGATATTGAAAGTGGAATAATAGCACTGTAACAGGATAGTGCAGCAATGGCCACTGTGTCCTGCTCTGGTCACTACACCTCTGAAAGAACACTGAAGAACTGAACCATGCTGAAGGTAGTCACCTATGGTGATTCACCTATGAAGAAAGTTTACAACTTTGGGTTCCCTAGAGTTCAGGAGAAAAAAAAAAGATGAATACAGGAGATGTGGCAGAAATTCAGAAAGATATGCATAGCATGGAGAAAGTGAACCAGAAGTTTTTCTCCTTTATTCATAGTATTAGCACCTGCAGCTATCCAGTGAAGATAAATAGTGGGAGATTCAAGACAGACAAAACAAAACCATTCTTTGCACAGTTAAACATGTCTCAGCCAGTCCCTTTCTGCTTTGAAGCATAACTTCAAGCCTATCCTTTGTAATTATTTTTACTTCATTTTTCTTGGTAGCCCACCAACTCACAACTTGGGGATAAATATGAACATAAAAGGTTTTTATTATTATTATTTTGAACACATCTCGTAAAATATTCATCATTAACCAGTGGCTATGTTTGTCCCTTTTCCTTTTCATATTACTTTTAAAACTTTAATCTTAATACTCCACATATATATGGAATTATATATTAGTGGTATGTAAGCTCCTTCATGAAAAGAAATAATGTATATTTGCTAGATTACACCACACTTTTTCTTCATACTGGAACAAGGCAAGATATTAAAATTTAAAAGATAAATAAATACTCCTTTAGTAAAAGTGTGCTTATGGCTCCTACATATGCTTAAGAGATTTACAATATAGTTTTGCATGCTTGTATTCAGCTCCCACTGAATTCAATGCACCTAATTCCTAGACCACTTTCATATTACACATTTATAGCACTTCAAAATCAGTTCAACTGCCGTGGCTGATCTTACAGAATCCTGAGATGTGTTGTTTGAGCTTTCTGACAGAGAATTCTAAGTATCTCATAAACTACAAATCTTAAAATACCATAGGATAGAGCCTTCTCACTGGCTGCTCTCTGCTTATGTTTATCTCATATTCCTCTTTGTAAATCATAGAGAGAGACACTCTAAATATCAGGGCCTATCCATTAGCAGTCTGTGTGAGTAGTTTCCAAAAAAAGCAGAAATTATGACCAGAATCCTGTTGTGCAGTCTAGAGTTTCATATTCACTATTTCATATTCACAATCCCCATGTAGCACCAAGTTCAGGGGATACATAGGGACTGTGAAAATTTCTCATTCTCCACTTACTGGGAAGCAGCTGGCCAAAACTGGCCATTTCCATACTACACTGTTGTGGTACTATTATTCCACTTTCAACATCCTATGGATTCCTGAGGTGATCTCCAGCAGAAGGAGGAATTGTGGCAAAGGTCCTGTTTCTGCCTTCAATACCAGAAACTGCTCACAGGAGGAAGTGGGAATGTCAGTCAGCTTTCCAACTGACAGGGGAACTATTGCTGCCTATTTCTTACTTTGCTCTTGAAAGCCCTACCATCTTGATTCATACATTTCCTTTAGAATTTTGTTTTTCTTCAGCCTCCTGATTGACTTGTTCCTTGTAATCAGATTCCAGGTTAAATTATGCTAGATATAACAAACCATTCTCTTTATGAAGTCATTTGATCTCATCTGAATCACAGTCACAGCAGAAAGCTATAACAACAAATATAATTAATGGTAAAATAATAAGAGGTTTAATTAATAAATTACCTGCGGGTTATTTTTTAAAATGTAGGAATGTCTAATCCAAACAATAATACCCATCTGATTAGAACTGAGAATAACTCCCAAATTTGTATTGTAGTCATTGCCGTTGTTAGCCCTAAAAATGGGGGGGGGGGGAATTGGCCCATGCTTTTAAGATTTTCAGACATCTTTTTCAGCTGGGATGTTACAAAAAACAAGGACAGCAGGGGGAGACTTGAACTGAAAGTCATTGAGTCTGTGTGCCACCTTGAGAGGTAATGAAGACCATCTGTGCAGCTTCTCAAATGGTGCTCATCAGATGATGCAGAGATACTAAGTTTCATCTGGAGTTGGCCTTTTTTGCACACCACCTCAAACCCACAATGACCACAGGATGACAGTTCTACATGACATCATTATGATCCCGTGACAATCCCATGGCAACCCTTCACAATTATGGATTAAATCATTGTCAGGTTTCTCCCAACAATGACACGCGATTGCGGAGTCCTTCCACCTCCCTCCCACACTTACCCGTTGTGCAGAATGGCAGGAAGTGCAATGGCTGTGCTTCCTCCCTGAGCACAGCCTGGGAAACCGCCGGGCTGTGCTGTGGAAGGGAGGAAAGGAGCCATTGCACTTCCTCCCATCCAGCAGGCAGCCAGTGTGGAGGGGAGCACAGCAGAAGTGATTCCCTCCCAGAAGAGGCTTCCCCCACATCCCCCACAGAATGGATTCGGAACCAGGTAAGTTGCAGAAAGGGCCATAGTCTTTGGCCCTTTTCGCATGCAAAAGGACCCCTGGAGGATCACGTGACTGTGAGGAGCGGTCCATATGATGCACTCACAATCACACAATGCTCCAGGGCCTGGCAGGCACCGATCACTCACTATTTCATTTTCACCTGTGAGCCAAAAATGGTGTGCGATCGCACATTGCTCCGGGGCCCCACGAGCATTTGCTGTGTGTGCAGAGCTCTGGAGCCACAGCGCTCCTGCTTCCTGCCCCAGCACAGCCTTGGAAAATCCCAGGCTGCACTGCAGAAGGAAGAGGAGGGGCTCTTGCGTGAGCAAGCAGCAGCTGAGGAGCTGAAGGAACCGGGACACTAGAGCCTCTCGCTAGAGGCTGCTCGCGCGATTCCCGCACCCCAGCTCCACAAAAAGGTGAGTTGTGGAAAGGGTCTTTCAGTTGGCTAGAAGCAAGAAAGGTGACAAAATGTCATTCTTCATTTGAAAACACAAAGCTATTCTGAAAAAATCAGCAAATGAGCTTGCTGGAACCTCCATTATTCTGTACAATAAGAATAATTAATATTTCAAAGAAATAAATGGTATTTTAAATATTGTTATGGTCTTCTTACCCTCATGCCCCAAAGTAACATTTCAAGCATCATTACGGGTAACACAAGCCTTACATTCTTTCCCTGGATGCTACTGTAGATGATTTTAGCAGACCTTCAAGAAACAGCAGTGAGTCTGTTGCTTTCCAGTTGTTAATGACTAACCATGCCACTGATTTCTCACCAGCAATCATGTTGTCTGGCATTAATGGGAATTGGAGACCAAGAAAAGTTGGAGTGCCTGGCCACAAGTTCCCCAATCTTGCCCTAAAGAAGTGGCTCCCAACTTTAGGTCTCTGGATATTATTATCCTAAATTTATCTTAATCCCTAGTCAGGAGATCCTATGATTAGGAATGTTGAGAGTCATGGGAAAACAACATCAGGGGAATTCATGTCCAAGAGCATGAAGAAAACTTGAACTTTCTAGTGAAGAAAGAAGCTGGGCAAGTCTGATTAGAGCCAACAGTCACAGCTCATGGAATGTTGTGAAGGGAAATCTAGGAGGGAAAGGATATAAACTTGACACTTTAAAAAGAGAGGCAGGATGAAAAAAACAACAGTCAGAAACAGTGTGAAGGCTGGTTAGGAGGAGGGGAAATTATGAGATCTGAAGAGAGCTTTGGGAGCTGTGAATGAGGAAAGGGTTAAAGGAGCTCATGTTTGATCTAATTGTTACTTGGTGAATCTTTACTTGTTTTATTTTCAACAACTGAATCTGATTGTTTCATTTAAGAACTGGTCATGCTTTACCACCTTGAACCCACTGGTCAACACATCCACTTGGCCAACATATTATTCACATTGAGGCCTGAGTACCAGTTCTTGAGGGTAAGAGGGCAAGATGAATGATAGGAGCCCTAGGGTTGAAAATGTGGGGCCAGACTGGAGACAGGTTCTTTCATACTTCACCTCCCCTACAGGCCAGGGAAGGTGGGCAGTGAGAGGGCACTAAGCCCTCTTCATGTTGCTGCAAAATAAATTTTGTAACAGGACAAAAGGATGGTCATTGTGAAAGATTTGCAACAGAAGCTAGGAAAGAGTGACGTCTGTGGCTCTATCATTATTCCACTGACAATTACTGGGGATGCTGCAGCAGCCAGGGTCAGAAATGGACATCAGCTGAGGTAACTTTAGTTTGGATGTTGAGTGATTGAGTGAGTTATTAAACAATAACATTGTTTCAGTTTAACACATCCCAAACTAGACCAAGGCCATTTCCGCACAGGGCGAGGGAATCGCACCGCGCCGCTACTTACCGGATCTTCTGGTCCGGGGTGAGGAGGAGAAGTGCGTGGTCGTCGCTCCGCACTGCTCTGGTGTCAAAAATGGCGGCTTCCGGTTGGTCATGGATCTCGACCAACCAGTGAAGCTCGCCAGCCTAAAGCCCATCCTCAGCAGATTGCAGGTTCGTGTTGGTGCAAGCCTGCGAATCTGCACAAGGGAGCAGGCTTGAAGTGGCGTGCTCCGTGTTTTTGAAAGATCGTAAAAATCAGGTCTTTCAAAAGTACGCTGGGGGACCACTTGGGGTCGTTCCAGAGCAGACTGAGGTGCAGATCTACGGTAAGTAGTCCGAACCCAGTCCACTCCAAGGTGCAGACATCCTCTGTGGAGGACGCACTGCACCATTTTAAATACCCCGTGTGGAAATGGCCCAAGGCAGAGAGCGGGAAGTTCTAAGAGCTCAGCAGTTTGAAGTCTCCTCCAAACAAACTGAGGATGAATTCTTTAATCAACTGAAATGCTAAATACCAGAAGGAAGGGAGAAAACAAGCAAGCAAGGAGAAACAACCTCTTGACAACTTTCCATGAAACAAAAGCAGGCCCAGCAGCCAGCCCTAGCAAATCACAGATAAGTGGTGCCCTATAAGTAGGCAGAAGGAGATGGCTATTTTATGCAGTAGCTTATTAGACAAAAGGGAATATCGTGAGGCAGAAGATGTCAAATGTCATGACAGGGCAGCAAATTGTTAGTTTTGATTTACCACTGAGGTCAAGGTGGGACACATGGCTTTCTTCCTCCTCACTTTGTCTTCACAACATATCCTCTGAGGTCAAGTTGAAAGTGGGGGAGAGGGTAGAAACTGGCCCAAGCTTAATTTATGAGTTTCATGGCTCAGTGGGAACTAGATCTTGGAATACCTCAACCTCAATCCAACATCCTAATCAGTACACCACACTGACTCATGCACTTGCTTTTGCACATAAAATACATGTAAATGGCTAAAAGGGAACATGATGTAGTCACAGCAGTGTTGCATAATATGATCAGAATAAATGTTAATAAGTATGCGACCTTTTTAATCTGCTGATTTAAAAATCTAGTTTATTTAGCATAACATTTCTTCCAGCTTCCTATGAAGATAAGACTCTCCTTGACATGACTTGACTTTATGTCAAATGGCCATGGCAGAATTAGGATGCAAAAATGGTTGAAATCTATAGAAATGCATTTGTTGCACGTGCACCCTATATGCTCCTTATATGTGCAGCCTACGAATTAGGTCATAATCACAATTATGTACGGAAAATAACCCTGGAATATTATTTATAACCATGATCTAGCAATGTTACCCACTTAGAGACAGGGAATGTTTGGCTTGCCATGCGTTTTAGAGAACAGCTTCCATATGCCCTATCAGCCACGCTGACTGCACCTTCTGGGAACTGAAAACCAAACCACAAGGAGGCCTGAAAGCTCTGTTCCGCTGCATGAAATAATCCAACTTGTTCATCATCTAAAGGTGGAAATCTGAAAATCCCAATCATTCAACAGGAGATTTAATCACGTCAAGTTACCTCCTACTATAGATAATACCACAACATACCAATCTAGCACTGCCTCTTTGTAAAAAATGGTAATTACATGTCACTAGCAGTGAAACCCTATACAGGCCTGCTTAGAAATAAGCCTGACAGGATTCAATGGCACTCATTCCCAGTTGAGGATTGTAGGACTGGACTGTAGCCTAGAAAAAGAGGAGGATGCATATTACATTGAAAGCAATGTAAGGCACCCAAACATCATCTTTACTCAGATGCACACCTGGCAGCATCAGTGATTCTTGATCCACCAGAGTATGGAAAGGTTGCATGCTGATGGAAGACTTGGGGAGTTGTACTCCCAAAAAGTTACCTTTCCAAGGTTTTAACAGTTTGCAAAAAAGTTCTTCTTACCTGGAACAGGACACATGACTTTAAAGTGCTGGATTTTGCTCACATGTGAAACAATTTTGCAAGCTAGTCAGAGTTTCAAAAGTAGCTGGGAAACATGAAGCCTGATGAAGGTTTTCAACAAGAAAAACTTATCAATGAATTCCAAAGTGTGAGCATCTTTGAATCACAATATATGCCTTTGAAGCAGAAACCTATGGCTTTTTCTGTAACACCCATCCTCAATAGTGATTTGTTTTTAAATTTCTGTTATGGTTTAGTCCTGCTGTGTATTGCATATTAGATTATTTTTCTCATGGAGATGAACACTCAACTGATATAAGACGCTGTGTGAACACCTTCTTTTGTGTAATAAAGTGTATGTAGCTAATGCCCAGAAATATTTCTCATACCTGCCTTTGTATATTGCATAGCCAATTTCTGTCTTCCATAACTCAATACATAAAGAACACAATTCCATGTATGTCTACCTACAAACATGTCTACTTACAAGCATATGTCAAAGGGGGCTTAGTCCTGGATAAGTGTGCACATGCTTTGTTTGGTTGTTATTGTTAATTGACATCAACTCAGCTTTGACTTGATTCTCGTCCTGTCAGCTTTCTTTACTGCCTTGCTTTCACAACCATGCATAGAAACTGGAAAATATAATGGCATGAACAATTATGATTTTGATATTCCATTATATATGTTTACACTTGAGAACTAGAGCCTTAATTTTGTTTGACATTTGATACCATCTCTTTTTAGTTCAACCATAAGGCTTTCAGGGTTACTTTCCTCCCTATCTGTTTCCAAATCCTGTCTGTAATGCCTCTATTAAATCTCTTTCCCATTTATGCTGATATGAACTACATTGCTGAATGTGTCCATTAATTTTGGTCCTAGCAAACCTTCCATTTCTTGTGTAAGACCTCAAATTCAAAGTAATAATTTTGTATTATTATCTTCACTTAATAATGGTTCACAAGTGTTTTTTGAACTGAAAATACTGGAAACATTTCTCACTTAATAATACAATACATCTTTATGCGTCATTATACTAATCTAACTCATCTTGCTCCCAGTTCCCAAATCAAGGCATTATGTCCATCTTGCTTCATTTTATTGTACATGAAGTATACAAAATATAGCAAGTCATTGGTGAAAAATCTGGAGATTTTAATGGATAGAGATAGCAAAGACACATTTTGTGTTAATGGGCCATAATTTTGTCTTCTTTATTACAATGCTACATTATATTTTCTAAAGTATTTATTTCACTTTTCTCTGAAATTGACCTTTTTTCCTCCATAAACAAGGATTTATCTATAATAGTAATTCTGAATTTTAGGCAATGCCAAATCACCCAAGCTGGTTCACTTATAAAGCATATCTTAAAATTTTGCCATTTTAATTTATTCAGTTTATTTTGCTAAGTACTCCTGAAATAAGGGATTAGTTACAATGTATTTTGTGTGTATGTGTGGGACAGAGAGTGTTTATACGATTGAAATGTTAAAGATAAATATAATTAAAAAGAAATAGTAGGATTGACTAGAATTAAGATTCTATGTAATACACATTTATTTTTAACATGAAGGAATCTCTTATTTGATTTTTGTTTGTGTTCACTTCTGTCGTTTATTTAGAAATGCAACCACAAATAATTTGTAAGCGTTATTTGTCAGAGCTGGAATAAAAATATTACGTACAACTTCATCAGTTCACTGCTATTAATATTTAAAGAGAAGTAAAAACCTAGGGGACACTTCAGTGCAATTAATTAATGTTGCCAAATAAAAAGCTAGTGGGCAGTTAACCTAATATATACTAAGTGACTTTGCCAATTAGGGGATAATTTAGTTCTCTTTGAATCACCTTTAAAAAAAAAACACCTGACCACAGAATTCTTGAAAGAATATGCAATTTGTAACACGAGCTTAAGAGTATTTATTCATAAGTCTCAACAAGCCCAAGGGTATCAAATATAAGCGCATAGGACCAAAAGATATTTTTGCTTGTTACAAAGCCTGAGATGTTTCCAAGTTTGTTAACTTATTTTGTCATAATTATGGTTCCAAGACACTTTCCCCCTTCCCCCAATTTTAACAGTGCATTACAATTACAAGATACTGGTGGTACAAAAGATATTTTCCTCCCATCAACCTCATCACTGTCTCAACACCCACTACAGAGGACAAGGCAGCAGCAGGTGGAATTTTTCTTCCTCTCTCCAAATCTTTGTAACTATAAAAATAACTTATACATTGGTTATGCTGTAAAAAGAATTAAGTTATTTCCCTTCCCCATGGTTAACATACAGCCACATTATGACTCAGAGTTACACATTGCTCAATGGGAAGAGGAACTAATTATCAGTAGCTCATTCTTTATAATTAGCTACTTCCAAGCTGTAGCTACATATCAAGTTTTTCCTTGCTTAATTAAATTTTCCTTACTTTATTATAGGCATAAAAGTGTGTCTCTGTGTGTGAGAGAGATTGAGAGAGAGACAGAAAGAGATAAAGGCAGACAGACATCCTTACAGGCTTATCTCTTACCTCTCTAGTACCATCAGAGACAAAATTGCCTGCCTCTCCTCCTTCTGGCATAGCTAGAATGCTTAAGAAAATTGTTCCTATTGGACAATTGCAACTCTATTTCATTCCTCACCCTTACCTGGGAATAAGTCCTATTGAACTCATTTGGATTTACTTGGTAAATATGCCCAGGATTGTGCTGTTAGACGTGTTCTTTCTTTTCAGCATGAAAGTAAAGCTTGAATTCAATGTTGTGTGAGCTTACTAGAAAATAAGCTTCACTGCCATCCAGGGGAACATTTACTTCTGAGTAAATGAAGTTAGGATCAGTCAAGCTATAAGCTTCACTAAAGACAGTTAAATTGCTTTTAGTAAGCTCTTCTGTTCTAGTGCCAGATATTTCCCAACAATAACAGGTTAAGAAAAGAAGATTATCATAAAGATGTGCTCATTTTCATGGAAAGACTGGCACAGATAGGCCAGTGTATTATTTGAATATAAAAGGATAGTAATTAACATTGGGAGACAGTTGTCTATTCCCTGGCACAGTATCTGTTCAATAAAGACATCAGGTATCATAGTTATTTCTGTCCAGAAAGACTGTTCATAGAGAAAACCCAGTGAGACCAAGGAATAGCAAAAATTCATGGTTCTATGACAGGGATGGGAATCATGCAGTCCTGCAGATGTTGTTGGAATTTATCTTCCACCAGCCCTAGTCAACATAGCAAATGATAAGGAGTGCTGGGAGCTAGATGTCCAAAAACATCTGGAAGGTCACATGATTCCCCCCTCCCCTCATCTATGAACACGAAGGGAGTCAGTGGCTAGTCTTATTATTCAAAGTGCAATAAGTAAGCAACTAGGGAACTTAGTAAGTCAACATTTATGTTAGTTCTGTTGATTCAGTGCCTGGAAATCATTTGAATTTAAACCAATGCATGAAGGAATCTATCTGTTCTTTGTGATTCCAGCCCATCTCCAATTTTTCACAAGCACAATATGAAAAGAAGGTAACCCACCTTTTTTTTAAAAAAAAGTATCACTTTGAACTGTAAGTTGTAACTTTCATGATGAACTGCTCCTTCATAGCATTCTATGAAAAGCAAGCTATTCCTGCATTTAGAAATGTAAAATCTAAGAATGGGGTTCTAGTCTCTCCAACATGCTTGTAATTCTTTGCTTAATCTTCTTTTCTAGTTTACAGAAGATTCAAGTATCTCTTTCCCCCTTGTTTTTCAAAATTCCTCCTTACACAAATTTTGCCCACTGGAATATCTAAATCAGGCTTCAGGAATCTGTGGCCCTCCAGATATCATTGCTGTATAATGTCTATCATCCTTGGCCATTGACTATCCCATCTGAGTTTTATGAGACTTGGAGTACAATGTTATCTGGGAAGGCCAAAGCATTTGGAGGCCCTTGATCTAAGCTGACTGACCATATGATACCTCATGACCGTTTTTTAGTGTAGTCACTTCTTTACAGCTTAACCTCTAAGGATGGGAATGCCCCATTTCACTGTCTTCTTTATTTAAACAAATCATCTTTTTTGATAGTGCCATGGCTACTACTGTGTGCTTAATTGTGACATTTAGCCTTAAACATATAGATTTAATGGGTGAAGTACCCACCTGGAGATCCTACTGTTCACATTAGATGCACAAGACAAGGGTATTAGAGGTACACTGGGTATTGGAGTTGAGCTGGCAGGAGACATGTGGTAGTATAAAAACACAGATTGTTTGAAAAATGGTGTTGCTGATGAAGAAATTCTTGAGGACTTCAAGGAAACAACATAAGTCTTTGATGTTGTTATGTCATCACATTATCGAAGGTAGCAACAGCAACAGAAGTAGTGTGGTGAATTTCCTTAGCATCATTGCCAAAGCCAGGCCTGCCATTAGGCAGAATGAACAATGGCTATGCTGAGAGAAATATAGCAGCATTTTCCTAGCCTTTTTTGCTGAGCCTCCAAGCTGTTCCACTTACTGAGAGGACAGAGAATTTTAGCCCATGGCCAATATGAAGCAAAATTCATCTACCATTCTCCCCACATGTGACAGAGGAAACAAGATCTTCTCCTTTGCCACAAGTGGTAAAGTCTTTTTGGCCATGACTGTTCTGGAAGCAGCATGACTCCATGGAGAGACCAACAGCAGAGGAAGATGGAGATAAAGCAAATCAAAAACAGATGAGCTTTCTAGCAAAAAGGAGAGCATGGGTATTGGTGTAAAGATGAGGGAGAATATCAATTTGGTGTTGAGAGGTTTGTTTGTTTGTTTGTTTGTTTGTTTGTTTTTAAGTACTACCTCTTTGAAGTTCATAGAATGATAGAGTTGGAAGGAACCCCAAGGGCTTTGAAGTCCTGTCCCCTGCTATGCCAGAATCTCCAACTGAACCACCCCATAGAATCATTTAGTAATGAAAGATGGCAAGCTTGGGGGCTCAAAGCGCACACATTGAATTGAGTTGTGCTGATTCATATAATCTTTATTCTACTAAATAGAGAAAGCCCCTGGTACCTTTCAGAAAGGCTGCCCAAATTAATTGCCCAAATCCTGGGAAGAGGTTCTTACGCTGCTATGATATTTTATGTATACATTCCCTAAGTATATGATGGAATAAAGCATGTGCTTCCCATGAGAGGCAGACAGGAAAGTGACTATGATGTTCTGAAGCTGGTAACATAAAATTCAATGGCAATTTCACATGAGAATTCCCTAGGTCAAAGTGATTTGCTTGAAGACATCAATGCATGTGGTAGAACTAAACCTTAGAAGCTGATGGCCATGTATCATTTTGTCCTTCAATCATGTGAGGCCATTCTTTTCTTTAAAAGGAGCCTCCTTATCTTTTCATACTCCTCTTCAAGGACAAGAACACTTTGCACAAAACCTCAGGAAAGCACCTTCATTTTGCTGTGATATCATTTCTCATTCGTTACAGAAGAACCTCTCTCTTGGAAACAACAACACAACCAAATGTCAAGGTCCACTGACAGCTATTTCTATAGTGGACATGAAAGGATTTCCCTCATCACCACACATACACACACACACACAAGCGGGGGAAGGTAGGTGCCTCAAAATTTTATTTAAAGCCATTCTGGTTCATATATTTCAATCCAGATTACCCAGACAATTTTGTCTTCCATTGGTAGTGATCCAAGCATTAAACCTCTTAATTTCACTGCTAATGAAGCCGGTAAAACTTGCATGCAAAATATATATTTCTGTTCAGCAGCACAAGGAGAAACCTGACAGAGCTATTATCAGAAAGGACACCTTTCCTGACTGAAATAATCACCTGGCTAATCTGCTGCCATAAATCATGCCATATTACTCTTCCTCTATCTTCAGAAGAGGTCATCTGCAAAGGCCTAAGGCACTATATCATGTAAGGGACTCCCTGGACATGGTTTTAACAAGTGGGTCCATCGTAAACACTTATCTTTGCTTTCTGTCTCTCATTTGGCTTCTTTTTTTTCTTGTTTTTTTTTAAATAATTTTATACAGAATGCATTCAAATGATAGACAATACATCACACTCCCTCCACTCTGATCATAGCCTGCTGTATTAACAGCCATTGTGCATTCTGAATAGGGTGATTGGTCGGTAGTTTAATCTAAGTGGAAGACGATTAAATACAATGGATTTTTCTTTTTGCAACCAATGGTGTTATCCTCAGAACCATTTTGTTCACTTCTGTGTGTCTCTTCATTTCAGCATCCTATTGTGTTTAGCTCTGATGTGCCCAGTTTTCTAGGAGAGCATTAATATTAACTTACGAAAGTGACATTTGTACTGTTCTGCTTATTAAGTGCAATGTCTTGTTTTTTCTTCTCCCACCCAAGACTTTTCTGTCTTATACACTCTTATGTATGTAGGTTTTCATAATATTATCAAAGCAAAAAGGAAACATAGTAGTATTTTAAAAGGGAGGGTTGTTTTTTTTTAGTGGTTTGTGAGATGAATAGTGCATTTATCTGAACTGACCTGTACTTACAAATGCATTAAGAGCTATAGGTGAACAAAGAAGGAGGCAAAGAGAAGTTAGTAATAAGAATGTAAGGGATGGGCCAACCGAATCCGCGAATCCTCGAATCTTTGAATCCTGGGTAAGGATTCGAGATTCTCAAATCTGAATCCCTGTGCCAAAAAGGGCAAACAGAATCTTTTGACTCCGCCAGCTAAATAGATTGTTGGAGACTGGGACGCCTGAAAATCAGGGAGACCGGGATGCCTGAAAATCTGGGAGACCGGGATGCCTGAATACCTGGGAGACTATACATATGAGGGAAGATAGTAAGTAGGTGAGGTTTTCTCTTGGAGTAATAATGGCCTTTGCTAATCATTTCACAAATTACATCTGGGCTTGTATTCTAAGATATTCAAATTGAACATTTCATATTTAAGTTCAGTACTTGACTGGAAGCTACAGGCTTGAGATTTCAAGGACAGCTGAAACATTCCTTTGCATAGCTCCCTTGCAAACCTCTTTCAGACACAATTCTGGGGTTTGGGGTTTTACAAGGTGTCACAGACTTCTCTGCCAAAGTGTACTGGTGCATCAATCAAACTACAAACCCCAGGATGCCAGAAGGAGCTATGCAAAGAAAAGCCAGTTTTGACCTGGATTTTCTCTCTACTGTAGTATGTGGCCCTGTTTGCACAGGCAGGGAAATGTGGGATTAATCCACATTTTCCTAACTGTGTAGAAAGGGCCTTCATGTCATTTTCAATCTGGAGAGATCCTGAGGCAAAACTAGGACAATTGTCTTGGCCAGATTTCTTCAGAGGGAGAACCTAGGCTTTTGCAAAGGCTGAGAGAGAGTGTCTTGCCCAAGATTATCCTTCTTTCCCTTGCTTTTTAAACTCTTTCTAAAAAAAGGATTCGAAAGATTCAAGATTCATGGATTCCCAGAACCTTCCAGAGATTCAGATCCAAATTCGGATTTGGAAAATTCTGGATCCCTAAATATATTTATAGAATTAAATGAGAACAGAGATTTCAATCATTCTGTCAAGTGCACAGTGCTACTGAGAAGATATTCATTCACACAATGCAACTGACTTGGTCGTCTTCATTTTTCAAAAGAAATACCCATGGACAAAGACTGGTTGAGCAAAGGGAACAGCCAAGCCCAAGCTATGCCCACTCGCTTAGCCAGCTCCCCATGGATCTCTATAAGAAGAAATACTTGCCTGTAAAAGCTATTCATCTGTAATTTTCCCCAGTCCACAGGATGAAATTTTCAGATCTCTAGCTGTATATACTTAGCAAAAATGTGGCCCCAAGTGTGCCTATGTATGCAAATAAGTAAGACAGAGCGGGCATCTTCTGATACTCTAGCTGTTGTTGGATTGCAACCCCAGCATGGTTCACCATTGACTGTACTGGCTGTGGCTGCTGAGAGTTGCATTACAGCAATACTTGGAGGACTGCATGGTTCCCATCCTTGAAATAAGTAAAATTTTGTTATACTGAAAGACTAACACATAATGGATGCATGAAAACACAATCTGACCCTACATCAATAGAGGAAACTGGAAGAATTAAAGAACATTAGGTATACTCTTTACTGAAGGGGGCATAATCCAGCTGTTCTCAGCCACCTGTTTGCTATCTCCACAATGTTCTGAACATGAGCAATGGTGGAACACTGAGCATATAGAAAGTAGGTGTCTGAGCATATCTGGCTTGTGCTCCCTTCAGCAATAATTACTTTAATTTAATTATTTCTCTGTCTGTTAGAGACTTATGGCTGTCTTGTTCTTATCAGTACCCATCCAGATCTACATTATCACGTCCAAAGTCATAGTCTGAGATGCGTTTCAGCCATTTTGGGGATATGGACCAATGTTTTTCAGAAGGACCAGCTTGGAGGAGTGGTCAGCAAGCCATTAGGTGATCAGATAGGCATGTTTCTAGATGCTGAAGATCCCACATTGTTGGAAATACAACAACACTGAGTGTGTAAAGAGTTAATTGTGTCTTAGAGCAGAAGTTATAGGGCTAATGAGTGTTTCAGTGACCTAAAATCTCCTCACATCTTATCGACCTATCCAAAACTCTCTTAGACTAATATTCTTGGAGAATAATCCACCTATTCTCTCCATCTCCCTTTTATTCTTTCATGGCTCCAAAAGTAAAACTAACTTATCCTCTTCATTTTCTAGCTTAGCTTACTCTAGAACCCTTAGAGGGCTTTCCTATCTCTACTAGAGTTCCTATAATAAGAGTTCAGTGTATTTCCTGTAGACATTAGCGTCTATGCTTCTTAGTCATATTAGCTGGTCACTGCACACCTGCACTTTCTGTCACATGTCAGATGAGAATTTTGGATTTGGGGTACAAACCACAATCTAGTAACTGGAGGCTGGCGTAACAGAACTTTTGGAATCATTATGCCACAAAGGTGTAGTTTGGGGAGCCATGGCATGGCTAACTTTTTCAGCAGTAACACCAACATTAGATGGTCACCTTGCATTGGCTACATTCACAGCTATGCACCAAACTGAGGCCCTTTCCGCACCTTCCGCTATTAAAACAGTGCAGAGCGACCTCCGACGGAGGTCTTCTGCACCGTAGAGTGGACTGGAGCAGACTACTTTTTGCAGTTCCGCACCTCAGTCCACTCCAGAGCGACTGGAACTGGTCACGCGGCGTGTTTTTTAAAAATCTCTTTTTAGAGGTTTTTAAAAAGCACAGAGCACGCGACTCTGTGTCGCTCCATCACCGCGCTCTGGTGCAGATTTGCAGGCTCTGGTGCAGATTTGCAGGTTGGTGGAGAGCCTCCACCAACCAGAAGCCGCCATTTTGGATGCCAGAGGAGTGCAGAGCGACGAGCTCACACTGCTCCTCGTCCCAATGGACTCGCCCAGATGCTGAAGAAGTCTGGTGAGTCCCGTTTTTGCGCGGTTCCTTTCCCACATGCGGAAAGGGCCTGAGTAAGCCAACAAGTGCCATCTTAAGTCTCCATCAAGTTTTAGCAAAGTTGTATGTTCCCTGCCCCCGGTTAATTCTGTTCTATCTGAGCTCCATCCAAAGAGGGAGAATTCACTACAGGCTTCATTTTAACATAAATTCTGATTCAAGGATTTGATTAGCACATTGCTATGAAAAAAGAACCTGCAAGGAGAGGTGTGTGTGTGTGTGCGCGCACACGTGCACATGCATGTATACAGGTTGTTTTAAAGAATCAGATTCTTCTTACTTGTTCAGCACGTGATTTCCCAAGCCTGCAACATTTTGGAAACATCTCTGCTGAAAATAGTTTGTCATTACTTAACTTTGGGGCAGATTTAGGCCCTTTCCACACGGGGGACGGGGGAACGGGGCAGCGCACGCAGGGACGGATCTTACCTGAAAACGGGTTGCTCCGTCCCTGCGGGGAGCGCGCGTTCGCCGCTCCACACGCTGGCGAGTTTTGGTGGCGTTCGGCGGCGCCCAAAATGGCGGCCGGCGACTTCCGGCGGCGCTCCACCAGTCAGGGCAGCGCGCCAACCGGAAGCCCGCCCCCGGGCAGCTCTGCAGGGATGCGCTAGCGCGTCCCTGCAGCTTCACACGGGGCGCTGCAACGGGTTAGCACGCTCGCGTTTCGTAAAAACCACATAAAATGTGGTTTTTAAAAACGCGCCGCGCTACCCCTTGTGGCCGCGCTAGCGCGGTTTGAGGTGTGGAACCTCCACTATTCAAACCGCTCTAGTGCGCTCCACGGTGTGGATGACCTCGGATGAGGTCGCCCTAAGCCGTTTTTTTTACCCCGTGTGGAAAGGGCCCTAGTTTGTGGAATAATATTATCGTAATGCTGCTGATGTTGTTTTTCAAAAAAAAAGTATCAACCAGTATCAGGTAGTATACTGCTGCACCATATGGAGTCTGGTTTTCTGGCATACGGATTGAATTAACAAATTTAAAAACTGTTAAGATCAGTTCTTCTTTTGCCAGAGGCAAAATAAGTAAGGGAGCTAAACTTGCAGGATGTACCTATGTAAAACAAGCTTTAGTAAGAGATATCTACCCATGCTGTTTGATTTCTTGACAGTGAGGGCGTGTTAACATCAGCAAGATCTATCATAGTAACAATATGATGCATTTGGAACAAGTCAGGATTATGCTTATTCACTTCATATGGTTTGCTGGCAACAGTCTTTCCTATAACATTGTTCTATGCTGAAAATCACCAGTGTTTGTGGTTATCTGTTCTGGGGAGCTCTAACACTGCTGAAAATGACAGCCCACTGCCAGCTTCGCCATAATGGTGAAGAAAGACTCATTCATGTTATGACATCCTCACATTGTACAATTTGGCTCCACATCATCTCAGATGATCACACTGTTCCTACATCAACCTTGCCTGGCCTAGTGCCCAAAAGTTACCAAGTGGAGAGACTAGTCTGCATACAATGGAAGACAATTGGTGGCAATCTTGCAGGAGGATATTCTTTGGGAAGCATTTGTTTGTTATCCACATTAGGTGATTCAGTCCTATATTACATGTGTAAAAGTTAAATGGTTGGAATGTACATTGGATTTTTAAAGAAACTATACACACACACACACACACACACACACACTTCAGTCTTTTTAATGTGAAGGGAAACCCAGTGGTTTGAACTCTGCTTTGGCAATGTTGTTTGGGGAAATCTAGCAGTAGTCAGAGCACATCCTTATTCAGGGTGGTACCACTGTTCCAAAATAGCCCTATGCAAAGAGGTCCCATAAGATGTCCTCTTCATCCAGACGTCAGAAGAAACCTAATTTTGTTGAGGCAAGCATTATTAGTATACAGGGTTTAAAAATGTTATTCATCTGCCCTTTCCCTTTATGTTTTCCCTGACCACTTGTGAAGTTCTGCTTTGACATAACCCAATTCCATCTTTCCTGATCTGCTTTATATCAAAGTGCCCATGACATCAACCTGTCTGTCCACTTAACTCATCTGCAGAGGATTTTCTGTGGCTGTCTTTGCCTTCTTGACCAGGGATGGTGCCCATATTTGGAACATTTCTGTAGGTATATTTAGCGGTGCAAGCCCGGGGAAGGTGAAGGAACAGGCGAACAACCAAACATGGGTTGCCAAATAGTAAGGAGTGGAGATAAGGACACCAGTCTTAAGCAACTATCTTCCTTCCCCTTCCTTCCTTTACTCTCTTCCATTTTCTCTTCTTTTCTCTTCCCCTCTTCTCCCTTTTAAAATGTGTTATCTTCTATTGTTCAGTGGTGCTTATTCCCATGGTCACATTTTTACCATCAGGGAAGCAGAAAAACCTCTCTTTTACTGATCTGGACACAGAAATGCTACTTGGCAACTGTGGAAGAAGCAATGACTATTTCCTATACCCACAAACCCCAGGCTGTCTCAGCACGTTCAGTGCAATAGAAAGTGAAGTCAAATCACTTCTGATTTCATTTATTTGGCCAATTTTTGGCCAACGTAAAGAGTGAGCTAAACTTTTTTAAGCTCCTGGGGATCTTAGTGGGATTCTAAGAGCAAGATCAGCAGATTTTTCTGCTATTGGGGCAGCTTATCTGTTAAACCGTCTATTAAAAAACTAAAAATTGGATTTCTTTCCTCACCCTTAGTTTAAGTGATTGTAAAATGTGGGAATGCATGCAGTGCTGTTTAAAATTAAAAATTAAAAAAATTCAGCAAACTGTTTTCTTGTTACTTGTTCTGCTATATATGGGATGTTAAATCAGCTGCAGAGAAGACAAATGTTAGGCATTTGGGGCACAAGGGAAGTAAAGTACATGAGTATCTCAAGTCCTGCTTCCACTAGTAAGGCTGTTCAGATCAGTATCTAAAATTGCTTAACTTGCCCAGTGCCATATGATGACCTTTTCTCTAACCATTGTTTCAATTTGTTTTGTATCTGTCCTTTTCACACTGTTCTTAATGTTAATATATGTTGTAAACTATCCTTTATTTTTTTTTCTTGAAAAGCAGTTTTTAAAAAGTTCCTTAAAGCTGTGAATAAAAAAATGAATCAAATATGTGTTCCCTTGCTGAGTCTTCTGCAGCATTCATCACTGGCTCCAGAACTATCTGGAAATCCTATCTTCTATAGCAGCTATGGAAGAAAAAAAGGATCTTCTTTTGAATAGGCAAACTATTACTCCAGTGCCATCTTAGGTAGGGCTGTCATTTGAGCAAGCATGGCATCTTGCATCCCTTCCTTCCATGTTTCAGATTTTCCCTTCCCACTGATGGGATTATAGGAGTTATAACCAATGGAGGATGATGAGAGTTACAGTTCATTGAGACCTGGAGAGCCCCATATTCTTCATTCTTGGTCTGGACTAAAGGGCACATTTATCGTCATTGGAGAAACTATCCTCATTATTGTGATTGTTGTTGTTAGCTGCAAAAAAAGTATAATGAGCAAGCTGGGAGGAGGGAAATAATTGTTATTATTACATCCCAACAATGTTTTTGGCCTTGGGTTTCATATTGAAGTTATTTGATAAGACAAACTTGAGTGACAGATGCAAACTGGGGATGGCACTGGGTCTCTCTGATCTTCTCTAATTGAATTTTTGTAGGATGAATTGTATGGGGAAAGTTCAAAGATCTGGGGATCCATATTACATAAACATTGTTTCATTTAATCAAAACACTCTTTGAAGTACAACACTTGTAGACCACCTGTCGCTTTGAAATATAAAGTCATATGAAAGCTTCAGTGAATCTGAAGAGGAGAGCACGCAGCTATGATATGGCAATGGAAAGAAAAAAGTAGGTAAGATGATCATGAAAGCATCGTTCGTATTAATGTTTCTCTTCAGCGTCCTTTTATTCCCCAGGGAGAAAAGTCTTCTAAAGTGGTAAGCAACATATTACTTTATTCAGGATTTTATCAAAACTGTTTTTACACAATTGTTTTGTATGGTCCTGCAGCTTTAATTGTTTCTGCACCTGACTATTTCATGTGGATTTTGCTTTGTTCAAGGTGTTCGGCTAAGAGCCTTATTCCAGTTTCAATTCTCCTCTGTGAAGTTTGCATTTAAAGGCAATTTCAAAGACAAAATGGGTGCAACGCAGTTCTTGCTTTCATATAAGGGATGCAATCAAGATGTTTTTCTGCCTTAGAATTCAACAGGCATCTTGCAAAACCTACCAGGGACATAGACACAACAAAGGCAGTTGCAATCCACTAAATATATGCATGGGTGACTCAAAAGTCTATAACAGCCTGAGTGCTGCACATCTTCTTCTGAGTGGGAATTACAAGAGCTCTTGCACCTTTCCAGGCACAGGAAATATAAAAGGGTATCCCATTCCCTTTCAGAATCTGGATGTTTTCCACACATAACCATGGTTGGTTAAAAACACATGTAAATCATAGTTACTAATAAAAGATACACACGCAAGCACAGCACAGCATCTCATACACACTATTGCTACCTAACTTAGATCTCAAGGGCCTGCTTAAATAAAAAGATCTTAATCTGCTGGCAGAAAGGTGCAGGGGGCACAATTTGACTACCTGTGTAAGCAAGTTCCACAGCCTAGGCACAGTCACAGAGAAGACTGGCTCTCATGTCCTTACCAAACACGCCTGTGAAGGTTCTGGGACTGAGAGAAAGACCTTCCCTGCAGATCGTAGAGGCTGAACTGGCTTGCATAGGGAGATACAGGCATTTCCACACAACATAGCTATAGCGCAACAGCAGCAGGTTGTTTCCACTTCAGCAACTGTGCTGCTGCATGACATTGTTGCTGTCTAGCTGCTATCCTATTCCCAAGCGTTGCAAAACCACTGTGTTTTATTTCCAGAAAAAAATCTATTAGGAGATTCCACTAGCACTTCAATCCTGTCAGCCGTCTTAGTGTGGAACCGTAATAATGCTTGAAAGTGCTTCCTATTATCACAGATCCAGCAGCGTGCAGGCAGTGGGCATGCCCAGGCTGTCCCTCTCTTCATGACTCCCATGGTGTGGTAACTTTAAAATCTATCACCTTTCCATGTTTATTTTAAATTTCTCCTTTGAGTTAAACTTTTTTAAAAAAATTTATGCATTTTATGAAAATGCAACAGTGTATTGGCACGTCCTGCCCTTACAACATTGCTTCACTAATACGGTTTCCAAAGGGGGAGGGAAAAAAAGACCAACTGGGTTGGTGGGGTGGGATGAAGTAGGAAAATGGAGTGGCCAAGGTCACTGTTGCGCATAAGGGACACCAGTGGCAATACCACTGCTCATGCACATAAGGTAGAAGGGTGCAGAAAAGAGCATCCCCAGGCTGACAGCATTGCACAAATGGCCATGCCAGGATTGCAAAGCTACAACATGGTAATGGCATCTAGTACAGAAATGGCCATAGTCTGTCAGATAGCCTGGACCCAAGCTGCATAGGGCTATAATGGTCAAAACCAATACTTTAAATTGTGCCTGGAAATGGACTGTCAGCCAATGAAGTTGTTTCAGTGGGGAAGGGAGTCACATGATTCCTTAACCAGTCTCAATGGCTGCAGTATTTTGGACCTGCTGAAGTTATTGAATGGTTTCCAAAAGGATCCCCATGTACAGCATGTTGTAGTAATCCAAACAGGATGTGAGCAAAGCGTGTAGTTAGATCTGACATCTCAAAGAACTAGTTTTAGCTGTGCCAATGCACTTCTGGGCACTACCGAAAGCTAGGGATCCAGGCTCAGTTCTGAATCCAGATGTACCACCATGCTGCAAACCTGAGATTGCCAAGGTAATGTAAACCCATCCAGCACAGGCTAAATCCCTATTATTTTGCCTTGGAACTAACAGGGAGCACCTCTGTTTTGTCTGGATCAAATTTCAATTTGTTCACCTTCAGCTGGTCCATTCCTGGCAGCAGACACTGGTTTAGCAGAGAAACAACTTTCTTGAAATTTTATGGAAAGGAGAGATATAGCTGGGTGAAATCAGCATACTGGTAATACTGACCTCCAAAACTCTAGATGGCTTTTCCCAACAGTTTCGTCTAAATATTACCTAACCAAACCATTACAGTCATTTCATATAAAAATAAATATTAAACAGCATGGGGGACAAAACTGTGCTCCAAGAGTAGTAGCCAGGGTGTTGAATAGGCATTTCTCAGCACCAACTTTTGAGTCCAGCCCACCAAGACTGGAACCACTGCAAAACAATGCCCCTGAATCCCATCTCAGAGAGGCAGCCTAGAAAAATACTATTGTAGATGGTAGTGAAAGCCACTGAGAGGTCCAGCAGAACCAACAGGGATACACCCTCTGTCTAGTTTCCTGCATAAGTCCTCTACCAGTGTGAACTTCTCATAGTCAGATTTGAAGCCAGATTGAAATGGATCTAGAGAATCCATTTCATATAGGAATTCCTGGAGCTAGAAGACCACCTCATGCTCTAGAACTTTGTCCAAAAAAGGGATATTGGAATCTGGCCAATAATGGCCTCACCACAGCCTCCTCCAGGCAGGATATAGTGAAGCATTCAATGCTTTCCTTACTCAGTACATCAGTTCCTTCTGGGCTGTTTTCAAAAGCAAGGAAAGTCATGTCCAGCATGCACATGGTGGTTCTTACTGCTCCAGGGACTCTGTCCACATCCCCAGGTTGCACAAACTGAAATGTATCCAATAATATAGGACAAGTAGGGACCAGAGTTACGTCCAATTAATTTGTATCAACTGAAGTATCCAAGTCAGAGCAGATCCAAATGATTTTATCCAATTTTCTATGTTTGTTTCTAGGTTTTAAAAAAAAAGAGTTTTCAGAAAGTTAGAAAAACCCATCAGGGAAAATATTAGAGCAGCAAGATTTTTGTGCAGTTGTATTTGTGTATTGATCCACAGAACAATTCCTCAGCAATGCTTTAGGACTTTCAGATAAAGAGAAAACACCACAGAGAAATATGCCCTTATTAAATGGATTCTAAAGAACAAAGTGGTTGAACATAACAAGCACATATAAATATATAAAAACAGTTCCATCAAAACTGAAGTGTAAGGCATAAAGTAGGCTCTGGAGAGACCATCACCAACACAGACTTGGTCCTTATACTCATCTATCTGTCTGTTTCACAACTGAATTGTATAATTTTATGTTTTTGTTGTTCCTTCCTCCTCTCCATGTGTATACACAAATATTTTAGATACTACATCTTTGGTGGGACCCGCTGTTTTTTGGTTGTTTTACTTGTAAAGTGCCATGTACATAAATGGTTCTTTATAAAGAAGCAACAACAACAACAACAACAACAATAAGAGAGGTTGACCAAGCTCAGTATATTTAGCCTGGATAAAAGATGGTTAAGAAATCACAAGATAGCCACTTTCAGTATTTGAAGGTTGCCACAGAAAGTGTGGTGCATATTTGGTTTCTGCGGCCCAAATCAATGGGCTTAAATCAGAATACAACATATAAGACACACTATATTCAGTGTGTATCTGTTATCATGGTTGTTGTGAATGCTTCTCCAAGGACTAATAACATTTTCAGAAATATTGTCAGTATTGTCAGTAATCATCCTCAGAACATGCAAGTTCAGACTGGAGAGACTAGATCATGCATTCTAAGGTTTCCACATGTTAAGAAAAAGAAAACACTTTCATGCACACAGAAAACTAGCACTGTTTATCATTATAAGAAATTACACAGTTGTGGATATCATGGCTATTCCTTTTGCATCAGTAAAATAAGATTTACCAAGCAGTGACCAGCATACACAAAGATAATCCCATTCACCAATTGTTAATTAATTCTTAGAAAGAGACGATAAGAAAATAGTCATAATGTCATTTTTGGAACTAGTTTCTGGTGCTAACATGTAGAAGCACAAGATACTGTAAGAAACTTTTGGAGGGATAACCATCTTAGTCCCTTGAAGCAAAAATAGGGCAAAACCTTTATGTTGTTCTCTTTTTCTCTGAATTTGTGGATTTTTCTCAATTCCCAAATTTAGGCAAGGAAGCAACAAGTTCTTTATTTGGGCAGGCTTCATCCTCTGTTTCTTCAACAGGAAACCTTCCTATTACATTCCTGACATTATTGTCAGGAAGGTGTTAGTTTCCTTTTAAAGTCATAAGGAAAAAATTCCAGTTATATGGGAATCATAACTAAATTGTGATGAAAAATCTAGTCACTTGCAATTTAGTTCTTAAGAGTCATCCTACAATCCACAGTTCTTTTCACAATGCAGTGCCCACAGTGTTTATTTGTTTATTTCATCAATGGACTGTCCTATGAAAGGGTTCTCAGGAAGCTTACAAGAAGAAATCCAAATGCATTGAAGTTGGAGAAAGGATGAAGAAAAGGCAGCAAGGGAAGAGTACATTTTACCTGGGCTTGAAGGTCAAGAGGAACCTGAACTAGGCTGCAGTTTCCATTGCAATGAGTAACAAATGAGGATAAACCAAAGATCATGCCTCAGGATAATTACAAAAACTTATTTCCTTTATCTATGTATCTATTGTCTAGATCATGTAAGATTTGCTAGAGCAACTCAGAAGCATAGCAACACCATCTCAAACAATATTCTGAACCACTGGAACTTCTGGCTGGCCCAAGCTTAAAGCCCATTTCTAACAAAGACAAGGTACTTGTACCCTCCAGTATTTCACAGATGAAAGCTGTGACAAGTGTGACCTTCAAGACTTGAAAGAAGGTGGAATTGATATGAACCCAATGGAATTCCAATTAGAGTTAAAAAAGGGAACCCAACATTTGTTATCAAGAATGTATCAGTTACTGTTACAGTTGGACTTAGAGAAGGAAGTAATTAAAGAATAATGATAACATGGGCAACAGATCTAGGTCACAACATTAGTCTGGATGAGTGAGAAAAAGCTTGGAACAGGGTTACCAAATTTACTAGATCTTATAGCTTACAAGAAAATGCTTTAAAGGGCATGTTCAGATACCTCCCCCCAGTGATGATTGCTAAGATATTTAAAAATACAAAAGATAAGTGTTGGAAATGCCAAAAAGAAAGGGGCACCTTTATTCATCAATGGTGGTGATGCAACAGAGTACAGAAATTTTGGAATGTGGTATGAGCAGTAATGCAACAAGTAATAGAAGAAAAGATTGAATTGGTCCCTGAACTGTTATATGTTATATGAAACTTGGTATATTGGATTCAAATTTGGTAGAGGGTGAGAGTAAAGTAAGTCTAATAGGTCAAATGGCTACAACCGCCAGGATTGTATTTGCTAGGCATTGGTGAAAGGTTTCAATTCCATCCTAAGGCAAATAGTTGGAGAAATTAATAGAAGTGGTAGAAGTGGACAGGCTCACCTACCTGTTAGATAACAACCCACACCATAAATTTCTTCAAGCATGGCAACCATTTATAAATTATTTGCAAAGGGTAACATAAATGTAACTTAAAAAGTAAACTATTGTAATGTAACAACTAAAGTAAGGTCAGAGCCAAGTATATAAGAACTGTGTAAGAGGTATTTTGTGCAAATAGAATCCAGGTATATTATAATAATGAAGACAAGGAATAGATAGCGTGGAAACAGAACGTCCTGTGATAGTGGTATTAGCATGTTATTGCATATTACATATGTAATAACATAACATATGTTATTATTTTAGGAAAGTTCTGTTAAGACTGTGATCTGTGTAATTAAATATGGGTTAACAAACTATATTTCATTGATCAGATAAGTAATTAATACCAATGTGTTCCAACGACAGGATGATACAAAATGAAAAGGAGAATGTAAAAGGGTATACAACAAGGTTGTAATTCACCTAATCTGTGGTTCTAGCAGAGAGAAAAGTCGACCTTAATGTATATGGTGGTTTTTCTTTTTGTAACATTAATCTTATATGATACTTGTATATGATACTATTTTTTTTTTATTGTTATTGTTTTCTTTGTTACATATGTGGTACTGTCTGGCATTACATCTTATTTGCTGTTCTTATATCAATACATACGGTTTGTCTGTTTGTGCTAATAATTTATTGGAAAATAATAGAAATATTTATTTAAAAAATGGCAAAAAATATTAATGAGGAAAATTACACTACTATATATAATGGTGTATAAACTGACCTAATGTTTAAGTTGAGGGCAGGTTTGGAGGCCGTTATGAATTTTGATATGACCCATGAATAAATACATGATGAAACTTAGAGGCATGTAACAAGAGATGTAAAGAATGTAATTTTTCCTGTTAAGTACGATATTTACAAAGGGATGGACTGTAGTTTTATGCTTGGATTTATTGCACTGTTAAGCACACAGGTATACCTAAGTGGGGAAGATCTTCAATTGAAGGGTCTGGGTGAACTTGGCTAGTTTCTGGAGGTGGCCTTACTGTCTGCTCCTGATGAGAAGATGGAGGGGGAAAGGAAAACAGGGGAGAGGGGTGGAGAGGCTGCCCTCCTCAGAGAGGGGTCACCCCAAGGAATGGGGTCCCTCACAAAGGTTGAGGTGGATTTTCTTTTGTCTTTCCCTGACAATCCACCCTTTCGTCCTTTCTCTTCCAGCCTTCTTAGTCTTTGGAGATATCGAGGTGGCTAAAAATGAGGAGACACCTGCATAAATTGAAGCTGCAGGGGGACTCTGCTCCGGTAATTCTCTCAGGTGTAGAGAGAAGCCAGAGGGCTGGGAGGAGAAGCTTCAAAGATGGGTGATTTGGAGAAGTGGCGCAAAAGATGGACGTTGAAGGAAGGGGAGGTAGGAGAGCCAGGCAGCAGCTCCCTCCCCCTGCCACTGCCTTGCCGCTTGTGGGGCATGGATGACCAGTGGGGTGATGAGGCTGTCCAGTTCCAAGCCCACAATACAAATGTATTGCTGATGCAGGATAGCAAGACCAGTAAAAGTCATTACAGTAGGAAGCTGGTGAGGTGAACAGTGGCAGCAGGGTGTGGGGCCCTCTAGGGCTCTCAAGGAGCAAGAAAGGAGCACCACAGTGGGGAGAGTAGAGGAGTTGGATCACTCTGTCCTGGGAGAACCTAAGAGAAACACTGACCCCCTCTACTCTCCCCACTGCAGCTCAGAGCACCAGAGAGCCACCACCGCCATTTTCATATCCAGGTTAATGCTTTACCTATGGATAAGTTGACCCAGTTTTTTTGGTTAATTTTTTATAAGAAAAATCTCAACTTTTACACAAGTATTTACACTAGAAGAGGCTGCAGCATATTTGCTCTCGCCTGACCTGATGGGAAGAAAAAGATTCCATCCCCTCCTCCCCGCTTCTCCTACTGAGTTAATTGCCCTTTGGAACTTAGTTTGCAGCTACTGAAATAAGCAAAATGAGATGTGGTCTTACAGTAAGGCTGTTCCTTGTTTCCCTTCTGCAACAAGGAGGGGAGGGAGGGGAGAGCATCCAGGGACATGCTTAAAGCTGAAGAAAAGGGATGATGGAACTTTAACTGAAGATATGTCTACCAAACTGGATGGCTGGAGGATATGTTTATGAACTCAGATTACTTGAGATGAAAATGGTAAGATTTGTGTTTTCTATTTGAGATGTCTGCTGTATCAAGCACTATTTAAAACAGCTACCAAAAACAAGAGGAAGAGTTAACACTAGAAGCCACTGAGAGTCCCTTGTACATCTACAGGAAGGACCAATGCCTGCCTGGAAGAGCAAAGCCCTTTTTGCTTGTTCAATCTGCAGATCTCCAAGTAAGTGTCTGATTCACTCTCAGGCCCTTTTCACACAGCATTTGCCATGTGAAAAGGCACCTGGAGCATCGCGCAATTGTGAGGAGCGATCTGCACAATGCGCTCACAATCGCGCCACACTCCAGGGTAGACCAGGCACCGCTCATGCACTTTTTCATTTTCTGCTTTCAGCCAAAAATGGTGCACGATTGCACATTGCTCAAGGGCCCCACGCACACTTGCCGTGCGTGCGGAGCTTCCAGAGCCACAGCAGTCATGCTTCCTGCCCCAGCACAGCCTGGGAAACTCCCAGGCTGCACTGCAGAAGGAAGAGGTGGGGGTCTCGTGCTACCTACTCTGGAGCAGGCAGTTCGTGTGGAGCTGAAGCAGCGGGGACATGAGAGCCTCTCGCTGGAGGCTGCTCACACAATCCCTGCACCACAGCGCCTAGAAAACTGTGGAAAGGGCCTCAGTCAGAGGTTCAGTGCAGTTCAGAGAATGTCATCCATCCACTGGAGCAAAGCAACCAGTAACATTTGGTTTACTTTCTGTTACACAACATTACGGCCTGAGAAATTCATGATTTTGTAACGGAAAAGGTCAGGAAAGTCTAGTTCTAACAATTGGTCTAATGTTTG
This sequence comes from Iguana delicatissima, assembly GCA_948472985.1. NCBI lineage: Eukaryota > Metazoa > Chordata > Lepidosauria > Squamata > Iguanidae > Iguana > Iguana delicatissima. Next base: position 144,231 of record CAOKZL010000901.1, on the reverse strand, counting down.
CAGCTATGTTAGTCTTCAAGGGTAGTTCTTTTATTAATGACCTAAAAGTTTCAAAATAGGTGGACTTGTAAGACTGTTTAAGCTGGGTGTTAGTATTAAACAAAAGTAGCAAAAGCAAGTTCATTGCAGTAATGTAGAATAAGTAACAATAATTTCAGAATCAACAAACATTTCTCATGGCCCATGAGATTCTGTTATGTGATAAGAGACTGTGGTGTTAGTGTAGGAAGGCAACCTCTTTAACAGTTTGTACTGCCCCCAACCCCCAAGTGATATTTGAGCCTTGGCAAGCATCATAGTATATTGTCGTCAGTAAGTTTTCCCCCTTCGCCCTGTCTTCCACACCCCTTCACTGATATGGGTAGTTCAGAAACACTATTATTTTTAATGGTTCCTGCAATGGCTTTTTGAAGCATGATCTGAAATAGCAAAAGTTTACTTCCGTTCCAGGTAGGAGAAACCAATATCATCAGTAAGAAACTGATGTCATCAGAAAGGGACAGTTTTGTTTGGAACAGAGATTGGAATCAAGATGTTAACATTAGTTCTATTAAATTACAAGAAGCCAGAATGTAAAGTAACTTTTCTCCCAATCTCTTTAAGAGTATCTCTTTTCTATCTCATTTCTCAGAAGCAGCCAACATAAATCCTTAAAATGCTTTTTTAAAACCACGTGACTGCTACAACTTCCTGGCCTGTAACTCAAATCACCATTTTTCTGGTTCCCTTTGTCAATGCCTGAATGAATAACACAGGACAGCTCCCACAGCAGCAAACACAAGGTGCAACATGAGCCAGCACTAGAAGCAAGTGATATTCCTTGTCCACCATTCACTAAGACCACACCCATTTGACCCTAAAACAAGCTTAAAAGTTATCAGAAGTTATACTTTATTAGACTACAAATGCAACGGAATGGAGCTGTATCTTTGTTATTTTGGAAAAAAGAATATTAAAAATAGCCATGTGGATTAGAAAAGTGATACAGACAATGTTCAGCATACAATAAGGTTTAATCAGAGGTAACTTTAATCAAAGATAGAAAATATGCAACATGCTTTAGGTTGTACCTGCCATGGAGACCAAGCAATGAAAGTCTTGGGATACCTTATTCAGTAGGACAAAAAACCTAATACCTTTGAGAACCACTGTGAGGCATCATTTCTCCCCCACTCCTCTTTAGGACTAAGCCACAGTCACTCACACATCAGATTTTTTTCAGGAAAGAGATTAATACTGGGCAAGTTCAGTTATCTAACCTGGCAGATTAAACCAGCTGACAATTAGAGTTTTCAAGGACAGCCTTTCCCTCTCTCTGATTTTATGGATTTCTCATACGCAGGAAAGAGGCAACTTCCATATTTGAATAGCTACTTGCCACTATCTCCTCTACAGGTGTTAAATAATTAGAGCAGGCAGAATTATGCGCTGCAAATAATATTCATTGTGAATATAGCCTCCCCCCCTTTTTTTTTCTTTTTGCTCACAAATAATTAATGAAGCCCATCTCGATTCTTGCAAATGTGTTTATTCTCATAAACATTCATCAAAGACTTTGGACAAAGCCTTCACAATCTTGAAAAGTGCTGTGAATATTTTCCTTCGGGTAATCCAGTTCATGTTTGGGCCCCAAGCAAATGGCTGTCTCACTTTGTGGCCTGTTGAGTTGCAACTTGAACAAAAAGAGTAAAAGGAGGTATGGTGCTGAAGTAATTAATGAATTTCAGTGCTCATACAGATGAGCTTTCTCTAGCAGCACTTGAGAGTAGAGATCAAAGGAGATATGAGACTTGACATAGGCTATGACAGAAAATGGAAGCACTTAGAGTTCTTTCACACTGCCCAATTAGAGTGCCATTTTCCACTTTAACTGTCATGGAAACTTCCTTATGGAATCCTCACATTTGTAGTTTGGGGTGGCACTAGATCTCTGGCTAAGCTGTCTAGCTAGAAAGTTAGAGAATTCTAAATGTTCGTCCCTAAACTGCAAACCCAGAGTCCCTTAGGATGTTGTCACAGCAGTTAAAATATAATACAGCACTACGAGCAGCGGGGCAGTCAGCAAAGAAGTATCCACCCCTCTCTTGACAGTCAGGCACTTCATGACAAGCAGCTGCAACAGAGCCCCACAGAGGACCTTCCAGGCTGCAGCTACCTGTTGCAAAGCACCTCACTGCCAGGAGAAGGCTGGACGCTTCTTCACTGACAGTCCCACTCCTTGGAAATCCCTATGGATTAATATGGCTTCCTTGCTTGTAAGGTGGGTTTTCACATCAGGAAACATAGCTATGGTCATGGAGCTCTGACATCATAGCTACATTTCCCAAGCACATCTTGGGCTTCATCTTTAATACCTATATGGCCAGCAGATATGGTGTCATCTTCTTCATGTAGGGAACAGCTATACTTATAGAATTTCAATTCAGTTCCTTAAAAAAAATAGAATCTACCAAGCAGGGAAAGAAAGAATCTGAAGTTTCAAAAATCTAAATATAAGAGAAAGCCAGACTGACAGATTTCTCCATCTTTGTATTACGTCTGAAGGCACTATGAAGATTACTAGCACTTATGAACATCATACACATTGCTGCTATTGCAAGACCTCAGATTCTCTTTGATTCTGCCAAAGGAAAGATCTAAGGCTTTCCTATGGTGATTGTAACCTTATCAACTTACTAGGCTAACAGAAAAAACTTTTGGAATACCAAGGCAAAACATGTTTATTTGTCCTGACACTTAAAACTGGCTGTTGCTGTTGTTTTCTTCTACTCATTTGTTGCTTTTCAGTTTTTAGTATACTTATGAGGGTTGCTTTTCTTGTTTGCTTGTTTTTAAGTACTGGGATTTGTAATTATAAACTTCTATATCTTATACATGAATCTGGAATCCATCTGGATGAAAAACAGTATAATTTGGGTGATGCATTACATGGGCTTCTGTCCACATCTACCAAATTTTTTGGGAGCACAGTACAGAGACATCCATGCATCTTTTTAAAAATTGTTCAGATTACAGGGTTTGCTTACAGACATCAGATTTGCCTGTGCTGTATGTAGGTACCATAAATTAGCAGACAAGGAAGTTGCATCCATGCTACATGGACTCTAACATGGCAAGATACTGTCTGTAACAACTCAGAGCCAAATATTACATATGAAAGACTTGCTGATGCCTTACCTGAAGATACAAGTATTCTGGACTGCAAATTCTCTTTTTTATGTTAAGATCTTAGAAAAGTCACTCGTTAAACTAAACTCAGCATTCTCTGACTAGCATGAACTCTACTCAAGATCTTGGAGGTGCAGTCCAAACAAAGAACATTTTCAAAATATATCTATGTCCCCACTTCAAAGGAACAGTTCAAAGTGGGTCAGTAGTAAACATCGTCTGAGCACTTTTGTCCCTGTTTTTATTACTTATAACAGTGGTTATTTACATTCTGAAAAAATCCAGTATCAGGCAACACTCATGTCATTTTTGTGTCAATTTCATTCCCAATCTCTGCTGCTTTCAAGGTTCATTTTCTTCCATTTTGAGCTTATAGTCATCTCCTAAAAACATTTTTTGGTGTGACAGATAATGCACTTGCTTAAATCAACTGGATGTTTCTCCTTGTGACTTCCCAGGAATTGTCATTCTTCCTCATGAATTGCCTCGGCCTTACGGGAGTTCAATCAGATTTCAGTCTCGAAATAAAAAGAGTTACTGATAACTCAGTGAAGGGGGTAAGTGGATGCTGTCTTCCCCCTTGACAGCAACTAGAAAACTTTCTCTGAGGATCTGGGAACCATAATGTTACCCTGTTTACTGGGGGTCCCTAAATGTGCTCAACTATAGGTGGGGAAAATTAGCTCAGAGCACTGCTTTAGCGTTACGAGAGGCAGGTAACGTAGCAGGATCTTTAACCCAATGTCTATGGGGTCAGGCCAAGTCAAGGAGCAGACTGGTTTGAATGAAAGTAATGAATGATCTTTATTAAATACAGGCACACAATGTAAGCAACACACGCACACAGATAACTAAGGAAAATAAATGTGTGAGTAAGATAGCGGGATTTTCAGAGGGATAGTTGATTCCGGTGATACGAAACCTGTTTCTGAAGCCCGGGAGAAGATAAAGAGCAATGCTGGGGTTCGGTGTGGCTCAGCACGTGGAGCTGAGGGGAAGCTCGCCAAGCAAAGTGGCAGCAAGGCGGTCTCCAACTCGGGAGCGATCGAGGAAGATCTCGGAATCAGGGGTTTTTATAGGGAGAAGTGTGACTGCAGGCTATGCCTTACTCGGGGACACGAATGAGTTTTGGGTGCGAGACAATGTCTCTGAAAGGTCACAATTTAGGATGATGGAATCAAAGCCAAATTAACAATGGTGTAGCCAGTATGTAAATGCTCAATGCTTGACAGTGGATGGTTCAGCCTTTGTCAAGTTGCCTGCTCAGGGCAGGGAGCTTTTTGTAGGTAGCGCGCATACATAATGTGGTGTTTGCTGGGGAGGTCCCTGAAGCTACAATCTGGCTATTTCTGGCTTGCCTGTATTGTTTGAGAATATTTCAGTAGTTAAGTGCCGAGCCTAGTTTCGTGCTGGTCCGGGGGCCTCACAAACACATGGAGAGGGGTGGTATGGTAAGGCTGAATTATGATATCGGGTGCTATCGCCAGGTAGGCCTAAACTGCAGTAACAACAACAATTAGAAGAGGAAGTTTCTGGCTCAGGAAGGAGGTACAATTGCTGAAAGTTGGATGGGAGTCTCTTCTGATAAGTTGCTTTTATCTGATTTTCAGTGATTCTGTTTACTCCTTATCCCCCATAACAAAAGCGTGGCCCACTGAGCATAATCATTCCATCATGCTTTTGAAGGCCCAGAGATGATCGTGGGCCTTCTGTGATTTATTTCTCAGTTATAACCCACAGCAGTAGCGTAATATTGATATAGGTTACACATGTATCAGGGTTCAAGACAAAAGGCTTCCTGTTTTGAAATAGAATTATCAAGATTTTTATTGATAAAAAGGCTACCAGGTTTCAGAGAAACAATGCAGTAATTCTTTTTAGATACCTGCCTAAAGGGTATCTTTGAAATCTATCTTTTTTTAAAAGGTTTATCTCCCTTGTGAGTCATTGCAATGAAAATTACAGGCACCATAGAGGTGGACCTCAGTAAATGTTTCATAAGGATAGGTACAGTGTAATGATAAATGGAAAAGCAGTCCTGTCCTTTTGGGGGGATTTCTTCCCTTCCTAAATTTTCAGATCAGTTCATAAGAAAAAGGCAAATTGGCAAGCATCATAGAGATCTTCACAGGGTAGAAATCTGTAAAGTTTCAGAAAGAAGCATGTAAGTGCAAGGGAGCTATGCTTAGAATACAAGTGAGGATTTTTTTAAAATTTATTTTTCTAAACATTTTCCAAGAAATTCTAAAAACACTACAAATACATAAATGAAAACATAAAAGAAAAAAAAGCAGGGAAAGCAACATATAAGCAAACATAAAAAAAATGAATTAAAAGTTAAAGGGTAAAAGAAAGAAAAGGAAAAAAGAAAGAAGAAAAAGAGAAAGAAAAAGAATAAAAACAAAGCAAAGAGGCAGTATACCCTGAGATTAACATAATTTGATTTACTTGTAATAAAGTACAACTGGTAGGTATAAAAGAAAAACTGAAGGATATTTTAAACACATTGGTCTAAATATAACAGCTAGTCCCAACTGGAGTAAACCAATAGCATCAACAGGAACATGATGAATCAGCAAGATTCTGTAAGTGCCATTGATTTGGTCAACATGTTCTAGCTGGCTTTTTCCTATCAGTGAGAATCATGTGGTTCTCCAGATGTCACTGAACTGGGTCTCCCAGTTTCCTCATCACTGGTTATGATAGCTAGGGTTTCATGGAAGCTGCTGTTCTACAGCATTTGAAAGGCCACATAGTTCTTCTCCTCTGGATTAACCCAATGAACTCAGTTTTTTTAGAATTCTAGCCAAAACATTAAGAAGCAAAGATGTTAGGAAGTCATAGGAGTAGACATAGAGAGAGAGAGACACATGTTCAGTGTGGAACAGTGGTTTGATTGTTGACATAGGACTTCGGTAGACTCGGATTCAAATCTCCAGAAAGGCATGGAAACCTATTGAGTGATTTTGAGCAAATCACCCTCTCAGCCTAAGAGGAAAGCAACTGCAAATTTCCTCTGAAGAAATCTTGCCAAGAAAACCGTACAATAGGTCTCCATAAGTCTGAGTTGACTTAAAATCACACAGTAACAAATAGATCTAGATGCATCTACAGATGTAGATAGGAAGCAAATTGAACATGGACAGTCTGAATCTGAACAGCAAGATTCTGGAAGGACCAAGATACATCAAAAGATGTTTTGTAAAAAGAAACACCTATTGAGTGGAGACACTGAAAAGAAATGCATGAAATCATAAACGTCCATACTTTTTTTTAAAAAAAAAAATCATATTGCTACTTCTTTTTCTTTCATCTCTACCCATTTTGTCCCTGAAGTTCATGTCATTGCAATATCAAGGGCTTATCCTTACCACAAAGACAGCAATGAAATTACCAATTATGGGTGAAATGGTGCTTAAGACAACTTAATAATTTCTATAGTAGAGATAAAATTAAGTGCATGATCAAGAACAAGTCCTTATTACTGCCCTATTTTTTTTACATCAAAAAACTTATCAGAAAAGTCCATGTTGTCTATCCATATGGAGGAAATGACCTAATAGCTGTATAAAACACTAAGAAGAGGGAACCATTTCCATAAATGATGAGAAACTCTGACCTAAAATTATTTTCAAAGAAATTATTTGGTGCAGTAGCAGCAAAATGAACAGTGGATTCCACCACTAGGCAGATCAAGATAAACTGTCTCAGTCAATACATACTGAATAGCATATAAAATATTTCCAGTTCCCTCTGCTTTAGTAGATAGTGGCTATCATGAAAAAGCAGCATAGTTTCTTGTGGAACTATGTTTACTGTCAGGGAAAAGGTAAAAGGTGCTTGTGATATTTTCAGCCTCACGAGCCAAAATAACCCAACTGGCCTAGGGTTCTTTGCACCTTGGGATAGGAGGGAACAAAATTTTCTGCTTTCTTATGCAGAAAAATGTTGTGGGCTGGCTGTGGCAAAATCTTGTGCAGGACTATTCAGAAGTATAGAGTTGAAGGCTTTCACGGCCAGAATCCATTGATTCTTGTGGGTTTTTTGGACTTTGAGACCATGTTCTGGTTGTATTCTCTCCTGACGTTTCACCTGCATCTGTGGCTGGCATCTTCAGAAGAATGAAGATTCCTCTGAAGATGCCAGCCACAGATGCAGGAGAAACGTCAGGAGAGAATACAACCAGAACACGGTCTCAACCGAAAAACCCACAAGAACCAATACTCAGAGGTCCATCCTTGGATCCTAGCTAACTGTATAAAGAATTGCATCCTGGGTTTGTTACTTTTATGTATACCCATAAATGGCAATGGAAAAGAATTGTGCTGGTTCCAGTGTTTGCTGCAAAAATTTCCATTTTATACCATCTCTCTTTTATCCATTGTATCCCACCTAACTTTTGTTCCAAGAGTAACCACATCATGCCACAGAAAAACTGCACAAACTTGACTGGTTGTGGTGCATTCCAGAGAAAAAAATGTGAACCAAGCCACAAATGCCAAAATGTAATAGAGTAATGGTTTGAGTGTTGGACTATGACTCTGGAGACCAGAGTTTGAATTCCCATGTGGCCACGGAAACCCACTGGGTGACCTCAGGCAAGTTACACTGTCTCTGCCTCAGGGGAAGGCAAAGACACCCCCCCCAAACAAATCTTGCCAAGAAAACCCTGTGATATGGTCTTAGCACCACCATAGGTCTGAAATGACTTAAAAGCAAACAACAATTAAAAATACAGACTCTCTGTTTTTTTCTGTATAATTGTGCAATTTCCTTTCTTTTCTTGGTATATCTTTGGATGTATCTCTTTCCCTTTTTTTTCATATTTTGTATACTGTATCAATCTCATTGGTATTTTGTGTGTGTGTGTGTATTGCTGTTTTGAGTCCTATGTTATCTTTATAATAAAAATCTTTAACAAAAGAAAAACAAAAAGGAAAATACAGAGTCTTACAACTAGATTTGAACAAAGGATGGGATGAAAATGCAGGTGGGATTAGAGAATACAACAAAATTTCCCCCATCTCAGTATCCTCTCTGCTTCCCACTCTCCTTCCAGGAGGTAAAAAGTTTATATTTTTTTGGCAAAAGTAGGAGAACAAAATGCAAGCTTTCATTCTATTTCCTCAGACTTAAAAAAAAAAAACTATCAAAAAAATCCATCAATGAGCACCACAGCGCACAGTGGTTGGTATTGGTGATGAAGATTACATCTTTTAAAAAGGAGCTATCATACAGTACACCATTACTGGTTAGAATTTAAAGAGTGAAGAAGCAGAAACAATCTTTCCAAATAGGAGCTTTTTGGATTCTTGTTGAACAGCAATTGCACATTAGTCCCCCTCCTTCATTTTCTGTGTGTTGAGGGAGGGGGAGATAGACTTGAGAAACCTTCTTCAAACTTCTGATTACTTTGGTCTTCAGGGTTGTGGATTAGTATCTCATGCATGATTTCTAGAGTTACGGGCTTTTCCATTCCAAATGCGTTCACTCAAAATGATAAATCAAAAAAACTTTTCAAAGAAAGGGACACTGCAAGACTGATCGCTTCCATGCTGATCTTCTCCTGTTGTCTTTTTAAGGTTTTTCTTTCTTTCCTTTTCACAATACAAAAGCAGCAATTGGCTCAGCAAGATCTGATAAATGCCTTATTATAAAAACTCGAACGTCAGCTTGCATTTAAAAAGGAAATGATGGAACTTGTAACCAAAAGAAAAAGGGAAAGGGGATATAAATGACTGGCAGTTCCCATTTCTTTACAAGTGTTACATTTCAGTCCCCTGCCACTACCACATGTTTCCTGTTCACAGATAATTTGTACAACATATTTTATCATTCAGTTTTAGACACAGTTGAAAGGCTTTTGCCTAAGGCTTGGAACACTTTGAAAATTGTATACCATTTGCAAAGCTTTCTTCTGCTTCAGTGTGCAATTAGGTGACTGCCTTTTTCTGCAGACATTGAATTTATCATTTATGGAATTAGAATTTTCCTTTCTCTCTCCACACACACACACACACACACACACTGTGCCCCTACCAAGGTGACTAGGGAACAAACATAATTCCCCACTGAAGAGTTTGTGTACATAACAATTACTCCTCTCCCTGAAAAAGATGGGATACAAGAAGAAGCTGACTTTAACCCTCTGAATAGATTATTCTTCTCATACCAGGTCTTCCGTTCTGTCCACCTTTTCAGCAGCTTACTGAGGTAACCCAGCAGTGTGATGGAAAGTGGTATTTAAGACCCTGAAACCACACTTAATTGATACGTATTCTTCTGAATTATATGCAAAGTTCTCATGTTGTTGTTGCTTACTGTCTCCCCTCTATTCAGATTCTCATGAAAGTTCTCTAGTCCATTAAAGAACCATGACCCCACTTGTGTGCTAAGAGCCTCCCCTGCTGGAAGTTTTCAGCAAAAGGTGCCTTAGCTAGGCAAGTTACTGTCTGGGACTAACATTCTCAGTTCAGACTATTGATGTGTTCACTTCTCTCCAACGTTGAGAATTACTGAGATAACAGTCCAAGGCCTATTTCTTTAGAAAGTAAATTCCAGGGTGTTCAGTGGGATTTACTAATAGGCAAGTGTGCACAGGGCAAAAACGGAGGCACTCAAAGCACCTTAAAAACTGACACATTTACTGTGGCAAAAGCTCTTGTGGGTTAAACTCTGCTCAGTTCAATTTAGTAAAACAGAAAAGAGTCTAGTGAAGCTTTTAAAGACAAGCAGATTTATTGCAACACAAGTTTTCATGGGCAAAAGCCCATTTCATCTTAGGCATGAAGCATATCCTCGGTTGGCTCACATAATCCTGTAAACAGCAGGGCTAAAAAAGCATGAAACACAAGAGGTACAGTCTCTGATATTTTGTGCAAAGCTCAAATGTATACATGAGAAGCACAGTGGCCATTCACAACTATTTGGCAAGAACACATTTTTTCCTGGCTTCCTAACACCTGGAGTGGAAGAGGAAGTTTTAGCTTCCAGTGAGTCCTAAACACTAGAATGACAAGGAAAACATAATACAATACTACCTAGTCTTAAAGCAACCCTAAAACATACGGCTGTGGCAGAGATTGTGGAAATAATGCATAAAAATGTTTTGAGCAAGTAACAGAAAGTCTGTCATAAGATGTGGCAAGATACACTGTTGGGCTTTGCAAAAACACAATAACATGACACTATTTTGTGCTGTTTTAACAACATTGTTAGATATTATATGTTATATATAATCATAGAGTTGGAAGAGACCACAAGGATCATTGAGTCCAACCCACCGCCACGCAGGAAATATTGGTATAATATTGTTATATGTTCATATAATAACAATGCTGACTTAGAGGTAAATGAATTGTGACATAAACTTGGAGGCAAGCAGGTTGTCCCTTCAGTGACTTGAAATTTTGGTTACCATGAAAAGCCAGGAGTAATAGTTACAGTGTTCAACTGGGATTGGAGACACTGAGGTTCAAATCTCCACTAAGGGATTGAGATTCACTAGCAGCTTTGGGCTACTTCTTCTCTCTCAACCTGACTTATCTGACAGAGTTGTTTTATGACTGAAAGGAAGAGGCAAAGAGCCATATATGCCAGGTGGGGGTATAAATCTAAGTAATACTCAGTGAGTATTTGAATACTCTAATACTCAGTGAGTATTTGAATACTCTAAATAAGCTAAAATTTTGAATATAAGCTTCAATAGGAAATATGTGAAATAAACACAGTAGTTGCATTAGAAAAGACAGTAGTGCTTGGTAAGGTAGAAGGCAGTAGGAAAAGAGGAAAACTACGTTACAGATGGATTTAGTAAAGGAAGACATATCCCTGAATCTGCAAGACCTGAGTAGGGTGGTTGATGATGGTGCTAATGGATGGTGATGGAAGGTGGATGATGATAGAGTGACTTAAGGTCTTTCATCCATAGGGCCACTGTAAGTCAAAGTCACCTTGAAGGCTGTTAACAACAAGTTGGCACCCATGGCTATCATCTTTGCAGCAATAGTGTATGTGAGAAGTGCTGTGCTGTATTTTTAATCTTTTATTGGTGGTTATGTTTTAAATGTGCTGTTAAATGTTTTTACCTTTTTTTAAATAACACTGTTATTTTTTCACTTTTATAAAATTTTGTAAAATAAGATTTTAACTTAATCTTGTTTAAAATTACTGTCAGCTGCTTTGAATCCCATCTCAGGAGAAAGGCATGGCATAAATTCAGTCAATCAATTAATCTATCAATAAACTTATTACATGGAGGCTAAGAACCAACATCACTTCAGTGTAGCATAAATATTCACCAAAATGGTTACGTGTGCCATTGTGTTATACTGAATGCCAACATAGCACATGTGGATTAATGGTTAATGTGCATAGTGAACAACCCATTGTATGAATATAATGCAGAATGTGTAAAGGGAAAGCGAGGGAGGCACAATGGTCCTACCCGCACAACTCTGCTTATGTAGCCATTAACTTGGTACAACCATTTTATATTGTCCAGGGGAAAAAAGTCCACATGTGTAGTTCAAGTTATACCTGTGTATGTCACAAACAGGATGCTAGCCAGAAATAACTCCCCATCATCATCATCACCACCACCACCACTACTACCATAAGTTCAGTGGTGATAAAAAACAGATTCCTGATAATTTTGAGCCAGGCTATTTCTGCCCTCTGAATAAAGATTGGACAAAGATATCTCCTGAGTAATGCACCACCCCAACTCTGGAGTTTTAAAGTTGCATTCTCCTTTTGTAAAATACATAATCATTTAGCTTTACAATGGTTATCACATTTTAAAAAAAATTACAAGAACTGAGTGTCATTGTTGAGTCTGAGAGCTAGAGATTTGCTGAGGTCAAAAAGCAAGAAGAAATCTCCAACAATGTAATTCAAAAAAATGAATAACTCATTCTGTCTATCTGCTATCTATCTATCTATCTATCTATCTATCTATCTATCTATCTATCTATCTATCTATCTATCTATCTTTCTATCTATATGTCTGCCAAAATGTGCACATATTAGCCAAATACGCATTTTCAATTGTTGATTGATTATCTGCAGCAGAGGGGAGAGGAGGGAATAGGGTCTAGGTCAGTGGTTCTCAACCTGTGGGTCCCCAGATGTTTGTGGACTTCAGCTCCCAGAAGCCCCAGCCACTATGGTCAATGCTCAGGGCTTCTGGAAGCTGAAGTCTAGAAACATCTGGGGACCCACAGGTTGAGAACCACTGGTCTAGGTGGATAAACTTGCCTCCCTTCCTACCTCTGTCTCCTTCACTCTCCCTCATTCTCCCCTCCTTTATTCTTTCTTGCCTAATTTTCTTTCCTCAGTGTGGGCTGCCTGTGAGGTGGCAGAAAATTCTCTTTTCTCTTCACTTCCTTAGTCTTCCCCAGAACCATGTGTTGCTGCCACAGAACCAGGACTGAGTCTGGAACGTTTTTGGCTTGCTGCTGCTGTTGCTGAAGAGGGCAGGGAGAAGAGTACAGGTAGACTTTTCATCTTCTGTCTCCAGAATATATGGTTTATTGAACCTGACAGATTTTAACAACCAGTTCAGGTGAACCAGTGCAAACCAGCTGAATGACACCACTGGAGATATCAGCTTCTTGCATTTAAATGCAAACGTTTTACCTTCTGCTACATTACACTGGCCTCCAAGTTAAAAAGAAATTACAGTGTGTGTATCTCGCTATATATTTTTTCCTTCTGATAATACAGAACAGAGACATTTTAAAAGGAAGTCTAAATTATAAGCATTAAAGTCCTCTGAAGATTTCAGAATACAACCAAAGTAATATTTTTGTTGAATATCCTAGTTTGTATGCATATTTAGTGAAGTTAAGAGGGGGCTGGCTTCCGAAATGCAAGCACTGTCAGAAAAATGCTATGTTTCATCAGTCTAACAGAAAGCTCTGTGTGGTTGTTAACTGAAATATATCAATTAAAACCCTGGGAGACATAGAAAAGCAGTGGTGTGAGGGGCAAAGCTAACAGGGTTTTAATCTAATTGTGCACTTATCTATTTTGTAAATAATAGGTTACAAATTGCCAAGTGTATGGAAGACTCTATACAAGTCTAAATTGTATCAGAATATTGAATTAATAGTGGGTTGCTGATATCCTGGGATTGAAACCTAGTGGGATGTGCTGAATATGTATTTATACAAAAAAGGATGACATGGCCTATTCATGTGACCACTTAAGGGTATAGCAACAGGGAGAAAAATGTGAGATCCATAATAGTGAGATCTGACTCAGCCAGTGCCTTTCTGATGTGGTAGATGACAGCCCTCAACCTCCAAATTGGGAATACTGACTGGGGATGATAGGGCTTATAGTTGTAACATATCTAGACAGTTTCATGGGGGGAACTGGGGTCGTAGGCAACTCCACCATTTAGTATTGTGAAAAATTCCAAGGATAGCCATGTTGATCCATGACTGGGGAAGGGTGGAATCAAAAATCCAGAGTTCAATATTACCATTATTACAGAGCTTTCCAAACTGTGTGCTGTGACACATTAGTGTGTTGGCTGTAGTGTGTAGGTGTGTCGCATGAACGTAACAGGGGCGGGGCTGCCTCTCCCACTGCAAGCCAAGCCTGGATGAAGAGACTGCCTCTGCTGCAGCTCCACACTGAGGAAGACACCAGCAAGGACTACAGCAGACCAGGCCTGGATAGAGAGGCTGCTTCTCCCACTGCCGCTGCTGCACTGAGCCAAGGAAGAGACCAGAGAGGGCAGCAGCGGTGGCCGGCCAGACTGGGGTGGAGAGTCTGCCTCCACTTACTGAATTATTGTGTTGTGAAATGATGCATGTCTAAAAAGTGTGTCAGCTACATGAACAGTTTGGAAAGCTCTGCGTTATTAGGACCAAGAAAGGTGTCACCAAACTTTCTGCAAGCTTTTGAATGTTTCAAAACTCTTTGTTTCCCCAGAGCTTGGAAAATTACTTTTTAAGCAACATTTGTTCCATTATTTTTGTTACAGTGTTTGAGATGGTAGCAGATGAGGTGGTCCTATGATAGAGGGCTGAAATCTGTTCCAGGTTTTAGTGAAAATTTTAAAAGAGCTTAACAGAATCCCCACAGTTCCAACCCCTGGGCTCCTATGACTCATCTTTCCTTTGAGACTCCCTGACTGGTACTCAGGCTTCAAGGTGATCATTATTGTGGAGAAGTGGCTGTGCTGGTCAGTGGGTCTAATGTGATAAAATGTGGTGAGTTTTACTTGTTAGTTATTAAAATAAAACATCCAGAAAGCAGATGTCAAAAATAAAAACATTAAAGATTTATTTCATAACAAATAAAATAAACATTTAGCCTTACACCACTTCTACCAACATAGTTCACAGTAACCCTTTTGTTTCAAACAAGAAACAATTCTTCCTGGACTCTCCCTACATTCTTAGACACTCAAAACACACTTCAGATTTTCTCCACCCCCCTCCTCCTAACTAGCTTTCACACTTTATTTCTGGCTCTCTAACTCTATTTTGCCATGCCCCAAACTCTCTCGGTAACATGCATGCCTCTAGGCCCCATTTCACAGCATTCCAAAAGCTGTGATTGGCTCTAGTTTGCCGACATTCTCACTTCACAAAGCTATTCAAAGTACTCAACTTACTTTGGAGTATGGGGTTCAGCACCTTGGTTAGCTCCTTTGGAGCCTGGACAAAAACTCAGAACAGACTCACTGCCCCACAGACATGGAGGTCACCAGCTGCCACTGGTAGAAGTAATTCATTGCCTTTGTGCATTCCAAGGAAAATGGTGTTGTTGCATTGCTTGTTGTGCTGTTCATTACTTTTATACTACTTACCATTTTGTTTTGTTTTGTTTTAAAGAGAGAAAACTTTCAGATTTATAAGAGAATGGCATAAAATTTGAAGGAAAAAAATTCCACAATGCCTCTAAAATGTCCTTTAGAATATTACAGTCACTCATTATACCAGTAACTCTTACTCATTATATAGTTCTTGAAATGTGCCTATATTATACCCTCCTTACACCCAAAAGTTGCTAATTATAGCTAACTATGTCAGTTGTAACTCATTAACTCCAAGCCCTGGGTATTTCCTTCTTCCCACAGAGAACAGGCCTGCATGATCAGGGATGAAATGGACATGCATCAGTTTCATGACTGCAGTCAAATTTGGAGTCTCCAACCCCTTGAGAAACTTATGCAAGAAGAGAAACTACATGTAGATAGTTCCTACAAACTGTGGGGGTTTTTTTTATTTTGTTGGTGGTGGTGCAACAGAAATTGTGCATTATTTTGAGAACTGTGTTTCAGAGAATTTGAGAAACTGCTCAGCTTTGTAGTGAAACCTTGCAGTTCCAAATTCTTTTACTGTGCAGAGAAAATTGTGCAGCTTTCTGGGGGGGGGGGATCCCTTCACACACTTACATTGTTTTTCATTCTTTATTTGGGAAAGTGAACAAAATGAGAAAATAACTTCACTCTATATCCCTGTACAAACAATGTGATAAAGGATTCAACCTTGTGGCTACAGTCTTTGCAGGTTTTTAAGCTAAGCAAACTAAATTTTATGCAATAACAAAAGAAACGTAGGCTGACTGAAGCTGCAGCCACATGTGGTTTTGTTGTGCAACATCACTGGAGTTTTCCCAACATTTTTGTTGTGCAATTTTTTGTGTGCATGTGTGCAACATTGCTGTTTTTGTGTCAAAAACCAAAACAAAACCCCACAATGGAAAAAAGGGAAAATTATACCTAACCTATGTTAAGATTCTAGGCCTTCCGGTCCTCTGTCTAAAGAGTTGCACGTGATGTTTGTCTTGTCTCTGCACTGGAACCAGTGTGGCAGTGTGACCCAGACAGCTGATAAGAAAACACCTGGCTTCTCTGTGGGAATGCTGGAATTGTTTTGGTTAAGCGGTCACACACAGAGCCTATAATTTCAGTGAGAGACTCCTTGCTCTCTTCTCTTCTTCTCCCCCCAATACTATTTACAGCCTGCCTTTTTTTTTCTCTCTGTGTCACGGATTTCATTCTGCTTTGCTGATACCAGTATGCTACAAGTGTGTAACTATGCTATATGCAATAAACAGTAGTATAGTTTTTGACAATATGTTTTTTGGTCTGGACTCTATTCTTTTGACTCTGCTGGTTTTTTACATTTGCCTGGCCTGAAACCCTGAGGTTCTGCCTTCAATCGTGTGGGCCTCGCTTCTCCCTTTGATGTCCATGGAGTACAGCGTGGGCCCTGGAAACTCTAACAACCTATACCAACTATACCTAGCCTATAGTCAGCAGAAATTAGGATTAAAACATTAATATATAAATATATGAACTTATAAAATAATTACACACTTTTAAAATATACAGAAACAGTCATGCAAATACATATATAATTGCAAATCATGTTCATAAAGAAAGCCTACTTGGCTTGAAGTCCTTGGAAGGAGGGGGAAAAAAACCTTGTGGCTTCTACTATATCTCAATTTCTCATCTATTATACAGCCATTGTTTTAGTTCTTCATCTATTATATAGCCATACACATTTTGACACAAGTGTTTGTCAGTGGAATATACAACTTTTCAAACTATCAAAAAATGGGCATATAATTCTGTATCCAATATGCTTAATTTTGTGTGCTCCTGCTAATTTTTTTTTTTTTTTTTTTTTTGGGGCAGCATTGCTATATTTATGTAAAAAGCATCAATGTTACATAACAAAAATCTTGCTTGAGACAAATGTTGTACAAAATGCCGCAGAGTTGCAGAACAGATTGGCACATGGTTTTATTATGCCACATTCCTGTTTTCTGTGCAAATTTTTTGTTCTGCAAGATTTTGTTGTGCAACATTTTTGTTGTGAGAGACTTAATGTCATATAACTGCTGCAAAAGATGTGGTACTAAACAGAAGATTTCAAAATATGAAGGGTATAAGATTACTTTTTGTGGTTGTATGATACATCATACACATTACTTATTTCTGCCTAAATGTGCTTAGGATTACAATGGAAACTGCTCGTATTATGCTCACCTGCCTCAAAGCAAGTCTAACTGAACTCAGTGGGCTCTATGTCTGAGCACATGCGTAGGATTGCACTGTTAAAAACCTAGATAAAATAATTTCAGATTTATTTTTTTAAAAAGTAGGAACAAAGCCCAGTATTCTGTTCAGCACTTGAACATTAAGATGCACCAACCAAGGTTTATGGGAACTCCCAAATATAAGTTCCGAGTCTCATTGCTATTTATTTGCATATAAAATATGATTTTTTAAAAAATTATCAGAAAATATTCAGCAAAGTGGTAATAACTATTCAAGAAGATAATGTGTTGCTGGTACAGAAGAACACAGAAAATAAAATTTTACAACTCCATTATTATTAAGCATATAAAGCCAAGCTGAAGGCACAAGCTCAAACAATTCCAATGAAGAGGAAAAATGGGAGGTGTGTAAAGCACTCAAGATGGATATCTAAATAGCTGAGCTAAGATTTAAAAGGGATATGTACAAGAAATGGAAAAAGGGGGAAATTACCAACAAGGAATTTAGATGAATAGCCAGCACATGTAGGGAAAAAGTCAGAAAAGGGAAAGCACAGAACAAGCTCAGGCCTTCTAAAGAAGTTAAAAATAATAAAAAGGGCCTTTTGGTTACGTCCATAGCAAAAAGGAAGAATAAGGAAATGGTAGGGGCACTATGTGGAGAAGATGGTAAAGTTCTAACAGAGAAAAAGCAGAACTACTCAATACCTTCTCTACCTCAGTTTTCTCCCATAAAGGAAAACAGTACTCAGCCCAGGAAAATGGAGCACAGTATAGGCAAAGAGGGAGTACAAGAATACCTTCTATTCTAAATGAATTCAGGTCTCCAGGGCCAGATTAACTACATCCAAGAACTCACAGAAGTAATAGCAAAACAAGTGGCAATAATATTTGAGAATTCCTGGAGAACAGGAGGAGTCCAGCAGACTGGAGGAGGTCAAATATTGTCCCCCTCTTCAAATAAGGAAAAAGGAGGACCCAAACAATTACCACCTGGTCAGCTTGACATCAATACCAGCAAAGATTCTAGAGCAGATCATTAAACAGTCTGTGAGCACTTAGGAAAAACAATGCCATGATCACTAAAAGTCAACATGGGTTTCTCAAAAACAAGTAATACCAAACTAATCTTATCTCTTTTTTTTTAATAGCGTTGCAAGCTTGGTAGATGAAGAAAATGCTGTGAAAGTAGGATATCTTGATTTGAAGCCTTTGACAAGTTCCCCTATAGTATTCTTGCAAAAAAAGCTAGCAAAATGTGAGCTAGACAATGCTACTGTTAGGTGGTTTGGGATTGGTTGACCAACCAAACCCAAAAAGTGCTAATCAATGGCTCCAATCCTGGAGAGAAATGACTAGTGGAGTGCCACAGGATTTTTTTCCTGGCCCTAGTGCTATTCAACATCTTTAAGTAATGACTTGGATGAGGGAAACAGAGGACATTGCAGATGAAATCAAATTAGGAGGGGTAACTAATACCCCAGAGGACAGGATCAGAATTCAAAATCACTATAACAGATTAGTGAGCTGGGACAAAGCTAACAAAATGAATATCAGTAGGAAGAATATAAAGTACTACACTTTGGCAGAACAAAGTGAAATGCACAGATATAGAGAAGGCGACACTGGCTATACCACAATGCACATGAAAGAGATCTAGAAGTCTTAGTAGATCACAAGCTGAACATGAGTCAACATGTTCAAAATGCAGCCATTTTAAAAGCCAATGGAATGTTAGGCTGCATCAATAGGAGTATAGTGTCTAGGTCTAGGGAAGTAACAGTACACTCTATTTTGCTTTGATCAAAACTCACCTGGAATATTGTTTGCACTTCTGGGCACCAGAATTAAAGAAAGATATTGACAAGCTGGAACATCCCCAGAGGAGGACACTCAAATGGGAAAAGGCTTAGAAACCACACCTATGAGGAGCAGCTTAGGGAGCTGAATATGTTTAGTCAGGAGAAAAGAAATTTAAGAGATGACATTATAGCCATGTTTAAATATTTGAAGGGATGTCATATGGAGGATGGAGCAAGGTTGTTTTCTGTTGCTCCAGAAACTAGGACGCAGAGCAATAGCTTCAAACTACAGAAAAAGAGATTACATCTAAACATTAGGAATAACTTCCTGACAGTAAGAGCAGTTTGACAGTGGACTATGCTGCCTCAGAGTGTGGTAGGTTTTTAAACAGAGGCCCTTTTTGCACTGCTTTTCCAAAGTGAGAGGGCCCCCTGAGCATCGTGTAAATGGGAGGAGCAGTCTGCACGACGCCGAAAATGGTGTGCGGTCTCGCAATGCTCCTGGGGCCCGTGTGCACTTACCTGGCATGCGGTGCATCCAGAGCTGGGCCAGTCGCGCTTCCTGCCTCAGCGCTAGCCTGCAATTCCTAGGTTGTGCTGCGGTAGGAAGGGGCGGGGCGTTCGCACAGTGCTCGTGCGACCAGGAAGCTGCTGCAGAACTGAAGCAGCAGGGAAGCAGCAGCGTTCCTGCTGAGGCTTCTTGCATGAGTGCCTCCCCCACCTCCGTGAAAAGGTAAGGTGCGAAAAGGCCCAGAGGCTGGATGTGCATTTGTCAAAAATGCTTTGATTGTGCATTCCTGCATGGCACAGGGTTGGACTTGATGGTTCTTACGGTCTTTTCCAACTCTATGATTCTATGATTCTAGTTTCTTGTTAAAAGAAAATTTTAATGAGAAAATCTATATTCTTTCTCCTAAACCATTTTGTCTAGTTTTCAGTTGGCTAATGATAACAAATATGTTATTCTACTCTCTAGAATACATTTTATGGACATTTACAGCTTAGTTGGTTTGGTAGTTAATCTTCAAATTGTTTCCAATCTATGGCAGCCCTGAGGTGAACCTATTGTGGGGTTTTCTTGGCAAGATTTGTTCAGAGGCAATTTGTTGTTGCCTTCCTCTGAGGTTGAGAGAGTGTGAGGCCACTCAGTGGATTTCCATGGCCAAGTGGGGATTCAAACCCTGGTCTCCCAAAGTTCTAGTCCAATACTCAAGCCACTACACTACACTGGCTGGCTGTATAACATAGGCTACAACCTAATATCAGGTCAATTTATTTTAGCAGTCAGTACAGTATTGTTTACACTGACTAATGAGAGCTCTCTAGGAGCATTTATTTATTTCTCTTTTAGACCTAAGTTCTCTGGGCAGTTTATTGCACATTAATGAAACAAGCTCAATGGTAAGTTTGACATGCTTATGTACAATGTGTAACTATGCCCACATAGTGGACATTTGTTATTGAATAACAGCTGAGTCAATGAATATGAACATCATAATATTAGACCTCTGGTTTCTATTTTTCCCATACTTCCTGGCCAACTGTAGCCACATGCACGCCGTTATCAATATTCAAAAAGGGAAGCAGTCTCAATAACAACTGAATCAAAGCAGAAATCAAAGCAGCCAAAACCCTCCATGCAGTCAGCATTGGGGATATTGGAACTGGGAAACGATTTCCCAGAAAGCACAGGTGTGGTGTTCACAAACACCAGAATGGAGGTAGGTTATAGGACCAACGACTGCCATGCCACCAACAACCCACAATCAGAAATGAAACTGGGGGATAAAGGATATACAGCAGGCCTTCAATATCCCCTAGGGTTTGATTCCAGGCCTCTCGTGGATTTGTGGATGGTCAAGTCCCATCATATACAGTGGTGTAGTAAAATGACATCCCTAATATAAAGGGGTAAAATCAAAGTTTGTTTTTTGGATTGTTTTTCCAAATTTTCAAGCTGTGGTTGGTTGAATCAATAGGTATAGAATCCATGGATATGAAGGGCCAACTGTAGTAAGATATAAAAGACCAGAGGAGGCTTTCTTCTTTTTCTCCATTTTAACATTGAAGAGGGAGGGGTATAGCAAAGTTAAGAGTAAAAGTAGAAGTATGGATAGTAGGAGAAACCACACTCTTAGCACTGTGCATTTTTAATGAAGGATTTAAAAGATGAGTGCTGGAAGTGGGAATGCCCAATGTCCACCTTATGCACAAAAAGAAGGAAGGACACTATTGCTAAATAATCACTGCTGTCCTCAAATGCACTCCCCTGCTAAATCAAAAAATAACAAGATCATCAAGCATCCCATCAAACAGATCCCAGAATATCCTGAAACACTACCAACTACTGGTTTTACTTCAATATGAAAAAAACCAATTAGGTTGGAGAATAATCTGAAACTGGATGCACATCATCTGTTATTGGGGGAGGGATGCAAAAATACCTCTTAAAATGGCACTGTGTGGTAGAATAAACCCAGTCTGTTTCCCTGCTGAGTATATCGTCCCTCATCCAGGTAGTTAACCTGCCCAGAATGCCATCTGCTTCATCTGTATGAGATGAAATTAAGAAGGAAAACCATGTGTATTACAGACATTGATGATACTTCACTTTCATCTTCAGATAACCTATCCAGTGATTCTAATTTAGATGCTGAAAAGCACGGGCTACAAAATAGAACACTGAGAAACACCATGTGACAATTTCTAGGGGCCAAAGCAATAATCTCTCAGCACCTCCTCTAGAACTAACCATTCAAATAGGACTAGATCCACTGTAACATTCCAATGTGGATGGTCTATCAAAAAGAACCAAGATCACACTCTTCTGAACTTCTCTAAACACAGGTGATCCCATAGGGTAACAAGGCTGTTTATGTTACAGATCCAAGGCCAAAACTGGCATAAAATGTGTAAGGAAAATCATTTTCCTCTTTGAGGATGTGGAATTGATGTGGATGTTAGCAAGCAGACAATAGCTGTTTTGGGTCGACATTAGGTTTCTTCAGGGTTATCTAATGAGATCCCCAACTACCTTTCTAAGTGAAGTTGATAGGGATTGAATCTGGGTACAGAAAATAAAAAGAAGGGCAGGAGAATATGATCATAATGTGGTGTAGATGCCATGTAAAAAAGAGATTGAACAAAGAGTGCCAATTTCCTCTCTGGAACTGTGTCAACGTTGCAGAAATGACATTGCTTCTGCTAAATATA
The DNA here is from genome assembly GCA_948472985.1 of Iguana delicatissima. Taxonomy (NCBI): domain Eukaryota; kingdom Metazoa; phylum Chordata; class Lepidosauria; order Squamata; family Iguanidae; genus Iguana; species Iguana delicatissima. The sequence goes on along the minus strand of CAOKZL010000901.1, from coordinate 122,017 downwards.
TAAGAATGTAATCAGACAGGAATGGAGAGAAGGGAGAATAAGAGAGATTGAGAGGGAAGAAACTGAAACATGCCCTTAGGCAAGAGTATTTAGGCAAGGTAATTGGAAGAAAGCCCAATGTCAAAAACTGCATATGGATACTTTGATCAAGAGCAGCACGGGGACTGAAAGTTTTTTGAACAACAAACCATATGAGTGAAAATATTCATGGCATAATTAGATAAATAACAGATCTAGTGTCTATTTTTATTTTCCTTGATGAGAAGCTTTGCAGGAGAGACTGCTGGTAGTTAATTCTCCCTAACAACAATCTGTGTAATCACAAACCCCAATTAGCTGTGCCTGTTCTATGCTATACAAACTATTTCCTTAGCGCTTCACATCACTACTTTGTAATTAGCTTTCATCTACACGAGCTTTGACTAAAAAAAAAAATTATATAAAAGAGTGTAAGTGATTGTACTGCCACTCAGTATTCTGTGAAATAATCGCTAGCGATTTCAATCAGATTAATTTTATCACCCGTATTAAGGAAAATTACCTCCCTCTTCACTCTCTACAGCTGAGGGCTATTTCATTTCCTGAGATGTTCATAAAAGCATAATATAAAGCAATCTGTAATTGTAAATATCCTTTCCTAATAACTTTGAGATATTTCCTTAATACGTCTTTACATTTGGAGTTTCCGTTCCATAAAATACAGTAACAAGTGCTCTATTATGTTTTAAGTGTATGCTGTTAAGCTGGACAACTTAGCTCTGTCCTTCCTGTTTTTACATAGGGTTATATTTAACTTGTAGATAATGGGAACAAGGTTTAAAAGTGATGGAGCGGAATAATGGCGTTACAGCAATAATATATCTTGCTATCGTGAAGAATAGAACTTTACAACCCTCTTGCAGGTCAGCCAACTCTGGTTCCATTTTTCACTGCCTGACAAGTTTCACCTTCACCCACATTTGAAATGGGCACTAAAAGTGACTTTTTCAAACAGGGCCAAGGTTTCCCTGTTCTCTTGTCTTAAAAATGTATGCCACCTGCTCTATACTAGCTCCCCCAAGAAGTTTATATTTCCTTATTTCCCTAATGGATGGCAGTTCATTTTCTTTTAATATTCATCTTTCCAGGCACAAATTAAAATGCTGATAGTGGTTCCAGTAATCATGGGAAGACTCCATGGGTGAAACTGCCAGAGCTTGGAAAAGACCCTTTTGGAACAGTCGCTCTCGGAACATCCCTCAAAGACCATGCCATGTGGAAGGAATTCAGGGAGCTGTAGTATAAAACAATTTTACAAAGCTCTCTAAATGGCTGGATGAAGTTAAATGATGCCACACTGGTGTATCAACCAGATTGGAGAAAGGGGCTGCAAGATTTACATCTGATTTAGATAAGGTTGCCACACTGACATTGCCAAAAAGAAATGAAAAGAGGACACCAATTTGCAGAAAATGTCCCTGCGCTAATTTATTCGACTTCTCCATCTTTGGAGGTCTTTAACACAATTTGTATGGCAGGGAGTTGGACTAGATGGCTCTTTCTGGCTCAAAGAATCCATGATTCTATCTGTATAGACACATATGTAGAAATGATTGTTGTAATCGTAATAAAAATACAGTACAGCTCACCATAGCGGGGGAAGTCTGTAACCAGGAGAATGAAGTGTCTTCTCACCGCTCCCTTCTAGGCATTCACTGAGGATGAGCAGCCTCAGACTCCAACTTCTTCTTATGATTCTTTATCCAAGAACCTATTTTGTTAGCATAATGACTCCTAAGGAGGAAGGAGTGGCGGTAGAAACTGATGCAGCACACTAGTAGAGGAACATCGGCTATGGGTTCTGCAGCGGCTTTCCTGAAAGCCATCACTTTCAGGAAATAAGGCATCTGAGCTGCACAGAAGAGCTTTCCTGATGGAGAAAGCTTTCATCATTGTTTTCCACCCCCACAGCACTCCGGTCTGAAAACTGAATTATGCCATGTAAGTGATCTTCCTGCCAGTGTAAATCACCAAGGGGATTCATCCCCAAGGATTATGTTAACTAGAGAGCTGAGAGCAGGTGTGACTAAAAATTCATTCCTGGTCATGGGAAAATGTATGCTGTGCAGTAAAGAAATCATGCTTCTCTATCACCATTGTGTCTACACAGTGTCACCAAGAGAGGTGTTTTGAGTGGTTAAGCATATTCTATGGTGCCCTCCATAATAAGAGAATACTGACCATGTGGTAGCTCACTGTGAAGAATTTGCACAACACTGCAGACAAAATCACTTGCATCCTCTCTGAAATGGATGCTACACTTGGTAAAGGTCTCATGGATGTAACCTTGGCTCCTGCTTGCCCTGTGTTATTAGGTATGTTTCAGTTTGTGCAGCCTGAGGATGTGGACAAGATCCCTGAAGAAGTGAGAGCCACTACATGAATTCTGAACCTGTGCCCTGCCTGGCTTTGAAAACAGGCAGAAGGGGGTTGCTTGAGTGTATTAAGGAAACAGTGAATGGCTCACTGCAGCAAAGCAGTTTTCCACCATGCCTGAAAATGGTTGTGGTGAGGCTGCTAATTTTTTTTTAAAAAAAACTCCCAGGCGGGAAGGAAGGAAGGAAGGAAGGAAGGAAGGAAGGAAGGAAGGAAGGAAGGAAGGAAGGAAGGAAGGAAGGATTGTTCAAGAGAAGGAAAAGCTTCTTTATGGGTATAGATCTCCACGCTTCTTAAAGATATTTTTACCCTGACTTCTGAAAATATATTGCCTTCTCTTGTTACTGCAGCTTCTAGGCCGCCTTGGCGATAGCATAAAGATATCCTTTTGATATCAATAATTTGGCTCTTTTCCACCACCCCTCTCCATGTGTTTGTGAGGCCCCGGGACAAGCATGAAACTAGGCTCAGCGGTTGATTGCTGCAATATTCCTAAACAATACAGGCAAGCCAGAAATAGCCAGATCGCTGCTTCAGGAGACCTCCCGGCAAACACCCTATTATGCATGCGTGCCACCTACAAAGGACTCCCTGCCCCAAGCAGGTAACTTGACTAGCTGAACTATCAACGGTCCAGCATCGCACATTAGCATACTGGCTGTTCCTTTGTCAAATCGGACCTAACTCAATCTTGTTAAATTTTGACCTTTCCGAGGCTTTGTCTCGCACCTGAAATCCATTGTTCTCACCAAGTATGGCATAGCCAGCAGTCACATCTCTCTCTATAAAAACTCTTGATTCTGGGACCCTCCTTGGATCTCTCCCGAGTTCCAAACCGCCTTGTTGCCTCTTTGCTTGGTGAGCTTCCCCTCAGCTCCACGTGCTGAGCCACATCAAACCCCAGCATTGCTCTCTATTCTTACAGACTTCAGGACAGGTTTTGTATCACCCAAATCAACTATTTCTCTGAAAAATCCCTCTATCCCACTCCCACCTTTATTTTCTGTAGTTATCTGAGTGAGTAAGTTGCGTACACTGTTTGGCTATATCTTAATAAAGATCTCATTTATTCTTTCAAAACAGTTTGCTTCTTGACTGGCCTGACCCTGTAGACATAGGGTTTAAGATCCTGCTAAGTTACCCTGCCTCTCGTAATGCTAAAGCAGTGCTCAGGGCTAATTTTCCCCACCTATAGTTGAGCACATTTTGGTGTCCCTCACGGGACCCCCAGTGAACAGGGTAACACTCTCCTCCAACCCCCATTCTTTCGATGCTTCTCAAAAAAGTTTGGCAGAGCTCTAATTAATATCCTTGTATTATAGAGAGAAGGTTAGGAGATAGTGACTTGCCTAAGGCCTTCCAGTAGGCAAAGCTGTTAAGCACCATAAAAATATTAAGAACAGAAGAGACCAGAGAGCACTGGATCTTTAAGAACCATAAAATGATATATGAAGGTTAGGTGAAATCAATGCTTCATTCAAAAAAATGCACCTTTCAAAGCTGTGTTTCAATTATGTCCATTTAACCAAGGGTTAACCACTTTTGAAACACAAAGGGTCCAATTTTCTAATGATTTGTGTTGATGTACAAAATCAATTTAACCATACAATTTCTAGAAATGTTACAGGCCCCCGAGATGAGTTCCACATTCATCAAATCTGTTTTAAACACATTTGGAGCTTTTTTCTCTTTTAGATGCAGAAGCATTAAGAAGATTTAACAGTTTAAGGAAATATCAAGGCTATTTGACCACAATTGTTTCCCATTATTAAAACTGCCTTTGCTTTTCCCTGAATTGCTCATTTTGGTACAGTGAGGACAGCTCTCACAGAAGAGATGTTAAACTTTGGTCACTGAATGCTAATATTTCCAATGAATATTTTTCAAGAGGAGATAATTTTTGCACAAGATTGTACCATTGTACAGTATCAATTTGGCTTCATGAAAATGATGGAACTGCCATGTTTATTAATTCAATCAACCAGTCATTCAGCTACAATTAGCAAATACAGAGTCATCCTCTCAACCGTTTTTAACCTCAGATGGAAGATAGTCTCCCAAATCCTATAGTGCCTTTTCTGTTACATCATTTCCTACCATTTTAACTTCCATGACACCTTCCTACAGAATCCTCAAATTTGTAGCTTGGTGAGGTATGCTGCTAGATGATCTTTAGAGCTGTAGTTTAGGGGAAATATACTTGGAACTTTCAAGCAGAGATTTTCAAGTAACTCACCACACTAAAAATCCTAGAATTCCAAAGTGGCATCAAATTGCTGTAACTGAATAGTACAGAAACGCACCTAGTCTAACACGGATACACACCTAGTCTAACACTCTAATCCAAGGATGGGAAATATTTTTCAGCCTGAGGACCAAATTTATTTTGACAGATATTCTTGGAGGCTATATTCTGTTTGGCCAAAGGGAAGAAAGCAGAGACAACTACCACCATATTTCACCATAATTAAGTCATTTATTTATTGCCAGTGAATAAGTCTTAAAAGGGCCATCTTAGTGTGTGTGGGTGGAACCATGTGAAAACTGGAAAACTCCAGAAGGTGAATTGGTACCTTAGGAAGTCCAATTCTGCTCTGAGGCCTGGGGTTTGCCACCCATCTTTTAGTCCCTGCATCAAACCAGTTGGATAATGGCCAGGGTTTACTCTGAGTATGACTAAATGTGGACCCAACCAACCAATATCCTGCATCAGGGACTGCCATGTGTAACTTTATGATAAGGGAGCTATGCCATTACACAATATCCAGTTTGTAATGATGTGCAATGGGGCATCACACATATTGTCCTGTTTTGCAACAGGGGCTCCCACCACAAAAAGGGGGATATTTTTCTGGCCAAGTGCAGGGCACCCATGACTTTTCATTGCCCTCTGTTCTACATTTTATCAGTGCTTTATCAGTGGCTCTGTTGGAGGTTACTGCACCCCCTTCTTGCACTATCATTGTATGTGGCAACCTCTCTCAGAAAGTGCTGCACTGCTGCACGTCACAGCCATTGCACAATGGCCATTCTGTTAGCTTCACTTGTGCAGTGGTCCCAGTGGCACAGTTACAACAATGCTCCCCTCTTGGGAATACAATGTGCAACACTATATTTCTAAACTATGCAGTGACATGTTGATTTACAACATAGTAAATTCCCAACAAAATGCTAGCCAATCCATGGTTTTTATTCATATATTATTCATGGAATGAAATTTGTTTTTTAATTGTCCAGAACACTGATTATTTCACCAAGGAATTAATATTTACACATACACACAGCACAAACATATATCTTTGCCTCCTAGAAGCATATTAAAACAACAACCCTCATAGCTAAACTATTTAATTAGAAAAAGAACAATCTTATCAACCCTTTGTAACTCATCAGTGGTTCCAAAATATTTTAGATACTCCACTACATTGTAGGTTTTGGGTTTTTTTAATTTCTCAGAGGAAAGCAGCCTAGAAAGTGTTATTTTATAACAGGATGTAATAATCACCATTTTTAAAATTAATTGACAGTTCCCAGCACAACAAACTCAATTTGTATTTTATAGGATATCTGATTCCCCCTAGAGATTCTAAGGAACAACCAAGCTATCATAGAACAGCAGAAACTTTAAATAATTTCTCCAAATCTCAAGTGCCTTTGGTTAACATGGTTAAGCATAGAGAAGAAATAGTTTAGCTCAGTGCCTGGTGATTTTGACCTGTAAGTTCCCACTCAAATTAAAAATATCAATTTCATTAGAATTAAACTTGAATCATATAATTAAGGCTTCCTTGGCCATACTGACGTGGTAACCCAATTTATTTTGATCTTCTTGTGTAGAACTGGGAAATGGCACTGCTTTGCTAAATGAAAATTGGTGTGGTCCACAGAGGCTTGGATTCTGAACTGCACTTGAGTGGCCTCAGAGTAATGATCAGTCTGATACCTAAAGTGATTTTCCAACTTTTGGCCATGCAACAAGCTGAGAACCAGTGTTTTGCTGTAATCAATGAAACCAACTGCTATTTTCAACCTTAAGTCAAAACTAAAACAAAAGATTCTATTCGGTTATACCATTGCACTAGAATAGGGCCTATTGCATTAGCATTTTCTCTGTTAGTGCACGGTGGTATCTGATACTTGACTGGAATCCTGTATCACTTACTTGGTTGTGACTAAATAGTCATATTGAGTACAGAACAGTTATGTATATTTACCAGTGTATAACTGTTTCATATTCGTGATTGCTACTTTGGCCCTTTCCACATCTTACCTTTTTGCAGAGGTGGGGGTGGCGTTCACGCGAGTAGCCTCTTGCACGAGGCACTCACTTCGTTTCTCCTTCCTTACTGCAGCTGGTTTGCCGGTCGCGCGAATGCCGCATGAACGCCCCACCCCTTCCTACCGCAGCACAACCTGGGAATTGCAGGCTAGTGCTGAGGCAGGAAGTGCGACTGGCCCGGCTCCCGACGTACCGCAGCACAGGTAAGTGCGCGCGGGCCCCGGGAGCCTTGCACAACCACGCACCATTTTTGGTTTGAAGCCAAAAATGAAAAGGTGTGTGCGCGGCTCGCGTTAGGCTCATGAGCATCATGTAAATGGGAGTGCATCATATGGACCGCCACTCCCATCAAGGCGCCCTCTCACAAAAGAAACTGTGTGCAAAAAGAGCCTTAGACATGATTTTGACTCTGTTGTCATAATTGTAACTTGTCCCTCAACCTACTTTTCCAGGCATCAACTGCATGGATAGAAGGAGGTCCAATCTGCTGACAGTCATAGCACAGCTGCATGGTATTTCCATTGGATTTGACAAAGGGTCGGGACAGGAGAAGTTACTTACTTAAAGATACTTAACAAAGTAGCTGAAACAGGATTCCAACCATAGCTTTATTACACAAACTGTTGCGCAAAGCAGTTTCACAACCAACTTCATGTTGCACAATTGCTCTGTACAAACATTTGTACAATGCTGTAATCGTGTGCAACTGATTGCGGAGGGATTTTTTGCTTTACCAAGTTGGACTTTTGCCAAAGATATCAAACAGCAAATGTCAGAGTCAGCAAAGTAAAGCCAAAGGCCCACAGTAAGCAAAGGTTTCTGTATCTTCATATGAGCAACAAAACTTATGCATGAAGTAGAGCAAGGGTTGGGAAAGTGTGGCTTTGGGGCTACATATGGCTCAAAATATTAGATCTCAGCTTTTTAAGTAAAAAAAAAAAAGACTACACCTTTCCCCTGAAAATTGTCCAAAAATGAAGTACACACTCCCATAAACATGACATTTTAACTACCCCAGAAGCCACCAGCCCTCAATGTGACATCATTTCCTGGGCACTACCAAAGCTGCTGCACCAGGGGTGGGGGAGTGTGGGAACAATACTTGCCCCAGTCCCTTCCCTAGCAGCACAGAATGTTCAGCATTATTCCAGTTTTTTCTTCATACAAGAGAATATGACGGGTTTGTTCATATGGAATTCCACAACAGTCACTGTCTTCCTCCTTTCTTTTCCAAGCAAACAAAGGATATACTTTCCGAAAAGTATGACTGCTGATTCAACATTTATGAACACCATCCCCATTTAGAAGAAAGATTGGAAGTTTATTCAATAGAACTGTGATAACTGAAGCCTCTGTCAGAGCTGCTGATGACAAGCAGCAGCTGTTGGTCTCTGTGGCTCTGGCTGGAGATGAGTCCTGCAGCTCGAGAGCTCCCCCTGCAGCCATGGACCAAGCAGGCGCGGACGTCCCCCTGCCTGTTCCTAGAGCAACAGGGATCCGATTCTGTGCCTGCTCCTTTGGAGCAACAGGGATCTGATTCTGAAGAGACTCTGGAGTCTGGTTCAATAAGCCCCCAATCAAGGCAGAGACTCAAGAGGGCTGTGCAAGGGGGGCTTCCTTGGTTAAGTTTAAGAAGCGGTGACTGGACACACCTGTGCCTGGGGCTATATAACTGCCTGCCTGGAAGCTTCCCTTTGCTTGTGGCAAACTTCTTATAAGCTTTCCTCTTGCCTGTACCTTGCTCCCAGCACCCTGTTCCAGATACCTTGAATTGATCTCTGGACCCTTGGCTTTGGAGCTCTGACTATGGCTTCGCTTGGTGCTCTGGTAAATGAACTTCCTTGAGTAAGTGCTTGCTTGTCTCCTCCTGGCTGGACTTTGTTGGCTCTCCCACTCTCTTCCCCAGGCTGGCTTGCCGCCCAGGTCTCAGGTCACCCAGTGGGTTTCCATGGCTCTGGGAGGGATAGAACCCTGGTCTCCAAGGTGGTAATCCAGTGCAGAAATCACAGCCATTTCTGCACTAAACTGTTATAACACTATCATTCCACTTTCAACATCCTATGGGATCCTGGGGCTTACAGTTCAAGGAGGGGCTGGCCGGCTATAACAGTCTAGTGTGGAAATGGCCCACTATAGCATGCTGGGTTTCAAAAAGGTATATCAATGGGATTGGGATGAGGAAATGGGATTGATAATGAAATAGATCTTGTCTAACTGGTGCTGTCCAACAAAAATGGCCTTCCTTGTGATTGGTTCTGGAAAGAAGACAGTACCTTTCTGCAAATATATTGAGCGTGCCATACATCAATTCATAATCAGCTGAGATTCTGTAGATTTATACCCTTCATTACAGGGCTGTCCCAAGTCATTTTGCTGCACATAATAAGCTTCACTGTAATCTGTTATTACTAAGTTATTTTTAATTACTCGAGTTTTTTATTATTCCGATTGCAGTTGTACGCACAAATAGTATCTCAAAGTTCTCTATCTTGTTAGTGGGCAAAGAAATTGGAAGGACAAATTCGTTCAGAAGTAGCAGAAATTTTCAGAGACGGGGGTTACCATTAGTGGTGGTTCTAAACACAGCTTCCTCCCCCCCCCTGTCTGTTTTGGTGACTATGAGAGAGAAAATGATGGAAGAAATTTAGAGAACATTTTTAAAATGGCTTTCTATTTGCAGGAGAGTACCAGAACAAGGTTGAGCACTTTGCTCAACATCTTAAAAATGTTAAATTTCTGTTAGAAAATTGATTGAATTGGTGATTTAACAGCTTGTGTTTTTAACTGATTTTAATTTTCTGATGGTTTGTTTGGTTATCAACTTTTACATCCCATGAATTCTTAACTATGCTGTTTTAACTTTTCTAAGCACCTTAAGTCATATAGTGGCAAAAGGCAGGAGGAGGAAGAATAATAATTATTATTAACAACAACAACACAATGAAAGACAGGCTGAACACTTACAGATGCTCCTGGGTCATCATCACATAAGTAAGGGGAGCATAGGAATGTCACACATGATGATTTTCTTCCATGTTTTATTTTCAAATGTAATTTCTTTTCTGTCAAATTGGATAAGACACTTAAAAAATGGAAGAATTTAGCACAGGTCTGCTTTTGAGATCTTGTTCATGGCATATTTGCCTTCCTTCCTTTAGGCTACAAACTTACACACTTACCTGGGAGTGAGCCCCACCAAACACAACAGAACTTCGTGTGGAGTAGAATATACTACTTGAAGTCACTATATATAAGTTCGATCTGAATACCATTAATTAATCACACCTACAGTAGGGTCAATAAATCAATTATTGAATCGTAAGCCAACACTCATGTAAATCCCATTGATTCAATGGATTTGATCTAGTTGAGACTAACAGTATCTTTGTTTGCAAAGTATGAATTAGGAAATAAGAAAAGCAGGCTTTCCAGAAGGAAAAATAAATATGCCCTATACCCTTCCAACCTAGAAAGTAGAAAAAATCATTTCAGTTAAGTTTTCCATTATTTACTTTTCTCTCTTATCACATATAGAGCAGTCCTAGCCAGCATAGTCAATGGTTCAAGATAACAGAATTTATTCATTTGTTTAAAATTTCTGTTTCTACGTATATCAAAGGATCTCGGGTAAGATCAGTATTAACAGGTTGAAACAACTTGAATATGTTATTTAGCCTGTGTGAATTATGTTAAACACACAAATGCGTTAAAACAGGTTTTAAGGAGTTGTAGTTCAAGAATTTCTGGAGAGCCACCCTAGCTTTTTGTGGATTTAAACAGAAGAAGCTTTTGTAGCGAAGCTAGTAACGCCAAGCTTGTTCAAATTCTGATAACTGCTCTTCCCATTTCTCTTGTGCCAACACTGGAATATGAAACTTACAGGCCAAGTGTAATACATCATGCATAACTGTATACTAAGGTTATATCCATGCAATGAGATTTTTTTTTTTAAAAAAAGAATACTTTGAGCCCAGCATGTGAAGAATGAAAGTTTAGTCTCCTCACTCTTCCCTCCAGATCTACCCATCACCTGCTGTCTCTTGGAAAAAACCCATAGTAGAAAATGGTATTAGAGGTGTGGGATTTAGTGTTTAAAACTCTTGCATGCATTTCTTTGCATTCATTTCCTGCCCACCCATAATTTTCCTCTGTGATGGCTTTTATACAGCAGTGGTGTAAAGTACAGCTGACTACAAGGAAATCGTACTTAAGGATCAAAGTATGCCAAAAGTTTCTCTACATTAGTCTTGTGGCAACTGTGATGAGTGGGGCCTCTGCTACCAGGCAGAGGGATTATAGAATCCTTGCCAGCATCATGGCCCAACGTCAACACCAATGGCATAGAAAGAGTTTATTTGTTAGGTACTTTTTGCATTAGCTTGGCAGTTTAAAGCTTGGAAAAGATATGAAAGCTGAAAACTCTGGTGGAGTGAACTTTCTCTTTTAGCAACCTGCTTGTACAGTTTTCATAGTTATAGGAGAAGGAGATGGGTCGCATTGATACACTATTATTTTCTTTGTTTGCTTCTGTACTATACAACCCTAGGGGATTTCTCCATAGGGCTCATGCATAGTTCAGGGACTCCACAAAGAGCTATGGGGAATTAGGGGCTCTACCATTGGTTGTGAGGAAACTGGACTCCACCAGCAAAAGGTCTGGAATGCTTCTCTGCTGTAGCTTACCTTCTGGCAGTAACATGTATCCATGTTTGGTACCAAAGTCTTGGGGAGGCCTGGAACTACACCTGGTTCCTGTGCAAAATAGCAACCTAAAACTAACAAATGTGCCAGTGTCTAAGGTAGAAGACTTTGTTTTATTGCTTGCTTGCTTGCTTGCTTGCTTGCTTGCTTGCTTGCTTGCTTGCTCATTGTTTTTTGCTGCGCTAACCTAGCTGAAAAAATGTGTAAAACATGAATGTTTAATAGGTACATTAGAATATAAGGTTTCTTTACTCTTCCTTACCTGTGTAATTGTATAATCCATTCATCTCCACTCAGAAGTAAATCCCACTTTCATTCAGTGGAGCTGAATCCCAAGGTAAGAGAAAATGGGACTGAAGTCTTAACTATAAATCCTGACAAGCGGAAAAACCTTTGTTCTCTCTCTCTCTCTCTCTGACACGCACACACACATATCTACACATTGCCTTGACACTACTCACATTGGTACTGTGTTTGATTCACACTGTTCTTGATAAGGATTTGTCAAGATAACAGTCTATACAAACATGCTTCAAGAGTGACAGCATGAGACATGTTGGGAAGGACCACAACTTTATCATCACATGGATCTGCAATAGGAATTCTGGAAGAGTGCTAGCACTGTCTCAATCTGATGCTTCAAGTTAATTCTACTGAACCCCACTGGGTGATCCCACCCTGGCTCTAAGTTTACATCAACTATGCTGCCAATCTGGACCTTTCATTGCCTGCCCACCGTGGCTGGCAAGACACTCGGGGGTTTTATCACACCTGCAGGTTGTCTTGTAGCAATTACATTAGTTAAGGAAACGAAAGCATACCAGTATAGAAATAATCACTACTATACCAACACTATGCTGCTGCTTTGGTGGTGCCCATTCCCACAATCAGTCTTCCACACTATTCTGCTGATCCTGCCTCCCTTCCCCCATCCGTACTACCTAGCCCATGCACTATATTTTTTTATTTTTTCTTTGCACTGTTTCAGCAAAGAAACTTGGGGAGACTTGCTCCCCATCATTTTAGTGTAATATTTCTTATCCTGCTGCCATTTTGGCATTTCATTTTTCTGGAGTCATGATTGGTTTTCTGTTTTGCCATAATGGTGTAATTGCAGCGTGCTGGTGGCCACCAGGGCAGTGCAGGTGTGCAATTACAGCAAAAGAAGAAGAAAAAACATAGTGGGGAATGGAGTAAAAGCAACTTTGTTCACCTGCACCATGATGTCTTCTTTGTCCAGGCACAGAAATGAGCTCTCGCAGTCTGGTGAATGGGAATGGGAAAAGGGAGAAAAACTCCCACTGATACTACATGACTGTCTCAATATTGGAAGTGCAGCAGAATGAAAGGATCACAAAGATAGTCAATAGTGGAAAAGCAGCATTATTGGAGACATTCATGGGTATTTCTTGTGAATAAAAAGAGACAACCCAATAATGATGGCAGTGCAGTCTAACAATGCGAGAGTGATGACAACATGTGATAAGGAGAGGTCAAGTGTGGAACTAACATGGACAGTGCTGGGGGAACATGTTAGTGACCACAATGTGGTGATGTTGCTGGGACCTGTAGACAAAGGGGACTGACTGTATACTATGCATTTAGCAGCTTCTTCTCCATTCAAACCTACCACAGCCAACCAGAGATCCTGAGCAACATTACAGGGAAAGCACAGTCCTACTTAATCAGAAATTCACATCCTCTAGAAGCAACTGAGAGGAGCAGTCCTAAATCAAAGGTGGGAAACCTCTTTCCACTTGTGAGCCAAATTCAGTTTCAGAGAATTGCTTAGGGGCCAAAGTGAAAATCTGGGACCAAAAATACCAGAATATTTTAACTTAAAGTTGTATTGGTAATAAGTTTTACAAGAGGCATTTCAAACCTATTTCCATTTTAGAATGGGAAAAAAAGATGCACAATAGTGTGACGGGAAAGGAGCAAACCATAGTCATCTGGGAATTCCCACGGAATGACCCTGGGAGAAGCTGATTTGGCCCCAGAGACAAAGATTCCCTATCCTCCTCAAAATACCAACTCCAGTTTCTATTTGGTGCAAAGAGCACAGTGTTCTTATGATTAGGCATGATCATTGCAGCACAAGATGAAAATTTTGATCTATACAAAAAGAGTTCAGTTCCTATTGCAGCTGAGCTGGTGCCTCAAGCAAGGCAACGGTGGAAATCCTACATCAGAGGCCCTTTTCTCATGCCAGTCCTCAAGAGCATCGTGTGATTGTGAGGACAGTTCCACATGATGTTCTCGCAATTGCACAATGTTCCCGAGGCCATCAGGGAGCGATCACGCATTATATCATTTTCAGCTCATTGCTGAAAATGATCGCGATGGATGCCGCTCCCGTGCCCTACACTCACTTACCTTGTGTGCGGAGGGTCCAGACGCGTGGCCATCACACTTCCTCCCCCAGTGCAGCCTGGAAAAGTACTTGGCTGTGCTGTGGAAGGAAGGGGTGGAGTGCTCACGCTTCCTTCCAGCCAGCATGGAGCTGGTGTGGAGGGGAAGCGAAGGGGACATGAGTGCCTCCTGGACGAAGCTTTTCCCATGATCCCCGCACGACACCAGCAGCACCAGGTAAGGTGCGAAAAGGGCCAGAGACATATGTAAATCATGTAGCAACACCTCTATAGCTACATCTTCTGATAGTACCCTCTCATATTCACCTTGTAAGCCATGCAGCCTTCCCTCCACATGTCCATTTTCATGTTGTCAGAGAACCAAGAGGATCTGTGGGGACCTATCCAGCTATTTTCCTTTCACTGGACATGCTGTGACAAGCATCAGCAGAGACCTCCTTGCTGTATTTCTGCAGATGCCCTTCTTGTGCACAACTATCATTCCCTCTGATCCCCTCCCCCACTTTCTGACAACATGGAACTGGCTGTAATGGGGAGGGGGCTACACTACATACAAGGTGGGTTTGGGGCGGATATAGGTGGTTGCATAGTCAGAACAGAATTCTGACCTCCCCAACAACCAAAAAAATAAGATGTAATGGTGTAAGTCCAACTTTGTTGTTGTGTGCCTTCGAGTCATTTCAAGTCATTTTCAACTTGTTAGCAACCGTAAGGTGATCATTATCATGGAGTTTTCTGGGGTTGAGAGTATGTGACATGACTGAGGTCACCCAGTGGGTTTCCATGGCTGAGCGGGAATTTGATCCTGGTCTCCAAAGCTGTAGCCCAATGTTCAAACCATTACACCACCACTTTATGCCACAGTAATTCAGAAACAGGATGCCACCAATGTTTTTCAAATGTTGATAGTTCCTCTGTAAAGTAGAAGTAAGTGAGGCGCTTTTATTTCCATAAAAAAAAATGTGATAAATGATGAAAAGCAATGTAAGAAAAAAGTGTACAGTACAAGAGTACCCTTAATGGCAATAATCTTCATATTTTGAATGCCCACATTTAACATTATGAATCTACATTTTGTTTTGGTAGTTTCTGTATCTCTGTAGTTGTTGTTGTTGTGTTTTAAAACTCTTTTTAATTAAATTGTATATTAAATATAACTTGTTTAATTCCCTTTTTGTCATAACATGACAGGCAGCATGGTGTAGAGGTCTGAGCATTGGACTGTAACCCTGGAGACCAGGATTCGATTCCCAGCTTGGCCATTGAAACCCAGTGGGTGACTTTTGCCAACCATAAGTTGGAAATGACTTGAAGGCACACAACAACAACAACAACAACAACAACTGTATTTTCAAGTGTACCTGTCTTTAACCATGTTGTAATATGACTTGGAACCTAATTCTGGGAGGAAAGTGGGACATAAATGAACAATTTGTTCAGTGCATGTGTGGTGTGGATGAGGGTATGGTTTCTGTTCCTCTTTTTATCTGGCTTGTATCTATTTCTTTTCTCTTATATAGCAGTTTTGAGGCACCCACATTAAGTAATGGTGAAATACAAACTTGATCCCAGTCTACTAGTTGAAAATAAGTTCTGTTAGTTCTGAGACAGTGATAATTGCTGAGCATGATTAAAATTATATAATAATATAGTATAACATAGGAAACTGAAATCCTTTTCGTGTTAACCAATATGCATGTTTATCCTCAAAACTGGAATTTCTCCTGTCTGTTTCTGTATTCTATGTTTCAGATACCTCCCACATATTTTCAACATTTTGATCTTTGACACATACTAGTTAAGCTTATTAATCAGCCTTTGTCTCTTCCCCCCCCTTTTTTTTTAAGAAGGAAGTATTGGCTGCAATCACAATTGTTTTGCCAAGCAAATGTAAAAGGGGCACTTACATTTATTGTCTAAGACAAGCTAAAAGCAGTAAGGCTCCATTGCACAGATGCTTTAATGAGATGGTGTTTTTCCTTCCCTCAAACTGAATGCCAAAAGATGCACGATCCACTTTCTGAGCCAGGTCACCTTTAAGAGAACGGCGACGTGCCCGTCGAATTCCTCACCATTCCTCGCCAGAGATGTGTCTGCGGGCGCAAAGCCTGTGACAAAGGACTGAAATGACAGCACTTTGACTCCCTTCTACATTGTGTTTGTTTAGGAAGGTCCCAGAAATTGTATTTTACCAACCACATTCGCTATCAACACACAATTATCTGGCTTAATCATGTGGAACAGTGGCAAATTCACCTGGGGCTTAAGAACTAATGACATTCTCGTCTGAGCTGCTTTAGTGAAACGGCCTAGCACCTGAAGCAGGAACAGCAAGATTGCTCAAGAAAATTTGGTTTTCTTTTTTCATTTCACAGCATAGGGGCTCTGCTCAAATCAACAAACGCTCCTGATTAAATAGCTGTGGTAGTTGACTTATTTGCACTTGGGTGTATGGCTCTGAATGTGCATTGAGAATCCCTAACCTTTACAGGAAAGGAATTGTCTGTGACTTGCTTTTAAACCAAGGCACCTCATGATGACGAACATGGTCAAAGAAGCTGAGACAAAATCATTTCTGAGTTATTAACAGAAATGGCAACACATTTGCCATTACAGCAAAGAATTCGTCTTTCAGAAAATTCCAAATTCCTCCTTGTTCATCTTTTCATTGTTATCCATACCATCAACCATCCTCTGATCTGTGAAAAAGATTGTTGTAACTCTGCTCGTTTTGCTACAAAGAAAAAAAGGGTGGGGGCAAAGGCTAGTATTTTCCTGTCTTGGATCATCTGGTGTAAAAGAGGATCCAGCTCCTTTCCTTTGAAGAAACATAGATAGAAGACGGCATTTGAAATCCTGTTGTCAAACCTGATCAGAGGGCAATCCAACTGAATTGTTCGCATTTGCCCATATATTGATTCATTATTCAGTGACTGACTCAATGGGTCTACTCTAGCCAGAATTGAACCAATAGGATTCCAGCTGTAGTTGTAAGAGGTGCAACTCATTATGTGAGGTGAGCATGCAGACCAGCGGATATTGCCGTGGAGGGTAACATGTCCATTTACACATAGCCATATCAGTGGGGCAAAGAATCTGCTCCGAGTTTCACCCTGAATTTTAAAGAAGCTGACCAAAGTGATGAAATCAATCCCCAAAATAAGTTCAATACCCTGGATAGCTCATTTAAAGCACATTTGAAGTTCAGTGGAGCTTGTGGCCCCACAGACATGGGAACTACCAGCCACCAATGCACATCATCAAAAAGGAAGACAAAAAAGGACATCATTTTGCCTTAGATCACACATGGTAATATATTTATATAGGTATTTAGAAATCTAAGAAATACAATGCATCTCCCGTGCATCACATTTTGCTATTATCCAAGGTTTTGGAATGCCCAAGGAATGTATTGTGAAGTGTAGTCTTTTTTCTATGCTTGCTGGTTTTAGCAAGGGTGAAGACACATATCCCCAAACTGGCCTTTTAAGCAGATGTAATACTTAGTGATTATTCATTTCAAGGGTTTTGTCTCATTTTTTTAAAGTGATGTTAGCCAGCTTAAGCTCTGTTAGTGAAGAGCCAGGATTTTTTTAAAAAACTGATTGGTTGGTTGATTGATTGATTGATTGATTGATTAAAGTGATTTGAGCATTGAACTCTGGAGGCGAGAGGCTGCATCACCATTCAGCCATGGAAACCCACTGGGTGACCTTGGGGAAATGACATTCTCTCAGCCTCAGAAGAAGGCAAAGGCAACTCCCCTCTGAACAAATCTTGCAAACTAAAAAAAATTACTTAGATTTACTTGGATTATGGCCATTTCCACATAGGCTAATAGAAACGGCGCAGAGCGTCCTCCAGGGAGGATGTCTGCACCTGGGAGTGGACTGGGTCAGACCTACTTAACGTAGATCCACACCTCAGCCCTCTCCGGGACGATCCCAAGTGGTTGTCAAGCATGCTTTTGAAAGACTGCTTAAAACAGGTCTTTCAAAAGCACGGAGCATGCCATTCCGTGCCCGCTCTCCGGTGCAGATTTGCAGGATCGCACCAGTGCGAGCATGCAATCTGCTGGGGGTGGGCTTTAGGCTGGCGAGTTTCAGCGGTTGGTCAAGACCCACTGCTCTGGAGCAGCATGGACCAGACCGGGGAGCCAAGAAGTCCGGTAAGTAGCGGTACGGGGCGATTCCCTTGCCCTATGTGTAAATGGCCCATGACAGCACTAAATGTGATTCATATAAATGTTGGCTCTCTACTCAAAAACTAAGTCAATGGACTGAATCTCATTTGGGAATAATCAACAGGATTCAAGCCAAGGAAGGAAACTAGCACTTTTGGACTTCACTTGATACTTTCAAAGCCTTTCTGCTCTGAAGCATGATGTAGATGATCAACTACACTAAACTCTGCCATGGAAACATACTACATTCCTACACCATACTGAAAATATGAGAGACAGCATGGCCTAGTGGTTTGAGCATTGGACAACAACTCTGGAGACCAGGGTTTGAATCTCCACTTGGACATGTAAACCCAGTAGGTGACCTTGGCAACTGACATTCTTTAAGCCTCAGAGGAAGGCAAAGTCAGAACCTCTCTGATCAAATTCTACCAAGAAAACCTAGTGATAAGTTCACCTTGGGGACGCCATAAATCATAAACAACTTGAATGCAAATAACGACAGCAACTGAAAATGCAGAATATTTACTGTATTCTCTAATGTTACCATCACTGGACCAGTTCAGGTGCAGTGGTACAGTTTGAAATTTTAGATGCTCAACTTAATGGATTTACTCTCCCTATTTCTTCTGGCTATAAATGTGTTTCTTTACTTTAATCAAAACATGTTAATTTTGTTCTGCTATATCTGATCATTCTGAAGGGGAGGGGACTATGAATTTTGTCCTAAAGTGCCTCTGGCACACTGCCCAAGTATGTATGTATGTACATAGAGTGTGGCTGTCAGAGAGAACCTTGTGTCACCATTGATTGCTCCAAGAAACAAACAATAGAATACAATATGAAAGAATACTAAATACTAATATTAATCCTATTTAGTTAATTACAGTAAGGCAACATCAACAGAGACACTTATTAATTCTATATATATATAAAAAAGTTCTCTAGCTACGAAACTGTTCAAATGCTTCAACTACTACTTTTTCAAAATGACTAACTACCAAATCCTACTGTAATTTTACAATAATCTTTCTCTTCCAAGAAGCATATTAGTAGTTCGCAATCATTCAGAAAGTTCACCACTGATTTTACTCTTATCAATATCGTCAATTTATCCATTTTAGCAGAGTCCAACAATTTTATTAACCAGTCTTTTCCACTGAAGTATCTGTAGTCTTCCATTTCTGCACATATAATAGCCAGGCTGCTGTGGCCATATATTTTAGTATCATGCCATATTTCTTATCCGATTGATTTTCAATTAGTCCTGGCAGATACAATTCAGGTTTTAATGACACACCAGCATTCAGAATTTTACACACCACAGTGTATTTGATTCGGGGTTGTGTTTTTTTGTGTGTGTTTTTTGGCCTTTTCATATGTCTACCACATAGATAAAAACCTCCCACATGCTGCTCACATTTCCAATATCTAAACTCTATAAATTTTAGCCAATTTTTCTGGAGTCAAATATCAATGGTATCTAATGTTGTAAAAATTATCTTTAAGATCATAAGACAAAGCAAACTTAATTTCCTTCAGTCACATTTTTCCCATTGTTCCAACTGTATATTTTGTCTGATATTTTGTGCCCAGTTTACCAAAAAATCTTTAACCACCTCTTCTTCCATTTTGACTTTCAACAAAGGTATATACATTTTATCAATCAAAGGCTCCTCATATGAGCACAGCTGTTTCTCAAAATTTGATTTAGTCAATGCAAACTCAGACAGCTTTTTAAAAAGCATTTTAAATGTCTCTACTGTCTATAAGAGAACATTGTAAGCTATATCCCTCAAACCGTAAATCTCCCATCATTTTAATACTATACTTTTTCTTCTCAGTTTCCAAAAGATCTTGGTATGTCACCCATTTTTCCTGTAGTGTTGTTTCCTTTCTGTAAAAAGTGGCTTGTGACAAGAGCCACAGGGGTATTTTAGGAAAAAGGCCCTTTCTGCACCTTACCTTCATCCGGCGTTGGGGTGTGGGGATCGTGGGAGCAGCCTCTGGCGAGAGGCTCTTACATCCGGGGTCCTTCGGCTCCTCATGAGCTGCCTGCTTGTGCGAGAGCCCCACCTCTTCCTTCTGCAGTACAGCCTGGGACAGGAAGCGCAACCGGTGCGGCTTCGAAGGCTCCACACACCAGGTAAGTGCGCGTGGGACCCGGGAGCAATGCGCAATCACACACCATTTTTGGCTTCTATCCAAAAATGAAAAGGTGTGCGATCAGCACCTGCCAGCCCTTGGAACATTGCATGATTGTGAGTGCATCATGCAGATCACTCCTCACAATCGCGTGACACTCCAGGCGCCCTTTCGCATGGAAAATACTGTGCAGAATGGGCCAAAATCTTGATATATATTTGTTCCAAACTCTTAACACAGCTTTTTTCACATAATGATTATTAAAATCTATTAACTTTAGCTTTATTATGCTACAAGTATTCATACAATCCAAAATTCAATTCATGCCCTTCCAAATCTAGAAGTCTCTAATTTTTAACCAAATCCATTTTTTCAGCCAACCAACACAGTATGCAGAAAAATAAAAATTCAAGTCTGGCAATCTCAACACCCCTCTTTTTTCATTATCTTGCATAACTTTATATTTTACTCTAGGCCTTTCCCTTGTCATATAAACTTAGATATGCCCATAGGTCATTGTTTAAATAAGATATTATTAATCAAAATCAGTATAGTCTGAAACAGAAATAATATTCTCAGTAGAACATTCATTTTAATTACAGAATTTCTACTCAATAATGATAATTTAAGCTTTGCCCATCTTTGCAAGTCTTTCTTAGTGTCACTCCATGTTTTAATATAATTACTTTTTAACAACATGTGATTCAAGATTATTTTAATCAATCAGTCAATCAATTTGTTTATTTATGGTCCTAGACCTAATAAGTAATAAGTAAGAGTAAAAAAAGTAAAAAACTTATTATAAAGTAATACTAGTACAGAATTAGTTATAGCTAAAATTCATACATCATGCATCCATACATTAAATATAAGTGTACTAAGTACACTGCATTTGTATCAAAAGTTCAAATATAAAATTTAAGATTGGTAAGATTTTAAATGTAATATTTGTGGTTTAAATTTGTCTAAAGTATCTAAAATTCCTAAATTATATATGCCTCTGTATTATTTGTCTATGGGTAGTAATGATAGAGACACAAAACCTAGCCACCTTCTCTTTAATTTGTATATCTAAATCTGCAAGCAGGAGAGAAAGGTAAACATTTTTTGATCTCCCTGGAAATTTTTGTAAAATTGGAGTTATTACTACGGAATGAACTGTTGGGGGAATGATAGGAGTTTCAATCCCCACGGAGACACAGCGGAGAAAAGGTTCTCAGCAGACCAACAGCAGCAACCCTGTTCCCAAGAAAGACACTCACACGGAAAAGTTTTCTTCCAAACAGGAGGCACTTTATCTTAGCTTTAAGGTTCCGATATGTAAGTGAATACAAAGCACAAAACAGACGGACAAAGGCTTACACCAGGCACCGGGTTTGGTCATCTGACAAAATGAACTGGACGTAGCTGCCTTATATACATCTTTACAACCAATGAGCTACAGGGGTCTGCGCATCACCCTGTACCTTTTTGCACACCGCTCCAGTACCTGATGCAATGTCTTAATACGCACAGCTGGAGTATGATGAAACGCCTTGCAGTGGTCTGGGCATTTTCCCAGGGTTCCATGCTTCAATCCCTGACATGAACACCTTGATAAAATGGACAATATATGGAAACATGATCAAGAGATTTTATTGTTACATTTGAACAAGGGCAAATGCACTTCTCATAAGGAATCTTTTTGTATTTGCCTTCCAAAATGGCTGTTGTAAGCATGTTAAAATGTGCCACAGTAAAAACAGATTTAAATTTAGGAATTATGAGTTTAGTCAGATGAGTGGGGCAATACCTCCATACTACTCAGAACTGGGATGCTTCTAATTAAACTCTGATGTTTTTGCATTTCGATATCTCAAATACACTACTTCAAGGCTGATTTGGCCCTTGCGTATCCCATTTGTAATAAAGCATTCTGGGAAAAATCACATAACAATAGGTTTTTGTTGTTGTTGTTGTAAATCATCCATTTCCAAGAAGAGTGATAACTGCCTGCTATTGTCAGTGGGGGCAACCCACAAGGAATAAACATGCGTTTCAGCCAATAATTGCTCATAAAGATCCAGGCCTGAGCCTCCACAGAAATTAGGCCTGTCTGTAGTCATACGGCTGCATTAGAAACACAGCATAGGACTGTGACAATACTTAACAAGAATTTAGTCTGAATTGTCTCAAACATATGACAGTTGTTATAAGTACACAGTTGGGCACTATGTAATAAAACAGAAATGACTTTGGCTACAAACACTTCAAATACAGCAGGGATGTATTGCTCTCTCTTGGTATAGAAAAATCTTCGCAGAGCTATTATACTCCTTTGTGCACTTCTTATTACCGTGTTTGCTTGCAATTTCCATCATCCTGAAAAATGAAACACTACTCTTAAATATTTAAAACAAGAAACCTGCTCAATAAACACAACATTTATTTGCTATTTATGTCTATTTTTTTCTTAGGAAAAACTAGAACCTTTGATTTATTGTAGTTTGTAGTTAAGGCTTCTTTATGGCAATGTATGGCCAGTTTCCTTAATAAACTTCTCAGACCAATCTCAGTATATGATAACAGAACAGCATCATCTGCATATAGAAGAATTGAAAGTGGGTGGTGAACCAGTTGCAGAGAGTGGAAGGATTTCCCCTTTAAAGATTTAACCAGAGAACTGATATACAAATTAAATAATAAAGGAGACAGATACAACCTTGCTTGACATCTCTAGATGTAAGAATTTCACTGGTGAAATGACCCATGTTGTTATATCTTATTCTGAGGATCATATTTTTGTACAGGACCTGGATAAGTATTAATAGCCTTTTATCCATAATTGCATCCTCTAATTTCCTCCATAGCTTGTCCCTAGATATTAGATCAAAGGCAGATTTAAAATCAATAAAAGCTGCAAATAATACTCCATCCAATGAGGAAGAGTATTTTTCAGCTAGACATTGTAAAATGAGCCCTTAATAAGTTGTTGAGTATCTGGCTCAAAAACCTGCTTGTTCTTCTTCCAGTATATGTTCTAACCAGTCCAATAATTTAGACCGCAAATGTCTAGCATACAGTTTGGTGACCGCACTCAACAAGCTGATTGGTCTATAATTCACGAGGTCTGAGTGGTCACCCTTCTTATAAATAGGAATAATTGTCATCAAGGCACAGTCTTTTGGAAAAATAGCTGGCTGATCAAACCATATAAATAACTGGGCTATAATCAGGGTCTATCATTTTAAATTTCTTTTTAAAAGTTCTAAAGGAATGTCGTCACTCCCTAGGGTCTTACATAACTTTAATTGATAGATTAACCTTTGGACCTTGGCTTCGTGGCAATTGTCATAATTCACAATTTGTTCTGTTGTAAAAAATATTACAGAAAAAGGATTGCCAGATAAATGCCAAGATATAGCAATCTGCCTTTAAGTTGGATTTGGAGAAATTCCCAGGTACTATTTTCCAGAATGTAGTGAAGCCACATGACTTAGAAGTGCAAATTAAACACTGACAATTTTCAAATTGTCTCTTTTTTTAAAAAAAAAATGTATTTCTTCTTCAGAAACAAATCCTCTGGAATTGAAAGTAGATTACCCTATCTATATGACTTCTATTTCTTTACAAGTAATTTCTTTATATTAATGGGTTCTCAATCAAACCAAGTTTTAGGTCTATATTTTTTTATTTGTGAACTATGAAGCACATTATGCACCAAAATTGGTTGCAAGGAAGCAATTAATTTTTGATACGAGTCTATAACACTAGATATGTTGTCTCCTACTAGTATCTCCTTACGTATAGCAAGATACAGTTCAGAATTAGCAACTTTAGCAACTGTTCCCTCTAATTTTTGTGTCCATCTAATAAGCAAAGCTCTCACCTCGGATGACATCTTTGTAGGTGAAGTAATAACTACATAAAATTTTTGGTCTTTAGATTACAGTTGTGCAACCAAGGGTAAATGATTGCTTCCAAACTGGGTCTTGAAACTAAAATTGGATAGACAACCCAACAAATTATAAGAAACAAGAAAATAATCAATTGTGGATGCTCTTTTTCCTGATAAGTAAGTAAAATCCCCAAGTTTATCTTCCTCTATACTACCATTTAAAATAACCAGGTCAATTTATTAGTCATGCTTACTAGATATATTCCTGCATGATTATATCCCTTATCTTTGGAACATCTAACTGGAATGGGGTGTGCCTCATCAATTGGAGGGGGAGTCTCATGAAAATGAGAGAATAGCACCTTATCGTTTTGGACACTCCACACATTGAAATCCCCAGCCATAATGATAGATGCTGCTGGATACTGTGTAATTAATTTATCTATATATTCCTCCAATCTTAACCAATCCTATTTCACCTCTGACCTTCTGTTCAAATTAGTCATCTAAATTAACTAAATTAACCATTTCTGCAGTTTATTATCTTTGAATTTTACTTAAAAAATATAAAAGGCAAATTATGCTTTTGTATAAAAGACCAGTACTCTTGTATAAAAGACCGGTTCTTAACTGAAAGACCAATTTTTTAAAAAAGGGAAAAACAGGCTCAAAACAATGTTGTTTTGCAAAAAGTTGTGGAAGGCAAGGCATGTCTATCTCTTTCTGGATGTTTCCACTCCACCAGGTCTGCTTTCCTTTTGCTGCCTTTCCCTGCTAGAGGAGAAGGAAAAAGATTAAAGAGTTGTCTGGAAAATTACTAGAACTCATCTACTTTCCTTTAGCCTTTAATTGAGGAAATTCTGTTATCTGACATTCTTCCCAACTACCCCTTGGTTGCCAAAGCTTTTAATTTTATTCTCAAAAGGAAATTCTATCAGTAAAGGAGTTTTGCACCCTTTTTCTTGAGTTTTCTGATACCTTTGATCAAAAAACACATTTCCAACCAAGAATCCTCTTTATTTTAAAAGCTAAGGAAGTTCTTGGCTTTTGTAACATGCATTTATACATTTTACATAGTTTGCTGATCACAGTAAGTAATGGGCATATTGTTTGAATGGAATAGTACACATTCTGAATACCATACCATGAGATGAACATCAGGTTTAACCTACGCAATTACTCCATGCATGAACTGGGCCTTAAAATTATTATTATAAAATTATTATTCTGATCATACTATGGAAGTAGTTAAATGGTACTGATGAGAAAAAAGTCCAGATAATCCAGGACAGAAATCCTGGAGTATACTATCATAGTATTAAATGCTCTCCCCTACATAAAGCTATGGTAGCTAGATACTCTGCAGTCACTTATCACTGATATTAGCATATTCAGACATATCTGAATTGGGGGTATAATACGATAATTTTCACAGTCACCAGGTGGAAAATATTTATGGTGTGGCAGTTAAATACATGGGAATTTTATATTTCAGAGGTTTTAACTTGATGACATAATAAGCAATTGGGTTTAAATAACAGCTCGGTGAGCTCAAGAAAAGGCAGAGGAAAGCCTGACTAGGTAGAAAGCTTGCTCCTTTAGAAAAACCTTCACCATCAGGATTGCCAGCCTAGGGTAGGTTTAATTAAAGTCAATGGAGAAAAAAATTGAATATATAAAAGTGCTATTTGGGACTCACAAAGCTTGAATGAGTCAAAATATGAAACATTCCATTTTTAATAGTTTAATAGTTGGGAAGTTTTTTTGCTTGGCAAGTAGTTTATCATTGTGTGTATTCTCCACCTATTCACTTTTTTGCTCCCTTCCTTAATAGGGTTCTATCCTGAACATAGGGGTCCTGAACCCAGAAAGAAGTTAAATTACTGGATGAGATCTCTGAATGGTATTGTCACAAGACAGACCGAAGACCCAGTGAAGCACAGAGCTGAGATGAACCTGAAGGCATCAAACCTTTTTGACCAGTGAAGAATCAGATTCGTACACAATAAATTGTGTTCCCTGCTTATAAAATTTGGTCTGAACTACCAAGTTACCACTGATTTAGCAAGTCTACTATAGTTCAGAAAAACAAGAGGATTTAAGTGACAATATCTATACCTCCAGTGCTGCAAGGTAGAATAGGCCACAAGATCCCATTTATACCCTACAGGACTCCACCAGGAGGCAAAGACATGGTTTATTTGTACAGTACCTTGGTATATAAGTTGCTTATACTTTTGAAGAGGATTTTTTGCATGGGTGCTGGCTATATCTCTGACTGTTGTGTATTTTTAATTTTTCTAACTGAGGTTTTATTTTTCATCTATTTTATTCTTGCTTTGCCACCTTAAGTTGGTTTTTGGTGGAAAGTTAAAATGTAACTTGAATGAATGAATGAACATATTCATCTGAAGCACTATTGTCACTGTATTTACCACCTTCCACATGTGTTAAAATATTTTTTAGCCAGCACATGGGAGAAACGTAAGCTTTTTCAGAACTTCCTTTAATGCCTTCAAACTAAAATCTTTGTATCTCAGACCAGCACTCAGATGAAACCAACCCCCAGACTAGGCAAACTGATTCCAGTTCCCAGTTCAATATATTTATTAAAGAACCAAGGAGAGAGAAGTTCAGGAACCATCAGCTGTTTCTGAAATAAAATGAACAAAAAGATTAACTATACTGAATTTATCAGCTCCTGAGCTAACTTACCAAATTAGTTTACAAGTGGAAGGGGAAGGATGAGCCCACCTGAATCTTCACACTTTTCCAGCTATCCAGCCAGTTGCAAAGGAAATTATTTTTTTACAAGCCAAGGTATTCTTATGGGTGGAGGTGTATGTTACTGACTGGTTTCTAGAAGGGGAAATTCAAATTAATCAAACAGTAGCCAATAAGGCACTGAACATGCATCTGTAGATGATCTCTGGGAGACTGAGTCAACCTGAAATTGAAAGGGATAGGCAAATTGTGTTCCAAAACCAATTGCTAGATTCTTTGTTCAGAAAAGGAGAAAAGGAACATCAGATTGAGTAAACACTGATACTGTAGGATCTGAATAGGGATCGTTTTTAAGAGGGAAGGTGAGGCTAAGTTTCTGTACTGATGTCACGTTAATCATTCATTCATTAGTTCAAGACAAGATATGCCATTCCTTTTACATATCACACATACTAACAGTTAACAACAGTTAGAAGCTAAGACTATGAAACTACAAAATAGAATAAAAACAGAAAGACTTTATACAACATGCTATAAGTATGTTGGGCAGCTGTTGGGAGCAAAATTTGGCAGGATAAAGATGCCAAAGCAGTGATCAGTCATAGTTCCTTGTCTACCTTTTGAATCTTCAGGTAAAGAATAGGGAGAAAAAAAGGCGAACATGCATCCTGAAAATGCCTGCCTGTGGTTCCTTCCTAAGAGTTCTAAAATCATGTAAATAGGACATGATGGAAACCAGCATGAAGTCATGGTTTGAGTGTTGGACTACAACTCTGGAGACCAGGGTTCATTTCCCTTTTCAGCCATGGAAACCCACTGGGTGATCTTGGAAACATCACACACTCTCAGTCCCAGAAAATCCCACGATAGGTTCACCTTAGGTTCACCATAAGTCAGAAACCCCTCAAAGGCACAAAACAGCAAAGGACATGATAGATTGCATGGATAGTTCAGAGTACCAATTTTGTTTTTATTGGTTTTTCAAAAAAAAAAAATGCCCAAATTAGCAAGTTCTTTCCTTATTTGGAATAGAAAGAACTTTAGACTTAAAAAAAAAAGTTTTTGGAGAAACTCAAAATGAAACATGTTACCTCACAAGGTGGGTGGGTGTGAGGTCCATTCACAATGCCAGCATCTATTTAAAATGTGGGGAATTATAGCTCAAAAGGAGCCCTGTGAGAGGGGGTAATAACAGGAGCTTTTCACCTATGTATACCAGTACTAACTGCGAGACTCTGATTGGACATTATTGGGGGATTTACAGACACATAAGAAATCAAACAAATAGCCTCATGAGCCATGCAAGGCTACAGAAGGGAAATATGAGAAAGGTTGGATAGTGAGGAATTTTGAGTGAAGTGGTGCTAATTACCTATCCATAAGCAGAAAATTGAGATGAAATGTCTCAGACTTGGGGGTCTGAGTGTAGCACAGAGGGACACTTGAGGACATCTGAATATGGGGTGAATATTGGAGAGAAATGTTTATTTCCCTGCAGTGGGGAGAAAGCTATTGTAATTATTTATCTGTGCATTTGAGGACAATATACTCCAGGATGTGCATCTCTAGCTATGAGTACCCAATTTTTGAAATGTTGGATTTGAATCTAACCTGAGAATCAGAAGAGAGCCACTTTTGTTGTTTTTGTTGCTGTTGTTGTGTGCCTTCAAATCTTTTCCATCTTATGGCAACCCTAGGGTGAACCTATCATGCGGTTTTCTTGGCAAGATTCATTCTGAGCAGTTTGACTCGGCCTTCTATTTATGCTGAGAGAGTGTGATTTGCCCAAGGTCATCCAGTACATTTCTCTCCTGCAAATAGCTATACTTGTTAAAGTTGGTCAGTATCAATGGAGGAGAATTTCATTTCAATTCATTTGGGAAACGTTTACTCCAATTTACTAACTTCTTCATTTTCAGGAAAGAACCCCAAGCATTTAAAAATAATAAGAATGAATGAATGAATGAATGAATGAATGAATGAATGAATGAATGAAGGAGAAACCAAAGTGGACATATTTCCCATTCCTGATACAAAGAGGCCACGGTGGAAATCCTCTGGCCTAAACCTCACTGGAAAATGTATATGAAAGGGAGAATATGCAATCATTATAAAGAAATGAGTAGGATTTCCCTGATGCCAAATAATACTGGAGAGAGACAGCTAGGGTTGCCAGACTAAATAGAGGACAGAGCTCCTGAAACTTTAATAGTTGATCCTGGACCAAGAATACATACCTTAAAATTCCAGCAGATGGAACTACATCACGTCTCCTCCCTCACCCAACAAAAGCTACCTTTTAGCTGATGCAGCTTCTCCTTCCCCTGCCCCTCAAACATGACTATTTACTATCCGGTATAAAGTGGGAGGAAGTATGATGGAAGCAGAGAAGCATCCAACTCCATTCCTATAACTGGAATCACACAATATGAGACTGAAAGTGCATTGCATCCATGTACCAGAATGGAGATGGATACTTCTTACCCACCATTTCCCCCTCCATTCGTTCCACTGGCTGTGGCTGTTCTGTTGGGTTGGGTTGGCTGCACAAGCTAAAATGTAGGTGAGGAAGGAGATATGCTGTAGTTCTACCTCAAGGGACTTTACAGTATGTCTTCCTGATCCAGTATCTGCTTACCATTAAAGCTGTAGGAATCCTGTCCTGTCTTCAACCATGCATTCTAGAGGCAGCCCACTTCAATTGGTATCTCCATTGCCAAGCCACAGGAAGCACCAACAAAAAGACTGACTATAAAGTCTCTGATCAAGTGATTCTGACATTGCCATCATCAGTTAAGAGTCATGCTAAAAACTGGTAGACTGGACCATGATCTCATCTTTCAGGGCAAACACAGACATGCCTGCAAGTGATTTTCCTTTCCAGGTGTTCTATATGTCCCAAAATCTATGTTCCAGAAAACTCTCACAGCCCCTGGAGCTCAAATCACTTGATCTTGACACCTTAGAGTTGCATGTAGCACTCCAAATCCTTTTGAATGGCACCGATTACGACTGGCACTTTCCCATGCTCATGCTGAACCTGGGCCACAGTGACCTCTACAAGAGTATTTCCAAACTGTTTTTGCTCAGGGAGAAGACAAGGTCCGTCATATCATATTCTCTAGTACCGTATCCAGCACAGCTGCTGCCTCATGCCCATGGATATCAATAGCTGGATTGCAGTGCGTATTTCCACAACTAAGCAGAGGCACTTTTACTCATTGGATGCAGTAAACACTGGAGAAAAGAAGTAGCTATAGGATGAAGATAGGTAAAGAAAAGGTAAGAAGAAAGAGAACTAGGGATAAGCAGCATCAGAAGGAATTTGCAAGCTGAGTGATTGGATTTAGAGTGGTGAGCTTCTGAGAGTCATGAATTTGAGCTTGGAAAAGTTGTTTTCTTAGGCTTCAGTAGTCAGAATTCCCTAACTAGCATTGTGTCTGATCATTCTGAACCATAAACTCTGGGAGATGTAGTCCAAAAAAGTAATTTTTCCTTGTTCTGACAGAAGCAGGTGGCAAAGTCAGATGAAAAGCCAAGAACAGGAATGAGAATCAAAAACGAAGAACCAAACCAGTCATCACATTCCAGCTCTGATAGTATAATAAAGCTTTTAAGAAAAAAATCAAAAAAAGTATGCTGTTCTTTGAAAGTGACAGTTAAGATCATCTTATTCTTTTGCATGCATAAAAGCAATTCCTCACCTATTAATTCTTTTAACCATGAACATATTGTCTTCTTGACATCTATTTCTGGACATTTTGAGCATGGCAAAAGAATTCCAATAAAACCTTTGCTCTCTTCCTTCTCCTCCTTCCCTTGGAATTTCTAGACGTGGTATGTTGAAATATGGTCAAGACTAGGCAGGACATATGGCTCATTGTAAGGCTAGCAAGAAAAAGCCATATTTGAGAGCTTCTTTCCAAATTTGTATTCTGGGCGATAAAAATGCTAGCCCAGAAAGATCACAAGCTAGTTAACATATTTCCCAATACAAAATAGGACCTCATTGTGAGGCAGCTCTTCAAATGAGAAACCCTTGACACTGACAGTATAGAAAAATAAAGTACATGTCTCCCAGTGGGTACCCAGGACCTATATTATGTCCTACTGCTGGTTACAGAATTTTCAATATTTTCATATCTTTTTTTTCACTCATATGAACTGCAGCTTATAGCAGTGGTAATCATTTCCTGTGTTTGAAAAAGAGATGAAAGCATTCATGGATGAAAGCAAGTTGGATTTAATCTCCTTCTCTCTCATCCAGGGCACTGTACTGATCATTTTCCAAAAAAACAAGACTTAAGCTCATTTTTGTCATGACAAAACTAGTTTCATAATAATCAGATGGCAATTCCTAGTGTACACAATTCTAATATAATTACCAGGAGGGAAATGTAGAGGGAGTTGAAGGTTTGAGATAAAGAAAAGCCTGTGGAATTTTGTATTAATGTCTCCGACTCTCTTATTTGTGCAAGTAATCAATCTTTCTGAGAGTAGAATAGTAATTCTTTGTGGGGGAGAGAGGGAAAAAATGACAAGAGTCTGAGGAAGAAAGAAGATAATCTGAGTTTCATTCTGTACACAGCAGGTCAGCTGTGATTGACAAAGCTCATCACAAAACTATAGCTCCCAGAATAATCCCAGTAGCCGAGTTTCATTTGCAGCCGGAGCAGTGTTAATGACATGTTTAACAGCTGCTTGTTGAAGTTTGGAATCTGCATTAACCTGCAGAGCAGTGAACAGAGAAATGAGGGAGTGCATTGAAATCAAGCCTTCATTATGCTGACAGGCCAGGTTAAGGAAGAGAGAGAGGATGCTCAGCAGGAGGGAGGGGAAAGTCTCCGGGTACAGAAGGGTTCAATTGCAGATAAGGGCAGTGGAGAAGATGACAGCGTCTGATCAATAAGCACAAAAGGAAAGTGACATGTGCTTAAAGCCAGACTTTTTAATGAAGGGAAAGGGGACAGGCAACAGGGTTGTGACACTCAAATGGGGAGGACCAGAGAGGCCAGGGTGTGAGGAGAGCGTGCAGGTCTTGTTTAAGTTTCTCTCAATCCCAGCTGCCTTTTCTCTCTATTCTTGTTTTGTGTTGGGCTACTTTCTTCCTGTACTATGCTTTTGACATATCTTTCCTAATTTGCACATTTCTTTGTGGAATAATTCAATATCCGTAATTTAGGTGACTTTCCCCATTGACTGAAGGATGTTTCTACTTATTTTTTTCCATTTTTGTACATTTCAGCTGTTCATGTTCTAAAATGTTTTGTTTTGTTTTCATCCTCCCCTCCATTAGAAACACCCTGTGAACCTCAGAAATATGTGAATGTTTGAGGTGAAGTGTGCTTATTTTTTCACAAAATGTCTCATTCGGTGCCAAAATGCTACTTTCAATGAAAGGGTTGGGTCCAATGAAATTTCATTCCATCCTTACTGTGTGATGCTGTCACGGCTGTCTAAAAAGGACAGAAAGTTTTTACTGCTTAGGATGCCATGCAAATTGACCTCTTTGATAACACCACCATCTATTTCTTGACTGATTTGTACTTTCTTTTTATAGCTGTGCTGTACATACCCATGGGACCCATCAAATTTCTCTAGCCATAGGGTGGGTAAGAATTTTTTTTTTGTTCACTTGGTCAAAAATCACCAAAACTCACAAATTCCTGTGCAAGATTAAAAGAACTTGGTATTGTTATAGGATGAATCCAGGCTAGAGAACTGTGGAGTCTCAAGGGGTAGATCTTACATGGGTGCTGTACTTTTCTTGTCTGAATTCCCTTGATGCATGCATACTTCTGATCCATACTTCAGTCCCAACACTACTTTCATTCCAAAATTAATCTGTAAATTTAAACTACCTTCCTATAGGTCCTCTTCCTAAAGCATTTTCAAATTCCACCTGAACTTGCTTCTCTCATAAGGAGTACACTCCTTGTGCCATTTTTTTGATGACAGAAGTCTCCTCCTTCCTTTACTACTCCTCAGTTCCTCCCTCTGACTTTATTATCTTTCATTACAGTGATTTTTGGTCTTCTACAAAGACCACTTTTAGATTCTATGACTGCAAAACGCTTACTAAATCTTCACATCAGTATTTCCTTGAAAATCAGAGGGGTGTTTTTTTGTTTTCATTGTTTTGTTTTAAAATTCAAATCCAAACAATATTCGGCACAAAATACAGAACACTTGTTTGGTGCACACATGGCAATGTTTTTCCTTATTTTTCTGTGCCACAGTAGCAGTGCCATCTTCCCCAAATTGTACATTACTATGTACATGTATTCTAATTTCCTTGGAGCAATTTCTTGGTGGAGGGGAACAAAATGCAGCTATTTAAATGCACCAAAAGGTGCACTGAGAAGAAAAGAAACCCACCAAATCTGTGGAGTCACTTTCTACCTCCTCCCACAGACATACACACCATTCCAGATGACAAGATTTGATCAAGTGCTGTTTCTGCATTATAGTGTTAAATCAGTTTCACACCATTTTAATTGTCATTGTTTCATCCTGAGGAAACCTGAGCTGTGTGGTTAAGAGGAGAGAAATAGAGCTGTCTAGCAGTGGCTTCCAGGAACAGGACAATCCTAGAGGCATGAAACTGTTTCAGCTGGGTAGTGCTGAGACTGGAAAGTGAGGTCACTGAAGAACATTGTCACAAAAGTTTGCAAAAAGTTGGTTGAAGGCAGCAGAGGTTCAGGATAACAAGCCAGAGAGTGTGTCATGTATCATGTATGTGTCAGACATCACTGTTGTGGACTAAAACACTAACTTGGCTAGTGTTTTAGTTCTATATAGACTTCTTTTGTTGCTTGCCCAGAAATACAAAAACCAAGGGTTGGTGACAGACAACAATACAAGAGTAGTAGAGGTACACTTGGATTAGATATATAATTAGCATTTTGGATGTTGTTTTCTCTTTTTTTTCTTTTTTCAGAAGAGCATATTTCTCTACACATGTAGTCTCCCTCCCCACCCATTCCAGCATATTTCCTATAAAAGAAGATTTTTAGCTATAGTGTTCAAATTCCTCATTCTAAAGTAGCCACAGAATGGACTACACCAAACTTAGAAATTCAAGGACTACACTTTTTTTTATATGTCCAAAAAATGTCCTGCAGATAGCCAGGTGAAACCTGAAACAAAGCAAAATAAAAATCCACAAAAAAAAAAAGGAAAATGCCTTTAATATCTGAACTTCCTTTCCCTAAGAATAGAAGAATGAAATATTTCTCCATGCTTACCTGCCAACAGTATGAAAAGTGATTGTTTTTTCATCCCCTAAAAGATGTGCACCAGATTTAACCAATTCAGATTATTTGTGGCTGTCACATTTGAACCTTAATCTTCATAATCCATGTTCCAAAACAAAAGCTAGAGGCAAAGATAAAGTGATAGCAACCTACTGGATATTGTAAAAAGTAATGAACAAAATAAATTATTACAATTTTTTTCACAGGATTTAAAGCAGTTTTGTTTTGTTTTGTTTTGTTTTCTAGAGGCTGGTTACCCCAGGGTAGCAACCATTTTAACAAGAGTTTGCAGATCCTAGTCTGACTTAGTTTATGTGGCTGTTGTTACAGTATGTTTGCATAACAAGCAGCCCCCACTCCTAAATCTGTAAATGTGAAGAAGCTGTTGAAACATGGAGATCTGGGCCAAGCCAGGGCTATGACAATCAGGTCTGCTTTGAATTCTTCCTTTCTAGAAAAGTAGCATCCTTCTATATTTTTGCCACCCCCCTGGCTCCTTCTCCACATTTATATCTCTCTATGCGTTCCCTAATTCCACACTCTTGTAGATATAGGGCCAAGCGTGTTTTGGTTTATCCCAATGAATGTGTCACTGGTGGTAGTGTATGTAACTGATGCAGATCAAAGAGACACTGCTCTTTACAGAATTAAAATAAAATCTTTATTGAACAAACTGACAAGGGAAAAGGTAGTTGGCAAATTAAATATTAGCAAACAGCAACATTTGTAGCTCTAACCCAGCAAACACTTCCGAAATCCTTCACTCTCTTTCACACTCTCTCTCCTCTCTCTCTTCACAATCCCAGATGGATCTCTCTCTCTCTCTCTCTCTCTCTCTCTCTCCAAACTCTCCCTTCAAAACCCTGTATCAGTTATTTTTCTTAGACCGACTCCCCCACCTACCTCCTCCCTCTGGCTAGCCTGGGTTCCATAGTCAACAACCAATCAATTTAAATCATCTTGGTTGATATGGCAGCTCTGTTGCTATGCCCCCCCCAGGGTCCATCACAGAAGCTTCTGTAGTACTTGGGGCAATCTGGGCAACTGACACTTATGAGCCTTCCAATGAGTCTCCTTAACCATAAATGTAATTAATACACATTAATGCTCCATCTCAGACACTTTACAAGATAGGATCCATTTAATTTGGCAGCACAAAATGAGAGAGGCCCAGCAGTAAAAGAAAGGGTGAGTTTTCTTAACCATAAATATAAATATAAAGAAAATCTCTCACAGAGCAAGTTGAAAAACACAAATATAAAATACAGATTTACAACTTCTCCCTAGATATGAGTTCAACAATACATACTGTCAGGTAGGTATTGGAGTAAGGCTGCAATCCTATAGCCACTTTACTTTCAAGGATAAATGCCACTGAATTCAATGTGAGAGTTACTGCAGAGCAGCACAATTCAACGTTATGATCCTTGGACTAGGACCAGTCTCTGAACCATTGGCTGCCAGTCCTGGCAAATTTCCAGGGAAGAAAGAAACAATTGTACCCAATGGGCACAAATATGGCGATTGTCCCTGGCACATTGATTAAAAATTGCTGGTCCTCCACATAACTTAACAGAAGAAGCATTGTTGTAGAAGATTTACACCACAGCCCACATTTCTTCTAGCGTGTTTCCTCTCCCACATGTTTTCACAGCAGCACTATGAGGTAGGACAGACTGAGAAAAAGCAGTTGGCCTGAGTGCACCTAGCAAGTTTCTATGCCTCGGTATTGATTTGAATCTGACTTTTCCAAGCCGTAGTCCCAAACTCTAGCCACTACACACTACAATAGCTCTATTTATAGTAGGGGTGACAGTCCTGTGGACAGAAGGGAATATTTGGTCCAGACCACAGCAGGGCCCTGGACCCCCTCACACCTTCAATTGAAATTTAATCAAAGAAAGTTTTCCATTTCTTTGCTGAATATGCAGTTTGCACAATTTCTTTGCAGAATATGAATAATTGTACGACATGTTATTATCTCCCTTTTCACTGTTCTGGGACTTATAGCACATTTCACGAAAATTCACAAAACAGTGAAAATATGTACCTAGAAGAGACCAGAATTTCTAATTCTATCAAATGCTGAGGATGGGGTGCAACCTTTGAGAGATTCAAGGACACCATAATAACTCTCAGATCTACTGCAGTTTCTACACCTAAAATATAGGTTTTTATAGCTGGAAAGAGGTATGCCAAAACAGTTTAGGAACAAATTATAACTTTGCCAAGTAATTCACCATATACTTATTTGCAAATAAAGGAATAATTATGCATAATTATTTTGAGAAAACAGTTAATGCTACTTTGGCATTCACTTTCACACATAGCATTATCTTTTTAAAAAATGCTTGATTCAGCTGAAATGTTTTTTCCTGATTGAACTAATTAGATCTTTAAAATATGAGTAATTTCAAGCAGTAGCTAAGACCTAGCCTAAATAGTCTGGATTTTTGAGGTACCAGAGGCCTTTGTAAATGGAGCAAGGGTGCAGTTTTTGACTATTCTTGCTAGTCTTCTGAGCTATTTCAATAGCATTTCCTATCTCCATCTGTCTCATCTCTGCCATTCAGAATCCCCTATAGCATTGACAATGACACAGGACATTTTCCAAGTCTGATTAGATTTATAGCTTGACCTTAGGTGTTTTTATTTGAAAGTAACTCCTATTGAGTTTCCTGCAAAAACTGGATGTAAAGCAGAGTATGTTTGAAAAATAATTACTTGTAGGGCCAATTCACAATAAATACAGCAGATAAACTTGGCCTTGATCTTCGGTTTCTCTTCTGGGGCCCTTTTCGCATGGCATTTCTGAAGCAAAAGGGCCCCTTGAGTGTTGCGTAAATGTGAGGAGCGGTCCACATGACACACTCACATTTGTGTGATGCTCAAGAGCCTGACACGGACCACACATGCATTTTTTCATCTTCAGCTTAAAGCTGAAAATGCTGCACAGTTGCACATCGCTCCGGGGGCCCGTGTGCACTTACCTTGTGTGCAGAGCCTTGGGAGCTGGGCCAGTGGTGCATCCTCTCCTCAGTGCAGCCTGGGCGGTCCCAGGCTGCACTGCAAACAGAAGAGGCGGGGCACTCGCGCGACCAGGAAGCAGCTGCGGATCCCAAGCAGGAGGGATGCAAGAGTGTTCCTACAAAGTCTTCCTGCGTGAGCCTTGCACTCTGGCACCAGGAAAAGGTAAGGTGCGAAAAGGGTCTGAGTGACGAAGTTTTAAAGGAGTATTTGTAATGCATAGCAGACAATTATGATCAGTTCTGATTCTCTCCTATCTGCCCATCATTTGTTCCTGTTGGTTGAGAAAATGGTGGTCTTGACAAGGAACAGCTTCAGTGTACTTCCTTTTCCGCACGAGAGAGGAGGAGCAGTTCACCATGTGTCAAGAGTGGTGTTTTATACTCCAATTTAGAAACTGTGCTGTCTGCACCCTGTACATTTATATCGTACTACAGCAGAGAACAGCAGTCGCCACATCTGGAACAGCAAGTCCCTGGCCACTCCCATTCCCCTCCCTCACCCCGACCAACCCTGCCATTGCTGATTGGTCTTTCTTTTTTAAAAAAAAACACATTTTAAACACATTTCTGCATTGCTACGTTTCTGCATATGTATGTATGTTTCTTGATACGTGGAAAAAAACATTTACCAGATCCACTCTTTTTCCGCTGTCCATTTAACGCATGAAGACAATAATGACAGCAACCTCTCCTTTGATGGGTGGAGAGAGATAAGGATGAAAATGACAGAAAAGACAACCTGGGAACGCCCATAGCACAGCTACTTCTGCACTGTGAATCAATGTTACACTTCTGCATATAGGTAAAAAAATGAAGCAGAACCAGTTTGGGAGATTTACATCGGAGTTTTTCTAGTTTTTACATACAGTAGTTCCTCGTTGCAGTCAACCATGCTTGGAGCTTAAAACATGCAGAACCATGAAGAAAACTATAACGCTAAAATGCTACAATGTGCGGATGGGTGGATAAGAATTCAACGCTACTATGGTGTATCATGTGGAAATGGTAGTTTCCCTTTTTTAAAAAAAAATATTAAAAGAAAAATTTATTCTTAAAATATACAAAATCCACAAATAATACATATATATTACATAACATCTTACAAAACATACATAATATCCACTACACAACCTACCACATTACAAAAGGAAGTTTTCCTTAAGTTGCTATCAATATGCTTCCTTTCTCTACTTCTAACTTTGGTCTTAGAATCTCTATTAAAAATCTGTTACATTTTGGTTTTCTTTCTCTTATATATATAACACCTATTCCCTACGTGTTCCTTCAAAAATTTAATTTAGGCAGTTTCCCTTTTGAACATCTTAAATGTTTTGTAATTTAGGAGGGTCTTTCAGTCCTCTGTAGCAGATTTCCAGGGACAGGGGGTAAGGACAGAGGCAAGAAGATTTGGCAAAAACTGTCTCCCTTTTCTGTCCATGGAGGACTGTGTTAGATCAAAAATTCTTTTCAAAAGAGAAGGACAATATTGGATAGGTCTCTCCATGACCACTTAAAAGGCACACTAATCATGTAAAGAGACTGCTGTAGACTTCCCCAGGCATTAACTGTTAATGCAACCCTTTCCCTGATTAACAGTGCTTCTAACTTTCTAAGTGGAAAGAAACAGCATTGTTTGCTTCTGCCATTTAGTGGATAATTGGATGTACGATAGGACCTGGGAGTCCAGCATCCCCAACCAGGGGTCATCTGTGGCTAATTGGGCCCTGTTTAGACATATATCCTATGTCAGGTCTTGCATAAATTGTCATTTTTTTCTGACAGAGAAACACACTCAGCAGGGCCTCAGTGAAGTACTATGTATATAAAATCAGCTCCTTTCTTTCATCTTTCTAATTGTTCATCTCTATCTACATCACCTAAGGAGCACACACTACAGAGACTGTAAAAGGGAAAACTTCTTAATACGCAGATTTATGGGTTGTAGTTGTTAGGATACCATAACAACTGCTTAGTGGGAAAATACACAATGAAGGCCTGAACAGTTGGTGTAAACCAGAGCTTGAAAGTAATGCATTACAAGTAACAACATTGCTTGCGTCAAGTAACTTTCTGGGTTAACAAGGAGCATTGCTATACCAATTTAGTGATGCTCCTTTTTCTATGTAAAACGAGAAACAGCAGGAGTGCAGGTAGGAACAGGATTACCAACAGGATCCAGAATGGGGCAAGCTGTATCTTAGGAGCAAATAGATGATAGTGATGCAACCCTCTTGCCACTACAGGAAGTGTTCCTTAGGAAACAATAGCTTCCTTACATGATAGTCTTTAGAAAACAACTCAATTACAGCTCAGACAGTAGTTCCTGCGTTCCTGTATCTTCTCCAAATGGAGCAACACATTGGACTTTTGTTAAACTGAAAGTGACTAGAGGCTTACATGCTGGTATTTAGGTAGCATTTCCAAATGGACCTAAAGGGGGGAGATTTCCTGTGATTATTTACTTGCTTACAGATATCCCCCCTTTCTCAACTGCCCATTAGAGCCAACCTTACCTTCCAAACAGCCATGATCATAGACTCAACTGTTAACAACAGGGAAGAATAGGAGCCTAATCCAACCTGCCTCTTCTTGGAATTGTCATGGGAATCATTTGCTTCTCTAGACTGACATAGGAATGTGTCGAACTGATACCAGGAATTCCTGAGAAAACAAAAGGATCACCAGTACTGCTCAGTAACACACCAAACAAATGCCACCAAAAACAGCTCACAGAGCCCAATGTTACAATCTTCCATAGCATTCCCATTGTCTTGCGTAAGAGTCACTAAATGGTTGCAAAATACACAGGGCTGATACCAGCAGCACCCACAGGAAAGAACAGGGTGCCCTATTATTTCTCAGAGCTGCACTAAGACAGTATCCTGAATCACCCCAAGGGTCTCAATGCCACACATATACTTTGTTTAAAAACTAAGTAGACATTCACCTTTTACTAGAAAGCTTTTAGACTCAACTATTTACAATACACTCAATGAACAGTCAAGAATAAGAATGGATCAAGAAAACTATTCAAAATATATAATTTGTGTGATAAATTATTTCTTCCTTCTCCTTTTTTTTTTTATACTACATGGTGTTATTTTCTCTCCCCCTCACCCCAAAGATTGATTTCTGCACAGTTCTCTGCTGGCATTCAATTGCTAATTATACTTGCACATGACACAATTTGTAAAGGTTGTGTTAAATTTTTCCCTTAAGCAAGGCAAGGATGTTTTATATCTCAGGAAACATATGAGGCAGAAAAACAGGAAGCTACACTAAGTGTGAAGAAAGCTCATATTTTCTATTTTTTCAGCCTCACATTCTCCCCCTCATTCCTTTTTCCACCTTAAATTAGTAGACAGTGAAGGATAGTATGGAAATATTTAAATTAATATAGCCATCCATCAAGGTAATTCTTTATTTCTCTAACATTTGATTGGATCATCCCAACATATTTGGGAGATGACATATTAGCCATGGGAAACTATTAGGAGTAAGAAAGAGTGAACATTTAGCTGAGCAGGGGATGGGATACACCTTCTTTAAGCCGTAACACTTAGGCCCAAAGGACAAAATGGCACCCTTTGCCAAAATTCCAAATCAGTTGGGACTGGTGCTTGTACTGCAAGTCAACACTGTCAACCAGGTATGATCCTCAACCTCCCTTAAGGGTGGCACAGTC
Organism: Iguana delicatissima; assembly: GCA_948472985.1. Classification (NCBI taxonomy): domain Eukaryota; kingdom Metazoa; phylum Chordata; class Lepidosauria; order Squamata; family Iguanidae; genus Iguana; species Iguana delicatissima. The sequence goes on along the minus strand of CAOKZL010000901.1, from coordinate 81,351 downwards.
AGAGTTGCAATGGTGCTGAAAAGGATGCATGGCACGCACAGTTCTGTCGTCTGAGACAGAAATATTTTGAGAAGAATATCAGGTCAGGTGAAATAGCATGAGGGCTGTCACTGCCAACCACCTGCCAAGTAACTGTTGCTTCTGAGGGCTACCTCACTCTACCTGATTATAGGGCCAACCTGCCAAAAGATCTCCTAAGCAGTGAAGCATATAAGGAGTGCATTTCTAAACAGAACTATTTGGATTCACTCTTCATTATGAATGGAAAGAATATCCATTACTGTTCATTTCCCTACAGAACGATGGGCTTCCTGAGACTTGAGAAAGCCCTGTGAGAAGAACAAAAGAGTGGTAAAGACTCTTTGTGAAATCTTTCTTAGGAGTTTTCTATGCAAAAAAAAAAAAATTTTCCCATGCAGGGGAGAAAAAGACTACTTCCTGGGCAAGGAGAGCATTTTTTGTACTGAAAATATTGTTTCTTGTGAAGAAAAAAAGAAAAAAAAGAAAGTTTTTTTGTGCAGAAAATATATTGTATTTCTGTTGAGAGTATTAATACTTCTCCAAGTATTAATGTCAGGAAAATACAGCACAGAGATCTCCATCTTCCTCATTAGAGGAGAGAATGCTAGGTAAACTACTCATTCTTGCAAGAAAGGATGAACAATGTGAAGGTTTACTGTTCATTATGTTTTGTGGGACTTATTCCCAATAAGCCTGCAAAAGATCACATCCCAAATGGCATCATTAGTTTGATAACCATGCTGGTAATAATCCACAATTTACTCTTCTTTTGTCACTTCTTGGCCATCCCAAAGTCTATTCATGCCATCTGTCCAGGTTTACTTGCCTGGACACCATTGTTTTCATATGAAAGAAACAAAAGACAGAGGAAGGGAAGAGAAAATAATAAATCCTTTACAGCTTATATAAATATGTAGAAGAAAGAAATTTGGAGGGTGGCAGAAGGTGATGAACAAATCCTTTACAGCTTATAGATATATCTAGAAGGAAGAAATTTGGCCGGGGGCATGTTTACAAAGAGATTATCCCATACCAGGGAACGTTTTGGGAGGAGATAAAAGAAAAACTTTCTCCCTTTTCTGCTTTCCAGAATGATGAGACTTCTCCCAGCCCAGTATATAGCTATAAAATCTTCAAGTGTGGGACTGGCTTACTTGGCAAAGATAGAAAAGGCCTTGGTGGAAGAGGAACAGATAAAACAGGTATTTAATTCTCTCTAATCCTGGTAGGCAGTTCTCCCCAGAAAACCAGCAAGGTTCTCCATCCAATCTCCCATCTCAGATTCACTAGACAGGAAAAGAAGAGAATTCCTCTTAGAGCAGGAGTGAAGAACTTGAAGAATGCAAAACACATGAGACTTTCCATCTAGGGTTATGTGGACCTTGCAGGATTGTTTGGTTTTGCAATGGAAAGAGGTAGCTATCAAAAGCAATTATAAAGAGTGTATTTTGATTTTGAGAAAGAGATTTTAATTACAAAATATTTACTAACATCTAAGCAAAAATGTGTGTGTATGTCTGTGTACACATATACTGTGCAGCCCTGTCTAATTTGTCCTCCCTGCAAAAATCATTGCTACCTAACCATTAGATAGTCACACACATTAACTTTGTTTTTATTAGCTTTGTGTGTACAAATTTGTTTTACTACTGTCAAATTAGGAAAAATGGTTACTTTTCCTGCAACAAAAATGTGCAATTGTGTCATTTTTTACCCCAAGAACATTCTGAAATGGAGAAAAAAGTAGACAAAAAATGCAGATAACATGGAAGGTGAAGCCTCAGACTCTTACATTGTCCAGAGCTCTGATGTTAGAGTTGCTCCTTACAAGTATGCTACAAATGAGAGAGAGAGAGAGAGAGAGAGAGAGAAAGAAAGAAAGAAAGAAAGAAAGAAAGAAAGAAAGAAAGAAAGAAAGAAAGAAAGGCAGGCAGGCAGGCAGGCAGGCAGGCAGGCAGGCAGGCAGACAGACTTCACAAATATTTTTTAAGCCAAACTTTTACCCTTTTTTTACCTACCAAAACACACAGAAATTATACTGTCCCCCAGGGATGGCTGCATTGGTTCTTACCTCATTGCCTATTTAAAAAGACATTCTAGGATATGTAGTAAAACTCTTTCTCTCACATGTCCTCTCCCTTTTTCTCATGCTCTCTCAGCATCTACACACACACACACACATTTTCGTTAATAAATAAATAAATAAATAAATAAATATCCCACCTTTCTTCCAATATGTAGCTTGCAATATAGAAAGGAGTACAAAAGTTGAAAAGCATTAAACAATCAAACTTTAAAAAGCTACAACACAGCTTACAATACAAGTTTAAGCAAAATAGTTAAAACAATATGCAGTGTGGCAGTTGAAAAGGTGGCAAACAACAAACTCAGTAAAATAATTACTTCAAAACAATTAAAAACACAAAAAATACAGCACACTGATTAAACATCCTTCTGTTCAAAGTTGCTGAGGCTGAACGCCTATCTAAATAAAGTAGGAAGCCTCACTTGTAGGGAGTTCTATACATAGGAGCAGCCACTGAGAAGGCTCTTTCCTATGTTCTTATCACCTCACTACACAAGTTTGTGTGGTTGGTGGGACAGAGAGAAAGCCCTCCCCTGAAAACCATAAGACTCAAGCCAGCTCATGTGTCTGTGTGTCTGTGTGTACACATGAGCCTACCTATATATTTTGTGTGTATATATACAGACATGGTCTTTCACTTAAACTAACAATCTTAACAAATGCCCAAGCAAACGGCCTTTTTGGAAAGAAGTTTAGTTTCAAGTGAGATTTAACTCCAAGAAACTTCTAAAAGTCAGGAGTAAATGAATGCACATCGTAGCAACATTATGATCATTTAATCGTTTTTCCATAAGAAAAGATTAAAATGCTTTAGTTATGCTAGATTAAATGCTTACTTGATAATTGCAATGGACAGAAGGCTTTCAGAATAGGAGAATTAAATTAAAAGAAAGACAACTGTGGCAAATGTACTAGTGGTAGAATTAGAGAGTGTTTCATCAGCTCCCGATGCCTCCACTGTAATGAATCTGTCAAAAGATAATAATATTTTAGTGAAAGGTGCGATTGGATAAGTCACGTTATTTATTAACTGTTACCTTAAAATATCACTTTTGTCTTATTATTAAAGAGTGGTTAGAGAGCAGCCGGGATGCCTGACATAAAGCATTTAGAAAGGATTATGGCTCTAACAGGCCTTATAGTATATTCACTGTGCTGTATACTCTATAGCAGAACTTGTTAATACCTGATGACTAGGGGGCAGTCAAGGAATATGAACTGGCAGAAAGTGTATCAGACTTCCTCAGATCGCTCCTGTAATTCATCCAGTGCATTTAGAAAGTTCCCTGGAGCTATATTTGTCACAACAGTTTTAACCAGCCAACATCAACATCCTTAGCTTCTCTAACCTTGATTTCTCAAAGAGTTGCAATTATGTGCACCCTATTTGCTTACAGAGGTGGGAGCTGATAGAAGGGAAAAGAGGCTATGCCACAGAGAGGGCAAAGCAAAGCTTGCACTTTTAACCTGGCTCCCCTGGGGCAGGGGGATCAGCGCATCTGGGTCAGCCAATCCATGTTCCCTAAGAGATTCTGGATGCTGCAGTCTAGAAAAGTAAGTTTTCCAAGCTCTGCAAGAAATGAGAGAATTTTTTCAACTCCCACAATGAAAGACCTCAGGAAAACTGTTCATCATCATTTTCATCTTCATCATCATGTGGGGCAATACACGGAGAGCAGGAAACAGCACTGTGAGGCCATTTCTGCACTAGACTGTTATATTGCTATTATTCCAGTTTCAACATCCTATGGAATCCTGGAGTTTGCAGTTTAGGGAGAGGCCTCAAAGGATGCTGAAAATGAAATAATAGCACTATAACAATCTAGTGCAGAAATGGCCAGAGACAGAGGGACAAATGGAGTGGAATTCAATTCTTTGAGGTTTTTACCTCCAACAAACGTAGAACATTTTCATTTGGCCTACCATTGGCATGTTTTAGCCATGTAGCACCAAAGAGTTTTTCCAGATGCAACAGCACAGGAATTTCTTGAGTAATTCCTGAGAAATTCAATGTTCTCTGCCTGAGAAAGGGGCAGCTAGTTTTGCACAGGACAGGGGAAGCCTGGATTTTAAAGGAAGTTATTTTTCTGTTTCTTATGGAGTTGAAATTTTATCTGTCTTTTATTGCCCTTTGTCCCCGGTCCCCACATGACCAAGAAAAGGAGTGGCCTCCACTTGCACTGAGATCCCTCTAGACCAGTGGTTCTCAACCTGTGGGTCCCCAGATGTTCATGGACTTCAGCTCCCAGAAGCCTCAGCCACTATGGTCAATGCTCAGGGCTTCTGGGAGCTGAAGTCCACGAACATCTGGGGACCCACAGGTTGAGAACCACTGCTCTAGACCATCTTAACTAACAACAGAAAGAACACCTGAGACAAAATGTAGGGCTGTGATTCTATCATCACTTTTCTTCTCTTATATGACTTTTGACATGTGTGCCAGATGAAGATGCCAGTAAAGCTTCAAAAGCCTGCACAGTGTATTTTCTGCATTTTGATTGGACAATAATAGTATTGCTCTTTTGCGGATTTTGGATTTTGCTGTAGTCCGGCCACTATTCTTGCTTGTTTGGTAGATAAGGCATAGGTAAATAAGCTAATGCTGCATGCCGGTACTGGATGTCCACCACAAAGCCTTCACGTGGCAGCTCTATAGCAGATGAGAGGATCGCTCCTATGACATCTCCCAGGTCAAATCACTCCCAAGGCTACTATGAACCCTTCCTCAGTTAGGAAAAATAAATATGGGTCTTACACTACAGTACCTGTATTTGCTTTCCATTAGCTTCAGCATTTTAAAATGGAGTATGGGGAAAAGGTGTTAAATATCTCTCATACAGACAGTGCTGACACTATGATAAAGCTCAGAGCCCCATGTGACTTCCTGCAAGTAGAAAAGAAAAAAGGAAAAGGAAAATGTAGGAAGTATCAATCACAGATCTCCCACTGTCAGTCACCTAAATTTAGCCTACGTGGAACATGTTGCAAGATGTGATTACCTAATGTGACTCGACCGCTATGTTCTTCCCTGTCCGCTCACAACAGAGGTTGTTTTCTGGCATAGTTCTTCTTCCTCAACCAGCCTGGGTGGATTAATATCTTTTCATCACTGTCCACAGACCTTTGAGGTGTCCACTGAGTGTATTGCTTGATATCTTCTATCAGGCTGTTACAAAAATGGTACAACCTATTGAAAAATCTTCATTTGCCTGCAGAACAGTTATATCCTTTGCTAATTTAACGAAATAAATCACCCTTCTCTCTCTCTTACACACACACACACACACACACACACACAGACATATAATGATGACATTGTAAAGTACATATTGATTAATACATATATTCATTTTTTAAAATTACCTTTTAAAAAAATTTTAGATTAAATTGTTTGTGTGGAAAAACACATTTTAGCATGTTTTCCTTTCACACTGAGGTGCTGTGTCCTCCTGGGTAATGGATTTTTTCTGTTCTTCCCACTCTTTCTTTTTCCCTGTCACAGCCCGAACTCATATATATGAATGTGTAAGTAATAGTTCTGGCAGAAAATATATATTATTGAAAGAAGCAACAGTGCACAGCAAGAATTCCTGATTTGGAGAGCCATTCTACAGTATTTTGTCCATGTGTCAGTGGGCTGGGGGACCAAGGTTTGCAAAGAGACCACAGTGGATTTCAGTAACGTTTTTATATCCACCAAAATGAATTTTCCCTAAATGGGAGTTGCATTTCTTTCAGTGATGTCCACTGGTCAACAGACCTCAAGGACACGGTGTGATGATTTATCCTTCTAAAAGTTCATGTTTTCACTCTGCACTGTAACTATACCTGGAGGGATGCATGAGCCCTGCTCCTATCTTAACAAGTAGTAATAGTTTGGACACATAACTGTGTAAAACTTGTTCTTCACTCATTTTGTTTAACTCACTTGGAAGAAATGGGCGAGCATAAGTTATATTCCTATTTAGTTTTATTTCAGCTTTAGTTTTGCATATGACCTGGTTGCGAAGAAAGCGAACAATTAAAGTGAGAGTGGAAGTAAAGCATTCAAGTGTCACCTGTTCAGTGTTGACAAGAAAGAGGTCTTTCATGTATGTAGAGAACAGAGTTTATACGTATCTGAATTCTTCCACAACAGTGTTCTTCAATTTGTCAAAGATGAGACTCAGAAGAAAAACCAAGCCAAATGGCACGTCTTTTCAAGTTCCTTTGAATTTGTGGGTCAGAGATCAGAAGTAACCAGCAGGATTCATGCACCTCTTCTGTCTGTAGAAGAATTTGAAAACAATGCATGAGCCACATGTGCTTGATTGTCAAGGCAGAAGGTGAAGAGATGGCTGTTGGTTTGCAGAAAACAAAATGGTGGTCTTAGATGTCAATCCACTTGTGAGTCATGACCCACCAGCTGAAAGTTAACATCCTAGGATCAACATGTATACCTTTTAATTACTCTGTGTAGGCATGTTACAAATACATTCCTCAAAACCTCTGGGATTGTATTTATAATCTCCTATAATCATCTTGTATATCCAAAACCAGGTCCAGTGGGGTTCTACATATAGCATTGCTTTCATCCTGCAGAACAGTGAGGGAAGCATTTCTTCCTTCTTAATTCCAGGAAATATGCATCTCTATGCATCCCCATGCACCCACAAAACCTGCAGAACAAGGTAGAGAAGGGTTTCAGGTGAGCCAGAGGGGAGGGAGGGGAGAGAAATGGAGAAAACTTCCATTACCGTAGCAATGGATGAAGTTATTGTGATGTTGGTTTAGGCCTTCCTGTCTCACTCCCTGTCCCCCAGCATCATCTGGTGCCTGAGAAAGAAAGGTCTTCTTCACACTGCACAATTATAGCACCTTGATGCCACTTTAGTTTCCACGGCTCGCTCCTACAGAATCCAGGAATATATATTTTAGAGGAAGCTCTGTAGCTTTCTGGCAGAAATTTCTAAATATCTCATTAAACTACAGATCACAGGATTGTAAAGGGCATAGCTATGATAGCTAAAGTGCTATAACTATACAGTGAGGAAAAGACCAAAAATTGCTATGGATCAAAAAATCTAGTATTACACCAAACTATCTCACCTTGCCCCATAGGCAGTGTTGCAAATTTATGTCAGTATTACAACATCAGAACAGGAAGAGATGGTTAATTTCTCTCTCTCTCTCTCTGTCTCTCCCCTGTAAGCAAGAGGAGACTCCTCTCTGCTAGTTGCAGAGATATTCTTCTTAAAGGAGGTATGGGTGAGAGGCTCACACAGGCAAGTATTCTTTCAGTCTCCAGTATTCTTCCACTCTTTTACATTCACAGTAGAAATACAGGAAGCACAGTGACTCTGCTTCTCAGATTCTGCAGGTCTGAGAGTATCTTAAGTTCCCCCAAGTAGGAACATAGGAAATTTTTAAGGAGGTAAGCAATTGGGGAAGGATAAATGCACTTCCCACAATAAAGCACTTGGCTTCAGGACACTTGGGCACTGGCCAAGTCCCTGGTCAATACAGCATGTACAGTATAACAGCTAATACAGAGATAATGCCAGCTTGAACGTCAGTGTTTTCTTCAAGCAGCCTAAATAAATCTCTAATTCTAGTTGGATGAGATCCAAAGGATTTGTTTAGGTATTGGAGTTTCTAATGGAATTACAGTAGTGAAATCAACTTTCCAGATGAAGTCTGGATTCCCCTCATATATTTTCTCTCTTTTAGACATAACACACTTCAAATAAAACTTCTATTAACTAAAGCTCTAACCACAGATTAAATATTTCTTCTGACATTATTTGACTGATAATATCAATTTCAAAGTTCAAATTTTAATAAGGTATTACAAAGCATGGTAAGAAACAAGCTAATCAAGCCAAGTTTCATATTTCCTCCCTTTGTATAAAATGATAATTGAATTTAAAGCTATGCTTTGTCTCTTTAATATCTGCTAAATATGGATGAATTACTGAATATATATTTATTCTCAGACTCATTTGAAGGCAAATATTTACAAGGCTTTTCTCTTGTAATCTGATTTTAATATCTCAACTGAAAATGATTCATAACATGTGGCTTCAAATACCCTGTAGTTAAAGAGGCCAAAAATTAATTAGCAGATTCTATTATGGGTTTCTTGAAACTAATGGTGCCATTTGTCTGATTATTTTAAATTATTGTTGCTTTCATTAGGTAGCAACGACCTGTAACCATCCTGTTCTGACTTTTGATACTAGTCTGTGATAGCTGTAATACAGTAATTTTCCCATTGCTTTGAGCACTGTAGTCTTCTGTTGCTGTCTTTTTCCAGTCCTGTTTTGGAATGGAGAGAAAACCAAGCTAATTCTAGCAATATATTTTCATGCCTGAGCAAAGCACAATGTAATACAATTGTATTGTGGTGTCTGTTGTAGATTGGAGAGTTATGAGAGGCCATGACCCTACCATTTGAGCCAGCGTGCTGTAGGGGTTTGAGAGTTGACTATAACCTTGGAGAGCAGAGTTCGATTGTCTGTTTGGCCATGAAAACCCATTCAGTGACCCTGGACACATCACACTCTCTCAGCCCCAGCAAACCCCATGATAGGGCTGTGATGAACCCTGGGGGGCATAGCAACAGAGCCGCTCCGGCAACCAAGAGGAGTTAAATTGATTGGTTGTTGACTATGTAACCCAGGCTAGCCAGAGGCAGGGGCTAGGTAGGAAACTCAGCTTAACTGAAAAATAACTGAAGGAGAGTTTGGAGAGAGAGATCCATACTTTGATGAGGAAAGAGAGTGTGAAAGACAGTTGAAAAAGTTGGGGAAGTGTTTGCTGGGTTAGAGCTACAAGTGTTTTGCTGTTTCCTAATCTTTAATTTGCCAACTACCTTTTCCCTTGTCAGTTTGTTCAATAAAGATTTTGTTAATTTTTTGGTAAAGAGCAGTCTCCATAAAGTGTCTCTTGGATCTGGATCATACACGCTACCATCAGTGACACAGTCATTGGGATACGCTCATACATGTTTTGCCCTATATTTACAAGGGTATAGATTTAGGGAACGCAGTAGAGAGATCTAAATGCGGCAAGAGAGCCAGTACGTGCTGCTTCTCTAGGAAGAGAGAATTCAAAGCAGACCAGATTGTCATAGCCTTGGATTGGCCCAGATCTCCACGTTTTGACAAGGGCCAACATAAATCAGAAGCAACTTGAAAGCACACAACAACAGCAACAACAATCCTACCATTCATTTAAGTTGGAACGGTATCTTGGAACGAGGAAGGTCAAGTGGATCCAGCTGACAATTATTTGTTTGTGTTTAGAGACTTTTACTTGGTCTAAGTAAAGCAGTGGAAGTATTTAAATAAAAAGATTCTGCACTGTATCTAGATTCAACTTGCAGAAACCCAGTTTCCATCCTTGTGCAAATGTTAAATTCAGTACCACAAAACACAACCTGTTCTACAAGCAGCCATTAGTAGAACATCACCTTTTAAAAACAATTTTTTGTTTACAGTAACATTGGATACAATCAATATACAGTACAAATGATGATATAGCTATATTTATGTATCATATGGAGGATGGAGCAAGCCTGTTTTCTGCAACTCCAGAGTCTAGGACGTGGAGCAAACTGCAGAAAAAGAGATTCCATCTAAACATTAGGAGTAATGGTAAGAGAAGTCTGACAGTGGAATACAGTGCCTCAGAGTGTGGTGGAGTCTCCTTCTTTGGAGATTTTTAAACAGAGGCTGGATGGCCATCTGTCAGGAATGCTTTACGGTGTCTTCCTGCATGGCAGAGGATTGGATTCAATGGCCCTTGTGATCTCTTCCAACCCTGTGATTTCTATGATTCTATACGTTTATTGGACCGATTAACAAACAGAACTTATTAATTATATTAATAAGCAAAATGTTTCAGTTTCCACCCTTCTTACTTAAAATAGAAATAAAAGTGATGATATAGGCCATTTCCACACTAGAGTGGAGGAGCGTTTCACTGTGTTTTATGAGCAGTGTTTTTTACTCCGACTTACCCCGATTCCTATCTGCACACCCTCCAGTTTCTGTCGAAGTAAAGTGGAGAAAATCATTTGTAGCTTCTGCATCATCAATTCTCCTGGGACTCCTATTCCCCTTTGTCCTCTACTCTGCCATCACTGATTGGTCAATTTAACACCCACCTCTATGGTGTGAATCGATGTAAAACTTCCACATGCAGGAAAAAACTCACCGGCATGGTTGTGGTTGGTTTGAATTGGAGTTTTTCCATTTCAATATTACACCGGTTTCACAACGAGGTGAACCACACTAAGAGCTGAACACATGCGCAACGAACTATGACAGAAAGACGTCAAACCGGTTTGATGTGCAGATGTATTCACGACACAACGACACTACAGCAATGTATCTCCCTTGTGCAGAAAGAGCCACAGATACACACACAATTAAATAAAATATATTAGGCTCCAAAATACCTCTGATTTTTGTGGCACACTATACTAGTCTGGATGATGGTATATTGATTGCAGCCTTATGTCATCTATCACAGGTAGGAACTATATGGTTGTCCAGATGTTGCTGAACTGCTGCTCCCAGCAATTCTATCAAGTATAGCCAATAGTGAGGAATGCTAAGACCATAACTCAATAAATATCTGAAAGTGTGCACAGTTCCTGTTATTGATCCACAACATCCTTTGACAACAATCTTACACCATAGCTGGTTATAATGGCTGGAAGGTTCTCAGAGATGCAGTCAAAAGGCTAACTTTTCCATTCTTTATCCTTTATACAGTTGGTCTTTGGGGAAAAGTTTTAGAGAGCAATTTGCAAGAATCCACATTTTATGAAGATGGAGTTTCTTAGCCTTCTCATCCCCTACCGACACACCAGTGCTCCTTCAACTATCAGGGGGAAAAAGGGCAAAAAGAAAAAGAATCACCTTCACTAAGACAAAAAAAGTTCTTTCATCAAAACCTTTTCCTAGCAATCTCAGAGGACAAAGCAAGGTCTCACACATATACTGCTATCCAAATTACCCTCAATCAGTCAGATAAACAAAGTTTGGTTTTCCTAATGGTTTGTAATGTTCTGTAGAAGGTTTTATTGCTTTCCACTACATTCTGCACATCACAATGCTCTCCTTGAAAATCAGTCTTCAAACCTCATTGTATACAGTCTGGAGGACTCCTTCAAAAAGATGCTGGAGGCAAAGATTCTGAGGTTGGAACCTGTAGCCATTTATTTACCCATGAGTAAGCAGTGTTGAACTAAATAGAGCTTATTTTTGAAAGGACATGTGTGGATTGATGCTGTTAATAGACTCCTTGTCATCACTGTTCGATATCATAACCCTCTTTGTATCTCTTCTCTTCTTTTCTTTTCTCTTCTTTCTTTCTTTTTCTTTCTATTTCTATGAAAAATAGAAAAAAGCCATGGATTTGGATAGACAAACTCAAAACTCTTTGCTGGAACAGTACCATTTCAGAGCTGAGGGACCAACATGCAGTGAAGATCATGAAGGAGAAAAGGAGGACTATAGGATTCAGATGATGGAAACCTAAAAAGAACCTGAGGTGAAGGGGAGGAGAAACCCAAAGAAAAATGTAAGAAGGAAATAAAAATGATACATGACAGAGATATAGGGGAATGGCCGAGGATGAGTACAGTTGTGACTATTTCATGAGGAGAACAGCCAAAGGAGAAATAAGCCACCAAGTCATTTGGAGTATGCCAAATAAGAGATAGGAGATTTGGCTGCTTCTGAAACTCAAAAGAGCTGTACTTTTAGTTGTGCTTCAGTCCCCATACTCCTTTCAGGACAGGAGGGTTTGTTTCCCTCAGAAAAGCCAGAAGTTGGCAGAGACATTGGTTTTCAGAGTTTATGAGAGACTCTGGACTGGCCCAAAACATTTTATTGGTGAAGCAAAGATGACACAGCCACCTTTCAGAAGCAGCAAGATGACCTAAACTTTCAATAGTGGCAACTGGACAGCAAGACTTGAAGGTACCACTCTAGTTCAAGAAGGCACAAGATAGGCTACATTACAGACATACTCTGTCTTCACTGTTGTGTTCCACAGCATTTGTCCCACAATATCACGTCACAGTTGTGCCCTTAGCATCTGCCTCTGGAAGCTTCTTCACATGCCTAGTGTTGAAGTGGGTTCTGGGTTTGTTACCTATATTTATAGTGGCAGAGCCAGCCATGAAAAAATATGTATCTAGAAAGCTAAAAATGGACAGTTGTTTCCCAGAAAGCTTGTCCTGCACTCAAACCATTATACTGAACTGGCTCACTAACTTTGTATACAGCTAATGCAAAATGTGTTCTGTGGACAGTGGTACTGCTAAATAATAATGAAAAAATAATCATAATAACAATAGAGTACCTTTAGTGTCATTTTTATGGTTTCTAAGGTTATTAGATCATCATTGTGTTCAGTTATTCTGTGGCTTCCAACAAGATGTTCTAGGTAGTATGGAATGTTTCATATTGTCTCCTCATTCATACTTAGCACTAGCACTGTCCAAAGGGCATACCAGCTGTATACAAAGTTAGTGAGCCAGTGTGGTATAGTGGTTTGAGTGCTGAGCTAGGACTCTGAGAAAGCAGAGTATGAATCTCCACTTATCCACTGGGGGACTTTGGGCAAATTTCACTCTCTCAATCTCAGAGAAAGGTAATGGCAAACTTTTTCTGCGTAAACCTTGCCAAGAAAATGCCATGATAGGTTGGCCTTAGAGTTGCCATAAGTCAGAAGGACACAACAACAAGATAATTGAAGTGCACCATATATGTGATGAATAAAGAATGGAGGAAGGTACACAGGATCTGTAATCTTCCTGTTCTCCAAACACACCCCAGGAACATCTGGGAGGGAATATACCAGTCCTAGAGCTGGTATATATAATTTCCCTCCAACTGCAACTGATGGAAGGAAAATCTTAACTTCCCCATCTGCCTACATCCACTAAGAAAAGACAAACAAACAGTCAGTAACTCTGAGAAGAGGGCAGGATAAAAACGCTTCGCATCTCTCTGCCAGCATGAATAGATCTTGCCTTCAAATCTAGCTGTGGTCAGATTGACCTGATTGTGATAATACTAGCTGTTCACATGGCATAATTTGCTCCAAACTCAATCACAAGGAATGCAGAAGGATCAACATTCAAAAGCAGCAGCAGCCTCCTTCACCTGTCTAAAGCCACATGGCAAAAGATGTTGTATGACTTGGTATCACTACATTCAGTCACTCTGCTCCATCTCCATCCTTGGCAGCAGCTTGAGAAGTGGTAAAGAAGCTACAAATGCAATGATGTTGTTTCATGCACTTTCATTTTTTTAAATAAATGAATTGAGGGGGGAGTATTTTACCCTGCAGATGTGCAGGAGGAAAAGCAGGACTGCTGCCCTCAGCACGTGTCTCTCATAACATCTCCTTTGGCCCTTCTTGAGTAGATGGCATGTTATTAGCATCAGCAATTAACTTCCATGCTCCGATTTATGTGCAAAAGAGCACAAATGTGGACACAGTGGGCATAGCAATAACTACAGAAAAGTCTCAGATTTAACTCATCATACTTGGTATGCAGCGTGGCTTCTGCAGAGAAGAAAAAGGAGGAGATGGGTAATAGCATAAATCACACTTATCTGTCAATCACTCTGACAAAAAATCTCAAAGGACAATGATAATTTTAAACTATCACCAGGGGGCGGGGGGAGAGGTTAGGGGTTGGAAGAGAGAAAGTAGAGTAGATGATGACAATGATGGTGGTGAGGCTGTGGTGATGATGGTGATGATGATGATGATGATGATGATTTCCAATCAGTTCCCACTCTCACTGCCTTTAGGAAGGGTGTGAGAGTGCTTCTTTTCAATTTAGCCTTTTAAACCATTGTGTTTACTGTAACAGCTTTAATATTCTGCTCTTTTAAATTGTTTTTCATGATCATGTCACTGTCTTGAACACCACTTTTAAGGACAAAAAATGAACATTAAAATAAACATAGCCAAGGACAATTTTTGTGTACATGCGTGTGAATTTAGGCAAAGGCCATGACAATTTCATAACCAGAGTAACAGAAACAATCTGTAATGAGGTCAAATAAAATGCATTTCAATCTACTTCTGAACCACTTTGAAAGAGTGAAAGATTGCCTGTACAGCAAATGCAACGGCAATCCCTAAAATTAAAAAAATGAAGAACATTTAAAATCATTAATAAAACAAGCTTGTAGTTTGCTGGCAGCTATGAAAAATAATGCTACCAATATCGACCATATAAGATGGGCTATTTTCCATTAGTTCATTCACTATATCCTGTTTAATTTTGTCAGAGTAATACAGGGGAATACTGTGTTTGATAGCTTTCCCCCTTGGGCCAGCATAGAAGGCCTCAAATAATAAGTAATTTACAAGATCTGCAACATGATTGCAGCCAAACACTCCAGTTCTCTAAGAAGCATTGTTGTTGTTGTTTTGTTGTTGTTGTTGTTGTACAGACCAGCACTCATCACAATGCCTTCTCTATCCCTGTGCCTGCAATGCTCAGGCATATGTATCTCTGTCACACACCTGCCATTTCCACAGTCCATGGCGCCATCTGGTGACAAGTTTTAGATAAGCCAGGCCTGGATCCCCTGCTGCTAAGCTCAGCAAGGGGTTGTGGAGTGCAAAATGAAGAGTCAAGGCAATCAGGCAGATTGATTCTCCTCTTTCCCTTCCAGACTTAGTTGGTTCTCTCATCAAATGGAAGCAGATCCACCTCAGCGTGATTAATACTCTCGATGCAGTTCTACAGTCTTCAGAAGCAAGGATAACATTTTTGCCACATATCTGTACCTAAGGCTCACAAGGCAGGAAGAAATTCCTAATGCAGAGAAATAAATCTGTACCTCTGGCAAATAGCCTTTGTATGCCAGGATTTTGCCACATTGAGTTGAGTATTAGACACAATTTGAATTTGTCTAAAAGGTTTCCAGTCTCTGGTGTTTGCTTTCTTTCCAGAGATGCAGAGAACTTGCAAAAAATTATCTTTTTGGATTATAATTTTCTGACTATCCAACCAGCATGGCCAGGGTTCTGGGAGTTATAGCCCAAAAGATAAATTTAGTAAGTTCAGGGAAAGATTATAGCTGAAAGAGAGGAGTACATGCTTCACAGGTAGAAGGGTCTGCTCTTTTTCTAAAACATCATGTAGGAAGTGAAAGGCCCCCTTCCTGCAGCTACTATTAAAGAAAGTTTGTAAGTTTCACTTTCTCCCATGTTCACATTTAAAAAAATAAATAAGTAAATAAAAATTTAAGAATTCTCAAATTCTTTCCATTCTGAATATGCAATTTGAATTTTTTAGTAAAGTCCTTGGAGGGAAAAAGGAGAAAGAAAACAATGGCCATTTCCACAGTACACTATTATAGTACTATTATTCCACTTTCAACATCCTATTAAATCCTGGGGTTTGGAGTTTAGGGATGGGCCTTTAGAATTCTCAGCCAGAGAACACTTTGGCCTCAGTAAACTACAAAACCCAGAATTCCACAGGATGTTGAAAGTAGAATAGTAGCACTATAACAGTGCAGAAATGGCCAATGCCCAGGATCATACTGGGCAGTTACAAATGTGTAACTATTGTAGCTATGGAACTACTCAGTGAATTTTGGACCAGCCCCATATCCCCACTTACTGGGAAACAGCTGCTGTGATTGATAGAGGTCTGTTCCCCCATCAGTCAGGAAGCAACTGACTGATGTTCCCACCTCTGTCATAATTCCCCTTCATGTTGGAGATCAGTCCCATGAGTGGGGGTAGAAAACCAGTCAGTTGCTTCCACAGCAACAGGGGAATGGACCCCTGTCAATCACAGTGCCTGCTTCCTGGTAAGTGAGAAATGGGTGGTTTTCCTGGTTCCTATGTGTCCCCCAAACTACAAGCTATGTAGGGATCATGAATAACATAGAGATATGAATGTATAACTCCAGGGCCCTTTTTGCACGGCATTTGCCATGTAAAAGGGCGCCTGGAGTGTCATGCGATTGTGAGGAGTGATCACACGATGCACTCACAATCACGCTACGCTTCAAGGTCTGCCAGGCGTCACTCACGCACTTTTTCATTTTCGGCTTTTAGCCGAAAATGGTGCGCGATCACACATTGCTCCAGGGCCTTGTGCGCACTTGCCATGCGTGCGGAGCCTCCAGAGCCACGGCGGTCGTGCTTCCTGCCCCAGCACAGTGGAAGGAAGAGGCAGGGCTCTCGCACTGCCTGCTCGGGAGCAGGCAGCTCGTGTGTCACTGAAGCAGCAGGGACGCGACGGCCTCTCGCTGGAGGCCGCTCATGCAATCCCCATACCCCAGCACTGAAGAATGGTAAGATGCAGAAAGGGCCCAGGTTATGCATTCTAAGCTCCTCAACAGGATTCCAGACAGAATCACCCTCACTCCACTGGCACTGATAATATTCAATAGGCAGAGGTATGCCAGGCACGTACGTGCTGCTATTTGCATATTGTAGATGAGGAGCCTCTTGAGAAGAAAAGGTGGTGACTTAATTGAACACTGTCAAGACTGAGTGCACAGGGATTCAAACCCAGACTGTCAAACCTCTGGGCCTATAAAAATGAAACCATTACAGGTCAGTTTTTCCTACTGTCATTTTTTAAATATCTCACATTGTTTCCATAAGGAGTATGAAGAAATTTTTCTAAAATTCAGAATACAAACAAGTAAAGTTTTACCCATCCGCAACCCCAACTTGAGCTTTACCCATAGTAGAGCGAATACTGTGCTAAACAATCACATGGAACACATGGTATAAAGAAATATCCCATGCATTGTGTTTCATCAATTTGCATATTGTGTTTTAGGAGACCCATGTAATTTTTATTTTATTTATTTGATTTGTGATTCCAAAACTGCTTTCTTGTAGATTGTTAATCACCCTGACTTCTGAGAAAAATAAGTGGGGCAGTTTATAAACAAATGGTGTGTCTGTGTGTGTCAGCTGTCTGCATTCCTGCTTTCTTTGGGTCCAACGAAGAAGGATTAAAATGTGCTGTCCTAATAAGAATCATGAGAGCCAGCATTGTCTGGTGGTTTGAGTGTTGGATTAGGACACTTGGAGACCAGGTTTTGAATCCCCATTCAGCCATGGAAACCCACTGAATGACTTTGGGCAAGTCATACTCTCTTAGCCTCAGAGGAAGCAAGGGCAAATCCCCTCTGAACAAATTCTGCCTAGAAAACCCTGTGACAGGGTTGCCTTAGGATTGCCATATGTCAGAAATGACTTGAAGGCACACAGCAATAACAATAAGGAGCATAAAAATCCCATGGCAATGCAACATCCATACCATGATGGTAGCACTGGGGAGCAAATGGGTATGTGGGAATACTGGGACAGCAAACACTGATCATCAGCCTGGAAGCTGATCTCATCTTACTCAATATAACAGTCATCCATCTTAAAAAGTAAACACAGGGATGAAGGAATCTAGCAATGCCTTTATGACTGACTGTTGTATTAAAAAAAAAAAAGGAAGGAAATGGGCTAAAAAAAAAGAAAAAGAAAAAAATGTGGCAGCACCTTTAAGACTAACTGGCTTTTATTTTAGCATGAGCTTTCATGGATATAAACCTACTTCTTCAGATGCTGTATCAAGAGGTATTAAGGCCTCAGGTATATAAAGCATATTTATACAGTTGTGGCAGTGGGGTAGAATGTAATAGGATCCAGAAAGATGCAAATCATGTTCTTTGCCCTAAATTTCAAAGAGGTGATACAGGTCTTTCAGATCTTTACAGTGGTCAGTTTGTGTTGAGGTGTGAAAGCAATTCATCAAAGGTCTGCTTGCCACAAAAACTCATGCTTAGATAAAAACCAGTTAGTCTTAAGGCAAGAAAGAATGTGCAAAGGCCAATTTACAGACCAACATTAAGCAAACAAAATTAATGACCACAGATTATTTATATAACATATGACATAGATGATTTACAAAGTACACAATGAAGAAATTGAAATAGTTCAAGATTTCCCATACCTTGGCTGAGGCATTAATCAGAATGGAGGCTGCAGTGAAGAACTCAGAAGAAAACTTGGACTTGGAAAGGCAGCTATGAAGGATCTAGAGAAGATTATGAAGTGTAAAGATATATCATTGAATGCTAAGGTTAAGGTTATCTATGCCATCGTATTTCCTGTTTCTTGTAAGGTTGTGAAAGCTGGACAGTGAAGAAAAATGACAGAAAAGAAAATCAACTCATTTGAAA
This sequence comes from Iguana delicatissima, assembly GCA_948472985.1. Taxonomy (NCBI): domain Eukaryota; kingdom Metazoa; phylum Chordata; class Lepidosauria; order Squamata; family Iguanidae; genus Iguana; species Iguana delicatissima. The sequence goes on along the minus strand of CAOKZL010000901.1, from coordinate 63,009 downwards.
TGTGGTACTGGGGAAGAGTTCTACGGATATCCCAGACTGCTAAAAGGACAAACAAATGGATCCTAGAAGCCAAAATCCATGGAAACCAAAATGATTAAACTGAGATGATTGTACTTGGACATATCACAAGGAGACATAATTCACTGGAAAGGATAATGCTTGGTAAGGGAGAAGGCAATAGGAAAAGAGGGAGACCACATTACAGATGGACAGACTCAATCGAGGAAGTCACGTCCCTGACTGTGCAAGTTCTCAGCAGGGTGGTTGATGATAGGGTGACTTAGAGGTCTCTCATCCATAGGGTCAGCATAAGTCAAAATCAGTTTGACAGGGGTTGCAACAACAACCAGGTAGAAGGCAGTAGGAAAAAAGGAAGACCCCATTATAGATGGAAGGAAACCCTGTCCCCGAGTCAGCAGGACCGGAGCAGAGAGGGCAGTTGATGATCCGGTGACTTGGAGATCTCTCATTCCTAGAGTCACCATAAGTCGAAGGCAACTTGATGACAGTTAACCACCACCACCACCACAACAACAAAGTCTTAAAGGTGCTGCCACATTTCTTTCTTTCCACTCTCTGCCTCTATTTTATCCTGCAAGAAACTAACATGGTTACTTCTTTGATAACTGTTTTATGCCAACCTGAGCTTTCATGGATTCTAATCTATAGGTCAGTCAAGTGCAGGACATAGTATTCATACTGAAGAATTAATTACATATCTATGCAAGACCAGCCCCAGCATTATGCACTGAGAGGTGGATGCCCTGTCATGTCAATCAAGATAGCGAACTCTTAATTATTGCACTATTGTATTTTTACAATACAGACACTTATAAGATTTTCTGCCTCAGGTGCCAAAATGTCTTATATTTTGTGTAAGGGTATCATGTGCCTTGACTTTTTGGAAGGGAGGCATTTCACCCTCTGCCTTGGCTGCCTAGAATCCAAACCCAAAGCTCTCCTATGGATTTGCACATATTACCACACACATTCCTACCAAACTTTGGTGCAGTCTTGTGTGTAAGATAGTGTGTATTCTTCAAAAAGCAGGATAATGGCCTTCTTGGGCCCTACAATTTCACTTTGGGCCTTTTCACACCACACATTTATAGTGCTATGATCCCACTTTAACTCCCAAGGCAATATCCTGTGGACTTCTGGGACTTGTTCTCTCTGGCTAAGAATTTTCAGTACCCCTTCCCAAACTGCAAATCCTAGTATTTCCTAGGGTGCAGCCTTGGCAGCTAAATGAGAATCATAGTGCTACAGTTTTGCAATGTGAAAGGGCCCCTTGTATTCTTTATGCTGCTGTCTGTGTTAAGTGCTTTGCTGCTGTAGTGTTGTCACTTACCTTTTCTTAGAAGTGAATTGTCTTTGGCCATCCACTATCTTAGCCAGCCTGTGGCATTGTTTAAATAGGGAGGACTGTCTCATGTTCCTTTGACAGAGAGTTTGTTAAAGAAAGGGAACGCCATTGATCAAATGCCCTGTCAGTGCCAAATCGAAAGCAAAGCATGTGTACCAAAAGTGAACACCTCCTCTGCATACTACATCTTAATTTAGGGGAACAATGACTTTGTGAGACAAGTGACAAAGTATTTTAAAATAAATGACAACTATCATCACATATTTTCACTTGGCAGGGTGGTAATTTATCTGATCTGTTTTAGCTATGAAGAATTAGGGGTAGGAACAGAGGGGATGATTATACATTGAGTGAAGGGAAACATTGTTAGTTATAAAGTTTCATGTAACGTATTGTCTAATATCAAACTGAGGCATTACCAAAGAGTTTGTCAAACGAGCAATCTTTTATGACATTGCTCATTCTTGCTGGTAGCATGTTTTCCTCAGCAGAGAGATTTGTTGTTGTTGTCATCGTCATCATCATCATCAGAGATCATCATTAAGCTAGGTATACTTTCAGATGTGTGTAAACACACAAGCAATAATGCATATGTCTGTGTGTATGTATGTATATATGTGTATGTATCTGCTGTATATTTGTGCACATATGCATGTATGTGTGTATAGGGATATAACATGCAATTTAGTTTTGAATTTTGCACAATTTTTCGAAGCACGTAGTGAAAAACAAAGTAGATGGGTGATGGGTTTTTTCTCTCGTAAAGCTGCACATTTCTCTGTGCATAGTGAAAAAATAGGGGGTGTAGATTTTTATGGCAAAGCTACATAGTTTCTTAAACTCCTGTGCAGCTTTCAAAAACTATGCAGTTTACGTTGTGCCAGGAACAAAAGAAAACAAAAATTAATTACCACTAATTACAGGAAACGTCTACATGTCATTTTTCTTCCCACACAAGTTTCTCAAGGGGTCAGGAATTCCAAATTTGACCCTAATGGAGAAATTGATGAATTTCCATTCCATCCCTAGTGTTTAGGTTTGCATGCATGTGTGTGTGTGTGTGTGTGTGTGTGTTTGTGCGCGCGCGCATATATGTATGTATATCTCTACTGTATATCTGTGCATGTGTGCAAGTATTTGTGTATCTACACCTGTATTCCCTGGTATTTGTGTATCTGCACCTTTATTCCCTGGACATCTATATTTAGGTAACCTGATGTATAATCATTCCTGTGATGATGGCATTGAGAGAAGGATTTGAAACTTTCTGACCACTTTAAGAAAAGTGCATATAATGCTAGACATGAAATGTAAGAATTGAAGAACTGTGCTACGCAGAAAAATTAAGATGGAGATATGCAAACAGTCAATAAACAGTGGTTTAAATGTTGGACTGAAAATCTGGGAAAGCAGGATTCAAATCCCAACTCAGCCATGGAAATCTGCAGGGGGACCTTGGACAGGTCACACTCTCTCGGTTTCAGAGGAAGGCAATGGCAAACTTCTTTTTTTCCAAGAAAACCTTGTGATAGGGTCACTATAAGTCAGAGTTGACTTGAAGGCACATTTAAAAAAAAAATGAGACAAGCCTGTGTGTTAATACAGCTTGTCTCATTTTGGCTTGCTCTTTAGACCAATTGCTGACTTTTGTTTTACATTTTTAAAAAAGTCATGGCAGACAGTCTTGGTTTTCTTTATCACAGCAATATCCTTGAGTATTAAAATAAAAGGTTTTTTTATACACTCTTTTTCCTCCAGTAGGAGGTGAAGTGTAACCTGCAGACCCCCACTTTTGCAGCTCCCAAAGACTACCATTAACTGCCTTGCAAATTAATTGAAACCCCCAATTTGGAAAAGCATGATTTTTCTGGTGAAAAATGCCCAAAAGCCATACCCACAGCGCCTCCATATATCCACTCCCAATTCTTCCAGATTCCACTCGCCCAAACTACTCAGCAACAGGAAGTGACCAGAACAGCCGTGACCAAGTGTGGCATAACTTCTCTTTCAGTCGTCATGTTGTCTAGGATATCAAGGACAAGGAACACATCTGCATGTACTCTCAAGGCAGCTCCCACAGAGTTGCCAATATGTGCTTTAATAGTACAGTGGACCTTCTGTACAGGTGACCTCACCATCTGCAGTTTTGAGTGACCACAGAGTATCATGTCTTCTACATAAAATGGTGGTAACATGAATGTGAACACAATGAAGTGTCTATAGTAATCCATGCACACATGATAGCAATTTGATATAACAGAATGTGAGTATTTGTGATTTTTGCTATTTGTGGGGATTCTTAGTTTGTGTATACAGAGGGTCCCCTGTAGTTTGATAGATCTCCATCACATGTCTCTGCTCCTTCAGGGCTCATATTTTATTTTCTGACTTAAAAGACACAAACAGTTCAACTTTCCCACAGAACAAAAATGCTCCAGTTCTTTGAATATTTCCATTGTCCAGTTCTATGCCTTTTTAAAATTCATAATGCCCAATTTGAGGCATGTAGAATACAGAATGTGAGGATATTGTGCATTGTATTCCCCTATGTTTCTAACCAATTATTAATATCATCCTCAGAGGATCATTTCTGAGTACTGCAACCCAAAATGTTGCATTGGATGGCTCTCCCAAAAAGGCTTTCCTTCTAATGGAAACCATTTATTCCTTACTTTATTCCCAGTGTTACTGTTTAAGTTACATTACTTAACATTATTTTAATATCTGAACATTACAATATTTTAATGTCTTGCTTTCCTTTTAGCCATTTTACTTGCTTGTGTTACAAATTGTTGATTTATTAACTGTCCTTGATGGGTTGTCCTTCACTGGCTGGCTTTAGGTGCATTTCCAGTTGGATGGATAAAAGTTTTTCAAATATTGTAAATGTGGCCACACTGGAGACATACAGAACAGCATAATGATACATGTTTTACATTTAAAAAAACAAAAACAAAACCCAGAACAAAACAATACTCCTCATTCCCCTCCTCCTATAGTCCAAAGATCCACACACATACTGATGATGTAAACTAAAAGATTCCAGTTTTGAATGTGGGAACTGGCCAAATTCTTTCTTAAGTCATTCAGAAATACCCTTGACAAGTTATTTCTTTCTGCTTAGCACTTTTTTCTCCTCTGTGGTTTATAAGCTCTTAAGCAAATGTAAGAGAGAAAAGAAGCTAATGTATCTGATAATTCACTATATCTGACTGACAACCTCAGTGAATTTCCCCTGTGGTGCTAGCAAAACACTGTTCCAAAAAAGTAATAACATACAAAAAAGAAAGGATCATAGGGATCATGTCGTCAAATTTAATTTCAGAGAACAAAAAAACTGTGAGATGTTTTCTGTTTAGATCAGTCACACAACTAGTCGGGAACACTGATGCCAAATGCTGCACTGGAGTAATGTGATCTGAGCTTAAAAATAGCTGCCAAGGATACCATGTGGTGACTGGCACTGTTATATGTGATGCAGTGTGAATTATCTGTTTCAAAGTAAAGCTACATAACATCAAGTCACATCAATGAAGAAAGGAAAGGTTTTCCATTAACCCTTCTAAGTAGTACTCTCCTGTAATTCTTAAACAGGTAGAATTTTCATTTAGACATTTTTTGATTTGAATGTTGTGGTTTTTAAGGTCCTATTCGTAAGACACATTCTCAGGATAGTGGGAGGAGCAATCCATGACATTTTGGGTTATTTCCCACATGCCAGCTGGCCAGGTAAGTACCAGGTAACTTCTCTGTCTATCACTAGTTTATTGATAGAGAATATGCTTTGCAAGCAGAAAGTACCACATTCAGTTCCCTAGAGCTCCAGGTAAAAGGATCAGAAACCTCTGCCTGGGACTCTAAGGAGTTTCTGTTACCACAGTGAGAAGTGAAGGGCTAGAGGGCCACATGCAGTCCCAAGGGCAATTATTTGCAGGGGTCAGGGTTGAAAAATTAACTTCTGGATCACTTCCTTTAAAAAAAAAAAAAAGGCCTCCCTGGCAAAAACATGTCCAAAATACCATCTGTCAAGGATGTTTGAGTTCAACTCTTTATGACTGTTCTAACTTTTTCAGGGAAAGTGCAGTGGGGAGGTGTGGCCCTCTAAGTTCTCCTGGGGAGCCAAAGCAGTTCCCTAACCCCCTCAGCTGCTTACTCAAGGGTACATGAACAAATAGTCTGACCAAAGGTGTGCCCACAGCACCCAATTGTAGCCATTTGAGTCCATATTAACTACTATGACTCTATCCTATGGAGTCTTTGGATTTGTAGTCTGTTGAAGTGCTCTACTGAGGAGCTCCAGTGTCTCTCTACAATGAATTCTAAGCACTTCATTAAACTACACATCCCAAGATTCCATAGAATGGAACCATGACAGTTAAAGTGGCATTATAATGCGACAATTGTTTGGTGTGGATACCCCCCTGGTACAATGTACCTTGAGAGCTTAATGTAGCCTGAGATCCATGGTGGTATAGTGGTTTGACCATTGGACTAGACACTGGAGGACCAGGGTTCAAATCCCAACTCAGCCTTGAACAAGTCATATTCCCTCCACCTCAGAGGGAATAATTCCTATAATTCCAGTGTTCTGATGGAACCAATCACACTTGAGAGTGGTGCCATTGCCTTCCTTCAAAAAGAAGTGTATTGTCCACATGATCCATGTGATTCTCAGGCCACATCTGGCCCTCTCATTAGACAGAGTGAGGCAGTTAACTTATTTTGCCTAATGACAACACATACCTTGGCTTGACACAGTAGCAACTCTGTAGGTGCACATTAAGAAACAGCCTCCCTTCCTCCAGAAAAACTCATACCACTATTTTCTTGACTGGAAATCCAAGCAAAATTCCTGAGAGAAAACAGCCAGGAAAGGGGTGGGAGATGAGGAAAAAATGAGGAAAAGAGGGAAAATGGGAAGTGGGTAATATTGCAAAAGTTCAGTCCTTGGTAGCACACACAAACCCTGATTGATGAGGCAGAGACCATTTTAAATGTACTTATAGCAAGGAGAAAATAATATCAGCAGTAGGTGTGTGGTAAACACTATGTGCCACATGCATTAATGAGGCACAGAATAAAATGCCCTTGTCAATTGCTCCTAAATCTCATTGATTTCAGTGGGGCTTACAAAGAGGAGTTTAGGACTGAATTATAGGGCTCACAGCTGCACTATTATGTGTTATAGGTGAGTTCTGCAGTTCAGTGTGACTTTTAGGGACTGAAAACAAATTTGTATTAACTGAATTTTATTATGAATTGATCCAGTTAATGGTCTGCAATATTATCAGCAAAAGTAAGCTCCTATATTTTACTTTCTCACTGGAGAAACCCCCCCCAGCAGATTCTTTTTCTTTTTCCCTCTAAAACCATATACAGATAAACATGACAAATTCAAAATAGATGTCTTTGAAAAATTATCAAATACACATTTTAATTTAATGGGAAAATTATGTACAAAATGTGTACATTAAGAAGGATGGATTAAAAAGCGCATCAAATAAATAAAAAATGTGTAAAAGGCATATCAAAATAGACACAAAACTTACATCTGGAAAAAAACACACGTTACATTTAACAACTCCATTGGAAACATGGAAGAGAAGAAAATGCATACAGATTGGAAGATAACACAATGAAACTGAGACAGATTTTCACACTTCTTTTTGCATACAGCATTGTTTTATTAGGAAAAACAAGAAGAAATATTATTCTTTACATTGTCTTAGTATCATGTAAAAAAAGTATCAGTATCTTCACAACCAAAAAATATAGAAGCTATATTACAGTAGTTTACTCAATAATAAATAATTAATCATTCAATATAAATTTGAAAAAATAGAATAGTCACTGGTTAAGTTGGAGAACTAAAATTTAAACTTCCTTTCTTCTCCAGTTGGATATTAGATATTGGATATGGTCAAATATATTTCTTACCTAAGTTCTTCTATACTCTAAGATGTCTGATTATAACTGCTCCTAATCTTTAACAAAATATCTCGAATTTACCTTATTTTATTAATTGATAAGCCGGATTTTAAATCATTTACATTCTTAACTTTTCGGAAGTTTATATCATTCTGTCTGGGTATAACTCTCAATTTCTCAACCCTTGCTCATCATTTAAACCATTAAGGAGGTCATGATTCTGGAGGTTTTTTCAATACAAATTTCCTATATCACCAAAGCTATATCTCTTAAATATGATTCATGAACTAGATCCAACCTTTTCAAGAAAATATTGAAGAATAGTGCTGTATGTGGCGATGGCAACCAGAATTAACTTTGCAAAAGCATGGAAGAAAAAAGCTCTGGAGGACTAGCTACACAACCTATTTGAACTGAAAAATATGGACATTCTAACACAGAGAATCAATGGAAAAGATGATCTAAAAATTTTGAAAGAATGGACCCTATAATGGAGATATTTTCACACTTCTAAAGACTTAGTCACAGGTGAGTGTGTATAGAATTGTTTTACAAAACAACCCACTGACCTGATCATGCCCATGGCACCCCCAGTGGAATCCTGTGGGCTGTTGAGCATCAGCTGTTGTGTTGCACCCTCCTCAATCATGCTGCTTCACTCATGCCTGGATTAAAAAGGGCTTTGGTCCCATTACAATACATCTCTTCTATGGCATAAAGCTTCCGTAGGTAAGTGAAGAGTCAGCCGACTGGTTTGTAACAAGAAAGGGAGGCACAGTAAGGACCTCTTGGTGAGTCTCTGCCTTAAGCTACACAAGCTACTCTTGTCACCACTGAATAGCAGAAATCATAACCCTTGCCACAAATATCCCCCATCCTTTCTAATGTTCTATATTTTCCCACCAAGGAAAGTGTGGGAACTTCACTTCTGCTCTAGACTCAGCAAACAAATTAAGATCTGATAACATTAATTGTAAAATATGCCTCAGATCTATAAGATCTGATAGTAACATTAATTGTAAAATATCCCCCAGATCTATTGGTTTTATTGGATGCACACTACACTATTTGAATTTTGGGTGGTAAAACCAGAAAACAGTGATCCTGGATGCTTTTATTTCAGCATAGTCAGAATACGACTGCTATGTGGAGTTCAAATGAAAGCATTTGGGCATATCTTCTGAAGCATGAAAGCACAAGTATATCATCACCGAAATGTGGAGTTCTATTAACAGTTTACTAGCATATCTTGGAGCATTATAGGGCTTTCACCATCAATAGACACCCAGCTGAGAAAAACAGTAACCATCCAGCTTTCCCTTTCTAATTAGATCATTCTCTTACCTCTTTTACTTATGGCTTAATAAATCACAAGGAACCTAATGAAAGGCTCAGCAAGAATTCTTGAAGAGCACCTAGAAGCTAACAAAATGAACAAACTTACAAAATTGTCTACGTGAGGTCAGCCAATGCATTCCACATTAATCAACCCATATGTAATGGTTTAAGGTAACATTTCAGTGCGGAGGGGGAGTGTTATTTACCAAGTATTTCAGCAAATAATGCCTCACAAACAATAACAGCATCATTAGCAATCCTTGAGATCCAAATATTTGAAGGAACACCTCTCCTCACACAAGTCTTCCCATGTCTTAAGTAATTTGCTGAGGTTCTGATCCAAGTTCCTTCCATATTGGAAGTATGTTGTGAAGAGGGCTTTTGTGCTGCTGGCATCCCAGATCTGGAATATCCTCACATATTCTTCACATTCTAAAGGAATATAATGCACTTTGTTAGCTGGAGCTAAGAAGACCTGGGTCTGTTCAGGGTTAGACAGAAGACTGGCTCAGAATGTCAAGGATGCTATCATGCATTCAGTGGAAGCAAAGCAGAATATAAATGTAAAGGGTGGTATTTCTGGACTTGTCTAATGGATCCTACAAGTGAATGTTTAAGACTGTCTTTGGGCATTGGGTGCAAAAGAGCTATAGATACGTAACTGACAAAGTGACACACAAGGTTTTTCATAGAATTATGTGGGGTGACAAATCCACTCTAGACTTTACCACAACTCCACTTCAAGTTGAAGAGGAACTCTGCTAGTTCCAGTGTGCCCATTATCTTACATTGTTTGTTCTGTCTTTGTATATTTGCTAAAGTTAGCAGATAAGGTGTAAGGAAGAAATAATAATATCACTCTCTCACACACAGACACACACAGGACTATAACTGGACTGGACATACCAGATAAGAGAAAGATAGGGCAGAGGTTTAAAACCTGTCTCATCGTTCAGTCTTTCACCACCTTTCAACATCCAGGTTGCCCTGTCAGCCCACATTCTGGTCAGTTTGTGCTGCTTCTGAATGCCAGACCAATCCATAATTAAATAATTATCATTAACAATTTGAGCAGATGAAGAGGCTAACCTCTTTTGCATTACAGAGACCTTTCCTAGTTCTGTTCACTTGGTCATTTTGTCTAGCACCAACCTAGTCTGAAGGGTCAGAGACAATTGCTGCCATCCATAAAGATTCTATCTCTCTCATGAGAAAATCCATCCATTTGAAGGGTTGTACTTTGGGCTGGCTCAAAGAGACAGAACATATATGTGCTGATATAGTACCCATCCTCCTTCCTAGCAGTGTCCTTGGCTGACTTGATCAAGGGAGTCTCAGTATCAGAGATGATACTGGAGAATTCCAGGACAGTGGTTTTGAGAAACTTCAACATCTATGCTGAGACTGATGAGACCATCTTGGGACGGGACAGCTACCATGCTAACCATGGGCTATTTCAATATACTGGTGCTCCAACATGTTACAAGGTGTATCCTTGACATGGTTTTTTGTGTTTGGCCAGATCGAAGAGAATATGGCTGCTGTGGTCAAATCACTTCCTTGTGAAGTTTGGTTTGGCAACAGAAAGACCTCTCTGTGGAGATGGAGAATTGATTAACATAGTCCACCTCCAGAGAATTATGGAATCTGGAGAATTCCTGAATAATCTGGATTATTTTTCACCTGACAGGCCTGATGATTTGGTCAAGGTCTTGATGGCATTATAGAACCACGAAATGGAAATGAGCGTCAATGTAACTGTTTCTAAATTACCTAGTCTGGTGCTGCAGAGGCTGTAATTCACATGGGGATACAGAAGACAGCAAGATAGCACATGACGAAGGTCATGGAATGAATGCAACAAAATATCAGCAAAAACTCTTTGTTGTGCCTATTTTGTGCCAGTGAACTTTGCAAAATAAATTATACTGTGCCTCCACTACTGCATTCTCAACATGCCACCAAGCAGAGTTATACTGGGTGATGAGGAGTCTGTTGCAATCAGGCTCAGAAAGACCAGCAGTGGAATTCTCTGTTGCCTGCAAAAAGTTTGTCAGGCATTTTGAGGAGAAAAATAGCCCATCTTTGCTCAAAACCTGATACCACAGTTATCATAGATTCTGAAGAAGAGTACAGTGGTCCATTTGGTCAAGTTTCCCAGTATTAATCATGAGCAAGATGCTTAAATTAGTCCATCCTACCCCATGTAAGCTTGATCCTTGTCCATTTTGGCTGTTAAAGTCTATTCCAGCAGGTGATAAATGTCTCACTACATCAGGAGGATGTGCCTTCTGCCTTGCAGAAAGCTGTGGTGCATCATCTCCTGAAGATGACCCCCAGAGACCCAGAGTTATGTGACCTAACAAGCACCCTATCACTAATATACTCTGTCTGGCCAAGGAGCTTTAGCGTGTGATGGCTTGATATTCTTGGATAAGATAACAGTAATTCCTGGAGGAAACTGATTATCTGGACTCCTTCTAATCTGGTTTCAAGCCAGAACATAACTTGAATTGCTCTGACTGATAGCCTACTCCAGATAAAAGATAAGCAGGCAGTACTCTCCTGTTGACCTTCCTGGATCTTTCAATGGCTTTTGACACCACCTATCACAGTATCTTGCTGGACTGGCTCCATCAAGTGGAAATGGGGGGCACTGTTCTACCATGGTTCCACTATTGTCCGTGAGTCTGGTTTGCAAAAATAGCATTGGGGATTCCTGTTCAGCTATTAAGCTGTGAAGTGCCACAGCATTCCACCCTATCTCCTATGCTATTCATATCTATTCAAGGCACCTGGAGGAAGTCATTAGAGGGTTTAGGATGAGGTGATATCACTATGCTGATTATATTTTACTTCTCCTTGTGATTAGATTTAAATAGGATTGTGCAGATGCTGGACCAATGGCTAAATTATGTAATGAACTGTGTGAGGGTTAGTAAACTGAAGCTAAATCCTTCAGATGGAGGTTTTGAGGACTGGTGGTTCTTGAGTCTGAGAACTGAGCTACCAACCTGCCATGGATGGGATTCCACTGGCCCTGAAGGATAAGGTACATAGCTTGAGAGTACTCATGGATGTCTGTTTGTCCCTGGTAGTGCAGTAAAATAAACTTTTATTTTTGCTTTCTAATCTGGTGGTCTCAATTCTTGGCGAGCTACTTCAGTAGCCCAAGTGGACTCCATGGCCCAAAGTGCATAGCACCAGCTCTGACTGGTACACTAGCTATAGTCCTTCCTGTACAGTAGTCCATGCACCAGTAATTTCTCAATGAAACTACTACTGTAAGACTATTACAGGGGGCTGAAGATGACTCAGAAGCTACAGCATGTGCAAAATGCAGTAGCAGTATTGTCAAATAGAGTACCATATAGACAACACATAACACCAATTCACTTCTGGTCTGAATTTAAAGTGATGGTCATAACATTGAAGCCCTACATATTTCAGTGCAATATAAATTAAATTAAATACATAAATGCCATATATAAGTATTCCTCTAGAGCAACAGGCACATGGCAGAACACGTCTTGAAGGTATGTAAGTCAACATCTGCATGGATATAGAGGTGGGAGCTGAAAGGAAGACAGTCTAGCAATACTATGTCAGCCAGCTTAAAGTCCATGTAGGAGGAAAGGTGGAAAAGAATTTATTTTATTTTATTTTATTTTATTTTATTTATTGTATCTCTAGGCTGCCTTTCTTCCACAATGGGGACCCAGATAAGCTGACCCTGAAATAAAATAGTTATCCAACCACGTGGGAAATACCATTGTTGCACTAAAATAATAGAATTTAACTTCACTATTTGGAAAAGGAGAGACAGGAAAGAAACCTTCCTTCATACAAATATTTTCTTAATTAACTTTTTATTTAAAAAAAAGAGAACGTATACAGCTATTTTTCATAGAAAACATATGTCAAACACACACACACACATATATAGATATATTTTAAGAAATCCAATTATCATATATTCCTGGCAAATACTGAGATAAGAATTTTATCTTTGCAATCTGCCCATATTTTCAGGATGTAGCTCTGGCATACTTTTAGTTGTTAATCACTTTCTTCTGGCACATTGATGATGAAATAAATAGCCACCCCTGATTTGAGCTCTGTATTTTGCACTAATGCACAGAGAGAGAAATTTGGACAGTCTGTTTTTCTTGTAATCACAAAAGTTTTAAAGATCAGTCATAGCCAGGACCCACCAGTGTGAACAAAAAGTAGGATTTTCATGCACATAGATTTCTCAGCCAGTTCAGTGGGCTCGGTCAGATGTAGGTTAACTATTATGACATACTTCCATGCTGTTAAAATTAGAGTGGCCAAGTATGGCTCTCTAAGCACGCTGTCACACTCCACAATTACAGCACTGTGATGCCACTCTATCTGCCATGGTCCTATGCTACGAAACCCTGGAATTGGCAGGTGGGGGAAGGGGTCCTTAGAATTCTAAGCCAAAGAGTTCTAGTGCCTTATCAAACTAGAACACACATGGTTTCATTCAATGCTGCCATAGCAGTTACAGAGGAATATAGTGTTATAATTGTGGAGTATGAAAGGGCCTCTGGAGTATTCAGGGGAAGAGGATTCGTGCTGTTTCAAGAGTGAGAGAACTCCCTCAAAGAAGCATATTTAACTAGTCTGGACTATTTAAAGAGTTTTGCAGTTGAAAATGTGAGGAGGGAGGTTGGCAGAAAATTTCCTTGGGGAATACTGAGAGCAAGGACTGCACTGGACCCACTTCCCAGAGTTGCATGTTGCCCACAGAGTGCATGATTTCCACTCTAAGGCAGGAAGTCTGGACCGAATCCCAGTCTGGAAGTTAGGATATAAAACATATTTAAGCAAAAAATAAGATGAAACCAACAGTGTTGCCTTGCTAATGTGAAAAGGCCAGTATCAGTATTATTTCTGTTTCTTCTGATTTCTAAGCAGCTATTTGTGGGACTCTGTTTATTGTATGAGGTTTCAATTGATGTGTAAAGTTTCTACACATTTTTCTATCACATGGTTTCCCCTGTTTCTTTCTCTACCCTGTGTATGGTGCAAAAAGAATCAGGTTGACAACAAAAAGGTATCTAATCAACTATAAATCAAATGACTTGGCCAAATGAATCAAGCCATAACTGTAAGGGAAGGGGAAAAAAAGATAAAAACAAATAAATCTTCTACAATCAAGAACACCAAAAACAGAAAATCAAGCTTTTAAAAAAACTCTAATGAGATCTGCTTTTGCAGAGGACTGAATCCATAAACATTCCAGTTCTCCTGCAGCTTTTTTTTTTTTTTAATCATTTGGACCACATGAAAGCACATAGCACACATAGACCTGAATCCTGTTGTTTCGGGAGGAAATTGTGTGGCCCTTCAGATACTGTTGGACTGAAAATCCCATCTACCCAGCTGGCACAGCTAATGGTGAGACATGTTGTTCAACAAGATTTGAAAAGTTCCATCCCTGGTGTCTGGCTGCTGGTTTCTAACAAAGTAGACCTATTGAAGAAATAGAACTTACAGAAATACTGACATAAGCCTCATTGATTCAGTAGGTCTATTCTAGTTGGGACTAGCCCAGGTGTGGGAATCATGTAGCTCTGTAGATGTTGTTCCAGCTTCCAGCATTCCTCACCAGTGGCTATACTGACTAGGGCTACTGGTATTTGTACAACATCTGGAGCATCAAAGCACTATTCCACTGACATCATCTTTTGAACAACCATGTTGGCTGGAGCATTCCATGGACAACTGGATGCTATTTTAAGAGGCAAAATGTTTGCTCAGATTAAACCTAATGAAGACTAGTAAAACAAAGAGACCAGAGAACTGAAATGCTCTGTGGAACATTTGTTTGTTCCAGCACAAGCACTTCTGTCATTAACATTTTGTACATCACTTGCCTATTAAGAGAAGGCACATGGCCAAGCTTGCTCAGAGATAGACACACTTACCTGGAACCAAGTGCCACTGAATTCAGTAAGGGTTTACTTCTGAGTAGACATGTGCAGGACTGTGCTACTTGCCTACGCAGATCTAAAATAGCACTAACAAATACTTGACTGTAGAAGGAATAATAATAATAATAAAGATAATGTATAAAAATAGCTTCTCAACAAACCTTCCCTATGATTCCAATATTTCCAAAACTGAACTAATCAGAGTGGAGATAAATTGTACGCCCTACCAGTAGGAACAGCATTCCTGAAAACATAGTAAAAAATATTCCAATTGGAGCCAACATAAAAGACCAGCCATAGCGTGCATACAGAGAAAAATCTGGACAGTCTATTTTCTTCGTAATCACATAGTTTTCAAGATCAGCCATTGCCTGGACCCAGATGACGTACAGCACAACCACCAGGGTGAACAAAATGCCTAGAAAGAAGAAACCAGGTTTTAATAAAGAGAGATGGTTTTGTTGAACTGTATCCCAGAGACAAGTGTGGCCATATGTCTGCAGGATTTGGGGAGCTGCCAATTGAAAAAAGATTTTACCACCAAGCTCTGGAAATACCTGGAAGACTCAGTGAGAGAACTTTGTCAGACTACATCACACAACTAGTTTAATATCAATAATCTTTAATAGCCTTAAGAACTGGGATAGTGTAAAGACCAGAGTAGAAAAGAACAGACATGAGGCAGGTTCAAGCAAATTTCTTCATTGTTTGAAAGAGGGGGTAGTCAGCCCCCCATGAACCCAATAGGAATATAGGAAGCCATGTTTGACTCTGGCCCTTTCCACACCCTACCTTTCCATGGAGTCCTCTGGTGGGAATCCCGGCATCAACTGTGTCAGGAGGGGAGCACAACAGGAGTGCTCCCTTCCACACTGGCTGGCTCTGTCATGAAGGGAGTGCAATGGCCACGTCTCTTCCTTCAGCAGCACAGCCAAGTGCCTTCCCAGGCTGTGCTGGGGCAGGAAGCACAGCCATTGCACTTCTTGGGCTTCTGCAGGACGGGTAAGTCCGTGATGGTGGCACGATCAACAGTCACTGACAGGGAAAATCTGTCAATGATTTAATCTGTGATTCCGCCACCTGGGGATAGGAAAAAGACGGGACTGTGACAACATCATGCAGAGCTGTCATCACCGCCCCATCCTTCTCTTGTCCCCATGGTGAGTTAGGAGGGTGGTGCAGAAAGGGCCTCTGGGATACTATTGATCCACCTTGATCAGAAGGGTGGCCAATGGCTGGCAGCTGCTTTCCAGAGTTTCGGGCTAGGGTCTTTCACAGACTTACCTAGACATGCTAGGAATTGAATTTGGGATCTCTGGTATGCAAAAGTTCTATTGTTGCTGTGTGCCTTGAAGTCATTTCTAATTTAAGGTGACCCTATGGAGAAATTATCACGGGGTTTTCTTGGCAAGATTTGTTCAGAGGAAATTTGCCTTTGCTCTCTTCTGAGACTCAGAGGGTATAACTCTTCCAAGGTCACCCAGTGGGTTTCCATGACTGAGCAGAAACTTGAACCTGGATCTTTGGAGTCAAAGTCCAATGCACAAACCACTACATGATGCTTGTTCTGCTACTGAGCTATGTCCCTTTCCCACGAAGCACCCACTCCACAGGGCATGTAGTTGGCAACTATGGAAACCTACATGTATATCTGTATATGTACACAGATATTTTCTTTGCAAGTTGGAGTTGGAGAACTCCATAAATGTTAAGACTAATTCTTGAGGTCTGGGAGCTGCAGTCTGAAAAAGAAATATTTTCAGGTTCTCGTCATAATATTGGCCTTGCTTACAGGGTTATCATATGGCTCACTGAAGAAATATATAAAAATCACTCTGAACACTCTGACCTGCTATATAAATACATTGTAATCATCATCTCATAACCTCCTGGTTTGGCAGGGATGGTCCTAATTAATCCTCTGTCATCCCACTTGTTCAACTGCTTTTAAAATGTCCCAGTTTCTCTCTCCTCATCTCATTTCTCCCCCATTGTCCTCTGCTTACTTTAACTGTTGTAAACTGAGCTCAAAGCACAAAATTAGTGTGCCCCCAATTAACTCAATGGAGGGGGGAGCAGAATCTTGCCCTTCCCAAATGATTGCATGCAAAAGTAAGTTTGTGTATTCTGCCTTATTCATAATTTTTGCCATCTTGAACACACTCTGATGTCGCATGGCCACAGATGTCCTAGTTTTCATCTGTGAAACATTAGAAGGAAAGCTAATGAATTTTTATTCTTACTGTGGTCTTCAATGGAGAGGATGCCAAATCTTATCCCCACCCCGCCCCAGTGAAACAGAGAAGTCTGCTTGGGGACTGCTCCCCAACCCAGCTGGCTTGCCTTCTGATTAGCTAACCAGGGACTGTTTCATGCCATGCAGTAACAGCATTATACCTTTAATTTTATCATGATCACAGAATCATAGAAATGTAGAGTTGGAAGAGACCACACGGGCCATCCAGTCCAACCCCCTGCCATGCAGGAACACCCTCAAAGCACTCCCTTTGACAGATGGCCATCTAGCCTCTGCTTAAAAACCTCCAACGAAGGAGACTCCACCACACTCCGAGGCAGCAGATTCCACTGCCGGACAGCCCTGACTGTCAGGAAGTTCTCCCTGAGGTTCAGGTGGAATCTCCTTTCCTGCAGCTTGAATCCATTGCTCCTTGTCCTGGTCTCTGGAGCAGCAGAAAACAAGCCCACTCCTTCCTCTACATGGCATCCCTTCAAATATTTAAACATGGCTATCATGTCCCCTCTTAACCTTCTCTTCTGCAGACTAAACATACCCAGCTCTCTAAGTCTATCCTCCTAGGGCATGTCTTCCAGGCCTCTCACCATTTTGGTTGCCCTCCTCTGGACTTGCTCCAGCTTGACCATGTCCTTCTTGAATTGGGATGCCCAGAACTGGACACAGTATTCAAGATGAGGTCTAACCAAAGCAGAGTAGAGTGGTACCAGTACCTCCCTCAATCTAGATACCATACTCCTGTTGATGCAGCCAAGAATTGCATCGGATTTCTTGGCTGCTGCATCACACTGCTGACTCATGTTCAGCTTGTGGCCTATTAAGACTCCTAGATCCCTTTCGCACATACTGCTATCCAGCCACGTGTCCCCCATTCTATATTTCTGTATTCCATTTTTTCTACTAAGTGTAGGACCGTACACTTCTCTCTGTTGAATTTCCTTTTAGTGGCCCAGCTCTCCAATCTATCCAGGTCATTTTGAATTTTGATCCTGTCCTCTAGCGTATTAGCAACCCCTCCCAATTTGGTGTCATCTGCAAATTTGATGAGCATGCCCTCTATTCCTTCATCCAAGTTGTTGATAAAAATATTCAACAGCACTGGGCCCAGGACAGAACCTGTGGCACCCCACTAGTCACTTCTCTCCAGGATGAAAAGCAGCCATTCGTGATCACCCTTTGGGTCCTGTTGGTCAACCAATTACAAATCCAACTAACAGTAGCCCTGTCCAGCCCACATTTTACCAGCTTCTTTGCAAGAATGTCATGGGGAACTTTGTCAAAGGCCTTACTGAAATCGAGATATGCTACATCCACAGCATTCCCTTCATCTATCAAGCTAGTAACTCTATCATAAAAAGAGATAAGATTACTCTGGCATGACTTATTTTTGAGAACTCCATGTTGACTTCTCGTGATTACCATGACTTTACCTGCTAAGGCTACATCTTATGTAATGCTGAGGTTTATAGTTTGATGCTGAGACACGAGAGCCCTTGGGCCGAGAATTCTATATACCTCTCTCTCTAAGCTCCCTAAGGATGGAAATGTGGCAATTAATCACAGCACTATAACTGAGAAGTGAGAAAAGGCCTCAGGAGAAGATGTGACATTAAACACAACACCAGCTTTGTGGGTCCCTTGGATGATGCACCACAAGCAAAGGAGGAAGGTGCTTTTTAATTCCTGAAACCAACTTCAAGGTTGCAAACAGGTGAATAGGGAACATGTTCCTGTATTGCAATACTAAAATTTTTGCAATCCAGAAAAAATAACTGACTGAGATGTTGGTAGCCCAAATGGTTCTCTCCAGCCTTGCTTTCCTTTATCCTAGGGACGTGTGTTCATGTTTAATTTTTTTTTCCCATCCAAGATGATCACCTTTCAGTGTCAATACGATCACTTTCCAGTGTCTTTTTTAGGGGGCAGAGTATAAAACAAACAACCATGCCAAATGGAATTTTGGGAAAAACTGTTCTTAACCTCTTCCACTGACAATTGTCAAGAAAGGCCAGAACTAATGTTTTCAAGCCCAGTGGCTTGGATTAACCTCATCTCTGCCATTAACTTCAAGAAAGCTACATTTTTAGACACATTTCAAACGGCTGCGTATTTCTTCATTTTCAGCTAGTTAGACCTTTGCTTGGTGCATGAATGTCTGTTGTTCAGTAAAAACAGAATTCTCTTAAGGCTGCAATGAATCACAAACGGCTAGGGGAAATTATTTCTAAACTGTGAAATATGTGTCTGAAAGAGATTAGGATAAATAAGCATCCGTTCTCTCACACACAGAGATGCTCCTCATGCCTTTTCTGTTTTGCTATTTTATTTTTAAAGTAGAGCCATGTTTGATACACTGTACTGCGCAATGAGATAAGACACAGACTTCTCTGAGGTCCATCATTTCTGCCATTAACCAAATCTGTTTCACTCATGCACTTCTGCTTGTTAAAAAAAGAGGAGGGGGTAAAACAGAATACAGAACCTTTAAGAATGCCTGTGAGTTCAAGAGCAATTGTCTGGCCTTTCTTGTTCTTCCCACATAGCAGCGTCTTTGGCTTGTCAGCAGTGAATGGCTGTTTATGGCACAAAGCTTCCAAGTCAGATACAGACATGAAGTCAACAGGTGCCAAGCAGAGTGACAGCAGCCTCAGGCAGATGTCTATAGTAAATTTAGAACTATGCTGATTTGTGAAAAGTCAGTTTGTTCACGTGTTTACCTAACAGACTTTGTTCTTGCCGTGGTTGCTGTTGGCAGGGTACTGCATGCTGATTTGGGGGAGTGGGGATGTATGTACAACAATAACTAGACAAATCCCACTGCCGAAACTTTTTAATGGGAGTTGCTTCAGTAGAGGCTGGAAAGAAATCTAAGGGTATAACTTAGCATGAGCTGAGGCACAAAAGAAGAATCTAGTCACATAGCTGTCTCGGTAATGATAGTGACTAATAGCAGGAACCACAGTATTTCGCAAGTGGTTGAGCACCAAGGAAGGAACAGAAACCTAAGACGGAAGGCATTTTACATGGTCATTGTAAGAGCACCATAGCTAAAGTCAAGTTCTGCTGTTGCCAACTCTAGTCTCTATTTTATCTCATACAGTAAGAGAGATAATTGCAAAAGAAAACAAAACAAAACCAAAAAAGTCCTCTCCTTTTCCCAAGATGCTGAGATTTGTTTTGGGTTGCCTGAGAAATATTGCAAATTTCAAAACCTGGATTTTGTGCATTTTGCTAAAATGTAAAAAAAAAAAATAGGAAAAATGTGATAGTAGTTGCATGGACTAGTAAAATAGCTAGCATTGGAGGGGTCATTTATGCTTTTAGGATCAACTAGTCTGTTCTTTTGTGCCTGATACAGACAGAAAGAATATTCAAAAACACTTGAAAAAAGGTTGAAAAACATGTTTTTCAAGTGTTGAGAAACCCTGACAAGAAGATTCCTGAACTAGTGAAAATATCTGCAGATTGGGATTTATTCTGTACAAAATTTGCACATGGCTGTTTCACAAGAAAACAGCATTTTCTGTGTGAAAAATAATACTACAACACAGTAATATTAATTCCTGTGCAGAAAATGTTTTTCCTGAAGAAAAAAAAAGCTGCAGTTGGGGATTTGTTCACATAAAATTCATATGTGGTTGACTTGTATAGAAAACAGCAGAAAACGTTTTCTCACCAAAAAAACACATTTTCTCCAATTTGAAATATTATTTTCCATGAAGAAAATGTGCTCTTGCAAAATTTTGTGCAGAATAAGTCTCAGATTTGCAAAGTGTCTTCAAAAAGTATGTGATTTTTGAAGACTTTCTCACAGCAGAAAGAAAATTACTGACATTACTCATTGCTACCTTTGAGAAGAAACTAACTGCATTTCCACACTATACTGTTATGGCACTATTATTCCCCTTTCAACAGCCTGTGGAATTCTGGGGTTTGTGGTTTACTGATGCCCTCTAAATACCCCTCCCTAAACTGCAAACCTCAGGATTCCATTGGCTATTGGAAGTGGAATAATAGCACTATAACAGTGTAATGCGGAAATGACATAAGTGAAGAAATACATCCCTAGTGACTGTTCAATATGTTTGCTTGGCTTCACAAAAGAAAAAAAAAGCATCACTTTTTTGCAGAAATTATACAGAAAACATGACCAAAAAATCTCCTGGCATCTCAGTTTCACAGAAATTGAAGAATCCTCCAGAGACCCACTTAGTGTGCTCAGATAGCATGTGTTGAACTAAGTTTTGTCAATGGAGAAGGTTTTTTTCCCCACCTCCCTGTTAACAACACTTGTCTCATGAGAAACAAATCTCACTTATTTCAAAGAAACTGACTCCGGTGCAAGTGTACCTTAACCACAAAACATATTCAAATTTGAAATTCTAGTGTTTTGTACAGAACCCACTGTTTTACAGATTGTCATTGTGAGACTTGAATATCATACTAGGGGAAAGGCAAAATATAAATTAAATTAAATATAAATAAAATAAAAATTAAACAAATGAAATTTTATTAAATAGTAGCAAAATTGGCAGTAATAGAAGTCCAAAATAAACTGGAGTTCCTTTTCATGTAAGTATTCTAACAACCGTTTCCTAACTGCATGGCATTTGGCACATGTGAACAGAGAAACTGTCCCACAATACAACCTGGAATTCTTCTACAAAGCATATCTGGTTTGATATACCTTTACAATACTGGGTTATAAATGCTAAGGATTTGAACAGTGTGATATGAGCGCAGGTGGAATTATATTATCATTGCATTAATGATGTGGCCATTCATCCTTCACATACTAAGATGAACAAATTTCATTGTGCAATTTGTGGGGCATTTTCTGCTCCATACAAGAAATCAAATATATTGAAGCATAGAAAAAAAAAATTGTGTGCCTTCATGTTGCTTCCGACTTATAGCATCCCTAAGGCAAACCTATCACAGGGTTTTCTGGGGGCTGAGAATGTGTGATGAGCCTAAGATCACCCAATAGGTTTCCATGGTGAGCAGAGAATTGAACGCTGGTCTCCAGGGTTACAGTCCAATGCTCAAACCATTACACCATGCTGGCTCATGTCTAAAGGAGTGTTGTGCATGCAGAAACATGTGTGTTCCACCCAAAACACCTAAAATCAGAAAACACAGAGTAGAATGAAATTAAGATAAGATCATAGAAAAAATTGGGGAATATTTCCTGACCCACAGTGGATTCCAGTGTGTCTTCTCACTGGACGAAATTTCAGATTCCCCTGAATTGAGCTATTATCTGTAGTTGTTATCTATCTTGAAGTCAACTTATGGCATTGGCAAAGCACATCATTTCTGATTTCTGCTTTGCTGAAGAATATAGTTTGAACCGACATATCATATTGGCCAGGATAACAAAGTGTCCCAATGGGCAAAAAATCCACAGATGTGATGGAATATTTTTTTGCCCTGGACTTTTCTCTAGTATATAAAAGTCAAAGTTTGTGTTTTTGTCTGTGTCAGGCGAAGACCTGACCTCATATGACTGGCTACTCGAGAAGATTTTATGGAATCCTGCGGTTTGCAGTTTAAAGAGGGGCCTTTAGAATTCTCAGCCAGAGAGCTCTTGGGCCTAGCCAGTTGCTATGGAGATGAGGACTAGCAGCAAGAAAGAGGAGGGCAGTATATTCCTGCAGGAACCCAACTTCTGCATGTTAACAACTCTGCATACAGACTGGATTGAGGAATATGGGGAAAAGTTAAAAGTACTGGACAAGACAGTTTGGGGAATTAGAGACACAGGATCTCAAATCTTTCTAACAAGTATTACCTATGAGAAAATAAATTCCCAGCCAATGCCAGGTATATGCACTAATTTATTTATAGAAGGAAAAGTCCTATACTTGGAAAGTGGCTGAAATTGAGGAAGTTTCATACTGTTATCCAGGTGACATTGCCATATTATGACCAACATTTTTGCTCTGTGTACATTCTGCAAGATTGAAGCTTATTTGGAGGACTAAAATGTTATATTGTGATGCATGCATAAAATGTATTGATTAATATTTTCATTTTCAGAAAGCAGCCTCTCTGAATGCCCATAGTGTCACTGCAGTGCAGCTGGTGAAGAATTACTTCATCTTGGTATAGGCTCATAGATGAGAGGAATGTCTACAGTCTAGCAATGTTGCAATGGAAGCAGGGATCGTTCGGAGGCTGGCATAGGGACTTTCCATAGGATCCTTCAAACGAAATGGGTACTAGACTATAGAGGTTACCACAAGATTATAATTCTAAACATTGCTTGTTGAGATGAATGAATACCAACAGGAAGTGGTAAACTCCAAACAGTACTGAACTGCTTCAGTGATGAGTGGCTACTGCTCCTCCTTTGGCTATATTATGGGTCAATTTTTGGAATATATGCACAATAAAATGGTGGCCATAAATATCATCTGCTACACATGTGTGGAAAAGCAAAGCCATATTGCACTCAGAATTTTCTACACATTTTTTTTAATACACAGGTGTCTGCAAAGTGATTTATGACTACAATAGAAACGTGTTCAATATAGTCACTATTTTATTGACTGAAGAAAATGAGGCAGATGACATGTCCATAAGACAAAAACAGTGAGGATTCATGATCAAGGACAAATTTCAATCCAGCTACTCCAGAGCCAATCTCAGCTTCCCATGTAATGGAAAATGATGGCTGTCATAGATGAGACATAGATAACCAATAGGACTATGTGACCAAGGTGCTCAAGATTATATACTTTTTATATTTTTCATCTATCTATCTAAACAATGAATGTCTTATACAACATAAGGTGGATTTGGAATGCTAATGCTAATTCCACATCATTATTTCTTTCTGTTTACTATTAATAGTAGCACTACTGAGAACCAGCATGGTTTAGTCGTTTGAATCCTTTTCATATGATAGCCATGATATGATATCCATGTTTAAATATTTGAAGGGATGCCATGTAGAGGAGGGGGAGGGCTTGTTTTCTGCTACTCCAGAGACTAGGACAAGGAGCAATGGATTCAAGCTGCAGGAAAGGAGATTCCATCTGAACCTCAGAAAGAACTTCCTGACAGTCAGAGCTGTCCGGCAGTGGAATATGCTGCCTCGGAGTGTAGTGGAGTCTCCTTCCTTGGAGGTTTTTAAGCAGAGGCTAGATGGCCATCTGTCGGGAGTGCTTTGAGGGTGTTCCTGCATAGCAGGGGGTTGGACTGGATGGCCCCTGTGGTCTCTTCCAACTCTACATTTCTATGATTCTATGATTCTATGATTCAACTATGGAATCCCATTAGGTGACCTTTGCATAAGTCATGCTCTCTCAGCCTAAGAGGAAAACAATGGCAATCCTCATCTGAATAAATCTTACCAGGACAACCCTCTGACTGGATCACTGTAAGTCAGAGTCAAGTGAAGGTGTACAACAGCAACAGCAACAGCAACAACAATCTTATGTAGCACCGATGCTCATCATAAGAAATAATAAAATGGTATAATCACAGGATACCTTTAGCATATGGTGCTGGTGATGATGATAATGACTATGTTATTTAGCCATTTGATATGCTTATTTTTGAAGGTTGCCTAATTATCCATGTTGCCTTAACAGATGCATTATGGGATCTTTCATTTGGGATCTGTTTCTTTCAATGAAGCTGGTGCAAGTGACATTCCCAGGAGTTGTGGGTTTGTGTGGAGTAATTTATTTATTTATTGAGGCAAGGCAAATTCACTAAATTCCTCCCAAATATTATTTTTTAAGAAATACAATATAACAACTATGGTGAGCATAGCGTCGCCAGAGTTCAAAACAGAGACAGCGCCTGTACTTTTAATGATTGGGTAGAAGGAAATTCAACATGACAAGCAGCACCTGCTGAAAGTTCCTCTTTGACACAACCATTAAAAGTACAGGAGATCGCTTCAGCTTTCACTCTGGCAACCCTACATGGGCACAGTTTTCTGATTAAAAAAAAATGGGCTTATACAAGTAAGGGGAAACTGAGTTTGAATTCAACAGGACACTTACCAGCAGTGATGAAAAAGCCTCCCCCTGCTTTGTACAGTACGTGGCTTCCAAAGGGGGCAGCACAAATGATGAAGAAGCTTGCAAGGACCACAGTGACCACTCCCAGAAGCAGGAGGACTGACCAGAAGCCACGATAGACTAGAAATCACCAAGGGATGGGAGAGAGAGGAGGAGACACAAAGAAGGCTGTTACTTTTTCCCCCTCCTTAAAATATCCTTAGAGTACAAGGCAATATTGTAGAACCCCCTCTTTCATTTTTCTCGTTAGCAAGCTGAACATTTATTCCAAACAGCTTCCTGTTTAACAGTAATCTGAGAACACCATATGTCCTTCATTAGGTTTGAATGCCAAATCCTATCTGATAATCTTGGAATATAATGATGTATGTTAGAGTGCTATGAAACCCTGTTGCTTGGCCTCTCCAGTGCATGTGTGTGGTTAATAAGTTCATTTACTTGGTCAATGGAAATTGTTCATAAAATGGTATGCTGAACTATAGCCAAGATTCTTGGAGATAATTATATGGTTCTACTAGATACAAGTGATTTCACCAAAGTAGTAACAGAGACAAGAATGAAAGTAAGGAAGGAAATTCCTAGAACAGAGCCAAAATAAGTAATCTTAATCTTACTCCTTAAAAATAATAAGCAAGAGCTTTCATGAAGACCTACGAATTTCACAAAATGAATTCATATATGGTTTTGAAAACAAACTTTTTTCTGACAAAGGAAAAAAGGAAAAAATTATAAAGGAGCAAGTGAAATTTGCCTATCACTGAAGCCATTTGCACAGCAAAGTTCTTTGTATATTATTCAAATCAAAATGCAAAAATACAGAATCTCATTGAGCCAAGGGCAAGCAATGCTGAATTAATGGAAGCAGCTGGTGATAAATGGGCTGAGAGTTTTGTGGCATATGGTGCTCCCCCTCCTCAAATAAATGTTCATAACAATAATTTAGCTGGCTAATTACACATCTATTTTCAGAGACACTTTACAAAGACCATGGTCATGGTGGAAATAAATTCATTTTAGATATTGAAAAAAGGGGGATATTAATGCTACTTGCTGGACACATTATGAGCTGTCATATATTCTCTCACAGTTACATGACAATTCAAAAAAATAGGCCCAAGTATCATAAGCAATAGCTTAAGTTTAACAAGATATCCAAGTAGTTTAACAAAAAAGACACTGATTAAAATACTGAGTTATGCCAAACTGTATCATTCAGTCAGTCTTATGGCCTAGAAAAGTATGATCAGTTTTACATCGTTAACTTAAGTCCCCATTGATTTCAAAGGATCTACTCTATGTATGTATGTGTGCAACTCAAAAGTTTATTTGCGGATTACACACTGATTGGGATAACGAGATGTCCTGCTTCACAGAAGATGCCTCTCACTGAAGGTCTACCAGGAGATAGTTCTCTTAATTAAATCTGGATTAAAGATAAAGACTCATGACAAAGAAAAGCACCAATTTTGAAGTTGCCAATGAACATGTAGCAGTGGGACAACCAACAGGTGTATGCGTCAGCTCCTCTCTCCATTTTCTCTCTACTTAAATCTACTTAAATCAATCACTGTGTTTATATTCCAACTTCTTCTCAAGAGTGGGCCTCAAGGTGGCTTACAGAATGAAAAGAGATACAAGTGAAGCCAAATTATCACTAAAAATAAACAAAAAGTTAAAATTGAAATACTATTAAACTATCTATAGAGTTAAAACTATATAAAATATTGATCCAAAAAACATTGTTCAGAAACATAGGCCCTTTTCGCATGGGGTTTTTAAAGCATATTAAGCACGCTCCCTCCTCCCTTCATGAGCCGCCATACCGCATGACATTCTGGTGAACCAGGTGCTATCACAGCCACAGATAGTGCTGGTAGCGCACGCATCGGTCGCGCGACCAGAGGGCCTGCGGAGTATTGTCCAGTGTGCTTCCGGGAAGGACCCGGGAGTGGGCGGGATGTGGGCAGTCCCTGCTGCCTGTCCCTCACACCGTAGCTCCCAGGGACTGGCAGCAGGCTGGCCGCTGTCCCCATTGCAGCAGGGAACACTGCATGATATGTCACCACGAGAGGCCACCCCGGGGCTGCATTGCCACTTGCACTCAAGACGACAGCAGCCCCTGGGGTCCAGCTGTGTTTTTTTTAAAAAACCTGGTGCTATCGTTAGCATGTTAGCACGTTAGCATGTTACCGACATAGTATGAAACAGCCTGTTGGCAGGATCTATCGTGCTAACGTTAGCACAATAGTTGACGAAACAATAAAAAAAAAGAAAAACCACCGACCAATCAGGGGCGATGGGGCGGGGACAGGGCGGGACCTGAGCATGGCCCAGGATGCTGACATGCGGACAAGGCACTGGGTGGGGACTGGTGCTCTCTCCGAATGCCCTACCGTGTGCAGACTGCAAGGGGTTCTCTACTGGGCCTCTTGTGATATTAGCAATATCGTCAGGGCTCTAGTTCATCGTGCTATCAAGGTAAGGTGTGAAAAGGGCCACAGTTCAGCAGTAAAACTGGAAACCCATTATATAAAGCACTTTCCAAATACTTAAATTGGGTAATTATTTCTATATTTATTTGCATGTAAAGTTGCACGTGTACTTTAAAAAAAAATCTATATGTTCTCTAATCTTTTTACTTGGTGATTCATTTCCTCATTCTTGGGAATGCATGAGGTCACCTTAATGACGATCTATGTGTCCTTATTGTTACTGATTTTAGACTATTATATTTAAATATATATCCATATTCCTAGTCAAAGAACACATCAGCTTCCCACACACTGGGATTCATTACTTTTACCAAACCAGTTTTGATAGACATTTGGTGAACTTCTGTAATGGCTTCCAATAAAAATGGCAAAAAGGAAACTCACTTAGGAAAAATACTTTCACCCCAAATTTAAGACTGAAATCAATAAAATGTTTACGAAGTAGAAGAAAGATGCCCCTGCACATTAGACATGTATATACTATACATCTAAACTAAATTCAAACCAGTTTCACTCTCATGGTTTCCAACCATTTTTTTGATTATCAAGGGTTTTTTTTTCTTATTATTACTGCACTGTTGTACTTGTTTTGGTAGGTTGTTGTGAGTTTTTTTGTCATCTCCTTTGGGGAAAAAAGGAATCAAAGATCCATGACAGAAGAAACTGAAGATTTCATAGGGCATGTTGTAATTCTGTATTGGTCCTAAAAATCAACAAGGAAACTACAGTGGGCCTTGTATATTTGCAAGAGATTGGTTCCAGAGCCTCTCACAAATACTAAAAACTGCACATTCTCAAATCCCAGTGAAGAAAAGGACAGCAGCAGAGTTGTGACAAACCATGGCTACAGCAGAGGTGGGCCAAACACTGCCGCCATTCTCCTCATCACCCTGCAACTGTTGGTGGTAGAGGCAGTGCTGAGCTTGCTCACTTGTTTGTGAATGAATTAGCAAGATAAGCACCGTTGCCCTTGACAATTGCACAACAGCCAGCAATTGCAGCAGGAACATAGCACTACCTCATTGCAACGTCCCTCAGAAGCTGCTGGCCAGCCTGTGACTATTGAGGCAAGCAGTGGCAATCTCTCTTCTTGATGTACTGCCTCCAGGGATCACACAAGACACTCACTTTGCAAAGCCCAAGAATGCACGCCCAGCACCCAGACCTTGACACCACCCCCCTGTTGCCCTGGGACCAGTTCTGCAGTGGATGTCAGGTAATTTAATTTTTTAAATATTTTTGCATTTTTCAGTTTGCATAGGGTTAAATTTGTAAATCCTGAACTCACAAGTACAGCATGCCCACTGTATCACTGTTCCAGATGGGGAAAATGTATTAGGAGATTGCTAGAGGTTGCAGTATTTGATGCTGTAGTTCTCAGGGATTTTTAAAATATCCAAACAATGTTTGGATTATTTTGGATTATTTTCTGGCAATTCCCAGTACCAGCTGCACCATTTTATTCCCATACTCAAGTGAGTTTCATTTTAATTCCAAGACAAAAAGTAAGCTATTAGTCTTCCCATAATGCTTAATGGATATGCATTAGTGAAACGGCACTTTTATACTACAACATTTTAACTTTATAAAAAAATTAAAATTAATTTTTGGAGGAAAAAAATGCCCCGCAGATCCTAGGACCACCTCAGCAAATCATGACCTAATTTAAACTAAACTAAACTAAACCAAAAAAAAGGGGGGGTGGAGAACTCCAGTGTAGATTCCTGAATCACTAAAAAGAACATAGAAAAGAACAAATGAATGTAGGACATAAAAGCAGCAACAACCCACAAAATGTAAGGAAATATGTTGCAAAAACCTTTGCTTCTTTAAACCAATCTAAAAGAGCCCATGGTGGCATTTGCATTGATACATTGGATAAACTGATATATTTCTATAAATATATTAGGTCCCACTAACCACGCCACTACCAAATTCACTAAGAAGGATTTTACTTCACATTTGCTCTATTTTTTCTGCCATCCTTCCTGTCCCACTGTTAAGAGGAGACATCATTCAAAACAGAATGTTCATTTGTTTCGGTTGAAGAAATGGTAGTGGGACCTACATAATTCTCACAATCTAAAAAGGAAGTATCTTCTGTTTTTACAATTAACTGTGTTGTGCCATCATTATCCCTGATGGAAAGCCTCAGCCTTCTCACATCAGGCTATCATATATCTTTTCAGCTAAATGAACTGTCATGAAGTGTAATTTTTGTTTTTGGTTGTTTTTTTCCTTGCTGGCAACCTGTTTGTTTTGCACCAGCTCATTCTAACACTATCAATGAGCAAAACACAGCTCATGTTAAGTATGTTGAAATCAAGATTTCAGCTGCAGTCTTGTATCCACTTACCTGAGAGCAAGCTCCATGAAACTCAGTGGGAATTTATTTCTAAGTAGACATGCACAAGATTTCACTGTAAAACCCTGTGACACCTCAAGGTGGAAAAGCACATTACATACAACAATACTACTTTTACCATCTTACTTTTAGGCAGTTTCAAGAACATGATGATATTATTTGTTTAAAATAAAATAACACAATGACCTGTAACATTCTTACAAGCCATACTTACTCATTATTTCCACAGTGTTATTTTGGTAGGTCATTTGGGAGGGTTTTTGGATATTTGGGGCTATATTCTATTTTTTAAAGTATACCGTTGTAAAATAATAGTAAGGAATGAAAAATTAACATTTTTGTATTAATAATGCAAATCTCAATACATGTTTCCTGCTGCAAAGTCTTCCCCAAAGCCAGAAGTGTTTGATGTATTGATGCACTGAAACTTCTAGCAATCTCCCCAATTCAGAAGGTAGCTTGTTGCTTAATCAAGCTGACAGCCCTCTATCCTACCCCCACAGCACAGGTTAAGACAAACTGAATCGGCTCTTTGCTCTTCTGCTAGGTCAGGTTGCCATGCTGTCCCCTGGCAACTTGGAAAAACACTCTGGAAACACTCTTCCAACAACTCAGTGATTCTTCAGAGTCCTCAGGGATCTTTCAGCTCTATGTTGTAAATACTCAGAGCTGGATGTTATACATACTGTTCAATATTTCATAGGCGGAAACCAAGAGATGTGTGGCTGAGCAACATCGGAATGTGGTCGTGCTGGCCAAAGTTATTAAGGAGGAAAACTACATAAGCTAGAAAAGGCTGTAGCGGTTTGCTTTTACCTGAATCCACTTGAAAGTGCAAGATTCTGCCCCCTCCTCTTCATCTCCCCTGCTGAGTTTATTGCACTTTGAACTCAGTTTTCAGCAATGGAAGTGAGAACAAAAGGGTAAAGTAGGAGGTGGAGGAAGAAACTTGGTCATTTTGATGGCAGCTGAAAAAGTGAGTCAACAGAGAATTAATGCTAACTCTCTTGGTCAAATAGGGATAAGAGCGGGATATGAATTTTTATGCTTTTGCTCATATTTCCCTAGCATATTTACCAAGTTTAGCCTTCTTTTCTTTTTTATATTTATTCTTTCTATAAGCCTTTCCTTTGAATTTAAACGGGAAGTTTAGATTGTAGGTTTTCTGACCAATTCAAGGGAGATTTCTACCTTTGTATTTGCCTTGTCCTTCTAAGCCTCCTTCCCATGTTGACTGGAGCTGGGACCACTAGGAAAGAAGTGAAGCACAGCCAGTTGTCTTCTGTGGCGACGGGAGATCATCTTGGAGCTACCTCTTTCTCCCCACTGTCAGGTAAATAGCCATCCCAGAGCCTTGGAGTGCTCCTTCTCCAAGGCCATTTCCGCACTAGACTCTGACAGCGCGATTATTCCACTTTCAACATCCTATGGAATCCTGGGGTTTGCAGTTTCGGGAGGGGCTGGCCGGCCCCTCCCAAAACTGCAAACCCCAGGATCCCATAGGACGTTGAAAGTGGAATAATCGTGCTATCAGAGTCTAGTACGGAAATGGCCCAAGTGTTAGAGCAGAAGTGGGCAAAGGGTGGCCCACAGGTTGCATGCAGCTGTTTCAGTTGTCCTTAGTTCTTAGCTCCCCACCCTGGCAAAAATGCAAAAAAAAATGGCCTAAATGACTGCTGGGGGAGGCATTCCCAGCACACTTGGAACTTTCTGGACATCGTAGGGGAAAAAAATGCTTCAAAACTACTCAAATGTGCTCTGGTGCCCAGAAAGCCCCAAAACATGGTGAGAATGCCCCCACCCCCAGAGAGTGTTTGGGGGCAAATGGAAAAGTGTTTGGGGCAATTTTTTTTTTTTTTTTTTTTGGTGGGAGCAGTTTGGTCAGGTATATCCTCCCCAGGTCCCCTGGGGGCTAATGCACCCCCCTAGCCTTCCACAGTTGCCCCCACTGTGTTAGAGGGGTGAAGGGGCTGGATGTAGAGGGCACCACTTTCTACTCATGCACATGTGCTTGCCTAGTTTCACATCTAACTGCCATCCAGCTCTTCCAGTGAAAGCTGCACGATATAAAAGTCCTGAGCTTTAACTGCATCTTGTCAAGTCTTCTACAGGTTCATATTAACCTATTGTGGTTTTGTTTCTTTAATGGATCCTACCTATCTACTGCGCAGGGGAACTCCGTTGCAGCTGGCAACTTAAATGATAACAGTTAACAAAGGCATGAAACAGTCATTTTTAAAAATGAACATAGGAAGAGATTAAAAGGATCTAGGAGCACTAAAACAAATATTTAAAACCAGCATATTTACCTAGTGTTGCCCGGGATTTTATTTTTTTCATAGGAAACACCTGTTGGAAATACCTTAGGAATTACCTTACCTTAGGAATTAGATGGGGTTGAAGTACACAGATTTGTGTCTCTAATTCCCCAAACTGTCTTGTCCAGTACCTGTAACTTTTCCCCATATTCCCCAGTTCAATTTGTATTCAGAGTTATTAACATGCAGAGGCTGGGTTCCTGATGGGAATACCCGCCCTCCTCCTCCTCCTTGCTGGTGGGCCTCACCTCCATAGCAACTGGCTTGAGCTCTCTGGCTGAGAATTCTAAAGGCCCCTCCCTGAACTGCCAACCCCGAGATTCCATAGAATCTTCACAGCCAGCCAATCATATGAGTTCTTCACGCCCCACACAGCCAATCGTATGAGGTCTTCGCCTGCCTGACGCAGACAGACAGACAAACTTACAGACAAACTTTGACTTTTATATAGTAGATATAATGTAGCTACAGTAAAAAAAAAAATGAATTTCAACAGTGAGAAATGTAAGGTCCTGCACTTGGGCAGAAAAAAATGAAAGTCACAAGTATAGGATGGGGGACGTGTGGCTGGATAGTAGTACGTGTGAAAAGGATCTAGGAGTCTTGGTAATCACAAGCTGAACATGAGTCAGCAGTGTGATGCGGCAGCCAAGAAAGCCAACGCAATTCTTGGCTGCATCAATAGGAGTATGGTGTCTAGATCGAGGGAGGTAATGGTACCACTCTATTCTGCATTGGTTAGGCCTCTTTTGGAATACTGTGTCCAGTTCTGGGCACCTCAGTTCAAGAAGGATGTGGACAAGCTGGGACGTGTCCAGAGGAGGGTGACCAAAATGGTGAAGGGTCTGGAAGCCATGCCTTAGAGAGCTGGGTATGTTTAGTCTGCAGAAGAGAAGATTAAGAGGGGACATGATAGCCATGTTTAAATATTTGAAGGGATATATGTTGAGGAGGGAGCGGACTTGTTCTCTGCCACTCCAGAGACTAGGACAAGGAGCAATGGATTCAAGCTGCAGGAAAGGAGATTCCACCTGAACCTCAGAAAGAACTTCCTGACGGTCAGAGCTGTCCAGCAGTGGAATATGCTGCCTCGGAGTGTGGTTGAGTCTCCTTTTTTGGAGGTTTTTAAGCAGAGGCTGGATGGCCATCTGTTGGGAATGCTTTGATGTGTGTTCCTGCATAGCAGGGGGTTGGACTGGATGGTCCCTGGGGTCTCTTCCAACTCTATGATTCTATGATTCTATGAAATAACAGTGAAATCAGAGGCATATTGTTGAAAGGTATCTGATTTCAGATAGCAGAAAGACCAGTCTGGTCTTTTACAGTCACAAATGTCCTATAGCTTCAGAGTTGAGAAAGCCTTGTCCATCATAGCAAACAGTCATACCCATGTTATGTGGATACCTGAGGAACCTTTAAAAACTGAAATGTGCAAGCAAGTTCACATGATGTTGTAGATAGGCTGTCTTCTGTACACAGACACCGTGAATAGAAGAATACAATAAAGGACCTGAGCTCGAAAAATTTCCCCTTTTGGACTTCACATTCACAGAATCCTCCAGTCCTACTCAGTAGGACTTCTTGTCCAAAATGGTAACCTTTCCAAGCTTTTGTCCTGTATTGTATTCTGTTATACATGGCATCCATGTCTGTGGCCTAATTCCATCTCAGATTAATTCAATTGATCTACATTAGCTGGGACTAAACATTGCATTTTGTCCTATAATGCACTACAATTTTTAAGACTGAGCAAGACCCTAGACAGAGACCTCTCAGAGATTCACCAAAGCAAAAGTTTGCTTTCAAATATGATTCACCAAAGATGAACTTTGTTTACAAAGAGTGATGTATGGTATTTTCACTCAGTCTTTAGGTGAGCAAGAACAGTGAGAGAAAGGGAAAAATAATTAGCATATTTTATTCATTCTGAGATCTTGGCGGGGGGTGGGGTAGGCAAGATATAAATCCAATTAAACTTAACTGATGCCATGCATACTCCATTTCTACCAAGTCCCACATTTACTCAGATGTGCATGTGGAAATTACGTTAGCAATTGTCCTTAGATGACTGCATAAACATGAGGTTAGACGTGATACAAGCTGTATAAATTGTACAAATTATGTAAAGCACACAGTACTACTTATAGGCAGAATATTTCCAAACCAGAAGAGTGTAAGGAAGTAGCACAGTAACTGAACCAGGCTATGCATTTTAAGTCTGAGAACCCTGTGTTATTGCAACAGGATAACTGAGAATAGTTCCCATACCTTAGCTCCACAAGATTTTTCCTCAGTATGTCATAGCACTTGCTACAGCTAAAAATATAAGGGAGCTAGGAACAGTATAAGAAGATAGGAGTAGCTGGGCTGCACATGGCTGAATTCTGCCATGGCCATATTCCCAAAAACAGGAATAATAAATAACTTGTTAATGCTGTTCATAGAATCAGAGGACTTGAAGGAAAAGGACCAGTCCTGAAGTCTAGTTCCATGTCATTTGGCAAAATGTGATGATAGTCCTCTTATGCTTGTGTCTAAGTTTGTGTTAGAAGGCATTAACACAGAACTTTGCAAGTCTTCTCCGTGTGCATCCAGCGATGAAATGAGGCAGGGCTCCCATAGCTGAAGCACTAGGATGTTGTGATTAGTAGGGAGGATGACAACATATACTATCACCGTCCTGAGGCTTCTCTGGTCCCTTCAAGCTGAAAAAAAAAAAATTAAAGTGGCTTGGGCAATGGCAGAATAGATTTTCAAAACGTATATCCACGAACTGGGCAGCTCTCTGAAACAAAATGGAATATGGCTTATAACAAAGAGGACTATATTGGGGGTGACAGGGTTTAGTGGAAATCAGAAACAGACTTAAATAAGCAGTAATGCTTTTCACTAGGTGAGACATTCCAGGACCATGCTGTTGTCCCAGGCTAACCAGGATTCAAAATAATTTTTTGCTCCCAGATGTTTACAAACACCCTCTATGGCATAGGGGGTAACTTAAACGTTTTTTTTTTTAACAATAGGTCGTTTCCAGAAGCTTAAAAAAAAGGCTTCTCCTAGACATAAAACAAGCCAGTGAGACAAAAACATGGCAAAAATGGAAAAACATGGCCCCCAATGGCCCCTAGAAGGTGTTTTGAGGGCATTTGGGGCAAAAAAAAAATGTTGTGAAGGGGTACCATGAGGGATTATTCTGCAAGGTCTCTTTGGGGAGGCAATGTAGCTCCCTAACTCCCAAAAGTTATCCAGCCCTGCACTAAGTAAAAACTAGATACAATTCACTGTCTTTAACACATTTGTTTACTTCTCATTTGCAAATATAACATATGATATATTCCTATTCAGTACATAGCACAGACAAGCAAAAATCATAAAAGCACCAAATATAAGAAGATATATTGCCTTGATTTCAGCCGAGATCTGTCAAGTTATGTTGACTGTGGGTCCTGTTGTTAGGACACAAGTTAGGACAGTTTCAGCCTAAAAGCAATTTATGCAGTAACTTTGGAAGAAAATCCATGTTTCATTTTTCTGTTTTATCAAAGCTGAGAGGGCATCAGGGACACACCATGTATGAATGATTAGTCACACCGTATAAGAACTACAGTCTTAGCTACATTTACATGACAGTAAACCTCTTTGAATTCACTGGATCTTAACATCAGGAAACAAATGTGCAATATCTGCCGATAAAATGTGGAGATTTTTATATCCACATGGAGTTATTATTTATCTATGCCTAATAACAGCGTGGTTAGAGTAAAGGGATGCAACGGGACATATTCAGGACAGAAATGGAATGCCAAGTATCCAGCAATGACAAATGCACTGAGAAATATAATGCGCTTTAGAATTGGAATATGTATAATTTGTAAGTGCACACACATTATAAGCAAGGCTGACAAATACTTTTACCACAACTGTCTTGTATTACAAACTAGGCACAGCACTGGTAAATGGGTAGCTGAGGAAAGAGAAGACAAGTCTCAAAAGGCAAATATTTCTATTATATCAATTATCCCATAATAATTATTTCACAGGATATTTACCGTGACAAAACTCTCAGTGGTGAAACATTAAAAAAATAATCTAGAAGGACACATTTTCAATAGTCCATGGGAAATTGCCATCTAAATATGAATATTATTTAATCACATTGCTCTTTGTAATGAAGATCTTAAAGTCATAATTAACAGTGAAATTAGCCCATACGAAGAAACTGAAGATGAACATGTCAGAATCTGGCTACTTTCCAGATATCATTAACACCATGGTCCATACACGTCTACTCAGAATTAACAGAACTGAACAGAGGTTGCTCCCAGGTAAATGGATTTATTGTTTTCTATTAGAGCAGTAGGACTGTTTAGAATGGATTAATGAATAGTTATACACAAGAAATTTAATCCCTAAAGGGAAAGATAGAACAGACATACAGCTAAATCCCACTTACCACATTATTGTGGAAGAAAGGTCTTTTAAGATCAAAAATAATGCAATGATATTTTAATGATTAAAGTCTCAGTGTAGATAACAGGGCTTGACTATGCCCTGGGAAATCTCCAATACCATCTGTAAACACACTATTATTTCCTTTCAAAGAATTTGCTTCGTTTAAATTTAGGATAGGCTATCACTAGATAGATACACTTCATTATAAACAATGATACTCAGATGTCTATATTCAAATCAGCCTTTTTGACAAAAAAAAAAAACCTAAAAGAAGTTTTGGAACATTTTGAGTCAATTTGAAACAGCAGTAATCAATTACCAAAATATACATGTTTAAAACAGCCTCTTCCTGCAAACCAAATTGTATTAATTGAAAGTTTTCATGACAAAATTGAGAGATCTAGATAGACTTTTTCCATGAAAAGGGAATGCTTTGGTAAGAGAAGATATAAGATATAAGAAGATATAAGAAAAGATCAGCATTTTGGCCACTAGAACTCTTTATGCAGTCTTAATTACAGTCTATGGCTTTTCATATTTTTAAATAGTAACAGAAAGGATACTTTTGGATTTTTAAAAAGGTTTTCCCTCTGAAAATGAACTATCTGAGTTGAATGCACATTAAGAATCTTGTACCAAATAAATCTCAGCTGAGCTGTCATCAAATGTTTTAGTCTTGCATGTTTAGGCCATGTAGATTGAAAGGAGGAGGTTGAGTCAAGACATTTCACACATGGGGGAATACACACTTCCTTTGCAGAATCTGGCAACAGTTAATATATAAATCCGTTCCTATGTAACAGGATCAGAGCTTGGAAAAGTCATCTTTTTTTGAACTATAGCTCCTCAAACTCTCCTGTCAGGATGTCTCATCCTGCCTCAGTTATCTTTTGAAGATCTGAACAAAAGCTTCAAAATTTGAAATCCAGTATTGCTTCAGAAAAATTATAGTCTTTGGTCTCCTTTCTAGTGCTATTGAAAACAATTATTCAATATATGAGAGCTGCAATATTTAGAATTTTCCCAGACAACAACAACAACAAAAAACCTTTCTCTTTGAAGTTGCAGAGCAGTCCTTTCATTAGGCCCACTTTGCATTCTCAGATACAAAAACATGTGCTCTGTGTGCTCTAAATCTCTTAAATGTATATACCAGGAGTGGAAACCTATAGCACTTGAGATATTGGTGAATTCCAACTTTCATCAGTCCCAGCCAGCACGGCCAATGGTCAGGGACAATGTGTAACAAACATTGTCCAAACATAGTCCAACAAAATCTTAATGGTCACAGATCTTCCACCCTTGTTCTGTGTTGTAAAGCCTACAAAGACATAGGTTTTTGTGGGTTTTCTGGGCTTTGAGGCTGCTATTAGTATTTGCTCCTGACGTTTTGCTTGCATCTGTGGCTGGCTGGTTTTGAACTTCACTAGCATAATCTTATGAAAACATTTGTTATCATGTTCCTTGAAGTCATTCCCAATTTACGGTAATCCTAAACAGAACCTATCAGAGAGATTTCTTTGCACCTGCTAAGGCATAAACCCAACTGAAGGAAGTGGGAATTATACCTCATTAAACAATCATATCTGGAAATATCATAAAGTTCTCCACTGAAAAAAATCATAAGTACTAATAGATCAAATTATGGTCCATCTAGTCTAGAAACTTCTTTTTAACAGCAGCCAACCTGCATGTTATGGAACAGATAGCTCTATTCACCACCAGTGAACAAGAAAATACTTACTAATTGCGGAATTATAGGTAGTTGAATTGTACTCCTCTCGTAGGAGAGGAAATGGAGATAGATAGGCATGGGTGCAGTTTTTGGAGGGTGATTGGTTTGCTGAAAAACAAGAACAAACTGTTAAACTACAGTCTCGAATTTCCATAGAACTACAAGTGTAACATCTATTAACTTTTATGAAGTGCCAGGGCATCATACTTGGACTTCCCGAGCACTGTAAGCAGCACACATACTATATTTCTGTATACTACCTGTTTTTAATTATTATTGTTTGTAGTAGTACTAGTATTATTACAGTGCCCACAAAAAAATATGATTTTCACGGTAACAACAATCAAATAAGACATATCTGTCATTAGGTTTACAAGCCAAATCTAAACCTTGGAACAGTCACTTTTTGGACTGTAATTCCCCAGCCAATGTAAGTGCTATCGTTACCCCAAAAGTAACATTTCCCAGCGCTCTGTAAATCAAAGTCAGCTCATAAGACTGTGAAATAAATCCAACTATGTTCTTTCACTTTGTCAGGAGCTCATGCAATGTGTTGCATAAGCAGAAGCATGCAAACAACTGCAGCCCCTATTTTAGAGCACTGCATGTTCTCTCATGTGAGCATCTGCAGAATGCATTTGCAGAAGCTTTAGAAGGCATTTGCCAAATCACATCAGTGGCTGTCTTCCTTCTGTACAAAGTTCTGAGAATCCCTGCAAAAACCCAGCTTTTTGGAGCAAATGTGCCAGCTGGTTGAAGATCAAGGAGCCAAGAATTTATCTATGGTGCACTGCAAATCAATATACTCTAGTAGCTCCAAATACATCAATGGAAAATTGCAATATGGCACCTTCACCAACTGGTGACATTATGGATCGCTTCTAATTCTATTTGTCTTCCACCAGAATTGTCTCTGCTAGCCAAAAATAGTCCTCTTCCCTCTGCAGACTCCCAGCCCTATAGACAACAATCTTATATATTTGGCAGGGATGAAAGGAATTCATAGTCCCATTGTGTGAGCAAAAATATGTTTGACTAAAGCAGAATGCAACCCAATACAAACAGAATTTCTGAAGTGAATGTAATTTATCAACACAAGGTATACTTTGAAGAGACGCACTCATTCTAAGTAAAACTAGATCATTACAAACAAAGGATACTTACTGTACCAAAACTTCCACATACTGTTAGCATTCTCATCTAACTTTCCATCAAACCAGCATCTCCAGAAGAAACCCTCATGGTGGAAAGTAATCTTCTCTTCCTACACAAAATAAACACAGAGATGAATTTTCAACTAGGGCTACATTCATTGTTTCCTACACTACAAATGTACACATCTGTAGCTGACAGACAAATCAAAGCATTTTAACACTTACATAGAAAGAAAGAAAAAGTCAAACATTTGTTAGAAAAGTCACAATATCTCCATATTACCTCCACTATTTCTGAACATTTCCAGCCAAATTAGAATTAAGGATAATCATCTCTGTGTTAAAGGAATTTAGATGAAGCACATAACTGAATGTTCGATAGTCATGCGTGATATTTCTAGGTGAGGAATAAATAAACATCTTGTAATACTATTGTAAGATGTCATTCAGTGGAATAAAAATATATACTAACCATGGTGTCATTCAAGCTTTCTGAACACTTTCCAACTTCTGTAGCAAGAAGCCAATAGTCTGTTCCAAAGGCAACCAAAAAGAACAAAATTCCAAGAGCTCCAAAGAAGCCTCCAAAAAATATCCCAACACTCAGTTTCATTGCTGATTTGGTTCTGATTTCAAAAATTATGTACTTTTCAATAAAGGGTTTTGGAGAAAATCTCCTCCAGAAAAATTTAGCAGAGGATTGTACCACTGGCCTGGAAATTCTCAATTCTCTTCACGGTTTTTAAAAAATTTTCTTGGTGGTTTTTTTCCACTTGATTTTCCACTTGCTGGTTGTTTGATTTGTGTCCCATTAAAGTACAACCTAACAAATGCACAGGGACTTCTATTTTAGGAGACTCCATAGAGGAACTTTACAGTACTTCCCTCAGTAGGTGTGGCCAACCAAAAATAGCTGACCTTCCCTTAGCTGGCTATTGACTTGAAATATTGTTGCACTTGGTGCATCAACAGACGTGGAAGGGGGATGAAGTTACTGTGTGCCCTTGTTATTCAGCAAAGGTTGGGTTTCAACATCCAGCACAAGCAAGCAGTTCCAGAATGCACACCCTGTAATCTCCCTCCCATAAGCAGGCATGGAATGCTTACACTCCATCACAGACATACACACAAAGCACTGTCCCAGACTGAGATCTAGAAATATATAAGCCACCCTGGAGCTTATCGTACTATGTTGTTGTTTTTTTTAAAAAAAATGCTTGGACCTCATTGACTTACTGACTGAGAGGGACAGTCACACACACTGTAGCTATTAATTTTCTGGATCTCTCAGAGTAACCAGTCTGCTTTAAAGATCTATTACCAACCTTATTAGTGATTTCACAAAGTACAATTTACAGTGCAGTCCTATACAAAGTGGCAGCTAGTGTCTTCCAACTCAGTGTGCAGGGAATCTGCTCCAGATTTTAGTCCAATCTTTAAAGAAGCTATCTAAGGTGCTGAACCTATTTTTCGGGGGGGGGGAGTAGCACCTTGGATAGCTCTTTTAAAATTAATGCTAAGATCTGGAACAGAAACACTGCTTCACTGCCATGAAAGCCATGTCTCCTCAGATATGAATTCCACTGGGTTTAGGTAAGTGGGCTGTCACTGTCCTTCCTCTTTCTTTTTCTCCTGCCCTGATCTGAAAGGTGAGAATAAAAGGTGGGGGAAGCTTTAATATTTTGCCTCTTCGTCTTTTTAAACTTACTTAGTCCCCAGTATTACACCCACCTATGAGGAAATAACCCACCAATAGCACTACCTTCCTGTGGTGGAAAGTCTGAAGCTGCACAACACATATTTTAAGGACTTGGAATGTAAGAAGCATGAATCAAAGGAAGCTAAAAATACTAAAACAAGAAATGGAACCTGTACACATTGCTATACTTGGGGTGAATGAGCTAAAGTGGACAGGAATGGGACATTCCCAGTAAGATAATTACAGTGTTTTATTCAGGGAATGACAATCTAAGAAGAAATGGGGTGATATTAATATTGAGGAGAGATACAGCAAAAGCAGTCAAAGGATACAATGCAAAGTCTGACTGAATCACGTCAATAAGACTTAGGGGAAAACCTATCAATATAACCATAATCCAAGTTTATGCTCCAACTATGGAGGCAGAAGAAGACAAAACTGAAAGAATCTATGCAGAAGCCCAGGAGGAAATTGATCATACCTCAAAACAGGACTTCTTGTTAATTATAGGTGATTGGCATGCAAAAACAGAAAACAGAGCAGAATCAAAGATTGTAGGAAAATTTGGCCTAGGATTAAGAAATGAAGCAGAAGACTGACTGAAGGAATTTTGCAAGGCCAACAATTTGTTCTTTTCAAACACATGCTTCAAGCAACCCAAGAAGCAACTATATACACAGACAGCAAGTGATGGCCAATATAGAAATCAAATAGACCACATAATTGGAAGCAGAAGATGGAGAAGCTGCATTCTCTCTGCAAAAACAAGACAAGGAACAGATTGCAGCATAGACCATGAACTACTAATAGCAAAAGTTAGAGTAAAGATAAAAAGGAACATTAAGCCACAGAATCTATAGAAGATCCCCATAGAATTTAAAGATAATGTGAAAAATAGATTTGTGCTATTAAGCTTAACCAACCAGGTGGTGGAAGAACTCTGGACTGAAACCAAAAAGTAATAAAAGCTTCAGTGGATGACAGATGAAGCTCTTCAAGTAATTAGGAAGAGATGAGAAGCAAAAGTAAAAGAAGAAGAACAAAGAAAAAGAAGAGTCTTCTTACACAAGACCCAAGGAACCAAAAGGAAATTTAAACCAAGGGTGGGGATCCTCCCCGACCAACAGGGGCACACATTACATAACCAAATAGAAATAAAAAAGATGATGGAAACAATACATGAAAGAACTTATAAAAGAGATGAAAGGTTGACAGATACATGCAAGGAAGAACCATATGAAGATGAACTGCTAATTTTAGAAAGTGAAATGAAAGCTGCACTCATAACACTTGGGACAGAATACAGAGAAAAGGAATACTTTCAAATGGGCAAGGGGGCCAGCCAAGGCTGTATTCTATCACCCTGTTTAACTTTTGTGCAGATCTTGGCCCTTTTCGCACCTTACCTTTTCCCTGTGCAGGAGTACAAGGCTCGCGCAAGAAGACTTCATAAGAATGCTCTCACATCCCTCCTGCTTGGGCTCCGCAGCTGCTTCCTGGTCGCACGAGCACCCTGCCTCTTCCATTCGCAGGCCACACTGAGGAGAGGACATGCGACCAGCCCAGCTCCCGAGGCTCCACAGACAAGGTAAGTGCACGTGGGGCCCCGGAGCGATGCGTGACTGCACAGCATTTTCGGCTTTGAGCTGAAAATGAAAAATGCGTGTGCGGTCCACGTCAGGCTCTTGAGCATCATGCAAATGTGAGTGCGTCATGTGGACCGCTCCTCACATTTATGCGACATTCAAGGGGCCCTTTCGCTTCAGAAATGCTGTGTGAAAAGGGCCCTTGTCATATATAAAGCAGGATTAGATTGGAGGAAGGAGCCATAAACATTCGAAGAAGGAATATAAACAATTTAAGATAAACAGATGACACCATGCTACTAGCAGAATACAGCAAAGACTTGGAACACTTACTGAAGAAAGTCAAGGGAGAAAGTACAAAGGCAAGTTTACAGCTGAACATCAAGAAAACAAAAATAATGACCACAGATCATTTACAGAACTTTAAAGTAGACAATGAAGACATTGAAATAGTTCAGGATTTTCCATACCTTAGCTCAGTCATTAATAAGAATGGAGATTGCAGCAAAGACATTAGAAGAAGACTAGGATTTGGTAGGGAAGCTATGAAGGAAGTAGACAAGATCCTGAAGTGTAAAGATATATCACTGAATGCTAAAGTTAGTCTTGTCCATGCCATCATATTTCCAATATCTATGTATGGTTGTGAAAGCTGGACACTGAAGAAAGCTGATAGCAAGAAAATCAATTCATTCGAACCATGGCTTTGAAGGAGAGCTCTACAAACACACCAGACCGCTAAAAAGACAAATGAGTGGGCCCTAGAGCAATTAAGACTGAGCTCTTCCTAGAAGCCATGCTAACTAAACTGAGACTGTTGTACTTTGGCAATATTATGAGAAGATATGATTCACTAGAAAAGACAATAATGCCTGCTAAGGTAGAAGGCAGTATGAAAAGAGGAAGACAGCATTATAGATGGATAGATTCAATCATGGAAGATATGACCCTGAATCTGCAAGACTTGAGGAGGGTGGCTGAAGAGAGAGTGGCTTAAAGGTCTCTCATATATAGGGTCACTATAATTCAATATTGATTTGACAGCAGTTAGCAATAACAACCAAGAAATAAGCTTCACTGAATTCAAAGGGACTTTCTTCTCAATAGACTTTTATTAATTAAAATATTAATATCTTTCATCATAGCCAAAGTATACAATACAATCAATTTAAACAATTTAAAACATTTAAACAGTAAAAGGTTATTTACAGTCTAAAAAACTTAACTCATGTGCAGCACTGCATTGTTAGTTTACT
Source organism: Iguana delicatissima (assembly GCA_948472985.1). NCBI lineage: Eukaryota > Metazoa > Chordata > Lepidosauria > Squamata > Iguanidae > Iguana > Iguana delicatissima. The sequence goes on along the minus strand of CAOKZL010000901.1, from coordinate 19,064 downwards.
TTTTAAAACTTTCTTTTTTCCCCTCAAAGTTGGTAGACAAGTCTTATGTCAAGTCCGAGCCATAATGACCTGGCTTTGAGATTTGGACAACTGAATGTTACCAGATTCTCTATTTGTTCAACCCCAAATCCGTTTTTAAGCAGGCTTCTTGGTGATGTGTGTACTTAGCTGGTTCTGCCACTAGTCAGGAAGTGGTAGTTGCTTCAGGTAGCAGATGATGGCTGATGCAAAGAGGGCCATGGTAGGAGCTTCCTTGGTCTGTTATAGCATAGATCTGCATCTTACCAGCAGCCTGTCTTAAACTATTCTTCAGTCCTCAGTTAATGTGGAAGATATTCTCCATTGTTAGTCTTGACTACAATCAGCTGCCAATCTGACCAGATTCTGTAGCTGAAATTGGGGAACAGGACAGAGGGAGCAGGCTGCCACTTGAACAAAATATATTGAATCATATAATCATAGAGTTGGAAAAGACTGCAAGGGTCACCTAGTCCAACTCTCTGGCATGCCTGGATATACAACTAAAGCACTCCTGAAAGATGGCCATTGAACTTCTTGAAAACCTCCAAAGAAGGAAAGTCCACCAACATCCAAGGCAGTCTAATCTACCATAGGCCCATGCCTATATGGATATAATCTGTTGCCTTTGCATGCTCTTGACTGCCACAAACAAATAACTACTAGCTCCAGCCACACTTGAAGACTTTATGAAGGGCTGGGAGGTGGTTTGGCTTCTTTTATCTGTATGATATCTTGTCCAGTGCTAAGGTTCTCCTATCCATTGTCAACATCCCAAGATAAACCTTAACTGCTTTGTAACCAATAAACAGTTAAGCTTTAACTTAAAAAGAAAAAAAGAGTATCATGGATCATAGTTGTCATGACAATATTTCTACCTGTTTCTGAATCTTTTGGAAATCTGTAAAACTGTACAATTGCAGGGGAAAAAAATCCTATTTGAACCCTGATTTCCACAATTGCTCCCATCCCAGCAGGCATATTTGGCCCCCTTTTTATGCTTTTGAAACATTATTCATAATTCTGCTCTTTGCAATTTGTGTACTTTTACTCTTCAAGGTTACTGTTTCATAAGGCTTGCTTATGAAATGAACAAAATCTATACTACTCACTTCATGAATCTTAGTGGAAAATCTCCCAGTGGCATTTCTTAACCATAATTAAGCCCTTATGTTTTGTTACAAGAAATAAATAATTCCTTATACAGATCTGGCCTCAAGTCTTGTGGAAACAATTATGGATTTACTCATGCAATCGTATTAGATTCAGATTTTTTTTTTCCTAAAGTAGAAATTACTGGGCCAAATTTATCTTTGCTATTAAAAAAAATCTGTTTCACTGGCTTTTAGTTTGACATATAACATTTTATGATTCTGTCTAGGGAACAGTCTTATGTTCAGTTCCATGCATCATAGGAAAACTTGCCTCTCAACATATTAAGACTTACATATGAGTAATTATACTGACAACTTCGTTGTTTCATGTTCACCTGTACTGTGTACACTGCATGCATTCTGCATATGGAAGTTGACTTGGTTTGAAAAAGATCAAAAAGAAATGTAAATCACAATTACATTTTAGTGTAAATGACTCATTTGGAAGTCTTCACTTCCTTGTTTATGATAGTAGTTCTTAACTTTTTTTTTTACTGAGGATACCCTGTAGTAGTAGTAGTAATAATAATAATAATAATAATAATAATAATAATAATAATATAAGCCAAGACTGAACTCAATATTTAATTTTTTAAATTTAAATATTCAACTATTTATTTAAGGTTGCTCATTAGGGGTCTTCAAATGTGGAGAGAAGGGAGACATAAGTAAATGAACATTCCCATTATAATACTTTTACTGGAATAATTCCATACAACTTTAAAATAGTATTAATAATATCTGAACAGCTGAACATCATTGGAATCCTGTGATCTGCAGTTTAGGGAGTAGTGCTTAGAATTCTTAGGCACTTTAATAAATGGCAGTTAAAGTGGAATCCTGGCACTATTCTTGTGTAGAATAAAAGGATCCCTAGGTCTGAATTCCTATTCAGACTTGGAAACCCATTAGATGACTGTAAGCAAGTTACACAGTCTTAGCCTCAGAGAAAGGGAATGGCAAACCTCTGAATCTATCTTGCCAAGAAAGCCCTAGGATAGGATGACCATAAGTCAGAGTCACTTGAAGGCACAGAACCAACAAATTCCTTCAGCAAAACACCCCAGAATCTCCCTGAAACCTTGCATTACATCGGAATAATCCCTATGTTGAGATGGATCGATGTTTGCAGACTGAGTCAATCAGAAGTCTCTCCTAAAATATGGAATGGAGCCATACTCTCCAACATTAAAGGAATAACCCTCAAGTTCTAGATGGGACAGCGATTAACTGGTACAGAGCTGAGAGCCCCAAGCCATAGGACTTTGTGCAAACTTAATCTAACGGTCAAACGAGGAGCGGAACTTGAGTCCAGCAAGCTCAGATGGGAAAACCTGTCATGCATCAGGGTCCGAAGCAATTTAAGCACACTGTTGTTATGAAGGCATCAAAAGGGCTTGTTAGCAACAGCACCAGGCTTCTGAGCCCTCTGAGAGTAACAAAGCTTTGCAGACTCCTTACAAGGGCTCCGTGGACCCCAGCCTGAGAACCTCTATTCTATGACTTTGAAAATGAAGAACACATTACATTTACTGCAGTAAATTTCATTAAATGTCTTTTATCTGTTTCAGTAAGCCAACATAAGAATTTCATTTGAAAATGTATGGTACTTTAAAATAGTACTGGAGAGATATTTTTCCTTTAAGGCCACTTGTTTGTTTGTTTGGTACTTACTTAGTTTGATTATATCCTGCCATTCTGCAGATACAGGAGCCAAAGCAGCTCAGATCAAGGCACACTAAAAACCTATTTGCTAAAAAAATTGACTACTTCTGAACTATTATGAACCACTTCTGAACTATTATCAAATGTGGGGGCAAGGGAGGAGAGCAGCATAAGAAAAAAAAAGAGTAAGACCACACCATATTTTATGTTTGAGATACCAGAGGTCTGGATGTTGATTTTGTATTATCATGCTACAATAGTAACAATAAGAATAAATCCAGAATTGTGTGAATGAAATCGAACCAATTTTTGTCAGCCTATGTGGAAATCCATTCTGTTAATTGTCTTTGAAGTCTTCCTACTTTTTACATAGAAGTGTCTTTTTTAAAAAAAGTCAATGAACACTGCTATCTTACACAAGTCTACTCAGAAATAATTCACACACCCTTCCCCATGTAGACAATAGAGGTGTCACAGTTCTGGTGCTGTGAGAGAAAAGGAGGACACCACATCTTTGATTATCATAGATATTATAGATATCAAAACAAAAAGTTTTACAGACCAATCATAAATATAACAATGCTTTGCATCAGTTGAATTCAAGGTAATTTAATCCCAACTGACCATCCGTGCTGTGTTGCCTACCAACTGATATTTGTGTCAAGACGGACTTTCTAAATTGAATTAAATCTTATTAGAACTACCATCATAGAAACACTTTTCTGGAAATAAGACTAACAGAAAGTAACAGGACTTACTTCTGAAGATACATATTGAACTGTAAGGATTCAGTGGTAGGATTACTGTATTCTGAAAAGTACAGAAGACCAACTACTGTTCTTTCCCAGCTACTTCAACCACCAATGGCTGTGGCAACTCTGATTTTAAATACCCTATAAGTTCCGGTCAATTGTAAGAGAAGCCACCACTCCTCAGCTGAGTTGGTCCAACAGACAAGGAGACCTTTCTTGCTGCTCAGGACCATCTTGGCAATGGCAGCAGGGCACTTTTCTTCTTTCCACTGTTTTCTTTCTTGATAGGCCTTCTGTGACAGGTCCTTATTTCTCCCAGATTGATGTGGCTATTTCCAATCTGATAAGGTGTGCTGTCTTCGCTGCACGGCTTTGCCTCATCCTTTATAACACCACCTCTGTGTAAAAGGGTAAAAGTTTCCAATGTTTATTTAGAACTACTCAATAATTTTATGGTAGCATGTTTTCTCTGTTGCCTTATATACGATGTACAACTCAAGCTGAGTCAGTGCTTAAAAACATAATTGTAACATTTATTATGGTAACAATAAAAATAAGGTAGCATGTTTGATTTCAAATGCAGGTCCAAGCTTGATACATTTCCTCAGCTCACTTTTTAGACAATGTAATAGGTAACTCCCTACTCACCAACAGTTCAATTGTATCTTTAGCCTTTCATATAAAACAAAAATATCATATAACAAGCTTTTAGCTAAACTCTCACCAAAGGCTTAACCCCTAATCTAGGTCACACTGTTACCCTCCTTGTTGGGGCTCCCTTAAGAGGATTCCCAAAAACTGTCAAATTGTGGGGAAAATTAGCTCAGAGCACTGTTTTAGCTATGCAAGAGGCAGGGTAACTTTGGGACCTTTTAAGCTCTATGTCTACGGAGTCAGATCAGTGAACAAAAACAATTCAGAATAAACCAAATAATGTTTTATTGGAAAATAAAACAAATAAGACAACAATCACACACTAGCTAAATAAGAAATAGGAAATAGAAATGAAGTCAGGAATAAGCAATACGACCTGTTCAGAAGTCCTGAGTAGATGGAGAGAAAGTGGAATTCTCTGGAGCTTGCTGTGTAAACTGGTAGCAGGACAGGATGACATTCAAAAGCGGCCCCCTCTATTGTTACAATCAGGGGGTTTTATGTCTGTGACTCATGTCATAAACTTTGAGATCAAAGTTAACTTTTGAAATGCACCAAAAGGCTTAGAAGTGGAATAAAACATATCAATCACGCAGCCCAAATGTCAATCAATGGCACTTCTATGGTCTGTTATTTATGGGCGCGAATCAGGATCTTGTGAGATGAAAGGAATAGCCTCCAGATCCCAGATCACAATCCAAGTCACAGCTTTTTGAAATGCCTGCTTTAGAGAGGAAGTTGTAAACAGCTGCTTCCTTGTGACTGTTTTTCTCAGGATCCTGGCAAACACTATAAGCCAAGGTGCATTGAGAGGTCAAATTATTTGATATCACAAAGGGATATCTAGTGCTCAAAGTTAGGTACCTAAATCACAGTTACAACGCTCTCTGACCAGATCCTACTGGGGCTTAATTACTCTTCTGCCTCTCACTAGGCTTCCACTGAGAACTAAACCTTCCTACACAGTCACTAGTGATGTAGACTCGAGTCAATTGATTCAGACTCAAGTCGCTTCAGTGACTCGACTCGGATCTGACTCGGCAATAAATGAGGCACTGACTCGACTCAAGACATGTATACTTTGAGAGACTGACTTGCTGTCCTTGGTTCAGTAACATGATACATTCATCCAGAACAGCACTTCCATCTCTTTTTGCCTACTGGTCACATGGTGATCCATCTCAAGCCCAAGGTGTGGCTGCATTTCTCAGAGGGAACAGCAAATCGGTTAGGCAATGGGCTTGGGCAGGCTCCACACTGCATATTGGAGGAGCCTTCTAAAACTTTTCGTAAGAGCAGAAGGCAAGACTCGCTCCCAGAGCGCACAGCACATTTCTCAGAGGGGAACAGCAAATGTGTTAGGCAACAGGCTTGAGGAGGAAGGATCCTTCCTTCTAAAGCTTTTGAAGCTTCAGTAATGAGACATAAAAAGGATCCTATCCCCCATTTCCAAAGCTGCAGACTCTTTTATGCCCATTGGCACAAAAACCTCCAGCTTCAGGAAGGGGGAGTAAGAAGGATTCTGTTCCCCACTTCTAAAGCTATAGATGGCAAAATCACAAATGTGGAGGGCTGGCTCTGCTTAAATTGCTAAAAATGACTTTGACTCTGTCCAGAAATTCTGGAATATAGGTTGAGGTATAAAGTTGGCTCCCAGACTTGAGACTTAACTTGAGACTTCATTTAGAAAGTATCTTCAAGGACTTGAGACTTGATTTGAGACTTGAAGGTTGAGACTTGGAGTAAAAGGCATATCTGGCAGTCACACTCTCCCTGACTAACTTAGAAACTCTACTCCCTAGCTTCTAGCTAGACTCTTACTGAAAAAATGAATACCCACAGGTATTTGACTTTATATAACTTTTTCTCTCTGCCACAAGCCCCTCCCACACACTATTGGGCTGGATGTCTCTCCTGTGGCGCTATTCTGGATGCCTAGCAACTTGCTTCCAGGTCGCACTGGCACTTCAGATAGCCACACACACCTTGAACTGCATCATATCTTCCTCTTAGGACAGAGCAGGATGGTGGTCTCATCAATGCCAATGGCAGTAGTGGTGGCCCTGACCCATATGGAAGTCCGTGAGTCACTTGGTAATCCCCACAGGGCTGAGGCTGGTGGCTTAGTGGGCTTATCTCACCCTACTTTAACCTGACAAGTCCCTCCTCCTCCTCCACCTCTGATCTCTTACTACTTGATCACCTGGTTCCTCCAACGTGGACCTTGTTAAAAAAAAATAAAGCCACTTTAAAAATCTGCTGGGACAGATTTTAGCTCTGAAAAAGAAGATATATCCTGGAAAAAGGAGAACATATGGTAGCCTTATTCAGTGGTACACTTTTAATAACTGTAAGCCTTTCTGACGAGAATGAATATGCAAATAATTGCTCCATAAAAGTCCTTTCCAACACCAAAATTTTTCATTTTAATTATTTAAAATACAGAATTCCTTTTTTTTTTTTAAATTTTAAGCAATCTCTGGTAAAAACTAGGGAGTTTTTAAAATTGTAATTATTTCATTTTTTTAAAAAAAAATCAGAAAATGTATTTTAAAAACATCCAAAAGCCACAATTTGATAATTCTCTTATTAAGATCAATCAGAATATCACAAAACCATCAATAGAGGAAGTCTTCGTGTCGCCTGAAACAAAGTAAAGTCAGCCCTCTATGTTCATTAGGGTTAGAGGCACAAGACCCTTGCAAAAGTGAATATCAAACTATGTGTACCTGTGGGAAGTCGGCTGGGGCCTGGAGGGAAGAACAGGCACCCACGATCCAAACCAGATCTGGGAAATTGGGTGTGTGGATATGGTGGCCCTATACTTTCTCACTCTCTCTCTAGGCCATCCTTCCTTGGCTGTGTGTGACTTTGGGAGAAGGTTTGTGGTGCTGAGAAGAACTCTTAAACAATCAAATCCTTGAAAGTCAGGTCAGCAAATGGGAAAGGTCCACTATATAGTCATTCAACAACAGGAGTAAAAAATAGGCTGTCAGACAGCAGTTCCCATCTACCCTAGCCAGGGTTGCCACTGTCAGTAATTGTAAGGGATGCCCTCTGAGGGTTGGAAAGCTTGTCCCTTACAGGTCTTGCAAGTGTCCCTCATTAAAAAAGATGCCACCTGTTGGAGGGTTAGGCCATTTCTGCACTAGACTGTTACAGTGCTATTATTCCACTTTCAACATCCGATGGAATCCTGCAAACCCCAGGATTCTATAGGATGTTGAAAGTGGAATAATAGCACTGTAACAGTCTAGTGCAGAAATGGCCTTAGAAAGCTTTCTCTTCTCTATAGACTGAATGACAAGCCAAAAAATCCCATATTTTGCGGGTGGTCCCTTATAAAGACAGAAATGTGTGCATCATATAAATTACGAATACGGAGAATATGTTAATCTTACATAGAAATAAACAGTAAGGTTAAATGAAATCGACGCCTTTATTTGGTATTTGGGGGGGGGGGAATACAATAGCTACTTGCTGATTATCAGCTCTGCCATTTCGACTGCGCTCCTTATTGCTACTTTAAATGTTGGCCACGTTGGCCTTAGCCAGCCCAGCCGGTGGCCAGCGACGCGACTCGCTGCTCTCCAAGGACCCCGGAAGAGCCACTCGGACACCGAGCCCTGGGCTTTAATCGCGAACGAGTTCTCTCCAACCATCAACAAACACTGCGCAGGCGCGGCAAATTATGCTCCGGCCCCCCCGGTTCTTTTTTGCGCCCGCCTCCAAGAAGCGGAGCCGGGGCCGCTCCCTGGGAAGGTTAGCCGGCGCTGGAGGTTTTTCTTCCCTTTCAAGTCCTCCTCGACCCCCGTATGGAGAATGGGAGGCCGAGCAAGGACCCCCGGCGGCCGCTCCGCCCTCCTTGTCCTCCCGCGGGAATGGGAAGGCCTGAGGCGGCGGCAACGTCGTCGTCAAGCGGCGGGGCTTCCCGGCCCGGCCGGTTCGTGCTGTGTCTGTACGCGGTGGGCTTCCTGGTGAGCGGCGCGGGCAAGGCGGCGCGTCGAAGGCCGCCTCGGAGGCTGCCTGGGGATGTCCTCGGGGGGTGTTAATGAACTTGTCTGAAAAAGAAAACGAGAGAGAAGAGAGAGGATTCAGCAGGGGCCTAGGCCTCCATGCCTTGGGCCATTTCTGCACTACACTGTTATAGTGCTGTTATTCCACTTTCAACGTCCCATGGAATCCTGGGGTTTGTAGTTTAGGGAGGGGGCCTTTAGGGTTCTCAGCCGCAGCTCGTTGGCCTCAGTAAACTACAAACCCCAGAATTCCACAGGATGTTGAAAGTGGAATAATAGCACTATAACAGTGCAGTGCGGGAGTCACACTGGATTCCCGATTCCCGCCTGTTTCTGTGTTAGCACTGACGATCATTTACTCTGTACATGTTCAGAGGAGCTCTGCTTGTGGGGTTTAATGATAATTTAGGAGAGTTCTTTACATTCCCAACTTGGATCTCATATTCCCTTTCGAAAATGCTCCTCTTCTGACCCAGTTGGACTGTAAGGGCATTCCCACACTCCACTTTTATAGTGCCATTGCTCCACTTTCAACATCCTATGGAATCCTGGGGTTTGTAGTTTAGGGAGGGGGCCTTTAGGGTTCTCAGCCAGAGAGCTCTTTGGCCTCAGGAAACTACAAACTCCAGAATTCCACAGGATGTTGGAAGTGGAATAATAGCACTAAAACAGTGTAGGGCAGAAAGGCACTAAAGGGGAAACAAAAATAAGACATCTCCCAAACCTTTTCAGTCCCAGTTCTGGGGAAAGGAGAGGTATAAATGAAGGTGATAATAATTCTGGTACAGTTCAGGAATGTGTGTTTCTGTTTCCTCATTATGCCAAGATGAGGGCCATTTTTTACAATCAAGTTATTTCAGGAGTGTTGGCAGTGCCAACTGGTCTGTTCAAAATTAGGAGCAGGGTTTGCTACATCTCCCGACTCACTGCTTTTGCCACACTTTCCCTTTCCCTTGATATAGCCACCTCAATTTGTTCACAAAAGCACTTCCTTTTGATGCAGTAACTAAACTAAACTAATCCAGGTCCAGTGACAGTACACTTTGGTGTAAAATGGACATTCTGCTTTATAAGCATCTTGAACCAGACTACTGGACGTGATGTTTGCCAAAACCACAGACTAAACCCTCGGCAAGAGAAGTCTGACTGTCATTGTTTAACCTCCCACTATCTACCCTTCAGTTAATTTTCCCCAATTAATTTTCCATCCAAATCTGCCAATAATTTCCTCTTCACTTAACTTGATTTACATATGCACTTCCCACAGATTTCTGTCTCCAAGAATATGTTCACCCTAACTAGCTTACTTCTTCTAAAGAAACAATAAATCACTGTTTTTCTCACTTAGCACACACAGTTCTATCACCCTATCTCAGAAGGGCATCCTTGTGCATTGCTATATGTGCACTATAAGAAATATGGTGTGACTGTATCCATCTTAGTATGCATATGTATGGATTTTATTGTTATGTGCCTTCAAGTCAACTCCAACTTATGTCAACCCTATCATAGTATTTCTGAGCAATATTTATTCAGAGGAGGTTTGGCACTGCCTTCTTCATAGGCTGGGAGTATGTGGTGTAAAAGTCATGTAGTGGATTGCTGTGGCTGAGCTTGGGGAGTCCTAGTCCAGTATTTAAAACAGAAACGTGAAAAGTATTAATCACAGAAGAGACTGATTTGGACATCCATATATAGTGGGATAAGGAAATGTGGTCTTCCAGATGTTTGTACTGTAGCTTCGGTGATTCCTCAACATTGTGTATCTTGGTAAAAGCTGATGATAGTTGGAGTCCAACAATATCGGAAGGGCTAATGTTTGTTATTCAAGTATAGCACGCAAGACAGGATTTCACTAAAATAGTTTCCCTTCACATTACCGAGGAACACAGAAAGCTGCCTTTTATTAGGTCAAACTATTTGTCCTTCTGGGCCAGGTACGGGCGCCTCTACAGTTAAAAGTCGAAACTAGAAGTCCCTTCAGGTTTCCAGAGAGTGTTTTGTATGTGTGAGAGTTGTTGGGAGGGGGGATTTTTAAGGATTTTTTGAGCTTGGAGCTATGAACAACAGTAAACTACTGTCCTAGGAACAGCAGTATGCCATTATTTGTCCACACAGAGGAAAAAAAAAACTTGAAGAAAAATTGCAAGGGGGCAAGTTCCCTTGGAAACTCTTGGGGAGCCCACAGGTCATACTTTCCCATCATCCTGTACTCTGATTAACATTATCTCTTATGGAGCATGATGGAAAGAGATTACTACTGACCAAGGCTCAATTTCCCATGTCTCTCTTATTTATTTTTAGATAACTTTGCTTTCTGTTTGTTTCAACCTTTTTATTCCAAGATCTACAGTACTTTCTTATTGCTTCTAACTCAACAGCTTTAAACCTTTTTGCTTGTACATCTTGGACTTTTTGAGAGAGAATTGCAAGTGGAATCTCTTAACAGGATTCTAACTGGGAAAGACTACTTTTTTATTTTTATTTTTTTTAAAGGGTGCAAGCTAACATAGGCCTGCAATAAGGAAACCAGTATTAAAATATGAGTTCATTTTACTTTATTTTTGTTTGTTTACAAGACCAAGTAAACACAGTTTCAAAAAAGACACAGAAGTGAGGGTGATGCTTTGTGTATGTTGCTCTAAGAATTAGTTCATAAGCAGGGTAGTCCATGCTTCTCTTCTCTTAAAACCCTCCACATGTACATTCTCCATTCAGTGAACATGCCTCAGAATGGGTCTTTGTTTGCATGTGTATTGAGGCAAGTTCTTTATGTTGAGTACAGTGATGGAATATAAAGTAAAAAGCAAGTTGTAGTAATTTCCCAGCATATTATATTTTCTGTAGGACAGAACTTTTGCAGATCATAATCCATTGCCAGGACGCTTGAAATTGGAGCTTGGGAAAGTTTGTTTTTTTAGTTTGACTTTTTTTTTTTTTTTTTTGAACTACAACATTGGAGGAAATGTTGTGGGGGAGAATAATGGGGGAAAAGATCCTTTTCCAAATATTTTTCTTCTCTGTATGTCTGACTTACTGCAAATTTGTGTTGTCTCTTCCAGGATTTCTTTGGAGTCAGTATGGTTGTTCCCTTATTAAGCCTTCATGTCAAGTCTTTAGGAGTAAGCCCAACAGTAGCAGGAGTGGTAGGTGAGCATGTCAGCCTCCCTTAAAAGCAAATGCTGGAAGGGGACTCTTTTTCAGAAACAGGCTTTGGCCAAAACCATTGAGTTTTGCACTTAAGCACTTGCCCAACAGTGAGTGGCTTGGTGGAGGGAGGGATGGCAAATTTTGTCCCTCCTCTGAGCCCAAGAACAGAATCAAGATGGCTGGCAGAAGAGGAAAACCCACTCCTCTCTGCCCATCATAGAAATGCAATGGTCTGTTGTAACAGGGTGAGAACTCTTCATCCTTCAATTTCCATCCTTCAAATGTTGACTAAACCTTGTTTGCAAATTTTTATAATGCTTCCAGGTTTATTTACAAATATAAATTTAATAGCTGCAAACTTACAGAACAGGAGATTTTGCTGATTCATCTCTTCTCCATTTTCATATAGTTAAGTTTCATAGTTTTATACACATAAGGTTCTGTCAGATCTGGTGTTCTGTGCATATTTTTTTCTTCTGTGTGTATTGTATTTGTAGAATACAAATCATCTCCTTCAGATGAACTGTAGCATTACATTTGACATCAGTTGACAAATAGTCCTGACACAAAGAAGTGCTGGCTGTAAGGGGCTGGGATTAGGCAGAAACTCCTCCTGTCAGCAGAAACTCTCTTGTGCTGACAGAGGCCTCTTCCACCAGATAGTCTGAGAGATCTGCTGTAAGAACTGTTGGCCAACAGAACTGCTCTGCTGACTTAGGCCCTTTCCACACGGGAGGGGGGACACGCGGGGAAACAGGGCCACGCACACGGGGACGGAGTTTACCTGGAAGCGGGAGGCTCTGTCCCCGCGGGGAGCAGCGTGATTTCGCCGCTCCACATGTTTGGCGGCGTCTGCGGCGCCCGGCGGCACCCAAAATGGCTTCCGGCGGCGCTCCGCCAATCAGGGCAGCGCGCCAGCTGGAAGCCCGCCCCTGGGCAGCTCTGCAGGGACGCGCTTCCTCATGGGGCGCTGCAATGGAGTAGCGCAGGCAAGTTTTAAAAAAACACTTGGAAAGGTGGTTTTTATAAAACTCGCAGTGCCACCCCTGCAGCCGCGCGAGGGTGGTTGGAGGTGTGGAACCTCTCCTTTTTTACCTGCTCTAGTGCACCTCGCGGTGTGGGCGACCTCTGTGTCCGGTCTCCCAGCACGGGGATTTACCCCCGTGTGGAAATGGCTCTAGATAAACTGGCAGAAGAGCCAGAAAAGCAGGCAGAGAAGTCATGGGATAAGGGATGACCCATATTATGCCACATTTAAGCCTCCTTCACCCCAGGGACATGGCCATAACTTTGGCATGAAGTTACGCGAGGGGAGGGTAGTCCTGTGTAATTTCAGCATCTCTAGATTAGGGTGGTTTATGTACAACATAAATCCATCAGGCTTACTGTTGGCTCAGCTTGCCCTTAGACATCTTTGGTCATTAAAATTGTGCTCTTGGAAGGGACATTTTTGAGAAGCTGCCTTACAGATTAACACCAGGGTAACTTGTTCCAAGTGAATTTGTCCACCAAGGAACACCTGTGTCGCTGTCATTGAACCCAAAATATTGCAGAAATACCCAGATTCCAGCTTCTTTTCAGTAAATTATTCCAAAGCTGGAAAATGTCATTGGAATATTACTGCAACTTTTAAAGAAGTACATTTAGTGTTACTTGTTAAAAAAATAATTATTCAGAACATACAAATAATACTATTCATGTATCATGTGTTACTGATTACTCTTATGTTTTTATTCACTTATAAAAGCCCTCCTAATGAACTCCCTAAGATAATAATTTGAAGGAACAAATAAATGTTGCTCATTACACACAAACTAACAATGATAGTAATACTTCTGTATAACTTATGTCTCTTGTTACTGAATTGTTCATACCACTTTTTCTATCTGTCTTTCACAAAGTCTTGCTAAATAGTGGATTTGTTCCTAGCTCTTCAGTTTTAAGGAATTTATCTGGCCATAAGTATTTATGAACCAAAGAGTACAGTCATAATTGAAGTCAGAGAATGCTTGCTTTGCGATTATTGAAAATTAATTGCAAAAATATAGTCCAAAAATATCGTTAATTGTTGATTTTGAATGCTTCCCTTGCTTATAGGATCTTTGTATGGAATACTGCAGCTGTTTTCCAGCACATTAGTGGTAAGTTTGTGATCCCAGGTTATAAAGTATTGCTAAGTCCATATTGTGAAAATATTCTTATTAGGCTAATCAAAAGGGTACAACCTCTCTATGCAAGCTTTCAAAACACTTTCTTTTCTTCATCAATTTGAGCTAATTAACATGGACTTTGGAATTCGTCTAGAACAGCTATTCCTGCATTTTTATGTCTTGAAGAACACCAAATTATTGTTATTTATTTTTGTATCCTTGAGCAGATGATGCAGGAGTTAGATGTGTTGCATTTAAATACTGGTTTTCCAGGTTTTCCTTCTTGTTCATATCTTCAAGATATTGAAAGATATCATCTTTCAGCAGAAGTGTTACAGAAGTGATATGAAAAACATGAAGATGTAGTTTGGTAGTGGAAAGTACAAAGAAAAGGCTGACATCTAAAGATCTAGGCAAGAGGTGTAGTCCATGGTCCACATGCATCCAGCCAGGGCTCCCCAGCTATAGGGATTGTATGTATGTGCTCCAAAATGACTACTAAGTGTTGTGAGGGGCATTGGAGTCTCCCTGGGCCTCTCAGGTTGTCTAATTCATCAGACTGCTACATAATGTATTGTCTTTGAAGATTTTGGCTTCCAAGCAGGAGGAGGAACTGTACTGACAGTCTTCAGAGACCTAGCTTACAACCAGTATGACCTTCCATAGCTCAAATATTATCGTCTTCCTGTCTATACCATCAAAATCACTTGTCCTGCCATACCTACATTTAACTCCTTCTCTTCCTATTAGTGTCATTATCATACTATGTAATATCTTCCCTGTATAGCATCTTGTAAAACATCTCTCCCATCTTGTTGTACATATCCTTTCTTGCAGTTTACAAAAACTGTCTTTATCTCTCACAGAAGTAATTGACAAAGTGTGTATTGGGGCAAAATGATTCATGTGTTGAAGGTGTGTAAAATTATCACCATGAAGTATTAATGAAAAAGATTGAAAAATTGTTTTCAGCTTTTGCACGTTCATGAGGACTGTAATGAAAATAAATATGAAGTTGAATCCACACTTGATCTGTATACTGTGTGTGTATATGTCTTTCAGTGACACACTGAAATCAGTGAGACAAATTGGTCAAAACTAATTTAAGTGCTTCTGATTTCAGTGGGTCTACTTTAGGCATATCTAGATCTGGAGTCAAACCATTAAATATTCATACTGATTTATAGATTGGTTAAGCTGCTTTACTGAAAGCACTCTATTTGTGTCTTCTACAGGGATCTTGGAGTGATGTAGTTGGAAGACCATATTGCCTACTTGTCTGCATTCTCTTCAGTGCATTAGGTTATTTTGTGCTTAGTATGTCCACTAACATTTTCCTATTTGCTGTTGCTCGCATCTTTGTGGGTAAGTAGTTACCTGTCTATTTAGACCCAAATTCAGTTAATAATTAATTTAATAATCAGTTTGCTTGTTTAATTCAGAGAAGCAAAAATTCTGAATAGTCAGATGTATTGTGCATGATCCAGCTAAAGTAAATCATGTTTAACATCCATTTTTTTCCAGTAGGAAACTTAAGATATAGTCCTGCTGTGCACTTAACTCATAAGTTAAATAGTGCCTGTTCTTGTTATGAATCTACAATCTGGAAACAGGTCAAACCTGAAAGTTAGTTTTTCAGACTATACTCCCAGAATCCTCCTGCCAGCATGGCAATGGGGTTATTTTATATTTGTATTGGATTCATATCCATAGTAGTTTATTGCTTCTGACCAAAGTGTATTGAAAAACTACATAACAGTAATACAGAAATGTAAACAGATTAAGATGTGTGTGAGGTTGTACATATACATGCCATATACACACACACACATGTGCAATCGTAGCTATACTGTATAGAATTATTTACAGATGTTGGTTTCTACACCCCTCAAAACTCTGCTCATCCAAGGGACTTTGAACAACCCAAAATATTTTTGCTAATGCGAAGGAATACAATGAGATAAAGAAATTTAGAATGTGCAGTCTGGCTGATGAGTTCACAAAGTTCTCTCAAATCTTGCTTGCAATGGCAAAGCAGGCTATATTACGACAGATCTTACTGTCAACATCATTCATTCAACATCATTCAGTAAAATTTGTGTATATCAAGCTGTTTACCAAAACTGTCAAATAGAAAGACAAAAACCTCTTTCAGAGGCATTTTACAGTAAGCAATAAAAAAGATTGTGAGGGAAAACCTTAATATTGCCAGCTCCGCATACATATTCCCTCTGGGCCCTAGGGGTTTTCAGACATCTGCCAGTCAATACTGCTGTTGGCATCATCTGAACCACAATCTTTTTGTGAGCCTTTTGTGCTTTCTTGGTCTACAGCTGCCTGGCTGGGAGATTATGGTGAAAAGGGGGAGGGGATTCCAAAGATCATGTGACATTAATTTTCTAAAGATCACATATTGCATTTTTAAGTCTTCATTTTGTTTCAGGACAAAATGTAACTCCTGGACCACATGCACCTCCCAGGCTCTTTTTGTGGCCCTCAGATCCCTTGGACTGCCTCTTTTCAACACATAAAAGGAGTGATCATTACCCCTCCTGGAAACATCAGAGATACAATTTCCCTTTCAAATACCGTGCAGGGGCTCCAACAGCCAAAATACACCTTTTTCAAAGCCAGCAGTGAATGTCCACACATTGCAAACTTTTCTTCTGTGGTCCAAGAGTCACCATTCCAAGTGTTTCACCTAGGTTCTCAACATTTCTGGTGGCCCGTGCAGCTCCTAGAGAGTCTTGGGCAGAAAACTGGCTACTAGACTTGCTGATGTTGTGCATCCCTAGTCTTCAGCATTTATTCTGCAATTGGTGGGCAACATGTAGCCCTTGTAAATGTTTTGAACTTCAACCCCCATCAGCCCAAGCCAGCATAAGTACAAGTTAGGATTTGTGCAAATCACAGACTGATATCTACGGAGCTGTCCATCCAACCTCTATAATGTGCGTTAAATTTCCTAAGTACCTTTCTTTTTAATTTGTAGGTATTTTCAAACACACGCACTCTGTTTCAAAAGTTCTCATCTCTGATCTGGTTCCTGAAAAGGATCGCCTCTTAGTAATAGGACGTTTCAACGCAGCCTCCAGTTTTGGTTTCATCTTGGGACCTGCTGTTGGAGGCTACCTTACAGAGCTAGAGGGTGGTTTCTACCTGACAGCATTCATCTGCGCTTCCATCTTCACCTTGAATGCTGGTATGTTCTTGGATGTTTTGCTCTTTAAAGTTTTTTTAAAGTTACTTGTTACTTAATAATTTTCATAAGGCTTTTATTATTTACGTGCAAACAACATACAGTTATTTTTACACAGTTATCCTAAACCAAGGTGAACAAAGTGGGCATCCCCCCCCCCAAGGGTGCTTGTGCATCTTGTATCTTTATAACTTGAGAAAATACTATGAAGCCATAGCTTCACTGCTGAAGATCATAGAGAGAAAAGGTATTAATTGGAAGACGCCTAATTCAGGAATAGAAAAAAAGAGCTTTTTGTTCTGCTCTTGTTAAACAATTAGAAATCAGCAACCCTTGTGATCTTTGTAAACCATCCAGGTATCTACCAGTAGGTCTGGATCTACCTCTACCTTACTAGGGCTTGCAGTTTTGGATTTTTCCTCATTCCTCCCTGCATCGAAATCCTCTTTTCTTTCCTTCTTTTGGTTCATAAAAGATGGCTTTGATTTCTCTGATTGCCTATAAACTGGTAGTTACTGTCATGTTGTGATTGTGCCTTCTTGGATGAGAATTATTCCTTCTCTGTTGAGATAGGTACAGTTCAAAGTACCACCGTTGCACTAATTCTCTTTTATATAGACAGTACAGAGCCTATGTGAGGCGGATATTCCAGTGTCTCTCTTTACAGACATTGTAAATGTCTGATCATTTCAGAAAATAATGTAGTTTAGATTCTCCTTGTAACTGTTCATTTCATTTCCTTTGCAGGTGTTTTCTGGATGCTGTTACAACATGAAAGAACGACCCACGGTAATGAATGGATCACTATTAACAAGGCAAGAGACGTGCTCTCAACAGAGGTCAAACAAAGCCTGCAGCTTGAGTCTTTATCTCATGATTCTGTGAAGTACAGCCCTCCAGCTGAATCCTCTTGGACTCAAATTGTATCTGTGCTCAAGAGGCTTGGCAGCATTGCAAGGTCTGATCTGTGGGATGTTTTTCTGGTACGGATGCTGATGTCTGTTGCAGTAATGTTGTATCATAGCAATTTTGTCTTGGCACTTGAAGAGAGGTTTGGGTTGAAACCTAAACTCACTGGCTACCTCATAAGCTATAGCAGCACGCTTGGAGTTGCTGCTGGCTTTCTGCTTGGACCAGTCACAAGACTGTATCAGCACAATACTTATGCCATCTTGCTACGGTCCACTCTTCTCACCTGTGTGCTCATGACCTTATATTCATTATCAAAAAGTGTATGGACAGTGGTCGTGTCTTCCACATTGTTAGCTTTTTCAACCGCTGTAGGACGCACTTGTGTAACTGACCTTGAACTGACGCTGGGGGGTAACGAGGCCAGTGGTATGCTCATAGGCATTGGTCAGTCTGTCTCATCCGTGGGCCGTATAGTTTCCCTCTTCTCTCAGGAATTGCCCAGGAATTTAGCCCATGTGGCCCCCCTATTCTTGGAGGTCTGTTGGGATTTGTAGCTGTTCTCATCATGATCTTGAATAAATCACGATATTCTGGCAGCAGGAGCACAAAACTGAAAAGCACATAGTGAACTCTTCGTAAATGCTCCTGCGTAAAATAAAAGAAAATCACAAGAGGAATGAAGGCATTTTATCAAAGATTGTAAATGTTCAAAAGGGCTATGGTACATTAATAGGCTGCTTTGAAAGGGACCATTGCAGAAACAAGGAAGAAGCTGAATGCAACTCCTGCACTTTTTTCTCCAGCCTATCAACTAAACTGTGGTAAACTGAGACAGATTGAGGGACATAAATTATATGGCTAAAGAAAGCTCCTGGCTATAATGCAAAGGGAAAGTTATCAAACACAGCTATGGCAGTGATAATTTTAAATGATATGAAAATCCCTTTTTAAAAAAAATTGCAAGACAACATATTGATTCCAAATACTTGCTACTTGAAATAGCACAGTGTGGTGGTGGGGACGTTATGAACTTCTGTGGTGATCCAGTTTGATCTCAAAATGAAAGGTGTCTTTCTGTGAAGAAGGAGCCTTTCTGTTGCTAGAAAGGCTGCCCTACAGCAGTTTTGAGAGTGGGCCAAATATTTTTTATGTTTTATAAACTGATGTTCATTATCATTTTTGCCTTAAAGAACAGTAGTAGCATTATATACTGTATTGAAAGGTAGTTGGTGGTATCTGCTCACTTGATTTAGTCTAGCCACTAGAAAATACTACTACTCAGCATCCAACTGAATTGGAATTTGCAAAGCCAAGAAAGATAAGCAGGAGGGAAACACTCTGTTGTGGTTTCAAAGTTTTCACTTTCTCCCTTTACTTCTGCATGGAGTCTAGGG